>CM046036.1:56066330-56666330 GCA_025215565.1 Flaveria ramosissima | reverse complement strand
ACAGAGGTTTCAAGAAGTGCAAAACTGCCAAACAACTATGGGAAGCACTAAAGCTGATGTATGAGGGGTCTACTGAAGCAAAGGAGAACAAGAAGGATCTTCTGAAGCAGCAGTTTGAAAACTTCACCTTCAAGGCAGGTGAAACCATGACTCAACAATACTTCAAGTATGTTGAGATTGTGGATACTCTAATGGATGTTGGAGTAACTCTTGAGAACAGGGAAATTGTAAGGAAGTTTATGTCCTCTCTTCCTAGACAATGGACACATTATTGTGTTGTTATCAAGAGGACTGAGAACCTTAACATTCTTACTCTCACAGAGTTGTATGGTATTCTTAGTGGCTACCAGATGGAGATGAACATGCAAAACTCATATGGTAACTCCAGCAATCAACTGAGTTCAGCCCTTCATGTGGTTGAAAGGGAAAGCATTGAACCACAACATCATCTTATATGCTTCCCTGACAACTCACAAAAGGGCCCTTTCATCACTTTCCCAGAGACTCCAAGAGAAAGCTACACTCAAGGAAGTCCTTTCCAAGAGACAAGTTCTTCTCATGCTTTTGTCTCTGTTAATGAAACCTCAGGCAACTTTCTCTTCACTCTTGAAGACTTGGACTGTATCCATCCAGATGATCTGGAGTACATGGAGATAGTCCAGCAAATGGCTCTTCTCACTCACAGAGCCAAGAAGTTTGATAAGAGGACATGGAGAAAATTTCCAAACAATGCAGCCAATGGAAAGTTTGGGCTGGACAAAAGCAAAGTAAAGTGTTACAACTGTAACCAGATGGGACACTTTTCAAGAGAGTGCAAGGCACCAAGGACAAATGGTGGCCAAGCACAAACCAGAACAAACTACACTAAGAAAGCCCCCCAGAATGAGAAGCCAAAGGAGCAAGCTGCAGTTGCTATTAAAGAAGGAGGCTTTGATTGGAGCTTTCAGGTAGAAGATGCATCTCTAAACCAAGCACTCATGGCAGACCACGATGAAGCCAAGGTATTGGAACATCTTTGTACTCCTGAATGCATTGCTAAAGTTAATAGATATAGGTCCTATAATTTAGAGATGAGATCTGATCTTAAGTCCTTAAATATCTTAAAAGCTGATTTTAAAAGAGCTGAAAATGATTATAAACTAAAGATAGAGGATTTAGAGAAAACCATTTTAACTCTTAAACATGAGCATACAAACTACAGGACTCAGATCAAAGATCTCATTACTAAATTAATTGAATGCTAGGCTGAGCTTGTGATCAGCAAATCCAAGGCTGAAAAATGTGTTCTTGAAGAAGAGACCTTCAAGAACATAATATCCTCATCCTTGCATGCAAAAATTTGTTATCAAAATAAGCAGGGACTAGGATCTTGTGAGATAGCTCCTCCACACACAATCTTGTCTGTAAGATCTCCTAGGTATGGAACTTGTGAAGATGAGCTTCCCCTCATAGATCCTGTGACTAAAGAAGATGAAGAGGAGATGGTGGAGAATGGCTTTGAGAAGAGTGAAGAAGAGCGTTCTAAGAAGGGTCACCATCCCTCTGAGAAGATCAAAGTTGTTGGGATGACCTTCGGAAGATGTCTCGACTTCCAAGAAAACTACTTTTTGGGCAAAAGTAAACTACTTTTCAGAGGTGGTACCGACATCCGGATTTCAAAGTTTATCCTCTTTCATTAACTTTGTCTCAAATCATTTTCACATAAATGCCCAACGGTTCCCCCCTCTTTCACTATCTTCCTCAATTACACTATTCCTTAAACCTAAATTCTCCGAAACTGCCTTTTGTTCTTCATTTATCTTCATCCTTAAGCTTCGAAAATGGCCAACCTAAACCTCAGAAACAACCTAGATTTCTCCATGCAACTTCAAGGCAACATAACCAAGTTGCTCTGTTAAGCTCTAAGGAATATGAAAGTTTCTCAGAGATCTGCCGTTTCTTAGCTCTATCAAACTACTTCACCGCCCTAACCATTGGTCCTACTCTCTATGAGGATCATCTGCTTGAATTTTGGAAGACCTGCCAAGAGGTCATTATGGATGGGGAGAAGGCACTGTCTGCCACAATGCAAGGGAGGACAATCTTCATCACTTTGACCATCATCAACACTCACTTGCAGCTGGATGATGAAGAAGGTGAGTTGTCCTTCCCAAAGGAAGCTGTAAATCATTTTTTTGAGCAGATAGGATATAAGGGAGATTTCTCTGTAAAGACCTTCAGGAAAGCGAAGGTCTCATCCCAGTGGAAATACCTGCTTCATGTGGTTATCCACAGCTTGACAAACAAGCATGGAGGGTGGGACCAGATTCCTGAGGATCTCTCTTTCATAGTACATGGAATGGTTAAAGGGGTCAAGTTCAGGTACTCTCAGTTTGTTTATACAAATTTGCTTGCTAACTTGGACTCCTTAGAGTATTATATGTTTCCTAGATATGTTCAACACATTCTCAACTGTGAACTGGGCTCACAGTTGCGGGAAACAGATAATATTCTTAAATTGGGACAGATGAAGCCCGGCATCTTTAAAGTAATGAAGAAGCCAACTGTAGGCTTCTCAGGGGTAGAAACAGCCCTTGTCCCAAAAATATTAGAGCTCATTGCTCAAGGTGACAAGCTAGTGTTGAACCCACACCTTCTACCTCTCAACCATCAAAAAGGCCAAAAGTCACCCTCACCTACCAAAGAAAATCCAAACGAACCCCTGCTCAAGCTATTGAGTCTGTGCAGGCCTCCATATACTCACCCATACAGGAGGAAGTGGACACTAGAGCTCCCACTTCCCTTGAGGAGCAAACCACTCGCATCTCTTCAACAATCAGGGATGAGGTTCCTCATGCTCACCCTGATGAGCTCACAAGCCCAACTGCCTTAAGCCTTCACTCTGAGTCTCAACACTCAAGTGAACAACCTTTAGAGGACATTTACCATCCCCAGCCTTTAGACCTGAATAACCATTCCCAACCTCTCATTTTATACCGATGAAGACTTAGGTTTCAGTGGGTACCGTGAGTCTCTCTACTCTTCCCCTACTCAAAGAGAGATGAGTACTCCTGAGTCTCCTTTGTCTATCCCACATCAATCACCCATCACTGAGGTGGATACTTCTGAACCTGTTCAGGATATCCATATGGAAGAGGCTCTCACTTCTGCAAGTGATTACATCATTAAGACCTCAACCATGGCAACTCAGCCCATTGACACCTCAACTGAGGATGTCAATGTGCAGAGGAAATCCAGCAACCAAGAACCTAAGGCTAGTGGTGAGAGAGAGGACTTTGCTCCAATCATCTCATCCCCCATTGATTCTTCTGATGAAGATAAGGGGAATCTGAGACTAAAGGTGCAAAAACTGTCAAAAACATGCTCCTATTTAGTCTCTAAGGTTAGTCACCTTGAATCTCAAGTGACTACCATGTATAATAGGGTCAATAATCAGCAACTTGAGATATCTTATCTCAGGGAAAAACTAGCTGGGAGACCTTTAAGAGGAGCTCAACTAGGAACACAAGAACCTGTGAATGTGATTAACCTAACCTCTAGCTCACCTATGCAAGAGGGTGATGCTACCAAAAAGAGGGAGAAAGTCATTACAGTCACAAAACCTGGGAGTTCTTCAGGGAGTATGGACATTGAGGATTCACCATCCTCACTTGCAACTGTACATACTCAGCAACTTTCTCAAGTTCTCATTAATGTGGACATTATAGACTCTGTCATTAGGAGTCTCTTTGAGGAAGGCATTCCAAGGGCTGTCTCATCTCCACCTCGAGAAACTTCAAACTACATTATTGGTTGGAGGTATGATGCTGATAGAAGAGCCCTCATTCTTCACAGAGTTCAAGGGCAGCAAAAAGTGTTCAATTTTCAGACCTTGGACTACTATGAAGCTCTTGGCCTGATCAACATGCCACTTGTCAACCCAAGCGAATCAAGACAAGCTGACAGGTTAGCACTCAGGATTAAAGACATAATTACTGAAGAGTTCAGCCTTAGAAGGAGACAAAGGCAATCAGGTAATGTCATTGGTCAACTAGATGCTGAGGAAGACCCTGAGATTAGCTTCGAAGGGAAAACTATGGTGGAAGGCCCAGTGATAGAGCCTGAGAGCCCTGTCACACCAACAACTGCTTCAAAAATTCATTCCCTCAGTGAAACACCTGCTTGTGAAGGTGTCTCACAACCTCTCTCTGGCTAGAGCTTGGATGCTACACCAAGCAATGAAGGCCAAAGCTCTCTCCACCCTGGGTCATAAAGGTTTGTGGGTGACAAAGGGAAAAGGATACTGACTCCTGAGGAGATTGAGGAGGAGGAGAGAGAGAGAGAGGAAGAGGAAGCTAAGGGGAGAAAGTTTCTGTGGGTCTTCAGGCTTTATGCAAGCTGCAATCAGGGCTACCCCCAGACCAAACACTCAAAAGATGAGTTGAGGGCAGTCAAAATTACTTACCTACAGACCAAGAACTATGACATAGATGAGATTATATCTCTCCCCTTAGAGCAATTAAATGAACTAGCTGACATGAAAGTGTCAAGAGAGATGAAGGAAGCAGAGGATGCAAGGTTACTTCTCCAATTCAAAGAGGAGAAGACATAGAAAAGGTTATACAAGCATGCACCAACTCTCTCCCGAGTTCAGGAAAGTCCTGTGCAAGATGATGTGGCTGCTACACAAGAACCTCAGGTAGACAAGGAAACAGATAGGCAAAACATGATCAACTACCTGAGTGTCACAAGTCTCTAGCAGGCATATGCACTTCTTCCCTTGTCCTTTGAGTACATTGAGTTTGAGTATCTCAAACAGCTTGAACTTCAAGTGCTCAAAGAACAAAAGGCAACAAAGAAAAAGATGAGGGAAGATGCTGCAAAGTCAAGAGCCATCATCCAAAAGAGTATGAAGAAGTCTACTGACAGACAAAGGATGATGAGCTTCTTGAAGCTGTATGGATTCTCCGGAAGGAGACTTCGCCCTATGTCTTTATCCACAATGGATGAGCATATCAGGGTTATCAAGCAGAAGATCAGGAGTGGAGAGCTGATTGACTTATACTCTCCTCCAAGTCAAATCCCACCTGAAGTGGAGGTTGAGGTTGAACAACCTGAGACAACACAACCTGGATCTCCTGCTGAGCCTCTACAAGCTTCATCTTCTGATCCACAGCAGGGTCAAACTCTCTATCCTTCTGAACCTGTGAGGGAGGAACACCCAACTGAGAAAGACAAGGATGATCAACAAGGTGCTGCAGACCAGTCTTCTCAATTAAAGTCTTCTAAGAGGAAGAAGACGATGGCTTCCAAACCAAAGTCAAAGAAAAGGAAGCCTGAATCATCCACCTCTACACCTCAGGCTGAGTCAGATCAACCTGAGGAAGTGCATGAAGAGGCAGTCCAATCAACTCCAATTCAAGTGGCTCCTCTTGTAGCTCAGAGACCCATATTATCCTGGACCTTCACTACTAATCCAGAGAGATGGCATGTGATCAGAGATCAAGGTGTTGAGGATGTCTATACATGGCAAGACATAATCAACTTACCTCTGCATGATCTCTTTGAGATGAGAAGATATTATGAGGGTCTGAGTGATCCTGACCATATGATGAAGAAGGGTATGGTCATTATCGTCCTGAAGACTACAAATATCTGAAGATCTTCTAAATGTTTTGGTAGCATCAGCCTAGGGGGAGTTTGTAAGGATTCCTATAATTCTGATGCAGCCAAAACATCCAAAGTCTCTCTGCAAACATGCACTATAGAACAGAAGTAGAAATGCTTCGGAAGTTTTACACCATGCACTAGAAATATTTTAAGTGTATAATCTTCCAAAGCCAAGACCAACATCTTCCGAAGCCAAAAGTGAAGTCTTTCGAAGCTTCAAAGACAAAGTCTCCCGAAGCCAAAGAGTGAAGACAGATTTCTTCTGAAGACTTTTAGAGATAGGCCTTTATCTTATGTACTTTACCATAGAGCAGGACCACCTTTCCGCTGCTACTCTGTAAAGTCACCAACTTACATGAGTTGGTTAAAGGTCCATGCTTTTGGTAACTGTACATTGAGGTCTTGAGTCCATGATTTCTACTTTATGTACTTTTATCCTTTTTGTAATATATTAGGATGTGAGCTATGACATGTCATAGTCACAAGTCAAAAGGCAGATATGCCTTTTGACTCTACATTTGATTTTGTAGTTGTCTAGTCAATTGTATTCAACTGGCCTTCAAAGTATGGCAGGCTATAGGATGTAGTATAAAGTATCTCAAGTACTTGTAACTTTCTATTGATGCTTTGTAACTTGTAATAGAACTTGAGAAGCAATATACAACATTCTTGAAAACCAAATACTTGTGTTGTTTGCAATCTTGTTCTGTCTCATATTTACTTGTGTTCTTAGCATCTTTCATTAACAAATTAACAAGTTCCCTATTTGATCTGTTAAGTGTTCAAAGCAACTCTCCTCATTGTGTTGTTGTGTTGTAAGTGCATACCCTTCACCGGTCCTGCAACTACCTTTTTGGGCACTTTTTCAGAGGTGGGACCGACATCCGGATTTCAAAGTCTATCTTCTTTCACTAACTTTGTCTCAGATCCAATTCATATAAATCTACCGAACTGTTCCCCCTCTTTCACTCTCTTCTTCATCTGAACTATTCCAAAACCTAAATTCACCCACAAACCCCCTTTGTTCTTCACTTCCTTCACCTTTAAGCTTTCTAAATGGCTAACCTTTACCATAGAAATGACCCTAATTCTCCATGCAACTTCACAGGCAACACAATCAGGTTGCCTTGTTGAACTTTGAGAAAGATTCTAATTTCTCAAAGGTTTGCCAATTTCTGGTTTTATCCAACTACTTCACCTCCCTAACCATTGATCCTCCACTCTATGAGGATCATCTGTTAGAATTCTAGAAGACCTGCCAAGAGGTCATCATGGATGGGGAGAAGGTGTCACACCCCGGGCCCAGGTAGGGTGGGACGTCACAGACTAGCAACAACATATGGCAGCGGAAACAAACCATTATAAGAGCTCAAAGGAGAGAATATCACATGGCATTAAAGTTTTTAAAAAAAGTAATTGGGCTAGATACACATCAAACCCCAATTATGTTTTACAATCATCCATAAAAATAAAATTATACTTGTTCAACACAAAATATAAATTGTTCAAATGTTTCATCAAGGAAATAAGCCAATGCCATGTCACGGGGATAAGTCTAGGTCTGCACAACTGCTAGGATCTCTTCAAATATTACCTGAAACATTCTCAAAAGAAAATTGTGTCAACTAAAAAGTTGATGAATTCAAGTGCTAAAAGTTTAAAAACAAAAGGACTTAATAAATCCTTCTTTGATTAAAAGAAAATAATCATTGTTTATCATCGTGGGAGAAATAAAATCATAATCAACCCTGCACTCAGTCCCGGTTAGCCTCTTCTAAAGTTGTGTTTTACCGGATATTCCCGAAGGAAGAAGCTGAGCCCCATACCAGTGAACCCTACCTACCCGGATGGTTCACCATAGAATCTTAACAAAACTTGTTACATGCCACAATGATCCCTCAGGATCTCAGTGGGGTAACCTTCCTGGAACGGAAGCCACTGTGTGTGGGGGATTCCCCAAATAGATCTATCCATGTAAATCAAGCGGTTCACGAAAGAATTAATGATCATGATATAAGAATCAGCAGGTAACCACAATCCCACATTGAATCATCAAGTAAAGCACAATTATAGTTCAAAAATAAAAGAGCATGCTTCATCCCAAAACAGTAGTAAAAAGGGGGATCACTAGAACTCACCTTAGGTTTCCAAATCAAAGTTTCTTGATGTGCCGGGAAGTGTCACAAGTCTAGCACCCTAACAAGTACATATTAAGCAATAAGCTACTGCCCTAAACTCATTCAAAGTGAAACAATGGTGTCAAGAGTTTAGCTATAGGGTACGGCTTTGGTTTAGTGAAGTTTTGTATAAAAAGTTTCCTTTTATGGCAAGTCAAGGCGTCTTCATGAAAATTAGGGATTTTCACTTCATTAGATTAGGTATATTAAGTGATTTTATTGTTCAAGTGTTTATTAGCTTCCTGGAAGTCGGTTATAAGGTTTGGAAAAATTTTACAGTTTAGTCCCTCAAGTTTCAAAATTGATAGTTTTTACCCTTAAGTTTAGTTTCTTGCCTTTTATGTCATTTATTTCCAAAATCAGATTATTAGAGTCATATTATGATTATTATGGAGTAAGTGATTCAAAACTTTGGTCTACGGGTTCGATTTTGAAAACTGCGTGTTTAACGCTCCCGGTTGCGGTAAAAGCCGGATAATTTTAATAGTAAATTGGAGTTTTCAAATATTTAAATTTTGGACCAGTAGGTATTTTCTTAGAGATTTCTTTATAAATTTTTAAGTCCTAAAATTGTGTAAATTGGCCTTTTATAGTTAAAAATCTTGTTTTTACGTTTGACCCGTTAATACGCGGTTTTGACCGGGTTTGACCATTTAAAGCTCATTTGACCGAATTTTTAAATCTTTTAGGTCCTTTATCACTTATCTTACTGAAATAATATGATTTTTATAAATCTTAGTTTTGAACTCTATTTTTATAGATTTTTCTCAAGAACTATGCTCGGTTTGCACCCGTTTTTAGTTAATTTGTCACTTATTTGAGTCTTTGACCACTTAAATTATCCATTGACTCCAGAGTACTTTATTTATCATTTTTGAGCCTAGAATACTTTTTAAGAATGTTAAATTCATATTCTTACTATTTTTAAGTCATTTTACCATGTTTTCGGGTCCCGAAAGTGACTAAAAGAGGGTGAATCACATCATGTCCTTTATTCCAGAGATTAAACATTCTAACACTTCTAATATTCACTAAAATCTACTGAAATTTCAGTCCCAACATGTTGCCTAGTTGATCTATACATCCATATGCTTCAAATATGTAGAAAATGCCATAACCGACAATTACACTAGTGTAGACCATCATAACTTGAGTTTAAATGTTACCAACACTTCGTTTAACTTCACAAACAGATCGTTAAGGTGTCATTAAGTCGTTCATGAGTAGGTTATGGGTCTTGGTTAAAAGGATTTTTCAAACAAATGCTCAAGAGGGTGTTGTTACATGTAGAAAGGGGGGTTTCAAGGTGAAATCCTTGTATCAACCGTGGGTTTGAGTATGTAGCCACTTGGAACTTTTAAAAACAGGTTCTTGGGAGTCCATTAAATCATGAAAATGCAGGTTACAAGTTTGGTTTACAAGAGTTTAAGCTTTCACAAGTTAGATGATGTCAAAACACTCAAAATGAGGGTTTTCATGGTGGAAATCGGTTTCCACCTCAAGAATGGCTAACAAAACATGAAGTTTACCTTCAAGAACGTTGGGAACTCCTTAAGAATGAGATGATGGTGAGATGTTTCTGCTACAACAAGGAAATACACGGTTCTTAGTTAAATGATGAAAACAAGAGAAATGTCACAAAACCGACATCTTGAGCTTACACTCGATGTAACTCACGGTTTGGAGGGTGTTGATGGCCGTGAATGGCTTGAAACTCCTTGGACTTGGATGGAGAAACTCGAACTAAGGCTGGAGAGGTGGAACAAACACGGTTGTGTGACCAAATCTTGTGAACAAGGCTACTCCTTTGCGGTTTTGGTCTTGGCCGAATGGTTCTTGGTGTAGTCTTCGAGTTCTTCTTCACAAGGCTAGAGAGAATTGTTGGGAGAGTGTTGTGAGATGTGTGTGTGTGTTTTGGTCCAGATGATTCGAATTAAGGGAGAGAGGGAGAGAGAGAGGGAGAGATTGCATGGATTGTGAGTGGGTGAGAAGGGTGGTGTGAAGAGGAGAGGAGAGTGGTGAGGAAGGGGGCGGCCGATTTGGAGTTTAGTGAGGGAATCTTTATTTAATTTTTTAATTATAAATTATTATTATGTAGTGTAATTTTGTAGTATTGGGTATTATGTATTATTTAGTGGAAGGTGATTTGAGGTGTCTAATGCATACCCATGCATGCATGGCCGAAATTAGCAAGTGTGAGGGTGTATGCTCACATTTTAATTGCCTTCTCTTGAGTTTAATTTTGTAAGGATGACTAGTTGACATTCCCGGAACATTAATTTTTAAAAAGGTAGAAACCTAAATTGGTTAAAAATCAAAAGTAAAAATCACATGAAATCATAATTTACATCAAATAGCAAGAATTGTTTCCAATTTCATAGTAGGGTTGTATAGTTTCAATTATTAGCACTCATAGCATGGATAATGATGCAAGTAATCTAGGGTTAGGGTAACAACCTGGAGGTCGGTTGTCACATTCTCCCACCGTTTAGGAAATTTCGTCCCGAAATTTTAACTCTGATTAGAGACTGAACGGGTGGGTTTGAAGAGGTGTGGATAGTTCTTCCTCATTTCATCTTCGCGCTCCCAAGTAAATTCAGGTCCTCGCTTGGAGTTCCATCTAACTTTAACCTTGGGTATGCGGCTCCGCCGGAGTTGCTTGACCAAACGATCCGTGATCTCCACGGGTTCTTCCACAACGTTCAGTTTGTCGCTTATCCTTGCTTCTTTTAATGGTAGTTCCAGGGTTTTGTCTACCATGCTCTTCTTCAAGTTTGACACATGAAAGGTGTCGTGTATGTGACTCAATCCCGGGGGTAGTTTCAGTTTATATGCCACTGGGCCAATTCTTGCCATTATCTCAAATGGTCCAATGTATCTTGGGCTTAGTTTTCCTCTTTTTCCGAATCTCACTGTTCCTTTCCACGGTGCTACTTTTAGCATCACTCTGTCGCCCACTTGGAACTCTAGAGGTTTCCGCCTCCTGTCGGCATACTTCTTCTGTCGGTCTCTAGCTGCTCTCAGTCGTTCCTTTATCTTGTAGATCTTATCGGTGGTTTCCAACACTATGTCGGGTCCCATCACTTGGCTGTCACCAATCTCATTCCAACTCAAGGGTGATCGGCATTTCCTGCCATAAAGGGCCTCGTACGGAGCGGCTTTGATACTCGCGTGGTAACTGTTGTTATAGGCGAATTCCACCAAAGGAAGATGGTTATCCCAGTTTCCGCCAAAGTCCATCACGCAATCTCTCAACATGTCTTCCATCGTTTGAATAGTTCTTTCGCTCTGTCCGTCGGTCTGAGGATGGTAAGCCGTGCTAAGATCTAAACGGGTTCCTAAAGCTTGCTGGAACGATTTCCAGAAACGAGAGGTGAAACGGCTATCACGGTCTGAGATGATCGACAGAGGCACTCCATGCCTTGTTACAATTTCGTCGACATAAAGTTGGGCCAGTTTCGTCATATCGTAGTCTTCTCTAATCGGCAAGAAGTGAGCTGATTTCGTTAGTCTATCCACTATTACCCAAATAGCATCGTGCCCTTTAAACGTTCTAGGCAACTTGGTGACAAAATCCATCGTAACATTATCCCATTTCCATTCTGGAATTTCAGGTTGCTGCAACGTTCCCGATGGTTTTTGGTTCTCAGCTTTTACCATGGCACAAGTTAAACATTTCCCCACATAAACAGCGATTGATCTTTTGATTCCCGGCCACCAGAAAAGTGTCTTTAAATCCTGGTACATCTTATCACTTCCAGGGTGAATTAAATATCTAGACTTGTGTGCTTCATCGAGGATTACTTCTTGAATTTCTCTGTGTTTTGGCACCCAAGTCCTTCCACCATATCTATATGTACCATCATCCCCTATCTCCAACTGCTTTTCCATTCCAGTCAATCCTTCTTCCTTCAATTTTTCTTCCTTTAATGCCTCGCCTTGAGCTTCCTTCAATTTTGCTATAAGGTTGGTATACACACTCATCCTTAAGGCTCGTACTCGAAGAGGTTTCTCTCTTTCCTTTCGACTTAACGCATCCGCCACAACATTGGCCTTACCAGGATGGTAGCGGATCTCGCACTCGTAATCGTTCAATAGCTCAACCCATCTTCTCTGACGCATGTTGAGCATCTTTTGGTCAGGGATATGCTGCAAGCTTCTATGGTCAATGTAGATAATGCACTTTGTGCCATAAAGGTAATGCCTCCACATCTTAAGGGCAAACACCACGGCACCCAACTCCAGATCATGCGTCGTGTAGTTCTTCTCATGATCATTCAGCAGTCTCGATGCGTAAGCAATCACCTTGTTGTGTTGCATCAATACACATCCTAGCCCTTGACGCGAAGCGTCACAATAGACCACGAAGTCTTCTACTCCTTCTGGAAGAGCAAGGATAGGTGCACTGCATAATTTCTCTTTAAGCGTTTCAAACGCCTCATTCTGCTCTCGCTCCCACACAAAGGTTGTGTTTTTCTTGGTTAGTGCGGTCAAAGGTTGCACTATACGCGAGAAGTCCTTTATAAATCTTCGGTAATAGCCAGCCAGTCCTAAGAATTGCCTTATCTCCGTAGGAGTTTCAGGAATCTTCCAATTCTTTACGGCCTCAATCTTGGAAGGGTCAACTTGAATCCATCCTTATTTACCACATGACCTAAGAATTGGATCTGGCGCATCTAGAATTCACATTTCGAGAACTTGGAATATAGTTTCTCATTCTTGAGCAATTCAAGGATTAGCCAGAGATGCTTCTCGTGCTCGCTTTAGTTTGAGAATAGATCAGTATGTCGTCGATAAACACGATCACAAACTTGTCGAGGTAAGGGCGGCAAACGCGATTCATGAGGTCCATGAATGCTGCTGGAGCATTAGTCAGTCCAAAGGGCATGACCAAATACTCATAGTGTCCATACCTAGTTCGGAAGGCGGTTTTGGGTATGTCTTCTTCTCTTATCTTCAGCTGGTGGTATCCTGACCTCAAGTCTATTTTGGAGCAATAACTTGCTCCCTGCAATTGATCAAATAGGTCGTCTATTCTCGGGAGAGGGTAACGGTTCTTTATGGTCAGCTTATTCAGTTCCCTGTAATCAATACACATTCGCAGGGTTCCGTCTTTCTTTTTCACGAATAGCACCGGGGCACCCCATGGAGAGACACTCGGACGTATAAATCCCTTGTCCATTAGTTCTTGAATTTGTACCATTAGCTCCTTCATCTCAGGTGGGGCAAGCCGGTACGGTGCCTTGGCTACTGGTGCAGCACCAGGCAACAAGTCTATCTGGAATTCCACTTGTCGATTTGGAGGAAGTCCTGGTAGTTCTTCCGGAAACACCTCTGGGTATTCCGAAACCACGGGAATCTCTTCGATCTTCTTCTCCTTTTGGGTTTTCATCACATATACTATATAAGCTGGACATCCCTTCTTCAAGCTCTTGGTAGCTTTCAAGTGAGATATCATAGGGTATAGAGTGTTACTCCTTTCTCCTTCTACCACTAACACTTCTTCGTCGCTCAATGGTATCTTGAGCAGTCGCTCATCACATACGATTTCAACTTTATGCTTCGCTAACCAGTCCATACCCACGACCACATCAAATCCTCCGAACTTAATGGGCATCAAGTCAATCTTAAACATATTCCCTTTTAGATTCAGGGGGCAATCCCTAATGATTTCGTTAGCTTCTAAAATATTACCGTCAGCTAATTCTACGGTAAATGTATCAGTCAAGGTACACGCGTCTAAGTCAATCAATTGCCTAAAAGTACTAGAGATGAAACTAGCAGTCGCTCCAGTATCAAACAGTACAGTAGCGGAATGATTGTTAACAAGGAACGTACCGTTGACAACGTCCGGTTCCCTACGAGCTCCTGCTGGGTCCATAACGAAAGCTCTTCCCTTAGGCTTATTGTGCTTGGCATCCTTGTCTCTACCCAGCTTAGGAAACTTGTTCCTCATATGCCCTGGGTCTCCACACTCGTAGCATTGTTTCCCCGGTACATAAGTACAGTCTTTAATTAGATGGTCTGTTCTCTTGCACCTAAAACAGGGCATCGGGTTACATTTTCCTTGATGATGTAACTTGCACTTGCTGCAGAGTGGGCTTGTCCCCGTATACAATCTCCGGTTTTTGCTTCCTTGATCATCACGTCTCACTCCTTCAGAACTCCTTCTACTTGACCCACCGCTACTTCCAATCGCTCTTTTCGCTTCAAACCACTTCCTCTTGTCTCCAACAAACTTCTTCTTCTCATCAGCCCTTCCTTGATCGGCCCATCCAGCCCTAATTAGATCGTCAGTCAAACTGCTGGTAAGGTCGACAGCAGCTTGCAGGGTCACAGGCTGAGAGGCACGAACCATACCCCTAACTCTTGGGTGTAGTCCCCAGATGAACCGTGCTACACCTTTGGCTTCTGGCGTCACCAAATGTGGCACAAGTCGGGACAGGGCTAAGAAACGATTGATGTATTCGGTGTAATTGGGTCCTTTCATCTCCAAGCTTAAAAATTCTATCTCCAGCTTCTCGAGTTGATTGATGGGGCAATATTTGTTGGTCATTAACTCTCGGAATTCAGTCCAACCCATTCGATTTGCCACGTTTCTTCCACGGCTCTGGGTAATGGACTTCCACCATTCAAGAGCTGATCCCTTGAGAGATTGTGATGCAAATCTCACCATATGCTCCATCTTGCACTCGCTGATGTCTAAGACGGCTTCCATTTCGTCGATCCACCTGTAAGTCTCTATAGCACCCTCGGTGCCATAGAAGTCCTTGGGCTTGCAGGCCATAAAGGTCTTGTAAGAGCACCCATTCCTTAACTCCTCAGCTTCATCGTCGTGGCTCTCATCGTTTACCGGCCGTTCATTACCAGTAGTGTTATTCCGGTCTGCATTTATCTGTGCAATGATAGTCGGAATGGCGTTGGCCAGTTGCTGAGCTACGAGGTTAGCAATCCTTTCATCATTCTCTTGATTAGTATTCTCCTCGTGGGGAGTCCCTGGTGGAGTAGGTTGGGTTCCAATAGGCCTTGCTCCTTCATGGCGGCCCCTGGTGGCTCCACGTCGACCAAAACGTGTTCCTCTGCGAGTCGGCATTCTGATAGTATCACAAATAGATTCGTTTAGCTTCTCATAAATTTTGTTTCGGATAGCCTAGGCATCATTATCCTATCACACCATGCCTCGGAAGAGGGATCATGGCATGCACATATATATTTACAACCCACTAAAGAACCTTAAAAGTCCAATTCAAAACATGATATAATAGTTGGGCAACAATTTAGAAAAGGCACAGACAATTTCAAAGCACAACAAAACATATAGCAATTCAATACAGACAGTTTAAAAATTTTTAGCATCTCAAAAGCAGTTAACATAGTATCATCCAAACAAATAGAATCAGAGTCATGCTCTTACAATTTGGAGGTGCCATCACCCCCTTAATAATAAAATAATAGTCTCGAATAAGAATTCAAATAGTTTCCTTCTACTGTCCACAGACAGATAAATCCCACTGAGTACTCCAGTTCTCACATCCACTTCCTCTTTAGCCATCCAAACCACCCTGTACCCTTCTTCCTCTGCTCCTGTTCCAAACGCTTCACTCCCTGTGTAGCCATCATCGCCTGGAACTGGGCCGACTGAGAAGTTCGAGTGGCGTGCTGAACAGTCAGCTCATGACGGCGAACAGTCCTCAAAATCTCATCTAGTGTCGCATCAGAGGGTCCTACATCACTTGCCCGGCGACTCGACTGGGAGTACCTATCACCAGCCAGTACAGTAGGGCCGTCATACATACTATGTCTCGGCGGCATCAGGCGCTCGTCGCGAGGGTCAAACAGTGGGGGTACCGATGTTGGAATCCTAACAGGCGGGGGAGGAGGAGGAGGCATCCTAAAGGATACGGAGGATCCTGGCCTAACGCTTTTGCGAGGTCGGGTGACAGTACGCGCACCCCTATTCCCAATAGGTGGGATGGGTGAGAGGGTCGGAGCAGCTACTTGAGGAGAGTGGGATCGCGTTCGGCTTCGGGAAGGTGTTGTGGAGGAAGAGTCCTCGGAAGCCTTAGTGTCTTCGGACGTGACGGATATCCACCCTGGATGTCCGCATCTCCGGAGGTACGCCTCATACTCCGTCTGGGGTTTCTCTCTCCTTAGGTGTCCGGTAGGAGCGGTCTCAGCGTCGGGGTGAGCAGGCGCCTTTCCTTTATCAGCCATTGACGTTATCCTGTAAGAAACACATCATGAGTAATTTGGTTTCACATAGCTCATGATTTACATAATAGTACTAATAATAGTAGTGATGGCAATAGTATCTGTTATTTCAACATATAGCTGTCTGTTTTGCCCAGATCAATAGTTTCTTCAAGTAGTATCGGATAACATAGCTTATCATAAAAAAAATCATTTAAATCCCCTTTTAAAAAAAATTAGTTTCAAATCATCAATATAAACCAGAAAAAGTCCAACCACAACCTAAAGATCAGTGATGGAAATTACGCGTCTAGTAAATTCATGATTACGTTGATCAAGTGTAATCATCAATTTACCCAACCCGATCATTCCAACACTTCCCACAAGGACAGTCCTAGGGTATCAGGGTTGTAGCCTAGGGTCTACTATGGCATTCCCGACTTCTCTACAACCTTTGGCTCTGATACCAAACTGTCACACCCCGGGCCCAGGTAGGGTGGGACGTCACAGACTAGCAACAACATATGGCAGCGGAAACAAACCATTATAAGAGCTCAAAGGAGAGAATATCACATGGTATTAAAGTTTTTTAAAAAAGTAACTGGGCTAGATACACATCAAGCCCCAATTAAGTTTTACAATCATCCATAAAAATGAAATTGTACTTGTTCAACACAAAATATAAATTGTTCAAATGTTTCATCAAGGAAATAAGCCAATGCCATGTCACGGGGATAAGTCTAGGTCTTCACAACTGCTAGGATCTCTTCAAATATTACCTGAAACATGCTCAAAAGAAAATTGTGTCAACTAAAAAGTTGGTGAATTCAAGTGCTTAAAGTTTAAAAACAAAAGGACTTAATAAATACTTCTTTGATTAAAAGAAAATAATCATTGTTTATCATCGTGGGAGAAATAAAATCATAATCAACCCTGCACTCAGTCCCGGTTAGCCTCTTCTAAAGTTGTGTTTTACCGGATATTCCCGAAGGAAGAAGCTGAGCCCCATACCAGTGAACCCTACCTGCCCGGATGGTTCACCATAGAATCTTAACAAAACTTGTTACATGCCACAACGATCCCTCAGGATCTCAGTGGGGTAACCTTCCTGGAACGGAAGCCACTGTGTGTGGGGGATTCCCCAAATAGATCTATCCATATAAATCAAGCGGTTCACGAAAGAATTAATGATCATGATATAAGAATCAGCAGGTAACCACAATCCTACATAGAATCATCAAATAAAGCACAATTATAGTTCAAAAATAACAGAGCATGCTTCATCCCAAAATAGTAGTAAAAAGGGGGATCACTAGAACTCACCTTAGGTTTCCAAATCAAAGTTTCTTGATGTGCCGGGAAGTGTCACAAGTCTAGCACCCTAACAAGTACATATTAAGCAATAAGCTACTGCCCTAAACTCATTCAAAGTGCAACAATGGTGTCAAGAGTTTAGCTATAGGGTACGGCTTTGGTTTAGTGAAGGTTTGTATAAAAAGTTTCCTTTTATGGCAAGTCAAGGCGTCTTCATGAAAATTAGGGATTTTCACTTCATTAGATTAGGTATATTAAGAGATTTTATTGTTCAAGTGTGTATTAGCTTCCTGGAAGTCGGTTATAAGGTTTGGAAACATTTTACAGTTTAGTCCCTCAAGTTTCAAAATTGACAGTTTCTACCCTTAAGTTTAGTTTCTTGCCTTTTATGTCATTTATGTCCAAAATCAGATTATTAGAGTCATATTATGATTATTATGGAGTAAGTGATTCAAAACTTTGGTCTACGGGTTCGATTTTGAAAACTGCGCGTTTAACGCTCCCGGTTGCGGTAAAAGCCAGATAATTTTAATAGTAAATTGGAGTTTTCAAATATTTAAATTTTGGACCAGTAGGTATTTTCTAAGAGATTTCTTTATAAATTTTTAAGTCCTAAAATTGTGTAAATTGGCCTTTTATAGTTAAAAATCTTGTTTTTACGTTTGACCCGTTAATACGCGGTTTTGACCGGGTTTGACCATTTAAAGCTCATTTGACCGAATTTTTAAATCTTTTAGGTCCTTTATCACTTATTTTACTGAAATCATATGATTTTTATAAATCTTAATTTTGAAGTCTATTTTTATAGATTTTTCTCAAAAACTATGCTCGGTTTGCACCCGTTTTTAGTTAATTTGTCACTTATTTAAGTCTTTGACCACTTAAATTATCCATTGACTCCAGAGAACTTTATTTATCATTTTTGAGCCTGGAATACTTTTTAAGAATGTTAAATTCATATTCTTACTATTTTTAAGTCATTTTACCATGTTTTCGGGTCCCGAAAGTGACTAAAAGAGGGTGAATCACATCATGTCCTTTATTCCAGAGATTAAACATTTCTAACACTTCTAATATTCACTATAACCTACTGAAATTTCAGTCCCAACATGTTGCCTAGTTGATCTATACATCCATATGCTTCAAATATGTAGAAAATGCCATAACCGACAATTACACTAGTGTAAACCATCATAACTTGAGTTTAAATGTTACCAACACTTCGTTTAACTTCACAAACAGATCGTTAAGGTGTCATTAAGTCGTGCATGAGTAGGTTATGGGTCTTGGTTAAAAGGATTTTTCAAACAAATGCTCAAGAGGGTGTTGTTACATGTAGAAAGGGGGGTTTCAAGGTGAAATCCTTGTATCAACCGTGGGTTTGAGTATGTAGCCGCTTGGAACTTTTAAAAACAGGTTCTTGGGAGTCCATTAAGTCATGAAAATGCAGGTTAAAAGTTTGGTTTACAAGAGTTTAAGCTTTCACAAGTTAGATGATGTCAAAACACTTAAAATGAGGGTTTTCATGGTGGAAATCGGTTTCCACCTCAAGGATGGCTAACAAAACATGAAGTTTACCTTCAAGAACGTTGGGAACTCCTTAAGAATGAGATGATGGTGAGATGTTTCTGCTACAACAAGGAAATACACGGTTCTTAGATGTTAAATGATGAAAACAAGAGAAATGTCACAAAACCGACATCTTGAGCTTACACTCGATGTAACTCACGGTTTGGAGGGTGTTGATGGCTGTGAATGGCTTGAAACTCCTTGGACTTGGATGGAGAAACTCTAACTAAGGCTGGAGAGGTGGAACAAACACGGTTGTGTGACCAAATCTTGTGAACAAGGCTACTCCTTTGCGGTTTTGGTCTTGGCCGAATGGTTCTTGGTGTAGTCTTCGAGTTCTTCTTCACAAGGCTAGAGAGAATTATTGGGAGAGTGTTGTGAGATGTGTGTGTGTGTTTTGGTCCAGATGATTCGAATTAAGGGAGAGAGGGAGAGAGAGAGAGGGAGAGATTGCATGGATTGTGAGTGGGTGAGAAGGGTGGTGTGAAGAGGAGAGGAGAGTGGTGAGGAAGGGGGCGGCCGATTTGGAGTGTAGTGAGGGAATCTTTATTTAATTTTTTTAATTGTAAATTATTATTATGTAGTGTAATTTTGTAGTATTGGGTATTATGTATTATTTAGTGGAAGGTGATTTGAGGTGTCTAATGCATACCCATGCATGCATGGCCGAAATTATGCAAGTGTGAGGGTGTATGCTCATATTTTAATTGCCTTCTCTTGTGTTTAATTTTGTAAGGGTGACTAGTTGACATTCCCGGAACACTAATTTTTAAAAAGGTAGAAACCTAAATTGGTTAAAAATCAAAAGTAAAAATCACATGAAATCATAATTTACATCAAATAGCAAGAATTGTTTCCAATTTCATAGTAGGGTTGTATAGTTTCAATTATTAGCACTCATAGCATGGATAATGATGCAAGTAATCTAGGGTTAGGGTAACAACCTGGAGGTCGGTTGTCACAGAAGGTACTATCTACCATAGTACAGGGGAGGACAATCTTCATCACTCCAGCCATCATCAACACTCATCTTCAGCCGGATGATGAGGAAGGTGAATTGTCCTTTCCCAAGGAAGCTATAAACCACTCCTTTGAGCAGATGGCCTATGAAGGAGATTTCTCTGTAAACACCTTCAGGAAGTGAATGTCTCCTCCGAGTGGAAGTACCTACTCCATGTGGTCATCCACAGCTTGTTCAACAAGCATGGGGGATGGGACCAGATTCCTGAGGATCGCTCCTTTGTAGTTCATGAAATGGTCCAAGGGGTCAAATTCAGGTACTCTCAGTTTGTTTACATAAATTTACTAGCTAATTTAGACTCCTTAGAGTATTACATGTTTCCTAGATATGCTCAACACATTCTTAACTATGAACTGGGCTCACAGTTGGGGGAAACAAGTAATATTCTTAAATTGGGATAGATGAATCCCGACATCTTTAAAACAATGAAGAAGCCAACTGTTGTCTTCTCTGGGGTAGAAACAGCCATTGTCCCAAAAATGTTAGAGCTCATTGCTCAAGGTGACAACCTAGCAGCACAAGCTAGTGTTGAACCCGCACCTTCTACTTCCTAACCATATACACAACCTAAAATACTCCTTACCTACCAAAGAAAATCCAAAACAAACTCCTACACTAGCTACTCAGCTTGTGCAGGCCCCCGCCATATCACTACCCATACAGGAAGAAGTGGACACTGGAGCTCCCACTTCTCATGAGGAGCAACCCATCTCATCAAGAATCAGTGCTAAGGTTCCTCATGCACAACCTGATGAGCTCATTAGCCTATCAGCCTTAAGCCTTCACTCTGAGTCTCAACACTCTAGTGAACAACCTTCAGGGGAAAGTTACCATCCCCAGTCTCTTGATCTAAACCAACAAATTCTCAACCTAGAATTCTATGATGATGAAGACATGGGATTCAGTGAGTACCATGAGTCTCTCTATTCCTCCCCTACTCAAAGAAAGATGAGTACTTCTGTCTCTTCCTTGTCTAGCCCACATCATTCACACATCATTGAGGTGGATCTACATGGACCTGGTTAGGAGATCCATATGGAAGAGGCTCTCACTTCTGCAAGTGAGTGCATCATTAGAATCTCAACCATGGCAACTCAACCCATTGACACTTCACTTGAAGTTGTCAGTGAGCAAGGGAAATCCAAAACCCTAGAACACCATGCTGGTGATGAGAGAGAAGACTCTGGTCTAATTCTCTGATCCCCCATGATTCTTCTAATGAAGAAGAGGGGAACATGAGACTAAAGGTGCAGAAATTGTCAAAAACATGCTCCTAATTAGTCTCTAAGGTTAGTCACCTTGAATCTCATATGGCTACCATACAAAATAGGATCAATGATCAGCAACTTGAGATATCTTATCTAAAGGAACAACTAGCTGAGAGACCTTTAAGAAGAGCTCATCCAGGAACACAAGAACCTATGGATGTGATTGACCTAACTCCTAGCTCATCTATGCAAGTAGGTGATGCTACCAAAAAGGGGAGAAAGTCATAGCAATCACAAAACCTTGGAGTTCTTCACAGAGTATGGACATTGGGGACTCACCATCTTCACATGCACTTGTCCATACTCAGAAACCTCCTCAAGTTCATATTGATGTGGACTCACTCATTCAGAGTCTATTTAAGGAGGGAATTCCAAGGGCTATGTCAACCCCACCCCAAGGATCATCAAACTACATTTTAGGGTGGAGGTATGATGCTGATAGAAGAGCCCTCATACTTCAAAGAGTTCATAGGCAGCAAGAGGTCTTTAACTGTCATACCTTGAAGTACTATGAAGGTGTTGATCTGGTCAACATGCCACTTGCCAATCCAAGCCAATCTAGGCAAGCTGATAGGATGGCCCAAAGGATTCAAGACAGGATTACTAAGAGTTTGGCCAAAGAAGAAGGCAAAGGCAATCAGGAAATGTCATTGGTCAACTGGATGTTGAGGCAGACCTTGAGATTAGCTTCAAATGGAAAACCTTGACTGAAAGCCCAGCGATAGAGCCTGAGAGCATTGTCACAACAACAAATATTTTCACAGAGTATGGACATTGGGGACTCACCATCTTCACATGCACTTGTCCATACTCAGAAACCTCCTCAAGTTCATATTGATGTGGACTCACTCATTCAGAGTCTATTTAAGGAGGGAATTCCAAGGGCTATGTCAACCCCACCCCAAGGATCATCAAACTACATTTTAGGGTGGAGGTATGATGCTGATAGAAGAGCCCTCATACTTCAAAGAGTTCATAGGCAGCAAGAGGTCTTTAACTGTCATACCTTGAAGTACTATGAAGGTGTTGATCTGGTCAACATGCCACTTGCCAATCCAAGCCAATCTAGGCAAGCTGATAGGATGGCCCAAAGGATTCAAGACAGGATTACTAAGAGTTTAGCCAAAGAAGAAGGCAAAGGCAATCAGGAAATGTCATTGGTCAACTGGATGTTGAGGCAGACCTTGAGATTAGCTTCAAATGGAAAACCTTGACTGAAAGCCCAGCGATAGAGCCTGAGAGCATTGTCACAACAACAAATATTTTAACAAACCAATTCCTCAATGAAACACCTGCTGGTGAATGTGTATCACGGCCTCTCTCTGGCAAGAGCCTGGATGCTAATCCAGGCAATGAAGGCCAAAGCTCTCTCCACCCTACGTCACAAGGGTCTGTGGGTGACAAAAGGAAAATGATTTTGACTCCTACGGAGATTGAGGAGGAGGAGAGAGAGAGGAAGAGGAAGCTAAGGGGAGAAAGTTCTACTGGGTCTTCAGGCCGCAATAAGGGCTGCTCCCAGACCAAACACTCAGAATGATGAGTTAAGAGCAGTCAGGATTAACAACCTACAGACCAGGAACTATGACTAAATGAGATCATATCTCTCCCCTTTGATGAATTGAATGAACGGGCAGACATGGAAATGGGTTGGGAGAGGAAGGAGGCAGAGGATGCAGAGTTGCTCCTCAAGATTAAGGAAAAAAGAAGGCAGATAAGGCTGTACAAGCATGCTCCTACTCTCTCTCCAGTTCAAGAAAGCCCTGTGCAAGAGGCTGTGGCAACTCTACAACCTCAGGTAGACAAAGAAGCTGATAGACAAAACATGATCAACTACCTGAGTGCCACAGGACTCTACAAGGCAGCTACACTTCTTCTCTTGTCCTTTGAGTACATTGAGTTTGAGTATCTCAAGCAACTTGAACTTCAAGTTCTCAAAGAACAAAAGGCTACAAAGAGAAATATGAGGAAAGAAGCTGCAAAGTCAATAGTTATCATCCATAAGAGTCAGAAGAAGTCTGTAGATAGCAGAGGATGATGAGCTTCTTGAAGCTGTATGGATTCTCCGAAAGGAGACTTAGTCCAATGTCTCTATCCATAATAGATGAGCAAATCAGGTGATCAAGCAGAAGATCAAGAGACAAGAGCTTTTTAACTTACACTCCCCACCAAGTCAAGCTCCTCCTGAAGTTAAGGTTAAGTTGAATATCTTGAGACAACAAAACCTGGACCTCATGCTGAACCTCAACAGGCTTCATCTTCTGATCCACAGCAGGGTCCCACTCCCTCTCCTTCTGAACTTGTGAGAAAGGAGGAACCAACTGAGAAAGACAAGACAGAATAACCTGGTGCTAAAAACCAGTCTTCTCAGTTAAAGTTCTCAAAGTGGAGGAAAAGGATGGCTACTAAACCTGCTTTAAAGAAGAAGAAAAAGAAGAAGAAATCAAAATCATCAACCTCTGGACCTTAGGATGAGTCAAAGCATCCTGAGGAAGTGCAACAAGAGGAAACTCAACCAACTCCAACACAAGTGGCTCCTCTTGCATCAGGAAGACCCATTTTATCCTGGACCTTTACTACTAACTTAGAAAGATGGTATGTCAACAGAGATCAAGGTGGTCAAGATGTCTACACATGGCAGGACATGTTTAACCTACCTCTGCATGATCTCTTTAAGATGAGAAGATACTTTGAAAGTGTGAGTGATCCTGACCATCTGATAAAGAAGGTTATGATCATTATCATGATGAGGACAGTCAATATCTAAAGTCTCCATTGTTTTGGTAGCATCAACCTAGGGGGAGTTTGTAAAGTTTAATGAAAGGCTGATGCATCCAAAACAACCCAAGTCTCCTTGCATGCATGCACTTAAAGTGCAGACTAGAATGCTTCGGAAGATTTACACCCTGCATCAATAATACTCTAAGTGTAAAATCTTCTAAAGCCAAGACCAATATCTTTCGAAGCCAAAAGTGAAGTCTTCCGAAGCTTCAAAGACAAAGTCTTCCGAAGCCAATGAAGTGAAGACAGATTTCTTCCAAGGACTTTTAATACATGCTTTATCTGATGTACTTTTCCATAAAGCTGGACCACTTTTCGCTGCAAATCTGAAAACTCACCAACTTATACAAGTTGGTGAAAAGGTCCATGCTTTTGGTAATTGTACATTGAGGTCTTGAGTCTATTGCTTTCTACTTTATGTACTTTTATCCTTTTGTAATATATTAGGATGTGAGCTATGGCATGTCATAATCACTTGTCAAAAAGCAATCTGCCTTTGACTCTACATTGATTTTGTTGTCTAGATTAATGTTTCCAGCTGGCCTTCAAAGTATGGCCGGTTGTAGGATGTAGTATAAAGTATCTCAAGTCCTTGTAACTTATCTCTTACACTTTGTAACACTTGTAAAGAACTTGAGACAAATATACATCATTCTTGAAAAACCAATATCCTTGTGTTGTTCTTATTTGTTCTATCTCATATTTTGCTTGTGTTCTAAGTATCAAACAATATAGTCCCAATTCCCTATTTGATTTGTTAAGTGTTCTAAACACTCTCCTTATTGTGTGCTTTTGTTGTATTGACCTACCCTTTAACCGGTCTTGCACTAAGCATAACGTAGCAGCCTTCTTGAATGAGGATATTTGTGAAGTTGTTGGTTATGAAGAAATGATCAAATTTTTGTTAAGGACGAAGTATGTGTATGCCATGTGTCCTCAACTAATTATATATGCTTGTCTTATAAATAGATTTTGGAGAACTGCTGAAGTTGCTAGAGATGATGAAAGGAGGAAAGTTATCAGATGTTTTATCACTGATTACTGTATGATCGAGGTTTCAGAGAAATCAATCAAAGAAGCTCTAAGGCTGGGTGATAATGATCCTCAAGATTTGGCTGAACTTACATTTGATGAGTGCAGAGACACTTTTATGGCTATAGGACATCCAGATCACTTTCCTAAGAAACAGTTTTTCAAAGCAAGAGTATATAATCACTAGAAACTCCTGTGTTATATCTTTTAGCATGGTATGTCCCAGAGGAGTGCATGATGGAACTTATTCCCTATAGATATTGCTTCTCCAATTGTAGATGTTGCCACTAACAGAAGGTTTAATATGGTAAAGTGGATCATGAATGGGTTTGTTTTTAATCTAGAAACAGGAATCAGGAATAAATACTTGATTATCCAAGATTTTTGCAAATAATTATAAATGAAGAATACCCTAATCTTCATTCATATGGAGTAAGTGGAGAAAGATTAGAGTTGGAGCATATGACTGAATGTACATAAAAGACTTGCTGTTGTGACTGGTGCTTAGAATGTTCAAATGTTTGATTACATGAGAGCAGTGGCAAAAGAGGTGAATATAGATGTTGATCATTTTCATTTGATTAATGATAGACCAATTGATCCAAGTGACTTGATTGAAGAAGTTCCTCAAAGATTCTCTGAGTTTGAGTCTAATGATAATGAGGATGATGAAGTGGATGATACTGAATCTAAGAATGAAGAATGTTCTTCTTCAAGTGATGATAGTGATAATGATAATAATACTGGAGGAAATGAAGTTGAAGTTTTGAAAGAAGGTGATAAGGAGATTGATAGTGAAGAAATTGAATCTGATAATCAGAATGAAGATGTTAATGATGTTGATGAGGCTGAGGATGTAAATGAAGATCTTGATGAAGTTAATGAGCAACAACAAAACATGGATTTTGATTATACAGATGTTGTTATATCTGAGCCTGTATTTCAAAGTAGATGCCCTGTTGTAGAATCACCAAACCTGATGGCACAAGAGAATGCGATTGCTGAGGAGTCTTCCCTCGTTTCAACACAAAATGTTACAGTCCATACTAGGAACTTGAACTCTGAGCAGATCATAGAATCATTGAAAGAAAACAATGTTAAATAGCTTAAGATGATTAAGAAGCTGAAAGATGAAAATGATAAATTGAAAGTTAAATCATTAAAAAAGAATTGAAAATTGCGGAATTTGAAGAAGATAAAGAGATGAATCTAAAGAATTTTGATGTGTTACTCAGAGATTATGACTTGCTTGAAGAAAAATTCAAAAAGTTGAATGAAGAGTATGTTAAGCTGAAAGAAGAGCATGAGATTATGAAGGAAAACTTAAAATCTTAAACTAGTCAATCTTAAGACCCTGATCCTGTATCATCAGAAAAAGAGACTCTACCTGAAGTTTAGTCTATTGGAGTTAAGAGATTATCAAAGGCTACCAAAGGAAAAAGAAAGATAGATGAGTCTGATGTTTAACTATTGCTAGAATGATCCTCAAATCCTCCATCAAAAATGTAGAAAACTTTCTCTGAAACTCTAAATGTAGATGATCCTTCAATTAAGGAAATTGATGAAGAAGATGTACAAGAGTAGATTGGAGCATTGGATAATTTAGATACAGAGTTCCCAAATGATTTGTATGATGAGGTATTGGAAGAAAAAGACATTAGTGAAGCTGTATATTCTCCAATTGAGGCTGTACATGAAGACATCCTGATTGAGGAAAGATATAACTGTCTGATTTAAAAGAAGTACAACCGTGTATTCTTGGATGGTCTTACAGTCTCTCAAATCAACGAGGAGTTTGAAAAGTGTTTGATAGAAGAGACAACAACTCCAGTTGATCCAAATGAAATATTTGTTGAACATGGAGAATGGGTTCCGATCAATGAAAGTATCAATATTGAAGATCTCCCAGCATCAGAACTTCACTATCCAGATCCTGAGAATATGAGTACTCTTGAGCTTATATTATGGTTACAATCAAGGAATTATCCAAGGAAAAGATTGAACAGACTGCGATCAACTTCTCTAAAGAATTTAGTTAAAAGTTTTCAAGAGACGAAGAAGCAGAATAACAAGATGATTGTATTAGACATGTATAATCAATAGTATTTGGAGATTACTAAAAGGACTCGAATTTTGAAGCCTCAAGAAATAAAGGCAATGGAGTTAGTCAAAAGGGGTTAGAAAACGAAAAAATTGATTGATATGTTCCCTGAGACTGAGAAGCAAGCTTAGAAAGTTTTAGTTGAACAAAAACAATTATGGAATAAAGCAAGATCTATGGGTGACATAGTAAGAAATGTATTGTAGAAATGCCAATCCATATTTGAGTTACTTAATGCTATGATTGTGCCTTATAATACAAAGAAGGTAATAATAATTGCCTGGAAATATGATGAGATCTTTGATGCATTTCTAATTAAATGTGTAAATGCAATTTGTGATGTTTATCACTTTTACACGAGCATCGCTGCTTTGCCGGTACAAGATCTTAAGGAGTTGAACAAACTGCCTCTGATTAATCCTTCTAAGGCAGCTAGAGGTGAAAACTTTGTCAAAATTCTTACCCGTGGTATTACCAGGATGGATTCTAATCTCAAAACTCGATGTTCAAGAAGATAAAGAATATTTCAAGTCTTTGAAAAGCAAAAGAAAGGCGGCTACTAGTTCAGAGGAAGAAGAAAGATTCCTTGATGCATATAGTGATCAGTACTTTGATAAAGTTACTAATCCAGGCTTAAAAGTGATTGATGGTACGCAAACCTCAAAGCCGACTTTGAGGTGGTTCTATCACGTGGACTCATTTCAATTGAAGTTAGTTCGTAATTTAGATGATTAGGAACAAGATATTATATCTTTGTTTGGAGTTCTTAAGCTGAAGCTTCAACATCCGAGTTATATCTCTTTCTTGTCCAACTAGAAGTTTGATTGTGGTGCTTCAGAAGTTGTAGACAATAACAGGAAATACTTTCTAATGATCATTAAGGTAATGGATGCTACTTTGAGGAAAGCTCTAGCATTTTCAAATATCGTGAAGAATGACATAACTTATATGCTAACATTGACATAGCAGGTTTGTCAAAAGAAACTCAGAAAGTTATGGACAAGATGGAGATTAAAACTAATGAGTCAAAGCATGAGTAAGCCATCCTTGCCAAGAATTTCAAGTCTGCAATCAAGAAAGCTTTGCATGAGTTGGAACTTTACAAAGACAAACCAACGTTCAAGATTAAACAAGAACCAAAAGAGTTCGAGTTGGACTGAAGAACATGTCAATCTTAGGGGGAGTATTGTTAGAGCTATTAGAAGATTAACATTTGTCATTTACTTTTTGTCATTGTATAGGGACTTATTTTGTAAATATATGTTCCTTTTTTTCTTTTGATAGTATAAATAGGATACTTTATGTATTTTGCAGGCGTGCTAGAACTATTGTAATTCACCCTTACACTTTGTATCCATAGCTTTTGCTATCAATGAGATCTATGAATGTTTGAAGTAATTGCTTGTGTTTTGATTTCATTTTGTTTGTATTGATCATTACATTACAATACCATCACTGATCGATCCATTTCAACCTGTCAGTTTCTACCCCTAAGGAGCCCACTATAGGCTTTCTTATTGTTTTAAAGATGTCAGGCTTCATCGCTTCTATTTTAAGAACATTACCTGTTCCCCTTATCCGTGAGCCCAGTTCATATTAAAGAATGTGTTGAGCATATCTAGGGAACATGTAGTATTCTAAAGGTCTAAGTTAGCACTCAAATTTGTATATAAAAATTGAGAGTACCTAAAGTTGACACCTTGAACCATGCCATGGACTATATGGGAGAGGTCTTCTTGAATTTGATCCCAACGTCCATGGACTACATGGGAGAGGTCCTCTAGAATTTGATCCCAACCTTCATGCTTGTTAAATAGACAATGAATGACAACATGGAGGAGGTAATTCAACTGGGAGGACACTTTCCCCTTCTTGAAAGTTCTTACTGAGTAATCACCCTCATTGCCCATCTGCCTAAAGGACTGGTTCATAGTAGATTTTGGGAAGGACAATTCGCCTTCTTCTTCATCCACCTGAGATGGGTGTTTCTGGTGGCGGAAGTGATAAAAATTGTCATGTCCTACACTATGGCAGATAGTGTCTTCTTCCCATCCATGATAACCTCTTGATAGGTCCTCCAAAACTCTAAAAGCTGATCTTTTTTCAGTGAAGGATCTATGGTGAGGGAGGTGAAGTAGTTTGATAGAGCTAAGAATCGGCAAACATCGAGAAACCAGGATCATAATAAGACGTTAACAGAGCAACCTGGTTTTGTTGTCTATGTAGGTGCATGGAGAAATCGGGCTGGTTTCATGAACCTGGGTTGGCCATTTGTGAGTAGCTTTGAAATGAAGGAAGGTAAGAACAAACGCGGTTTGTGGGTGTATTTAGGTTAGGAAATTCACAGATGAAGAAGAGAGTGAAAGAGGGGGAACCGTTAAAGGTATATTTATATGAACTGGATTTGACACGAAGTTAATGCAAAAAGATAACCTTTGAAATCCGGATGTCGGTCCCACCTCTGAAAAAGTGCCCAAAAGGTAGTTTTCTTGGAAGATAAAAATCTTCCGAAGGTAATTTGTCTTCGAAAGTTTTGTAAAAGCTTCCAAAGTCAATTTGACTTCGTAAAATATTCATTAGCTTTATGAAAATTTGCTTCAAAAGAAAAATACTTAGAGTATTTTTACTTCAAATATATATTTTGTTTCAGAAGAGATTAATACAAAGAAGTATTATTCACAATAGAATAAATCTTCCAAGGCTTAATTGCTTTCGGAAGAAATTGTCTTTCAAATCATATAAGTACTTAGAAGCATGTTTAAGCTTCGGAAAATATATCAGAATTTATTCTAAATGTAAATGTCTTATAAGTAGTTATTGGATTGGAAGACATAATGTTCTTCCTAAAACAAGTTAATGTCTTACGAGAGAAAATATATCTTAAATTTGTAAAATTCTAAAGAGTATCCTCTTGAAAAGATTTTCTTCCATGTAAAACTGGGCTTATATATAGGTAATAATATAGACAACTTAGGACACACATATTTAAAAATAATTTCGAGTTTAGTTTTAGAAAAATCTACTCAAAGTTAATCATCCCAATAGCTAATACAAGATATTTAAATATTTGCTAATCAAAAGCTTTTGTGAAGGGATGAGCTTATTGTTCATTTGAGTTAACTTTGACTAGTTTTATCAATCCTTTTTCAAAATTATCTCTAATTAAATATACCTGATGTTAATGTGTTTTGTCCTTGAGTGCTGCATAGGATTCTCTGTAATTCAGATAGAACTATTGTTGTCTATGTGGATGGGAGTCTCCTTGAAGTTGAATCCATAGTCCAACATCTGATTCTGAATCCAAAGCACTTGAGCACGACAGCTTGCAGCAGCAATTATTAACTTTCAGCAGTTGATGCAGACACACAGTATTGTTTCTTGCATTGCCATCAAACAATCCTTCCACCAAAGAATTGACATCCCCTAGATGTTGACTTTATAGTCATATTGCAGCCACCATAGTCGCTATATGTATAGGCATATATATATATATATGTGTATATATATATATATATATATATATATATATATTCTATTTTGTAGTATATTTAAGAGTGATGAGATTATATTTTTATGTTAATTTATTAAAGTTTGAGAGAAAAAATTTGTATTTTATAAAGTTAATTACCTTAATTAACATTTTAAATACAAGTCAATTATGTCAATATAACTATTGTGTTTTAAACCATCTAAGATTTTTAAGTACTATGATATTTTTATATCTTAATATTTGTATGGTATTTATATAGCTTTTTAATTAAAAAAAATTTATATGTTGTATTCTCCGCCGTATCACACGAGCACCCTTGTAGTATTTGTGTGTGTGCGTTATAGTGTAATCTAAATGCTTATTCAAGAAAAAAAAGGAAATATTTAATTTTGTATATCGGTACATTTTTGCCAATGAATTAACATACTCACTACTCTATACATATCTTCTTCAAGAATTATTACCCCTGCACTCTATATAATACACGAACCCACAACAATTTGGTTGATGAGTATGGCATTTTACCACTAGTATGTCTCATTGAGACACATAGTGCTCTATGGCTACGAAAGGACCACAACTAGCTCCAAATATTGATGGGGACCATAGGTGGTCTATTTTTATATTATCTTTTCATAAATTTGGAGCATTGTAGTGGGTGTGGCATATATCTAATAAAGAATATGATCAATAATACATATGTATAATAAAAAATAAATATGGCATTCCAATCAGTGAGTACGTTGGTAGAGTGCTCTCATTGGGTAACTAGTGTGTACTTAATAATTAATTTTTTGCACTTCGTTTGTTTTTTAACTTTTCATTCTTTTGTTAATTAATTATCTAAAGTGTTTACATGTGTAAGATCATCAAGAAATTTGACAAATCCTAACTCAGATTGGTTTGTTTCGCTTAAATCATGATATAATTTAATTTGATTTAGCGAATATCAGTTAGGTTGAGTTTAAACAAACTGAGTCTATTTAAAGCATTGAACTTTTAACAACTTTTAAAAGATCTAATATTTCGACAAAGCGATTAACTGCAGTATTGTTTTCTATAGACAACAAAATTACTCAATAAATCTAGCAAGGATCCTAACAAAAATCAAACACCAACTCCGATTCCAGTCAAATAAAGAAATTAAATTACATCAATCACAGAAATAAGTGTGATATTGTTGAAAACCTTAAAGTATAACTTCTTAGGATAAGTAAAATGTTATTATAAGTTGCTCTGATTATGAAAAGGTATATAGAATATAACATGGGAGACAAAGAGGTTGGCTCGGAGCAGGTACGTCACAGGAATTGAAAAGGCGCGGATTAAGGAGTAATCACTTTCTTCATCGGCAACATTCAAGATGGTTTCTCTAGAAATCAAGCATGTAATATTTTTTTTAATATGAAAGGATTAGAGATGCTTTTGTTTAAAAAGAGATCTTATCAAACTATCCTTTCTGTTTTAAAGTTTGAAGCGATATTATTGTGAAGTCATTTGAGGCTAAACTGAACATAGTCAGAATTGCAAACAAGAAAGTCATAGTGAATGTTGCCAGGTATGACCGAAAATGATATAAAGAAGAAGTAGACTCTACAGAGATGCGGGCGAAATTCAACAAAGCGATGACACCTGTGAAGTATATGTCATCTGCAAGAGGCAATGAGTTTGATTTTGAGACATCAGTTAGAGATCTGTTGTCTCATATAAGGGATAAGGTAGTGAAAGTTCCTACTTAAAGTAATCAAGTTTTGCAGTTAGATCTACGAGTGCTAAACTCATCCAAAGCTTTGATTTCTATGTCACAGGTAAAATTATAAGCATGCTAAAAAAATTTGAGGATGAATTTACATACAATTGGGTTGCCTGAAGTTGAAATTTATAAAGTATGTGGGTGGGCTAAAATAATTATAAGTATTGCTTAGTTTGGTGGTGGCATCTAATTTTCTTGTGGAAGGAAAAAAGGCAAGGCAACTATGTTTCAAGGATATTCACATATGGAAGGTCCAAAGTCCGTCCTATGATATTTTAGATTCAATTACGATTCTTGGCCTGCCCGTAACCATTAAGTTGAGTTGATAATTAATAGTATATTCAAATGATATAGCAAGCTCGTACTAATGTTTGATGTGTCTTTATGGGATCACTATCTTTTAATAGCTATATGTTGTGTTCTTGTGTCGTCTAGATGACGTTTAACCGAATAATTGATGGAGCAATGCTGCAACTCATCCTTCAAAGTATAGATTTCGAAGTTTAACCTCAAATGGCAACCAAATTTTGAATCCGGCCTACTTGATTCTCAAAATCCAAATGATGATGATATTGACAATGAGTTCTAAGATCTAAATGATCCCAATCATGTATGATAGAGAGATGATGAGGATGGTCTACATGAAGAAATGATTGTGATGGTGGAAATTTCGGCAAAGCGACAATCCTCCCAGTTACCACCATGTTATGAAGTACCTCCAATGTCGATGCTATCAAAGTAGCACGTATTTCACACATCAAATTCAGCGGTGAAATTATACCGCTAGACATGTGACAAGCCAGAATCTCATATACAATCATATCAAATGAGTTTATGTGAGTTTAAAACAAATGTTTGAACTTCAATCAGAGTAAAATATATTTTCAATGTAAATAGTGTGGTAGCGTATAAGTAGAATTAAAACCAATAGAAGTAACTTGCTCAAAACACGACGCCTAATAAAAATGGTTAATGTAAAGAAAAACATGTTTGTGATGTATGACATGAATGAAACCTCAGTCATGCAACCTAGCCTTAAGCGTTTCGTCGACCTACGAAGCATACTAAAGTGTGTCAACATAATGTTGGTGAGTTCATGGGTTTTAACAATAGATTATATGTTTAAAAGTGTTTACATGATAAAGTAAATAAATCATATCAATAGGTAGCTACCGTATAATCAAGTTACTTAGTGTTTTGAATACGAGGCTGCCTGTTTGTAAGTTGTTTTCCGTTGAACCACGTTTATAATAAACAGTGGCAATGTTAGATCAATTAAACACCCGTTTGACCTCCAGTTGAGTTAGCGTGACTGATGCGGGTGGGGTTTGTCCAACTCAGTAGTACTACTCAGAATTACCTGACTAGCTTGTTAGTAATGATTTGAAATGTAAGGACTTTTAAGTGGGCAATAGGTATATGTGTCAATAGAGGATAATACTTATTTGGGCATAATTGTGTGATAGATAACACCTGGTTAAGGTGAGTTTCCTTTATCGCTATCCAAAATAGGTTATGTTGGACTATAACTGGTAACTAGCACATGTGACAAGGATGACCATACTAGACAGAATTATGGGTAATGTTTTAACACATTTTGTGTGATGACAACTTGGATGATAGATTAAACTCGTTCCAGGTGATAATAGATGGTTCCCTATAAATAGCATGTGTTATGCTCATATGTAGGTGATGAACGAGAGGGAGAGGATGTATATCAATGTGTTTGTGTGTGTAATCTTTGTACAACCTTGTCAATATTAATATCAACATTAAAATTACATGATGTTTTGATGATAATATTGATTGCATGTTGCTTGTTGTCATGAATATAAGATGTTAAGTACAGATTCTACACGTCCTCCGGTAAGTTCAACTCAGACGTGAACATCCAAGACTATAACCAGGACATACTAGTAAAACTTCGCACGGTCATGTTAGATGTTCTAGCCTCATAATGATGTCATTGTATGCGACTTTGTTGTGTTGTCTCTATCTATTGTCTAGTTATCATGCATGCCAAATGATTTCTTATAACAAGTGACTGTATGTTTCAAAATGTTTATATTTATGAATTCAACAGCTATGTTGAGTATAAATAATTCAATCACCCATCCTAGTTAATTAATGCAAGGTTACAAGTTGAAGAACAAGCTTTATAATACTAGAGTTAAACAGATTGAGATCAAGCATACTTTAAGATTTCGACCTCTACTTCTATCTAGAATAATATGTACAATTTTATAACTCTTAGAAAGTTATATGTAGTTCTAAGGTTTAAAAAATGTTAGTTATTTTCTACTATATCGTTATGATGACAGTCGATCACCAATAACCCGTGCCAAGGATGGGGTGTGATAGTTTGGTATCGGAATCGTGCTTTGAGCAAACTTAGTACTTGAGAGAAATATATATCATCCTTGAAAACCAATCACTGTTTTGCTCGAGTGTTCTTATCTTTTGCTATTTTTTCTTTGTCTGGTTCCCTATTTGATCTAGTCAGTTCGTCTTCTCCAATTGTGAGACTGTTGTAGAACAAACATAACTAGTCCTGCAATTGATATCAAAGCTTTTTAAGCTCTTAATTGTAAGATCATACTATCTTAAATCACTCTTCAGTTTCACATACACTTACTCGCTCAAATGGCAGCTCTCACTAAGCTTATAGGGAAACTGGCATCATGACTAAGTCTCCACTGATCACTCTTGATAACTTCGATACTTGGTGCATAAGAATGCTAGGCTACATCAAGTCTCACAATAGCAGGATGTGAAGATCTCTAATCTGAGGACTTCACATCCCAAGTACTAGTTCAGCAACAGCTGGAGGTGGTATGATACCAAAGAAAGTGGCTGACTATTCTGAAGAAGGCTAGAAGAAGATTAATATAGATCAGAAGCCATGTCCACTCTTCAAACTGCTATCCCCAACTCCATGTATAGAGGCTTCAAGAAGTACAACACTGTAAAAGAACTCTAGGATGCACTAAAGCTAATGTATAAAGAATCTGTGGAAGCTAAGGAGAACAAGAAAGATATTATGTATAAGTAGTTTGAAAACTTCACCTTCAAACTAGGTGAAACTATAACTCAATAATAGTTCAAGTATGTTGAGATTATAGATACTCTAGTCGATGTTGGAGTGAAATTTGAGAATAAGGACATAGTAAGAAAGTTCATGTTCTCTCTTCCCAGAGAATGGACACACTATTGTGTGGCCATCAAGAGGACTAATTACATATCTATCCTCACTCTCACTGGGTTGTATGATATCTTGAGCAATTATCAAATGGAGATGAACATGCAAAATCTATCTCACGGCTCATGTAGCACCCAAAGGAGTTCAGCCCTTCATGTAGTTAAATGGGATAGCAGAGAACCATAGCATCATCTCATCTGCTACCCTGACAACTCACCAAAGGGTCCTTTCATCACCTTCCCGGAGACACCAAGGGAGAGCAACACTGAAGGAAGCCCATTACAAGAGCCCAGCTCTTCTCAGGACTTTGTGTCTTTCAGATGAAAGTTCTGGCAACTTTCTCTTCACCCTTGAAAACCTGGACTACATCTATGCAAATGATCTGGAGTACATGGAGATAGTCCAGCAAATGGCTCTTATCGATCATAGAGCCAATAAGTTCTACAACAGTACAGGGAGAAAGTTTCCAACCAATGTGTCAAGTGGAAAGTTTGGGCCGGACAAAAGCAAGTAAAGTGTTACAACTGTAACCATTTTGGCCACTTTTCTAGGGAGTGTAATGCACAAAGAACAAATGGTGGCCATACACAGTCCAGGCCAAACTACACTGAAGCAGCTTCAAGAACGGAGAAGCCCAACCAAACAAAGCAGCAAGCTACAGTTGCTGTTGACGAATGTGGCTTTGACTAGAGCTTTCAAGTAGAAGATGTCTCTTCAAACCAAGCCCTGATGTAAGATCATGATAAAACTAAGGTATTGGAACATCTTTTTACTCCTAAATGCATTGCTAAAGTAAACATCTATAGTTCCTACAATGTGGAAGTAAGATGTGATCTTGAGTACTTGAACATTGTAAAAGCTGATTTTAAAAGAGTAGAAAATGACTATAAGCTTAAAATAGGAGACTTAGAGAAAACCATTTCTACTCTAAAACATGAGCACACAAACTACAAGACTCAGATCAAAGATCTTGTTACTAAGTTAACTAAATGCTCGGCTGAGCTTGTAATCAGCAAAGCCAAGGCAGAAAAATATGTTCTTATAGAGGAAACCTTCAAGAACATCATATCTTCATCCTTGCATGCAAAAGTTTGTTATCAGAACAGGCAGGGACTAGGATCGAATATAATAGCTCCTCCACACACATTAATATCAGTCAGAGAACCAAGGTGTGGAACTTGTGAAGATTAGCTGCCTATCATTGATCCTATCCAAGAGGATGATGAAGATGAATAGGATATAGTGGAGGGTGAACCAGGGTGAATGAAGAGATTCACTCTAAGAAAGGTCACTTTATCCCTGGAAAGAAGAAGAGACCAGGGATGGCTAAGTCTGCAAGAAAGAACTTGATAAAGGCTGCAAAAAGAAGATCAAAGAAAGTGCAGGAGATCAAGCCCACCTTCAACCTTAGGCAAAACAAGTCCTTATCTCTGCTGGGGTTTGAGATGAGGAAGACCAAAGACTTAACAAAGGACTCTAATACCTAGAATCCTATTTCAAGTCAAAGCCATTCTGGCCAGGAGAAGAAGGTTGAACCAATGTGCACCATTGTTGCACAGGCTGGTCCATCAACCTCCAAAGGCAAGCTTCACCTCAAAGGCATGTTGCATGTTAGGATCGTTTAGGTACGGAGTACTAACTGATTTACGTGTATACCAAACCAAATAATGCAGAATCCTATTTGATTGGCGATCCAATCAGTGAGAACGCAAGTATAATCGATCTAAGAATGAATCAAAACGTTAAGAACAATTTCAAGATGATTAACTGCGATCTATGAACTTGGAACAGGTGTTCTTGAGTCTCTGGACGGCTAGGGTACGATCAGGTGCGTAGGTATTCGAATTCTTGCGTTTTTCCACGAATTAAGTGGTATTTATAGGTTAGGGTTTTCCATCGTACAACTGAACCATTAGCATAGTTCAGTCGTGCGACTGAAGCATGTGGTTGATCCATCCGCACGACTGAATGTTCAATCGTGCGACTGAGTCAATGTCATGTTACAATCGTGTGAGTAATCCAGTCTTCTGGTTCAGTCGTGCGATTGGTTCATTAGCATGAAGTATTCATGCGTATGGTCCATTCGTATGAGAACTTCACACAATTGAGTTTGAACATGTTTCTCAATCATTATTGACTAAGAATTATGTAAACAACCACAAACCTATATAGTTAGTTCGATATGTGTTATCACACAATAAACAATGAAATATTAAACATTATATGCATCAACCACACATTATATTTCATTCATACCCATTCAATTACATATATGTAAGATATGAAAGACATTTACATTTAGTTCCTAAACTATGTACACATGTATCTACAAACTCCCCCTTGGACCTAGTTTACTTTATTGTCTAACATTCTTCATCGGCTCTTCAAACTTCTTGTAGTTCTCCTCTCTTGTAGCTCCAGCATGTATCTCAAATGCGAAACAGAGCCTTATAACATTTTGGAACTGGAGGGCTTGTACTATATCTTGCGCGTCATAGAACAGTGGCCACTTGTATAACGTGTAAACATCGTTAGCCAACAAGTTGGTTAGCCACGTTGGGTCAAATACCCTGATAGTTTCCATATTTCCATCTATGTTCAAAACTATGACCACCTCACCTGTTCTCCAATCATAGTACCAACATTTAAAGTGTGGAGTGAAGTCCTGAGGCATTTCCCTTTGAGGGATTCTTGACATCGTGCGCGGAGGACTCCACTTCAGGACTATCTTTGGCTTTCCAGTAATGGCATCAACTTTAAACCTTCTGATGTACCTTGTAGGTTGTTGGGGTCTGAAGTTAACCCACCTGGTGTGGTACTCTCTCTTCAATGCAGCTTCAAACCAGCCTGACAATTTTCTTGGGTCAGCATACAACAACTTCAGTTTGGCCAGCTGGTTGAGCTCAAAACCGGGTAAAGTCTTCAGATCGTGTGGGAATCTGAAGTACTCGATTCCCTTCTCCCTCTTGATAGCATATACATTTAGATCATCAAAATATGCCCATGCTATAATCTTTCCTGACACCTTCAGATGCTTCTTCACTTTGTAGAGCTTGGTGTAGGCACTCGGCTTTGGAGCAGTGCGTTGGGCTCTGATCTCTGCAAAACATGCCGCCCATTCAGCCTTTTTGATGTTGACATCGGCGTCTGAGGCTTGGGCTTGATCCTTATTCTTCTCGGACTCTTGCTCCATCTGATCCAGTGTTGCAAACGTATCACTGACAAGAGTATCACCCAGATTGGGGACTACATTTCCCTCTTTGTCAGCATACTCTGGATAATGCTCAGTAGTGACGTCCTCGATCTTGATTTCATCTATATCATTGAGCTCATCATCACTTGTAACTTCAACAGTAGGAGCGTCCTTGACAATCTCGTCCGGGTTGAGCCGGAACATCTCAGCAAGCTGGTCATCAGTAAGGTCATGAATGATTTCTCCTTCTTCCAGAGTATAGCTTACAGACCTTCTAACTATCCATTGAAAATCAAGAATCATTGTAAGTTGATACTTGATTTGCTGAAGGGGAGCAACATCGTATTCATCTTGCTGATATGCTTGATCTGCTTGATTTAAACATGTAACACATCCATCATTAGTCAATAATCAAGACAGTTAAACATTAAATATATATAAACATTAATTACAATAGTTTAATACATGATTCAAGTACATAAATGTCTAATCATTACTTTTGCCCTGAATCACAGGCTCGTCAGTAGGTGAGGCAGAAGACGAGGCTCGTTGGTCTTGATTTCTCTTTGTACGTCTCTCTTGACCCTGAGCTGAGGCAGATGCAGCTGCATCTCCTTCTTCATCATCATCATCATTCTGCCCTTCTCTTGTCTCTTCATCATCACTGGCCTCATCATCATCACTATCATCATCTTCATCATCATCATCATCATCATCATCTCCTTCTCTTATCTTGAGTGGCTCATCCTTTGATCCCTTGAGCTTGAGCATGATGGTCTTGTTTGTAGCCTCAAACTCCCCAATCCTTTTAGCTGATTGGTAGTTTTGCTCCTAGAGTTGGGTAATTTGCTGAGCTTGTTGTGAGATCTGGGCATTAAGCTCCGCAAGCTGATGTAGTTGGGCAGCCTTCTCTTCATCAGCAGCCAACAGCTTCAGCACCATTCGGTTGAGTGCTGACAGTTGTTCCTCTACCCCAATGGGGGGCAGAGATTGTCCAGTGGTGAATGATGGGTGGGATGATGGTCCGGCTTGGTGGCTAGTGGTGGTAGTGGTGGTAGTGGTGAATATGGGCGGTGGTATATGAGTGGGTGGTGACGGGTAGGCTGTAGTGGTGGGTGGTGTGGTAGTAGTGGTGGGTGGTGTGGTAGGAGTGGTGCATGGTGTGGTAGTAGTGGTGGTAGCTGTGGTGGTGGTGGTGGTCAATGTGAACCTTGGTCTCTTCCCCTTCTTGCCGTAGGGTTGAGCCATTCTCTTTCTCCTCGAGCCCTTGGATGCAGAGGCTCCCCCTTGGCTATTGGGTGGGTCTGGGGTATAAGATGGATCAGTAGTAGCCTCCCCAGACTCCCCTTAGCGTCCACCTACCGCCCTAATCCCCCTCTTGGTGGCAACCCCATGCTGCCCACCGTCCGAACTAACGGCTCCTCATCACCCTCCTCCTCCTCATCAGGACGAACGTCGTGATGGAATCCTGCCATGTCAGCTCCTCCGTGGGTGGATGGTGGAGATGTAGTATCTGTGGTAGTGGCCCTAGATTGGGTGGGGCCAGTATCTCCACCATCACCACTGTCATCGTCATCAGAATCATCAGATGGGACCACAATAAGCTCAGAGTCAGAGTCACTATCATCGTTATGCCACTTTCTCTTCGCTGGCGCCACATAGTCTTCTCGAGCCAGATGCCCAAACAACCTCCTTACTGGGGGCTTCACCTGCTTCCCCCGGTATACCCTCATCCTTCCTAGGGTGGTATTGTCCATCACCTCTAGGATAATTGCGTCCTCTCTCTCCTTAAGCAGCGAATGAAGCTTCTGATCTATGATCATCTGTATGAAGCGAGGGTACATGCAGAAGCCTTCCTTGCCCTTGGCCTTTATGTTCTCCACCAAATAGGTGAAGATCATCCTTGAAAAGCTGAAAGGATGATTCAGAATTAGAGCCATATAAGCATTCTGAATCTGATCAGAGAGCTCATCAAAACCTCCCTTTCTTGAGGCTATACATCTCAGCAGAACATGGGCTAAGTATTTGAACTGGGAGCACAGGTTGCTCTTGTTGAGCACACCTGCGTTGATATCCCCCGAGTACTTAGCCCGTAGAAAGCATCCACGAACCGTCAGCGTATGTAGTCTGGTTAGGCAATCGCTATCGTCTCCCAACTCTAACACTGTCCGCAGGTCCTCCTCACTGATGTCAATGGCCTGGCCAAAGATAGAACTCCGAATCCAGTGAGGCTCTGAGGACCTATCTACAACAGCGCTTTCCCAGAAAGCCTGCTGTATCGACCTGTATGGTGTGCACGGGGTAGAGATCGCTCTGAAGATCCTCGATCTCCTCAGAAATGAAATGATGCCCACGAACTCGGGCGCGTCATGGGATGTCAAATCAAGATGAGCACATATGTTGTGCTTTGTGCTCATCGTCCAGCGACTCACCATCTGTTACACAATGTAAATAAACGTTAGTGTGGGTCAATGAGTAACAATTTGAATCTTTAGAACTTGAAATTTTTCTGTTTTGTCGTGCAGATGAGCTGAGCGACTGAGATCTAGTCGTGCGAATGAGCTGTGCGACTGAGATCTAGTCGTGCGAATGAGTTCATACGTACGACTGAGCATGCGACTGGGCTTAGTCGTATGCTATCTCATGCGTTTACACCAGTCATGCGACTGCACTCATACGCATGATTCAGTCGTGCGGTTTAGCCATTCGCCCAGCTCAGTCGTGCGACTGAAGTTCATCAGGGTGTCCATTCGCATGTCAGACTGACTGTTCAATTCAAATTCAAATTTTGAGCAAAATTTAATGTTAGACGTTGTGGTTTGGCTCATTAGTCTCGCAAATGACCGACAGAACACCTTATAACCTTTAATTTCACAATGTGCTTAGTTTTACTAATTTCTTAGGCAAACTAAGTCTCGGTTCTGTTTAGGGCTTAAATTCAATCATTTAGGGCACAAATCGATGGAAATTTGAGTGGATTGCACCTCACTTTACCTGTATAATCACTAGAAATCGTCAGTAAACAACAATCAGTGGTCTAGAATGATCAAATGGAAATCAGGCAGAGTAACGGTGTAGTCGTACGATTTGGGGGCGATTTGGGAGTGATGAATGACTGCGACCGACTCCCCCTCCTTTTATACTAGGGTTTCATTTAGTCGTGCGACTGAGCCCAGTCGCATAATTGATTCGTGCGACTAGAAGTCAGTCGTGCGACTGGCACCGTTGGTCACCTTTAGTCGTGCGACTAGGTGTCAGTTGTGTGACTGTCTCATTCGGTCACCTCCATTCATGCGATTGGTTCAATCTTGTGATCCAATCGTGTGAGTTTACTCATGCTTATGGTCCAATCGCACGTCTGGGCCATACGTGTGGTTTAGTCATGCGATTGGGCTCATACGTATGGTCCAATCGTACGGCTGGTCCATACTCATGGTACAGTCGTGCGAATGACTCATACTTATGATTTGGACTTTATGATCATTTGACACTTAGCCCTTTTTAACAATTGATAAAACATTTCGAGCATTCGATCATCTCAGACATGATCATTTTAACTTAGAAAACCTTTGATCACCTCAGATGTGATCCTTTTAACACAAATAATTTGTCACCTTAGATGTGACTCTTTTAACATGTGAAAACCAATTTGGTCACCTCAGACGTGACCCTTTTAAGTGATTAAATCCCAGATTGACTTCTGATGCATAGTCCGACATTTAACTACTAAATTGACTGAAATTAGCTAACTTAACCAACTAGAAATAAACAAAACTAAATAACAATTTTGAATTTTTGTGTGAGGTTGGAATCCTAAGATAAGTATCTACTAGATTGTTCTTTCTAGACAGTATAACATCAAGTTGCATTGATCATAACTGGATCAATTCGTTATGAAATCATACAGGTTTATAAAATCATTTAGGACATATTACCATAGCCTTTTGATGCTAGATTCTTGTTTTTATCGAGAGTCATTAGCAAGTTTAGGAAATCATACTAGTGCTGTGAGATACACACAATGATTTGGACTTTCAAGAATTGCAGCCACGTTGATTGTCAGTATACTTGTCCTCTTAAATCCATACACAGATTTTTGACAGAGATTGGTGATATGTTAGGTTTAATTATTTCAACAAGCCTTTGTGGATCCCACGCTTATACGGTAATCAACGTTACTCAGGAGATTTGTGAGCGGTCTACGGGTATTTTGACAAGAAGAAACTATTCTAAGAGCTTTCAAAGAGATGCCAAGCCTCAGGTCAGTGCCATCGCACAGCAGAGAGGCGCAAACAACAATGAATTCTAGAATATTTAGGTTATGCTTATCTTCAGGTTAGTGCCATCGCACAGCAGAGAGGCACACAACCTATCTTCTTGTGAGAGCAATTTTCTTTTCTTTTTGCACGTAACGCACCAACAACATTTGTTATTAGCTTGATTGCGTTTCCACAATTTTTTTTTCGTGCTTTGCTCTTTTAATGGTCATCCGCACACATTTGTGGTGTTTATTTTGCTCGTCACCCCTTATTGGAACTTCGTTGATTGTGTTAACCAGGGATAAGATGATAACCCACAGCTTGTTGAACAACTTAGTTTGAATTTAAGTCACCAATGAGGTCTACTCATCTATTGTGTTGAATCTAGCGACACATCATATAATGAACTTGCAAGCTCTAAGTCTACTTTCTCTATGTTACCTTAGTAGCATACTAGTTTTATTATCATTTTTCCTTTTATTTTGCTTAGACTTCTCAGACTTATACTTCAAATTTTGCATCTTAATCAGTTAAGTTATTTTAATGTCCCAAACTCTTTGTTCTTATGTACTATCATTTTCCATAAACATTGAATCAGTATCACAGATACGATCTCATTTCTATTAGCTAGACTGTCCTTCTCCCTCGTTTTTTTAAGTACTGAAATTAAAACAACTAATTTAATACTAATTTAACCTATTCTCCCCTAAAATAATAAAACCAAAAATATTTTTTGTGTTTTTGGATTTTAAAAAGACAGGAAATTCAAATAAGAAAAATAAAAGAAAATAAGAGAAAATTAAAAAACGCTGTCGGACTAAGCATTTTCATCTTCTGTGATCACATCACTTTTTTTTTCACCCCGTTGACCTCTAACAGGTATAAAAGTCTTGGTTTATCAAAGGCTTTTGTGTAGAGGTCAGGGCGTTGAAAGTCCTTATTAATTTTAACAACATCGATTAAATTCTTTACAAAACAATCACGTATAAAGTGATATTTAATTCCGATATGTTTGGTTTTAGGATGTTGGACCGGATTTTTAGTTATCGCTATAGCAGTAGAATTATCAACAAATATAGGAGTGGTAGAGAATTTCAACCCGTAGTCCCGCATTTGCTGTTAAATCCAGATGATTTGTGAATAGCAGCTTGCAGCAGCAACGTATTCAGCTTCACAAGTTGACAGAGCAACCGATGTCTTCTTCTTACACTGCCATGTGACTAGTCTTCTCGCAAAGAATTGACATCCCGCTGAAGTTGACTTGTAGTTCATTTTTTGCAGCCGCCATAATCCGAATCGCTATACGCGGTAAGCTCAAAGTCATCGTCATGAGGATACCACAACCCAAGTGTTGGAGTACCCTTCAGATAACGAAATATCCTTTTGACGCCTATGAGATGGTTGACCTTCGGTTACGCCTGATATCTGGAGCAAAGACATGTCGCGTACATGATATCAGGTCGTGAGGCAGTGAGGTACATGAGTGATCCGATCATTCCTCGGTACATGGTGGCATCCACCAGATCACCATTTTCGTCGGGTGCCACATTGTGGTTTGTAGCAAGTGGAGTTCCAGCTGCCGAAGCGTTCTCCATATCGAACCTACTTAGGATATCACCTACATACTTGGTCTGATGTAGAAATATTCCCTTTGGTGTCTGATCCACCTGTAACCCGAGAAAGAGCTTCATTTCTCCCATAGCACTCATCTCAAACTTAGCTTTCATTACTGCTTCAAATTCTTTACATAGATCTTCGTTTTTGGAACCGAAGATTATGTCATCAACATAATTTTGTACGAGTAGTAAGTCATCATCCTTTTTCTTGATGAATAGTGTACAATAAATCACTCCTCTGTGAAAGCCATGTTTCACAAGATGAGTCGAGAGCTTCTAATACCATGCTCTTGGGGCTTGATGAAGCCTGTATAGAGACTTGTCTAGCTTGTACACTCTATCCCGATGATACGGATCGTCAAATCCCTCGGGTTGACTGACATACACTGTCTCGCGGATTTCACCATGAAGGAATGCACTCTTCACATCAAGCTAATAGACTTTAATCTTCATAGCGTAGGCTAGGAAGATACGGATGGCTTCCATTCTTGCCACAGGTGCAAACACTTCGTTGTAATCAATTCCCTCGACTTGTCGAAATCCTTGAACTACTAGTCGATCCTTGTTTCTGATAATGACCCCTTGGTCTTCCTTCCTGCATTTCAAAACTTATCTAGTGCCAATGACCTTAGCACCTTTAGGTTTATCCACCAGAGTCCACACTCCTAACTTCTTGAATTGAAGAAGTTCTTCGTGCATGGCACTCACCCAAGCCTCATCAGTTAAGGCGTCACTTACATATTTTGGCTCAAATTGAGACACAAAACATCGATAAGCACCGTCGTGAAGGTAGCCTTTTTTCCATGACTGAGGCATAATCAGCTGAGTAGAGCTGATTTCTTGTCTGTACTCCCGATTGTACATCCCCTATGACATTGTCCAGAGGATGATAAACATTTAGTCGAGATCCAGGAGTGGTGGGTACAACTACCTCATTATCCAGATTGTGAACCACAGGTTCAGTATCTGAGGCAGTGGGAGTATGGGGTTTTGAAGTGTTAGATGCATCTACATCTGATGCTTGTGTACTTGTAGTAGTAGGAACCTGTGCCTCCTGATCCACCTGAATGTTTTCCACATCTTCATTGTCAGAAGAGGAGTCACTTACCTCTAGTGCTCCCCCTGAGTTACTAGAAGACTGACCTTGTGACCCGGATATTTTCGAGTCTACGGGCGGTGTGTTTAAGACATCATACATCATCTTTGTCGAAATCTCATCATAAGAAGGAGTGAGAGTAATGTTGAAGGACTTGAAGAATCCATCATAATTGAAAACAAAGGCGGGTCCTTTTCCTGCAGAGGGGTGGTGAATCTCTAAACATCGATGTTGCACCACAGTTCTACTTGACCCGATGAGTTGCTGTAAACCCTCTTATTCAGTGTGTTGTATCCTAGAAAAATACCTTCTTCAGCCTTTTCACTGAACTTTCCTGACTGATGTTTCTTCAGCAGTGTACATGGTGCGCCAAACGGTTCAAGATACTCCAGATTAGGTTTACGTCGTTGGAGCAACTCATAACACGTTTTACCATGTCATTTAACCACCAAGACTCGATTCAAAGTGTAACATGCATTTGCAACTGCCTCATTCCAGAATTGGATAGGCAGTTTCGAGTCTGCTAGCATCGTCCTGGCTGTCTCTATCAAGCTTCTGTTCTTTCGTTCAGCAACTCCGTTCATCTGTGGAGTGTAGGCAGATGTGAACTGATGTACAATTCCCTTTTCTTTGCAGAATGCCTCCATCCACTGATTCTTGAATTCTGTACCGTTGTCTGAGCGAATCTGACGTACCTTTAACTTGTATAGAGATTCCAATGTGGTCACTAGTTGTTTGAACGAATCAAATGTTTCTGATTTGGATTTCGGAAACATTACCCAAGAGAATCTGGAATAGTCATCGGTGACTACATAACAATACAGATCTCCAGCGATGCTCTTGGTGCTCACAGGACCAAACAGATCCATATGTAGAAGTTCGAGAGGCAATTCAATAGAGTTCACGTTCTTTGCCTTGTGAGACTTCTTGGTCTGTTTCCCTTTCTTACACGCCACACAGAAATCCGGAAGTTGAAAGATTTGACATTAACTCCGTTGACCAAATCATTTTGAATGAGATGATTCATCTTCCTTGGATTTATGTGTCCCATTCTCCTATGCCAGGAGATGGATTCCTTCTCAGTTGCCTTTGACAAGAAGCATTGGACTTGATGATCGGTTGTGGAGACCTTTGATAGATCCAAGACGTATAAATCATTATACCTTGAAGCTGACATTAAAATTTGGTCCTCCGAAATGATGTACTCCTTCTTCAACACGTAGCACTTCTTGTTGTCAAAAACAACCTTGAAACCTTTGTCACAAATCTGTGATACAGAAAGTAAGTTATTTTGTAGTTGCTGAACATAGTTGACCTTGTCAAACTTAACTTTCTGATTTCCCACTTCTCCATGTGTAGTGATGTAACCTTCTTTATTTCCAGCAAAGGAAACATGTCCTCCCTTAATCTGTTTGACATTTGAGAGGAGTGACAGGTTCCCAGTCATGTGCCTTGATGCCCCACTATCAACGATCCAGGTATTTGTAGAAGCACTATAGTGGACACCTTGCACATTTAAAGGAAATGATTAGTTTAGGTTAGGTACCCAAGCCTTAACTGACTTGGGTGACCGAGAGGCATCACACATCATAAGTTCTACCCACTGTCCATTTGAAGGTGAGGGCATATCATGCTTCTTACTGCTCTCAGTATCAGACATTTGATTTGATTTTTCTTTCCACATGCCAGTTTTGTGCAAGTCCTATTTGTGATAAACAGACGACTGGCTTATGGTTTGAACTTTAGTTTCATTATTTCTTTTAGGTGGAGTAATAGAACTCCTTTTAAAAGAAATCTGTTTAGTATCATGAAGTTCAACTTTCTTTCTTGGTGTCTGATACTAAGGACAATTAGAAGCAATGTGTCCTCTCTTTCCACAATTGTAGCACGATCGACCTTTAACATGTTGGGAAAGTCGTCTCTGTGGGGAAGTATGTGAGACCGGTGTGACTTTGGGCTTGTTGGGTTTTTTCACTTCTTGTTTAGATGTTTTATATTCTTTAACAAGATTAATTGTTTGAACCTTTTTAACATCTTTACCTTTTTGTTTATTTGGACTTAGTCACGAATCACGTGATTGGTTAACTTGTTTGGTCTTTTTGGGTTCATTATTGGACGTTGTTGAACCTGACTTTACCTTAACCTTCTCAAATTGCTCATCCAAATTAACGATAGGCATTTTACCCTTAGATTTCAAAGTGTCTTCCTTCAGTTTAGTGACAGATTCCGCCGTTTGACACGTGGAATCTGGATCACTAACTAGAGGAGTGGTCACCACATGATCCTTAATAGGATTGTTATTTATTGGTCGACATTTAGTATTTAACAAGATCTCATGTGGTGGTGGAACCACTTTGTAACCTAATCCCTCCCCGTTATTTCGTTCTTTCACTAAGTTTTTAACTATGTGAGAAGAACTAGTCCAACTGTGCAGTTTTTGTTTTAATGAATTTACTTAGACTTCCAAAACTGCTTTTTCCTTTTTAGTTTCTTCAAGGGAGTTTAAATAGAACTTAATGTCATTTGCTTGGTTAAAAGCCACAACTTCGGTTTCCCTAAGTTGTTTATTTAACAGTTCTATTTTCTCTTTGTAACTGTGCTCATTTAGTTTTAAAATGTGATTTGCTTCTGTGCACAATTGCAAGTCCTTTACTAAGCTATCGTTGTGATCTAATAACCTAGAAAATTTCAAAGCTATGCATTTTTTCTAAATTTATTACATTCATAACAAGCATGATTGTCAAACAGTTGGTCCTTAGTACTTACCTGTGAAGATTTAGTTGAATCTGCCATCAGTGTAGAGGTTGACTCTTCAGCTGCTGGAGATTCTGAACATGTCATTTTGGTATCTTCTTCAATCAGGGGTTTGACCACTTTCACACTATCTTTAGTTTATGACATTGCTAGTTAGACCGCGATATCAGCTTCACTTTCAGTATCGTCATCCAACACCTCGACATATGCAATGTTAGTTTCTCCTGGAGATACAAATTTGAAGGTCCAATCTTGTCTTTCATCACCTTGAGCAGTCAAAGCCTTTGTCTCTGAACTAGACGGGGTAGTTCTACCTGTTGGTTTGTCCTGACGGTTAAAGTCGAGAACGGGTTGCCGTTGCCTTTCTTCTTGGGCTTTACACACTCACGTTTAAAGTGCCCCTTCTCTCCACAATTGAAACAGGTAACTTTGGACTTATCGAAACCAAAGGTAGTGTCTTTAGTAGCTATCAAATTTTATCCCGTCTTCTTAACAAACTTTTTAGCTCTCCGCACAGCACTTGCCAATGCCCACATTATGTCCATTCTTCAAGCTCGTTCTCGTCTATCTGTTGGTAATCTTCATCTGCTAGATGGCAGTTACCAATCTTTCCTTCAACCAAACCATCATACGAGTGAACAACAGCTGCCAATAGATCCATATGTTCTTTAGCCACCTCCACAGTGATATTCCAGAGATTCTTGGTCTTTAACTTGGTAGCATTAGCCTCGGGTGCAATATAATGAGTACTTGATGATCCAGACGTGTCAGACCCTGAAGCTATGCTTGGTGAAGGACCAGATGAACTTGAAACAAATGCAGTCTAAAGAGGTGCTCCTGAACTGGCTGTTGTGGAAGAGGCGTTGTAAAGTGAAGGATTTTGGTCATATGTTCCTTTCTGCGACCTGTATTTCATCCTAAGTTCCTCCTCTCTCAATATCAGGATGAAGTCATTTATATCTAACTTTCCCAATATAATGTTTTGTCTCAAATTAGATACAAATGAATCCCACTTCTCTGGTAAGCCATCCGCCAAGCTGAATACCTTGTCTTCCATTGACGTTGTAACTCCATGAATATGCAGCTCACTCATGAGATGATAGAACCTGTCGATTACATCATCCAGACTTTCTTTACCCATTGAAGAGAAGTTGTCAAACTCCTTCTTTAAAGCTTTTGCCTTTAGAGCTTTTAACGAAGCATTTCCGTCATAGCGTTTTTCCAGGGCTATCCAAAGTTTCTTTGCCTGTTTATTCTCAGAAAATTGATGGAATATATCCTTTGAAATAGACTGAGTTAACAGGGCATAAACCTTCTTCTCTGCATTATACTTCGTCTTCTGGCGTCAGTCATCCCTCCCAAGGTCAATTTTACCCCATCTGCATCAACCGGCATGTCATATCCTGTTTCAATTGATTCCCAAAGGTTGGGATCAACTCCATTGAGGTAGATCTCGAAATGTTGCTTCCACTGTGGGTAATCGTCTAACGTTATAAGCTTAGGTGGTTTATTTTGATTCCTAGTCTCATTCTCCAGAAGTAAGAGGTTCTGGATCCGTGTGTCTCGACCTGCAGTGAACGCTGAGTATTTTTCTTCCATCTTGCTTCCACTTGTGCGAATGGACCACTCGTGCGATTGAACTTATTCGAATGAGTCAGTCGTGTGAATGAAGAGTGCGGATGAAATCAATCGTGCGATTGGATTCTGTCGTGCGTAAAGAGAGTGCAGTTGGAGTCTATGCGAATGAAGCTGGTCAGTCGTACGAATGAACAAGGCGACTGAGTTCAATCGTGCGTATGGGAGGTGCGAATGGGTTCAGTGGTGCGATTGAGTCAATCGTGCGACTGAAGGCTGTTGTTTTTGCAAAAACGAAGGTTTTGAACAATTAGACGCAAAACACGAATTTCTTCTTGAACCCTAATTGTCGTATGCCGAAAAACTTTAACTTTTTGACCTGGAGACGTTGAAAACACTGTTTGACACAAAAGATTGAGTTTTGAGTGAAAACGCGATTTTTATATCAAAAATCAATTGAATCACATGCAAATTAAGAGCCAAAGCTCTGATACCAATTGTGAACTCGCTGGATCGGTAGACATCCGAGCGTGTTCTTGACGGAAGGATAAACAACCAAGAGACAAACAATAGAACGAACTATAATAAAATAGTTTCATTGATCAGACCTAATGATTACAAGCTCGTTACAACATTAAAATCATGACTCTTGGCAAGGGGAGATCGAGCATGATCTCCCCTCTCATCCGGCAGCCCTAGGCCCCGGGCACTCTCTCAAAAACCCTCCTTTCTTTACACAATGAAACTGGTATTTATAGGCCTCAGGCCCATATCAAATGCGACTTGGCCCATTGGTACGATTGGGCCATGCGTATGGTTCAATCGTATGACTGGACCATACTTATGGTTCAGTCTTACGAATGGCCCAATCGCATCTCTCAGTCACACGACTGTCCCATTAGCAAGGCTCAGTCGTACGACTGAGTCTCATTCGCATATGCTCCTGCGAATGACTCAGTTTCATGTGTTTACAACACATCAGGTGTATTACATTAAACCTAGACTATTCTTCAAGCGACGGACACACTATATATGACAATATATGCTCCAACTGAACTGCTTCAATTCAAAAGGTATGGTGTTTAAAACCTATGTCCTCTTCCTCCTAGGAAGATGCCAATATGTACCAAGTGGGTTTTTAGGAACAAGAAAGATGATAGTGGGCTTGTCATCAAGAACAAGGCAAGACTAGTAGTCCAAGGGTACACTCAAGAGGAAGCGATTGAGTACACAGATGTTTTTGCTCCTATAGCAAGACTTGAAGCTATAAGGAAATTCCTTGCTTTTGCTGCATCAAATGGATATCAAGGTCTACCAACTTGATGTCAAGAGTGTTTTTCTATATGGGGTGATAGATGAAGAAGTGTATGTCAAGCAACCACCGAGAATAAAACTGTCTGCTACATGCATATGTGCAAGACATCAATCCTTGTAACAATATGTAAAACACTTGAAAGCAATACACATCATCCTTGAAAACCAATTTTCATTTTCCTTGAGTGTTCTTATCTTTTGTTATTTGTTTCTTTGAATGGTTCTATATTTGATCTAGTAAGTGTGTCTTCTCCAACTTTAAGACTAATGTAGAACAACCATAATCGGTCCTGCAATATGCAAGATATTAAGCGTGATTATGTCTCCACTGGCTTTGCAGACCCAAATCATCCTGATTATGTCTGCAAGCTAGACAAAGCTCTTTATGGGCTGCATCAAGAACCAAGGAAGTGGTATGAGACACTATCATGATACCTAGTTCAACATGGTTACAAAGGAGGTACTATTGATAGCACACTCTTCATCAAAATCACAGGGAATGACTTCATGCTGGTTCAAGTTTATATTGATGATATTATATTAGGGTCAACTAATGAAAAGCTCTTCAAAGAGTTTGAGAACCTGATAAAGAATAGGTTTGAAATTAGTGCCATGGGGGAACTCAATTTCTTTCTAGGATTTCAAGTGAGCACGTTGACAATTTCATCTTCATAAACCAGTCAAAGTATGTACAAGACATACTAACCAGATTTCATCTGACTGATCATAAGGTTGCTACTACTCCTATAACCAAAAACCACTCTCTAGAACCTGATCTTGAAGGGGAATATGTTGATGTACATCTATAAAGGGCTATGATTGGGTCTCTTATGTAGCTAACAGCTAGCAAGCCTGATACACCGGTCCTACAATTGGTATCAGAGCATTTTAGGCTCTTGATTGCAAGATCTCACCATCCTAAATCCCTTTAGTTTCATAAAACACATAACAACTCAAATGGCAGCTCTTACCAAGGCTCATATGGAAACCGATACCACCAAATATCCACTTATCACTCCTAATGACTTTGATACTTGGTGCCAAAGAATGGACGGTTTCACCAAGTCTCAAGACAGTAGAATGTGGGGATCTATTGTCTCAGGACCTCATGTTCCAAGCACCACTTCAGCTACTACTAGTGGTGGTATGATTCCAAAGAAAGTGGCGGACTACTCAGAGGAAGATTGGAAGAAAATTGACATAGATCAGAAGGCCATGACCACTCTCTAAACTGCTCTTCCTAACTCTATCTAAAGAGGTTTCAAGAAGTGCAAAACTGCAAAGCAGATCTGGGATGCACCGTAGCTTATGTATGAGGGGTCTACTGTAGCAAAAGAAAACAAGAAAGACCTCTTGAAGCAAAAATTTGAGAACTTTATCTACAATAAAGTGAAATGATGACTTCACAAGATACACTTGGGTGTTCTTCCTTAGAACTAAGGATGAGACCCTTGAGATCTTAAAGAGCTTCATTCTAAAATTAAGAATCAATGTGATCACAAGGTTAAAATCATAAGGAGGTGATCAAGGAACTAAATTCAAGAACCAAATCCTTGATACATTTTGTGATGAGAAAGGTATTACAATACAATATAGTGCCCCAAGGACTCCTCAGCAAAATGTTGTTATTGAGAGGAGAAACAGGACACTTATTGAAGCTGCAAGAATCATGTTATCTGACTCTAAACTACCCATCACCTTCTGGGTAGTGGCAGTCAACACTGCTTGCTATGTGCTAGAAAACAGTGTTTTAGTAGTCAAGACTAATGGTAAGACTCCTTATGAGTTGTGACACAAAAGGAGACCTTTCATTGGATTCCTCGGATCATTTGAATGTCCTTGCACCATCTTGAATAGCAAAGATCAAATAGCCAAATTTGCTAAGAAATCAGATGATGGATACTTTATTGGATACTCCTTCCAAGCTAAGGCTTATAGAGTATACAAACTCAAAACTAGAATAGTTGAAGAGTCAGCCAATGTGACCTTCAATGAGCACACACCCAGTGTTGAAGGTTTTAAACCTGATTGGTTATTTGATCTTGATTTAGTTATCAACTGTTTTAACAAATCTTTTGAATATGTTTTAGAATTTACAGGTAGCCTATCAATAAAAGATCCTAACCCAAGATTTGAGCTGAGAATACCAAATAAGAAAACTACTTCAGCTTTAGTGGTAATAAACTCTGTAGTTGGAAATCCTGTCAGCATAACAATGACAACTCTTTAGCTGGTACATTTGAGGTTCCAACAAATTCCAGTACACAGGCATAAAACACAAATGAAAGGGTTTCAATGTAGGAGAAAATGGTGGTGGTGATAGTGATCAAGAATTGCTTGATGCCGATAACCACTCCATAGAAGACAACATCACTGATGTCACACACTTATTGGATCAAGTTTCTATTGATAAGTGTGCTGATGTGGTGGGCGATACTCTATCCCCAGATCTGAATTTCACCAATTTAGATCTGTCGAATCAACTTGTTGTGATTCCTCAACTGAAAATCCACAAAAATACATCCTACCACAAACATCATTGGAGATATTGAAACAAGGGTGAGAACAAGAGGACAAACCCATGTTAAAAACGTTTGTCTTCACTCTTGTTTCTTGTCCCAGATTGAGCCTAAGAAGATTGATGAGGCTCAAAGTATGGAAGTTGGGTTGATGCACTGCAAGAGGAGCTACTTCAATTCAAAAGGCAAAAAGTTTGGAACATATGTCCTCTTCCTAAAGTGAAGACCATAATAGGTACCAAGTGGGCTTTTAGGAATAAGAAAGATGATAGAGGGCTTGTCATCAATAATAAAGCTAGACTAGTTGTTCAAGGGTACACACAAGAAGAAAGAATTGACTACACAGATGTTTTTGCTCCTATAACAAGACTTGAAGCTATTAGAATATTTCTTGCTTTTGCTGCATGCAAGGATTTCACAATCTACCAACTTGATGCCAAGTGTGCCTTCTTATATGGGATGATAGATGAGGACGTGTATGTCAAAAAACCACTTGGCTTTGCATATCCAAATCATCCTAATTATGTTTGCAAGCTTGATAAAGCTCTTTATGGACTGCACCAAGCTCCAAGAAAGTGGTATGGGACACTATCAACAAGAGAGGTACTATTGACAGCATACTCTTCATTAAAGAAACAGGGAATGACTTGATGCTGGTTCAAGTTTATGTAGATGATATCATCTTTAGGTTAACTAATCTAAAGCTCTACAAAGACTTTAAGAAGCTAATGAAGAATAGATTTGAAATGAGGACCACGAGTCTCTCTTTTTCACCCTTGCTCAAGGAGAGATGAGTACCTCCTGCATCACCCATATCTAGCCCACATCATCCAACCCCAACTGAGGTGGACCTCCCTGAACCTGCTCAGGAAGCCCATATGGAAGAGGCTTTAACTTCTATAAGTGATTATATTATTAAGACTTTAACCATGGTACCCCAGCCCATTGACACTTCTGTTGAAGTTGTCAGGGTGCAAGGGAAATTTAACAGCCAAGAACTTCAAGTTGGTGACGAGGAAGAAGACTTTGGTCCTATAATCTCATTCTCCCATGATTCTTTTGATGAAGATGAGGGGAGTCTACAACTAAAGGTGCAAAAAATGTCTAAAACATGCACCAATCTAGCTTCAAAGGTTAGTCACCTAGAATTTCAAGTGGCTACCTTACAAAGACAGGTCAGTGACCAGCAACTTGAGATCACCTATCTTAAGGGCAAGTTAGCTGAGAAACCTATCAGGAGAACTCAATTAAGTCCATAAGAACCTGTGGATGTGGTGGTCCTAACCCTTAGCTCCCTTGTGCAAGAGGGTGATGCTACCAAAAAGGGGGAGAAAGTCCTACCTGCAATCCCAAAACTTGGGAGTTCTGCCCAGATTATGGACATAAAGGACTCACTATCCTCACTTGCAGTTGTCCATACTCAACAACCTACTCAGGCCCATATTGATGTGGATGCCCTGATTTAAAGCTTATTTAAAGAGGGCATACCAAGGGTTAGGTTTACCCTATCCTACCCAGCTGATAATCTAATAGTAGGATGGAGGTATGATGCTGATAGAAGAGCTCTGGTACTCTCTAGATCTCAGGGTCAACAAGAATTCTTCAATTTTCAATCCCTAAGATACTATAAGAGCTTTCCTCTAGTTCACCTGCCACTTGCCAACCCATGTCAAACAAGGCAAGCTAACAGGTTAGCTGAGAGGATTCAGCGAAGTGTGCTTGAAGAGTTCAAAAGGAGATACTACTTATATAGACAGAGACTAGCAGACAAAACTGTTGGTCAACTACACACTAAGCTAGAACATAAGGTTAGCTTCGAAGGGGAAACCTTAGTTGAAGGCCTAGTAGTTGAAACTGTGAACCTTGAGATGGGAACTACTTCAACACCCAGTACGCTCAGTGAGGCACCAATTGGTAAAGATGCCTCACAGCCTTTCTCTAGCCAGAGCTTAAGTACTACACCTAGGTATGAAGGCCAAAACTCCCTCCACCCTGAGTCACACAAGCTAGTGATTGACAAAGGGAAGATGATTATGACCTCCAAGGAGATTGAGGAGGAGAAAAGATGGAGGAAGTTGAAGGCAAGGGGAAAGATTTCAGGTGAGACCTTTAGCTTTATACAAGCTACAATCAGGGCTGACACTGAAGTGTCAAAAGAGAGGAAGTAACTAAGGCTACAAAGTTGCTCCTCACAATTAAGGAAGATAGAAGATGAAAAAGACTTTACAAAGCTCCTACCCTCTCTCTAGTTCAAGAAATCCCTGAAGTAGAGGTTGTGGCTACTAAACAAGAAACTCATGTAGATAAGGAACAAGGCAGACAAAACCTTATCAACTACCTGAGTGCCATATGTCTCTATCAGAAAGTAGACATGCTTCCTTTGTCATATGAGTACATTGAGTTTAAATACCTTAAGCAGCTTGAGCAACAAGTCTTAAATGAATAGAAAGTTGCTAAGAGGAAGATGAGGGAAAATGCTACTAAGTCAAGTGCCACTATCCGAGCCAATCAGAAGAAGCCTACAAACAGACTAAAGATAGTGAGCTTTTTGAAGCTTTATGGATTCTCCGGAAGGAGACTTGGTCCAATGTGTTTATCCACTATGGATGAGCATATTAGAGTGATCAAGCAGAAGATAAAGAAGGGTGAGCTTGTAGACTTGCATTCTCCACCAAGTCAGGCGGCAATTAAAGTTGAGGTCAAGGTTAAACCACAAGAGACAACACAACCTGGACCTAGTGCTGCATCTTTGCCAGCTTTATCTTCTGACCCATAGCAGGGTCCTGACCATTCTCCTTCTGAACCTGTAAAGGAAAGAGACCCATTTAAGAAGAACACAAAAAAAAATATCTGGTACTCAAGACCAGCCTTCTCAGATATAGTATAAAAAGAGGAAGAGGATGGCCATAAGAAGGGACAAGAAGAAAAGGAAGAAGTACAAGGCATTCACCTCTGCACCTCGAGATGGGTCAGAACATCCTGAGGGTAATCTAAAAGAGGCTGCTCAACCAACTTCACTCCTAGTAGAGCCTTTTACAGCTGAGAGACACATCTTGTCTTGGGCCTTTGCTACTAACCCAGATGGTATGTCACTAGAGATCAAGGGCGGTCAAGATGTACACTTATGGCAAAACATGCTTGACCTTCCTTTGCATGATCTCTATGACATGAGAAGATACTTTAAGAGTCTGAGGGATCCTACCTATCTGATGAAGAAGTGAATGGTCTTGATCCTAATGAACACTGTCAACAGATTAAGTTCAAAACTCAAAGTGATTCTCAAGTTTTGGTAGCATCAGCCTAGGGGGAATTTGTAAAAGTTATACTTAGAGGCTGATGCAATCAAAGAGCTCTCAGCATGCACAATAAAAGTACAAGGAATGTTACTTCGAAATATTTGATATAACTCAGTAAAATTCCCTAAGTATCAAATCTTTCGAAGTTAAAAGACCAGTTCTTCCGAAGCCAAATTCGAAGTCTTTCGAAGCTTCAAATACAAAGTCTTCCGAAGCCAAGAGATTGATTTCTTCCAAAGACAGAGAAGGCATGTCTTCTCTGACATGCTTTTGACAAAAGCTGAATTACCTTTTTGTTTCCATCTCCAAAGACTCACCAACTTGTATAAGTTGGTGATATCTTTATGCTTTTGTCAACTGTAGATTAAGGTCATATAGTATGTAACTTTCTATTTTGTACTTTTATCCTTTTTGTAATACATTAGAATGTGAGCTACGACATGTCATAGTCACTAGTCAAAAGGTAATCTGCCTTTTTGTAAGGATTCCTATAAGTCTGATGCAGCCAAAAAACATCCAGAGTCTCCATGCATGCATGCACAGAAGAACATAAGTAGAAATGCTTCGGAAGTTTTACACCCTGCACTAGAAATATTCTAAGTGTAAAATCTTCCAAAGCCAAGACCAACATCTTCGGAAGCCAAAAGTGAAGTCTTCCGAAGCTTCAAAGACAAAGTCTTCCGAAGCTAAAGAGTGAAGACAGATTTCTTCCGAAGACTTTTAGAGACATGCTTTTATCTGATGTACTTTACCATAAAGTTGGACCACCTTTCCGCTGCAACTCTGTATAGTCACCAACTTACATGAGTTGGTGAAAAGGTCCATGCTTTTGGTAACTGTACATTGAGGTCTTGAGTCTGTGCTTTCTACTTTGTGTACTTTTATCTTTTTTTGTAATATATTAGGATGTGAGCTATGGCATGTCATAGTCACTAGTCAAAAGGCAATCTGCCTTTTTGACTCTACATTTGATTTCGTTGTCTAGTCTTATGTATCCAGCTGGCTTTCAAAGTATGGCCGGCTGTAAGATGTAGTATATTTATCTCAAGTACTTGTAACTTTCCTAGTATGCTTTCTAATATTTGTAATAGAACTTGAGAAGCAATATATAGCATTCTTGAAAACCAATTAATTGTGTTGTTTGCTATCTTGTTCTGTCTCATTCTTACTTGTGTTCTTAGCATCTTCCACTTAAGTTATCTAGTTCCCTATTTGATCTGTTAAATGTTCTAAGAAACTCCCCTCTTTGTGTTATTGTGTTGTAAGTGCATACCCTTCAACTTTCTCTTCACCCTTGAAGACCTGGACTGTATCCATCTAGATGACCTGGAGTACATGGAGATAGTTAAGTAGATGGATCTTCTCACTCACAGAGCCAAGAAGTTCTACTAGAGGACAGGGAGGAAGTTTCCAAGCAATACAGCCAGTGGAAAGTTTAGGCTGGATAAAAGAAAAGTAAAGTGTTACAACTGTAACCAGATGGGTCACTTTGCAAGGGAGTGTGAGGCACCAAGGACAAATGGTGGCCAAACACAAGCCAGACCAAACTACACTAAGAAAGCCCCCCAGAATGATAAGCCAAAGCAGCAAGCTATAGTTGCTGTTGAAGAAGAAGGTTTTGACTGGAGCTTTTAGGTAGAAGATGCATCTCCAAACCAAGCACTCATGGGAGACCACGATGAAGCCAAGGTATTGGAACATCTTTGTACTCTTGAATGTATAGCTAAAGTTAATAGATACAGGTCCTATAACTTAGAAATGAGATCTGATCTTGAGTCCTTAAATATCTTAAAAGATTGTTTTAAAAGACCTGAAAATGATTATAAACTAAAGATAGAGGACTTAGAGAAAACCATTTCAACGCTTAAACATGAAGCACACAAACTACAGGACTCAGATCAAAGACCTCGTTACTAAGTTAACTGAATGCCAGGTTGAGCTTGTGAATAGCAAAGCCAAGGCAGAAAAATGTGTTCTTGAACAAGAGACCTTCAAGAACATAATATCCTCATCCTTGCATGCAAAAGTTTGTAATCAAAAAAAGTAGGGACTGGGATCTTGTGAGATAGCTCCTCCACACACAATCTTGTCTGTAAGATCTCCTAGGTGTGGAACTTGTGAAGATGAGCTTCCCCTCATAAACCCTGTGACTGAAGAGGATGAAGAGGAGATGGTGGAGAATGGCTCTGAGAAGAGTGAAGAGGAGCATTCTAAGAAGGGTCACCACCCCTCTGAGTAGAGCAAAGGTGTTGGGATGACCAAGTCAAGGAGAAAGAACTTGATCAGGAAGGCTAAAAGAAAGTCCAAGAAGGCTCAAGAGATCAAGGCCACCTTCAATTCTGCACAGAAACATATCTTCATCTCTGCAGGATTTGAAGTGGTGAAGGCTGAAGACACCAACTTGAACTCCATCAACAAGAGTTATGGTTCATGTCCAAATCATCCCATCATCAAGAAGAAGGCTGATCAGTTGTGCACCACTGATGTACAACCTGAACCATCCAGCTCCAAAGGTAGTTCTATCTCCACAAGAATTGTCACAGCATCTGCAAAGATGAAGTTAGAGAAGGAAAGTGATTAAGTTCAGCCTTGTTCATTAAAGAAAACTTCTAGAAGGAAGAAAATGGACTATGTTATGTGTGGGAGTACCTCTCATCTTGCTAAGGATTATGTTTACAATCCAAAGAGTACTCTCCACATGACCAAGAAAGAAACTTCTAAGAGTTTAGAGAAGAAGAAGCAAGCTTCAGAAAGAAAATCTCTTTCCTTTAGAAGCTCCAAAATGAAGAAGAAGACAAGTGGAAACTTGCCTTCGGAAGAAAATTTGGTCTCGAAAAAAAGAAATACTTCCGAAGCACTGAAGTCTGCTGCAGTGAAAGCAAGATCTTCTGAAAGTCCAGTCATCAAAACTTCCAAAGTCTACAAAACTTCCAAAGTATTGAAAGTCAAGTCTAAGCTTCCAAAGGTGGTGTGGAAGTCAAAGAAAGACCAAGTGGCTGAAAGTTCTTCATTAACATCAGCAAATGATCCTTCTAGCATGACTATAGGATCAATTACTGTTGCATTGTCTTCAACTTCTTTTGATGAGCCCAAGACCAATGAGGCTTGGGTTTCAAAATGTAACTAACCATCTCTTTTATGCAGGAACAGCTCAAGACAAACAGAAATGTATGGATCATTGACAGTGGCTGTTCCAGGCACATGACAGGCAATAGGTCACTACTCCAAAAGTTTGAAAGAATTGATGGAGGACCAGTTGCTTTTGGAGGAGAAGCAGGAGGTTACATTACAGGAAGGGGCAAGGTCACCAATGGTAAGCTCAGCATTGAGAAGGTAAACTTTGTCAAAGAGCTTGGGTACAATCTTTTGAGTGTATCCTAATTTTGTGATCAGAGTCATAACATGCTCTTTACTGAGCATGAGTGCATAGTTCTCAGGCCCGGGTTGTTCATTCCTCATGAGCACATCCTGCTCAGAGCCCCCAGGAAAGGGAACATGTACAAGATGGATTTACAAGAAACATCTCCCTCAGGAGAAGTTTCATGCTTTCTATCTAAAGCAAATAATGATGAGTCTTTCCTCTAGCATAAAATAATGTGTCATGTAAACTTTACAAATATGAATAAATTAATTAAGAATGATTTGGTAACTAGAATACCAAAGAAAGAGTTTACAAGTGATGACCACTGTGTTGCATGCCTGAAGGGGAAGCAACACAAGGTATCTCACAAGCCAAAGGAAAGAAATTCCATCATTAATCCCACTACACTTATTACATATGGATCTCTTTGGCCCCACCAGTGTAATGAGTCTAGGAAGGACCTCTTATTGTTTAGTGATCACAGATGACTTTACAAGATTCACTTGGGTTTTCTTTCTAAGAACTAAGGATGAGACCCCTGAGATTCTAAAGAATTTCATCTTACAGATTGAGAATCAATGTGATCATAAGGTCAAAAGCATAAGATGTGATCAAGGAACTGAATTCAAGAATCAAATCCTTGATACATTTTATGACGAAAAAGGTATTACAAGACAATATAGTGCTCCCAGGACTCCTCAGCAAAATAGTGTTGCTGAGAGGAGAAATAGGACACTATTTAAAGTTACAAGAACTATGTTGTCTGACTCTAAACTGCCCATCACCTTCTGGGTAGAGGCAGTGAACACTGCTTGCTATGTGCAAAACAGCGTTTTAGTAGTTAAGACACATGGTAAGACCCCTTATGAACTTTGGCATAAGAGAAAGCCTTTCATTGGTTTTCTCAGGTCATTTGGATGTCCTTGCACCATCTTGAATACCAAAGATCAAATTGCCAAGTTAGCTGAGAAATCAGATGATGGACATTTTATTGGATACTTTTCTCAAGCTAAAGCTTATAGAGTATACAATCTCAGAACTAGAATAGTTGAGGAGTCAGCCAATGTGACTTTCAATGAGCACAGTCCCTGTGTGAAAGTTCTTGTCCAGATTGGCTATTTGATCATGATTTAGTCACCAACTGTTTTAACAAATCTTGTGAGCATGTTTCAAGGTCCATAGATATACTACCTGCAGGTGATCCTGACCTATGATTTGAGCTAAGAAGACCTTCAAGCTACACATCTTCAGCTCCAGTGGTAACAAATCCTGCAAATGAAGCTTCTACCAGCACATCAATGACAAATCCTGCTGATACTTCTCGGATGTCTTCAAATTCCAGCTTAGAGGCACAAAACTCAAATGAAGGAGCTTCAAGTGTTGTAGAAAATGGTGGTGGTGATGCTGACATCCACTCCATTGAAGACAACATCAATGATGTCATACACTCATTGGATCAAGTAAATCTTGATAAGCGTGTTGATGTGGAGGGTGAATCCTCCTTGCCAGATCATAATTTCTCAAATTTAGATCTGTCTAAGCAACTTGATGTGATCCCTCAGCTAAGGATCCATAAGTCTCACCCTTCCACAAACATCATTGGAGATGTTGATTCAGGAGTGAGAACAAGAGGACAAACTGCAGGACCGTTTAAGGGCTTGAACAAATTACAAAACAACAACACAATGAGGAGAGCAACTAAACTTTGATCAAACAGTAAACTGGATTAACCAAATTGATACAAAGAACACAAGTAAAGTAAAGAGACAGAACAAGAGAGTTGGGTTTCAAGGAGGCAGTATATTGCTTTCTCAAGTTCTTTTACAAGTGTTACAAAGCATAAAGAAAGATACAAGAACTTGGAATACTTATACTACAACCTACAGCCGGCTATACTTTGAAAGCCAGCTGGATACAATTGACTAGACACTAACAAAATCAATTGTAGGATCAAGACCTTGTGACTATGACATGCCATAGCTCACATCCTTATACATTACAAAAAGGATAAAGTACATAAAGTAGAAAGTTACAGACTCAAGACCTCAATGTACAGTTACCAAAAGCATGGACCTTTTCACCAACTCATGTAAGTTGGTGACTTTACAGAGATGCAGCGGAAAGGTGCTTTATGGAACAGTACATCAGATAAAGCATGTGTACTAAAAGTCTTCGGAAGAAATCTGTCTTCATAGGTTGAAGCTTCGGAAGACTTTGTCTCTGAGGCTTCAGAAGACTTCATGTTTGGCTTCGGAAGATGTTGGTCTTGGCTTCGGAAGATTTTACACTTAGAGTATTTTCTAATGCATTGTGTAAAACTTCCGAAGCATTCTTTACTTCAGTACTTAGTGCATGTTGCAGAGACACATTGGATGTTTTGGGTTGCATCAGACTTAAGGAATCCTTACAAACTCCCCCTAGGCTGATGCTACCAAAACACTTAGAAGATCTTCAGATGTTGGTGGTCTTCAGTACAATCATGACCATTCCTTTCTTCATTAGATGGTCAGGATCATCAAGACTTTCATAGTATCTTCTCAGCTCACAGAGATCATGCAGAGGTAAGTTGATTATGTCTTGCCAGGAGTAGACATTCTCAACACCTTGATCTCTGATTACATGCCATCTTTCTGGATTGGTAGAGTAAGTCCAGGACAAGATGGGTGTCTCAGTTGTTAGAGGAGCCACTTGCATAGGAGTTGATTGGGCTGCCTCATCATGCACTTCCTCATGTTGATCTGACTCAGCCTGAGGTGTAGAGGTAGATGACTTAGGATTCTTCTTCTTTGTCTTTGGTTTAGAAGCCATTCTCTTCTTCCTCTTAGATGACTTTAACTGAGAAGACTGGTCTGCAGCACCTTGTTGATCATCATTGTCTTTCTCAGTTGGGTGTTCCTCCCTCACAGGTTCAGAAGGAGAGGGAGTTTGACCCTGCCTTGGATCAGAAGATGAAGCTTGCTGAGGCTCAGCTGGAGGTTCTGGTTGAGGTGTCTCAGGTTGTTCAAACTTGACCTCCACTTCAGGTGGGACTTGACTTGGAAGAGAGTGCAAGTCAATCAGTTCACCACTCTTAATCTTCTGCTTGATCACCCTTATATGCTCATCCATTGTGGATAGAGACATAGGGCCAAGTCTCCTTCCGGAGAATCCATATAGCTTCAAGAAGCTCATCATCCTTTGTCTGTCAGCAGACTTCTTTACACTCATTTGAATGATGTCTCTTGACTTTGCAGCTTCTTCCCTTAGCTTCCTTTTGGTTGTCTTTCTTTCTTTGACTAGCTCAAGCTCAAGTTGCTTTAGGTACTCAAACTCAATGAAGTCATAGGACAAGGGAAGAAGTGCATCTGCCTGATAGAAGCCTGTGGCACTCAGGTAGTTGATCATCTTGATTCTATCTTCTTCTTTATCTACCTGAGGTTCTTGTGGAGCCACATCTTCTTGTGCAGGACTTTCTTGAACTGGAGAGAGAGTGGGTGCATGCTTGTAGAGTCTTTTCTGTCTCTTCTCCTCTTTGAATTGGAGAAGTAGCCTTGCATCCTCTTTCTCCTTCATCTCTCTTGACACTTCCATGTCAGCCAGTTCATTCAATTCTTCTAAGGGGAGGGAGATGATTTCATCAATATCATAGTTTCTGGTCTGTAAATAAGTAATCCTGACTGCCCTTAACTCATCATCTTGAGTATTTGGTCTGGGGCAGCCCTGATTGCAGCTTGCATAAAGCTTGATGACCCAGAGGAACTTTCTCCCCTTAGCTTCCTTTTCCTCTCTCTCTCTTCCTCCTCAATTTCCTCAGGAGTCATTATCCTTTTCCCTTTGTCACCAACAGACCTTTGTGACTCAGGGTGGATAGAGGCTTGGCCTTCATTGCTTGGTGTAGCTTCCATGCTCTGGCCAGAGAGAGGCTGAGAAACACCTTCACCAGCAGGTGTCTCAGAAGGAGTTTGAACCTCTGCAGCAGTTGTTGATGATGAGACAGGGGTCTCAGGTTCTGCCACTGGGCCTTCAGTCAAGGTTTCCCCTATGAAACTAATCTTAGGGTCCACCTCAACATCCAGTTGACCGATGACATTGCCTGATTGCCTAAGTCTCCTTCTTAGAGTGAACTCTGCAAGGATCCTATCTTGGATTCTTTGAGCCAACCTGTCAGCTTGTCTTGAATTGCTTGGATTGACAAGTGGCATGTTGACTAGATCCAATCTTTCATAGAAGTTCAGGCTTTGAAAATCAAAACTTCTTGTTGCCCTTGAACTCTGTGAAGGATAAGGGCTCTTCTGTCAGCATCATACCTCCACCTTATGATGTAGTTTGTAGTTCCTTGTGGTGGAGATGAGACAGCCCTTGGTATACCTTCCTCAAAGAGACTCCTGATGATAGAGTCTATAGAGTCCACATTAATGTGAACTTGAGGAAGTTGCTGAGAATGCACAACAGCAAGTGAGGATGGTGAGTCCTCTATGTCCATTCTCTGTGAAGAACTCCCAGGTTCTGTGGCTGCAATAACTTTCTCCCCCTTTTTGGTAGCATCACCCACTTGCATAGGTGAGCTGGAGGATAAGTCAATCACTTCCACAGGTTCTTGTGTTCCTGGTTGAGCTCTCCTTAAAGGTCTCCCAGCTAGTTTTTCCTTTAGATATGAAATCTGAAGTTGCTGATCATTGACCCCTGTTTTGTAAGGTAGTCACCTGAGATTCAAGGTGACTAACCTTAGAGACTAAATAGGAGCATGTTTTTGACAATTTCTGCACCTTTAGTCTCAAATTCCCCTCCTCTTCATCAGAAGAATCATTGGGGGATGAGATGATTGGACCAAAGTCCTCTCTCTCACCACCAGCTTGAGGTTCTTGGCTGCTGGTTTTCCTCTGCTCACTAGCAATCTCAGTTGAGATGCCAGTGGGCTGAGTTGCCATGGTTGAGGTCTTAATGATGTAATCACTTTCAAAAGTGAGAGCCTCTTCCATATGGACATCCTGAACATGTTCAGAAGTGTCCACCTCAGTAACAGGTGACTGATGTGGGATAGACTGAGGAGAGTCAGAGGTACTCATCTCTCTTTGAGTAGGGGAGGAGAAGAGAGACTCATGGTACTCACTGAATCCTAAGTCTTCATCAGTATAGAAGGATAGGTTGGGAATTGGTTGGTTGAGATCTAAAGGCTGGGGATGGTAACTGTCCCCTGAAGGTTGTTCACTTGAGTGTTGAGACTCAGAGTGAAGGCTTAAGGCTGTTGGGCTTGTGAGCTCATCAGGGTGAGCATGAGGAACCTCAGCCCTGATAGGTGAAGAAATGGGAGTGGTTTGCTCCTCAGGGGAAGTGGGAGCTCTAGTGTCCACTTCCTCCTGTAAGGTTGAGTATATGGGGACCTGCACAGACTCAATAGCCTGAGCAGGGGTTCGTTTGGATTTTCTTTGGTAGGTGAGGGTTATTTGTGGTCTTTTTAGAGGTAAGGATAAAAGAGGTGTGGGTTCAACACTAGCTTGTGTTGCTAGGTTGTCACCTTGAGCAATAAGCTCTAACATTTTGGGGACTAGGGCTGTTTCTACCCCTGAGAAGCCTACAGTTGGCTTCTTCATTATTTTAAAGATGCCGGGCTTCATCTGTCCCAATTTAAGAATATTACTTGTTTCCCTCAACTGTGAGCCCAGTTCACAGTTGAGAATGTGTTGAACATATCTAGGAAACATGTAATACTCTAAGGAGTCCAAGTTTGCAAGTAAATTAGTATAAACAAATTGAGAGTACCTGAACTTGACCCCTGAACCATTCCATGAACTATAAAGGAGAGATCCTCAGGAATCTGGTCCCACCCACCATGCTTGTTTGATAAGCTGTGGATAACCACATGGAGCAGGTATTTCCACTGGGATGAGACCTTCCCTTTCCTGAAGGTCTTTACAGAGAAATCTCCCTCATAGCCCATCTGCTCAAAGGAATGATTAACAGCTTCCTTTGGGAAGGACAACTCACCTTCTTCATCATCCAGCTGCAAATGATGATTGATGATGGCCGGAGTGATGAAGATTGTCCTCCCTTGCACTGTGGCAGACAGTGCCTTCTCCCCATCCATAATGACCTCTTGGCAGGTCTTCCAGAATTCAAGCAAGTGATCCTCATACAGAGTAGGATCAATGGTCAGGGAGGTGAAATAGTTGGATAGAGTTAAGAATTGGCAAATCTCTGAGAAACTTGCATCTTTCTCAGAGCTTAACAGAGCAACTTGATTATGTTGCCTGTGAAGTTGCATGGAGAAATCTGGGTTGTTTCTGCGGTTAAGGTTGGCCATTTCAGAAGCTTAAGGGTGAAGAAAGGTAGAAAGCAAAGGCGGTTTAGAGAATTAGGTTAGAGGAATAGTGGAATTGAGGAAGATAGTGAGAAAGAGGGGGAACCGTTGGGTATTTATGTGAAAAGGGATTTGAACCAAAGTTAATGAAAGAGGATAAACTTTGAAATCCGGAAGTCGGTCCCACCTCTGAAAAAGTAGTTTACTTTTGCTCAAAAAGTAGTTTTCTTGGAATTCGAAAAGCTTCCGAAGGTAAATTGTCTTCGGAAGTTTTAATGAAAAAGCTTCCGAAGCTAAAATGGCTTCGGAAGATTTTCCTGAGAGTCTTGAAAATTTATGCTTCGGAAGAGAAATAAACCCTTGAATGCTTTGTATAAAGAACAACAAAGCTTCCGAGAGTTAATTTTGCTTCGGAAGGAAAAAGTCCTTTAAAACAAATAAGTGTCTGAGATAAGAATTTAAGCTTCGGAAGATGGGTTTAGACTTCTTCCGAAGGTAAAATCTCTTAGACAGTTATTTATTCTGAAGACATGATTTTCTTCTAAAGATAAAATTTTATCTTCCGAAGTATCAGAAAATTTTCAAGAATCTAAGAAAGTCTTCAAAAAGAATTTTACATCCAAAGAAAACATGAGCTTATGAAAGTGATGAACTAGACAACTTAGGACACACATATTTTAAGAAGAAATAATTAGAATTAGTTTTAAGAAAAAGTCTACTCAAAGTTAATCATCCCAATAGCTGATATCAGATATTTAAATCTCTGTTCATCAAAAGCTTTTGTAAACAGATCAGCATATTGTTCATCTGTATGAACTTTGACTAGTTTAATTAATCCTTTTCATAGTTATCTCTTATTAAATGATACCTGATGTTGATGTGTTTGGTCCTTGAGTGCTGCACAGGGTTCTCAGTGATAGAGATAGCACTATTGTTGTCTATGTGGATAGGAGTCTCTTTGAAGTTAAATCCATAGTCCAGCATCTGATTTTGAATCCAAAGCACTTGAGCACAGCAGCTTGCAGCAGCAATGTATTCAGCCTCAGCAGTTGATGCAGACACACAGGATTGTTTCTTGCATTGCCATGAGACAACCCTTCCACCAAGGAATTGACATCCCCCAGATGTAGACTTTGCAGTCATGTTGCAACCACCATAATCACTATCTGTATAAGCATACAGATTGAAGTTAGGATTCTTTGGATACCATAGACCAAGTGTTGAAGCACCTTTGAGGTATCTTAAAATCCTTTTGACAGTGATTAAGTGAGACATCTTAGGGTTGGCTTGATATCTTGCACAAATACATGTAGCAAACATGATATCAGGCCTGCTAGCTGTAAGATACATAAGAGACCCAATCATAGCCCTGTATAAATGTTCATCTACACACTCCCCCTCAAGATCAGGTCCAAGGGAGTGGTTTCTGGCTATGGGTGTCTTAGCAATCTTACAATCAGTCATGTTGAACCTCTTGAGTATGTCTTGAACATACTTTGACTGACTTATGAAGATGCCATCTTCAACTGCTTCACTTGAATTCCCAGAAAGAAATTGAGTTCTCCCATTGAACTCATTTCAAATCTGTCTTTCATCAGCTTCTCAAAGTCTTTGCAGAGCTTTGGATTAGTTGAACCAAAGATGATGTCATCTACATATACTTGAACTAGCAATAAGTCATTTCCCTGTCCTTTGATGAAGAGAGTTCCATCTATAGTACCTCTCCTGTATCCATGTTTACAAAGATACTCTCATACCACTTCCGGGGTGCCTAATACAGCCCATAAAGAGCTTTGTCAAGCTTGCAGACATAATCAGGATGATCAGGGTCTACAAAACCAGGTGGCTGTTTGACATAAACCTCTTCATCAATCACTCCATATAAGAAAGCACACTTTACATCAAGTTGAAAGACCTTGAAGTTCTTGGATGCAGCAAATGCCAGGAATATCCTAACAGCTTCTAATCTTGCTACAGGAGCAAAGACATCAGTGTAGTCAATCCCTTCTTCTTGTGTGTATCCTTGAACAACTAGTCTTGCCTTGTTCTTGATGATGATTCCTCTATCATCCTTCTTATTCCTAAAAACCCATTTGGTTCCAATGGTAGTCTTCCCATGAGGAAGAGGACAAAGGTTCCAAACTTTCTGCCTTTTGAATTGAAGCAGCTCTTGTTGCATAGCTTCAACCCAACTTCCATCCTTTAGAGCTTCATCAACTTTCTTTGGCTCTATCTGAGATAAGAAACAAGAGTGAAGACAAACATTTGCTTCATGGGTTTGTCCTCTTGTTCTTACCCCTGTGACAACATCTCCAATGATGTTTGTGGTGGGGTGAGACTTGTGGATCCTTAGCTGAGGGATCACAGCAAGTTGCTGAGAAAGATCCAAATTTGAGAAATTTAGATCTGGCCTGGAAGATTCACCCTCCATATTATCACACTTATCAAGATTAACTTGATCCAATGAGTGTGTGACATCATTGATGTTGTCATCTATGGTGTGGTTATTAGCATCAAGGAATTCCTGATCACTATCACCATCACCATTGTTGTCTTCTACAATTGAGGTATCTTTATCTGGTTGAGGAGCCTCTGAGCTGGAATTTGAAGGCATACCAGATGTATCAGCAGAATTTGTCATTGTAGTGCTGATAGAGACCTCATTTGCTGAAGTAGTTCCAACTGGAGCTGAAGATGTATGAGTTGAGGATCTTCCTAGCTCAAATCTTGGATCAGGATCACCTGTATTTAAATTTTCTGCAGATCCTGAAACATGCTCACAAGATTTGTTAAAACAGTTGGTAACTAAATCAAGATCAAACAGCCAATCAGACCAGAACCAGCCACACAGGGTGTGTGTTCATTGAAAGTCACATTGGCTGACTCCTCAACAATTCTAGTTCTGAGATTGTATACTCTATAAGCCTTAGCTTGGGAAGAGTATCCAATGAAGTGTCCATCATCTGATTTCTCAGCAAACTTGGCAATTTGATCCTTGGTATTCAAGATGGTGCAGGGACATCCAAATGACCTGAGAAAACCAATGAAAGGTTTCCTCTTGTGCCAAAGTTCATAAGGAGTCTTACCATGTGTCTTAACTACTAAAACTCTGTTTTGCACATAGCAAGCAGTATTAACTGCCTCTGCCCAGAAGGTGATAGGCAGTTTAGAGTCAGACAACATAGTTCTTGCAGCTTCAATAAGTGTCATGTTTCTCCTTCAGCAACTCCGTTTTGCTGAGGAGTCCTGGGAGCACTATATTGTCTTGTAATACCTTTTTCATCACAAAATGTATCAAGGATTTGGTTCTTGAATTCAGTTCCTTGATCACATCTTATGGTTTTGACCTTGTGGATCACATTGATTCTAACTTTTAAGATGAAATTCTTCAGAATCTCAGGGGTTTCATCCTTAGTTCTAAGAAAGAAAACCCAAGTGAATCTTGTAAAATCATCTGTGATCACTAAACAATAAGATCCTTCCTAGACTCATTACACTGGTGGGGCCAAAGAGATCCATATGTAACAAGTGTAGGGGAGTAGTGATGGAGTTCCTTTCCTTAGGCTTGTGAGATACCTTGTGTTGCTTCCCTTTCAGGCATGCAACACAATGATCATCACTTGTAAACTCTTTCTTTGGCATTCCAGTTACCAGATCATGTTTAATTAGCTTATTCATGTTCTTAAAGTTTACATGGCACATTCTTTTATGCCATAGGAAAGACTCATCACTATTTGCTTTAGATAGAAAGCATGAAACTTCTCCAGAGGGAGATGTTTCTTGCAAATCCATCTTGTACATGTTCCCTTTCCTGGGGGCTCTGAGCAGGAATATGCTCATGAGGAATGACCACTCCAGGCTTGAGAACAATGCACTCATGCTCAGTAAGGAGCCGTTATGACTCTGATCACAAAATTGGGATACACTCAGAAGATTGTACCCAAGCTCCTTAACAAAGTTTACCTTCTCAATGCTGAGCTTACCATTTGTGACCTTGCCCCTTCCTGAAATGTAACCACCTTCATCTCCTCCAAAAGCAACTGGTCCTCCATCAATTCTCTCAAAATTATGGAGTAGAGACCTATTGCCTGTCATGTGCCTGGAACAGCCACTATCAATTATCCAGACATTCCTGCTTGTCTTGAGCTGTTCCTGCACAAAGAAAATGATTAGTTACATTTGGAAACCCAAGCCTTACTTGTCTTGGGCTCACTAAGTGTAATAGAAGGTAATGCAACAGTAATAGATCCTATGGTTGTACTAGGGGATCTTCAGCTGTTGTTGATGGAGAAACTTCAGTCATTTGGTCTTTCTTAGACTTCCACACCACCTTTGGAGTCTTGGACTTGACCTTCAAAACCTTAGAAGCTTTTGGGACTTCACAAGTTTTGATGACTGAACCTTCGGAAGATTCTACAGTCACTGCAGCAGACTTCAGTGCTTTGGAAGAACTCCTTTCTTCCGAGACCAATTTTACTTCCGAAGGTAATTTTCCATTTACCTTCTTCTTTGATTTGGAGCTTCCGAAGGAAACAGACTTTCCTTCCGAAGCTTGAATCTTCTTGAGACTCTTTGAAGTCTTTGTATTGGTCATGTGGATAGTACTTTAGGATTGTATGGGCAATCCTTAGCAATGTGAGAGGTACTTTCACACATGACACATAACATTTTCTTCTTCAAAGGAGTCTCCTTTTGAGAGCAAGACTGGCTTTGGTCACATCCCTTCTCCACCTTCATCTTGGTAGATGCTAAGACAGTTCTTTTGGGCTGTGAACTGTTCTTGGAGTTTGATGGTCCAGGCTGTGCAGCAGTGGTACACAGCAGCTCAGTCTTCTTTCTTGCACTGAGATGATTTGAACAAGAACCAGGACTCTTAGCTGAGGAGTCTTGGTTGATGTCTTCAGTCCTCACTACTTTGAAACCTGCAGAGATAAAAACTTGTTTCTGCTTAGCATCAAAAGTAGCCTTGATCTCTTGAGCCTTCTTTGCTTTCCTCTTGCTCTTCCTGATCAAGTTCTTTCTCTTGGACTTGGTCATCACAATAGATTTCTTCTCCTTAGAAGGATAGTGGCCCTCGGAAGAATCCTCTTCTTCACTCTTCTCAGAGGAATTCTTCACTATCACTTCTTCATCCTCCTCACTTATAGGATCTATGAGAGGAAGCTCATCTTCACAAGTTCCACACCTAGGAGATCTTACAGACAAGATTGTGTGTGGAGGAGCTATTTCATTTGATCCTAGTCCCTGTCTATTTTGATAGCACACTTTGTTGTGCAGGGATGAGGATATCATGTTCTTGAAGGTCTCTTCTTCAAGAACACTCTTCTCTGCCTTGGCTTTGCTGATCACAAGCTCAGCCTGGCACTCAGTCAACTTAGTTATGAGATCCTGGATCTGAGTTCTAAAATCTGTATGTTCATGTTTTAGTACTAAAATGGTTTTCTCCAAGTCTTCTATCTTTAACTTGTAATCATTTTCAGACTTTCTAAAATCAGATTTTAATATGTTTAATGACTCCAGATCAGATCTCATCTCTAAGTTGTAGGACCTGTATCTATTTACTTTAGCAATGCATTCAGGAGTACAGAGATGTTCCAATACCTTGGCTTCATCATGGTCAGCCATCAGTGCTTGGTTTGGAGAAGCATCTTCCACCTGAAAGCTCTAGTCAAAGCCTCCCTCTTCAACAGCAACAGCAGCATGTTGCTTTGGCTTCTCATTCTGAGGGGCTTTGTCAGTGTAGTTTGGTCTGGGTTCTGTTTGGCCCCCATTTGTTTTAGGTGCCTTACACTCCCTAGCAAAGTGGCCCATAAGGTTACAGTTGTAACACTTAACTTTGCTTTTATCCAGCCCAAACTTTCCACTGGTAGCATTGCTTGGAAATCTTCTTCCTGTTCTCTTGTAGAACTTCTTGGCTCTGTGAGTGAGAGAGCCATCTGCTGAACTATCTCCATGAATTCCAGGTCATCTGGATGGATACAGTCCAGGTCTTCAAGAGTGAAGAGAGAGTTCCCACAGCTTTCATCAGTAGACACAAAGGCTTGAGAAGAACTTATCTCTTGGAATGGGCTTCCTTGAGTAAAGTTCTCCCTGGGTGTCTCCGGGAAGTTGATGAAAGGACCCTTTTGTGAGTTGTCAGGGTAGCATATGAGATGATGTTGGGGTTCTATGCTATCCATTTCAACCATATGAAGGGCTGAACCCATTTGATTGTTGGAGTTGCCAGATGAACCTTGCATGTTCATCTCCATCTGGTATCCACTGAGAATCCCATACAACTCTGTCAAAGTAAGAGTTTTAAGGTTCTCAGTCCTCTTGATTACCACACAATAGTGTGTCCATTGCCTAGGAAGTGAGGACATGAACTTCCTTACAATGTCCCTGTTTTCAAGAGGAACTCCTCCATCCACTAGGGTATCCACTATCTCAACATACCTGAAGTATTGTTGAGTCACGGTTTCACCTGCTTTGAAGGTGAAGTTTTCAAACTGCTGCTTCAGAAGATCCCTCTTGTTCTCCTTGGCTTCAGAGGAGCCTTCATACATCAACTTCAGTGCATCCCATAGCTGTTTAGCTGTTTTGCACTTCTTAAAGCCTCTGTATACTGAGTTTGGGAGAGCAGTCTGAAGAGCAGTCATGGCCTTCCTATCAATCTCTACTCTTTTTCTATCTTCATCTGAGTAGTTGGCCACATCTTTTGGAATCATACCAGCACCAGTAGCAGAGGGAGTGCTGGGTATGAAGGGTCCATTCTCAACAGATTCCCACATTCCTGAATCAAGAGACCTGATGAAACCTTCCATTCTCATACACCAGGTGTCAAAATCATCAAGAGTGATCAGTGGGGATTTGTTCATGGTTCCAGTCTCCATATCGGTCTTTGAGATGGATGCCATTTGGAGAGTTTAGTTTTTTTTTTTGTGTGTGTGAGGGATCTTAAGATAGTGAGATCTTATATCAAGAGCCTGGAAAGCTCTGATACCAATTGCAGGACCGTTTAAGGGCTTGAACAAATTACAACACAACAACACAATGAGGAGAGCAACTAAACTTTGATCAAACAGTAAACTGGATTAACCAAGTTGATACAAAGAACACAAGTAAAGTAAAGAGACAGAACAAGAGAGTTGGGTTTCAAGGAGGCAGTATATTGCTTTCTCAAGTTCTTTTACAAGTGTTACAAAGCATAAAGAAAGATATAAGAACTTGGAATACTTATACTACAACCTACAGCCGGCTATACTTTGAAAGCCAGCTGGATACAATTGACTAGCACTAACAAAATCAATTGTAGGATCAAAAGGCATATCTGCCTTTTGACCTTGTGACTATGACATGCCATAGCTCACATCCTTATACATTACAAAAAGGATAAAGTACATAAAGTAGAAAGTTACAGACTCAAGACCTCAATGTACAGTTACCAAAAGCATGGACCTTTTCACCAACTCATGTAAGTTGGTGACTTTACAGAGATGCAGCGGAAAGGTGCTTTATGGAACAGTACATCAGAAAAGCATGTGTACTAAAAGTCTTCGGAAGAAATCTGTCTTCATAGGTTGAAGCTTCGGAAGACTTTGTCTCTGAGGCTTCGGAAGACTTCATGTTTGGCTTCGGAAGATGTTGGTCTTGGCTTCGGAAGATTTTACACTTAGAGTATTTTCTAATGCATTGTGTAAAACTTCCGAAGCATTCTTTACTTCAGTACTTAGTGCATGTTGCAGAGGCACATTGGATGTTTTGGGTTGCATCAGACTTAAGGAATCCTTACACAAACCCATGATGCAAATGTTTGTCTTCACTCTTGTTTCTTGTCCCAGATAGAGCCAAAGAATATTGATGAGGCTCTAAGGGATGGAAGTTGGATTGAAGCTATGCAAGAGGAGCTGCTTCAATTCAAAAGGCAAAAGATTTGGAACCTATGTCCTTCCTCAAGGAAAGACTACCATAGGAACCAAATGGGTGTTCAGGAATAAGAAGGATAATAGAGGACTTGTCATCAAGAACAAGGCAAGACTAGTTGTTCAAGGGTATACTCAAGAAGAAGGAATTGACTACACAGATGGTTTATGCTCCTGTAGCAAGACTTGAAGCTGTTAGGATATTCCTAGCTTTTGCTGCATCCAAGAACTTCAAGGTGTCAAGTGTGCTTTTCTTTATGGGGTGATTGATGAGGAGGTGTATGTCAGACAACCACCTGGGTTTGTAGATCCTGATCATCCTGATTATGTCTGCAGGCTTGATAAAGCTCTTTATGGGCTGCACCAAGCACCAAGGAAGTAGAATGAGACTCTATCTCAATATCTCTGTCAGCATGGATACAAAAGGGGTACTATAGATGGAACCCTCTTCATCAAAGGAACAGGAAATGACATAATGCTAGTTCAAGTATATGTAGATGACATTATCTTTGGGTCAACTAATCCAAAGCTCTGCAAAGACTTTAAGAAGCTGATGAAGGACAGGTTTGAAATGAGTGCCATGGGGGAACTCAATTTCTTTCTAGGAATTCAAGTGAAGCAAGTTGACAATGGCATCTTCATAAGTCAGTCAAAGTATGTACAAGACATGCTTAAAAGGTTCAACATGACTGATTGTAAGGTTGCTAAGACACCCATAGCCAGAAACCGCTCTTTTATACCTGATCTTGAGGGGAAGTGTGTTGATAAACATCTCTACAGGGCAATGATTTGGCCTTTTATGTACCTCACAGCTAGCAGGCCTGATATCATGTTTGCTACATGCGTTTGTGCAAGATATCAAGCAAACCCCAAGATGTCACATTTGGTCACTGTCAAGAGAATTTTAAGATATCTCAAAGGTGCTCCATCACTTGGCCTTTGGTATCCAAAGAATTCTAACTTTAATCTTTATGCTTATATAGATAGTGACTATGGTGGTTGCAACATGACTACAAAATCTACATTAGGGGGATGTCAATTTCTTGGTGGAAGAGTAGTCTTTTGGCAATGTAAGAAACAATCTTGTGTGTCTGCATCAACTGGTGAGGCTGAATAACTTTGCTGCTGCAAACTGCTGTGCTCAAGTGCTTTGGATTCAAAATCAGATGTTGGACTATGGATTCAACTTCAAGGAGACTCCCATCCACATAGACAACAACAGTGCTATCTAAATCACAGAAAATCCTGTGCAGCACTCAAGGACAAAGCATATCAATATTAGATATCATTTGATTAGAGATAACTTTGAAAAAGGATTAATCAAACTAGTCAAAGTTAACACAAATGGACAATATGTTGATCTGTTCACCAAAGCTTTTGATGAACAAAGATTTAAATATCTTGTATCAGCTATTGGGATGATTAACTTTGAATAGCTTTTCTTAAAACTTAATCATATTATTTCTAAAACCTGTGTCACCTAAGTTGTCCATTTCATCATCTTCATAAGCCCTTGTTTTCTTTGGAAGAAAAATCTTTTCAAAAGACATCTCTTAGATTTTTAAAAATTTTGATCTCTTTTCTTTTCGGAAGATTTAAAATTACCTTCGAAAGAAATTTATGTCTTGGTAAACAAATAACTACTTTAGTAATTTTACCTTCGGAAGAAATTGCAGAAATATCTTCCAAAACTTAAAATCAACTTAAGTACTTTCATATTTTAAAAGAACAAATTCTTCCAAAAGCAATTTACCTTCGGAAGTTTTTCATTCTTTTCAGAATAAAAAACTCTGAGTGTTAACCTTCTTTTGAAGCAAAATTTTCAAAAACCTTCGAAATATCTTCCGAAGTCAATTTGCCTTCGGAAGCTTTTTCTTCAGAACTTCCGAAGCAAATAACCTTCGGAAGATTTCTCGACTTCCAAGAAAACTACTTTTTGGGCAAAAGTAAACTACTTTTCAGAGGTGGGACCGACATCCGGATTTCAAAGTTATCCTCTTTTATTAACTTTGTCTCAAATCCTTTTCACATAAATACCCAACGGTTCCCCCTCTTTCACTATCGTCTTCAAATACACTATTTCTTAAACCTAAATTCACCCAAACCGCCGTTGTTCTTCATCTTCCTTCACCATTAAGCTTCTCAAAATGGCCAACCTAAACTGCAGAAACAACCTAGATTTCTCCATGCAACTTCATAAGCAACACAACCAGGTTGCTCTGTTGAACTCTGAGAAAGATGATAGTTTCTCAGAGGTTTGTCGTTTCCTGGCTCTATCCAACTACTTCACCTCCCTAATCATTGATCCTACTCTCTATGAGGATCATCTGCTTGAATTTTTGAAGACCTGCCAAGTGGTCATTATGGATGGGGAGAAGGCACTGTCTGCCACAGTGCAGGGGAGGACAATCTTCATCACTCCGGCCATCATCAACACTCACTTACAGCTGGATGATGAAGAAGGTGAGGTGTCCTTCCCAAAAGAATCTGTGAATCATTCTTTTGAGCAGATGGGCTATGAGAGAGATTTCTCTGTAAAGACCTTCAGGAAAGGGAAGGTCTCATCCCAGTGGAAATACCTGCTTCATGTGGTTATCCACAGCTTGTCAAACAAGCATGGAGGGTGGGACCAGATTCCTAAGGATCTCTCCTTCATAGTACATGGAATGGTTCAAGGGGTCAAGTTCAGGTACTCTCAGTTTGTTTACATAAATTTGCTTGCTAACTTGGACTCCTTAGAGTATTATATGTTTCCTAGATATGTTCAACACATTCTCAACTGTGAACTGGGCTCACAGTTGAGGGAAACAGATAATATTCTTAAATTGGGATAAATGAAGCCCGACATCTTTAAAATTATGAAGAAGCCAACTGTAGGCTTCTCAGGGGTAGAAACAGCCCTTGTCCCAAAAATGTTAGAGCTTATTGCTCAAGGTGACAACCTAGCAACACAAGCTAGTGTTGAACCCACACCTTCAACCTACCAACCACCAAAAAGACCACAAATCACCCTCACCTACCAAAGAAAATCCAAACGAACCCCTACTCAAGCTATTGAGCTTGTGCAGGCCCCCATACACTCACCCATACAATAGGAAGTGGATACTAGAGCTCCCACTTCCCCTGAGGAGCAAACCACTCCCATCTCTTCAAGAATCAGTGGTGAGGTTCTTCATGCTCACCCTGATGAGCTCACAAGCCCAACTGCCTTAAGCCTTCACTCAGAGTCTCAACACTCAAGTGAACAACCTTCAGGAGACAGTTACCATCTCGAGCCTTTACACTTAAATCAACCCATTCCCAACCTCTCATTCTATACTGATAAAGACTTAGGTTTCAGTGAGTACCATGAGTCTCTCTACTCTTCCCCTACTCAAAGAGAGATGAGTACTCTTGAGTCTCCTTTGTCTAGCCCACATCAGTCATCTATCACTGAGGTGGATCTCCCTGAACCTGTTCAGGAGGTCCATATGGAAGAGGCTCTCACTTCTGCAAGTGATTACATCATTAAGACCTCAACCATGGCAACTCAGCCCATTGACGCTTCAACTGAGGCTGTCAATGTGCAGAGGAAATCCAACAGCCAAGAACCTGAAGCTGGTGGTGAGAGAGAGGACTTTGGTCCAATCATCTCATCCCCCAATGAGTCTTCTGATGAAGATGAGGGGAATTTGAGACAAAAGGTGCAAAAACTGTCAAAAACATGCTCCTATTTAGTCTCTAAGGTTAGTCACCTTGAATCTCAGGTGACTACCCTGCACAACAGGGTCAATGGTCAGCAACTTAAGATATCTTATCTCAGAGAAAAAGTAGCTGGGAGACCTTTAAGGAGAGCTCAACCAGGAACACAAGAACCTGTGAATGTGATTGACCTAACTCCTAGCTCACCTATGCAAGAGAGTGATGCTACCAAAAAGAGGGAGAAAGTCATTACAGTCACAGAACCTGGGAGTTCTTCAGGGAGTATGGACATTGAGGACTCACCATCCTCACTTGTAATTGTGCATACTCATTAACTTCCTCAAGTTCACATTGATGTGGACACTATAGACTCTTTCATTCGGAGTCTCTTTGAGAAAGGCATTCCAAGGGCTATATCATCCCCACCTCAAGGAACTTCAAATTACATATTGGGTGGAGGTATGATGCTGATAGAAGAGCCCTCATTCTTTAAAGAGTTCAAGGGCAGCAAGAGGTGTTCAATTTTCAGACCTTGAACTACTATGAAGGTCTTGATCTAATCAACATGCCACTTGTCAACCCAAGTCAATCTAGACAAGCTGATAGGTTGGCACAAATGATTCAAGACAAAATTACTGAAGAGTTCAGTCTAAGAAGGAGACAAAGGCAATCAGGTAATGTCATTGGTCAACTGGATGTTGAGGTAGACCCTGAGATTAGCTTAAAAGGGAAAACCTTGGCTGAAGGCCCAGTGATAAAGCCTGAGAGCCTTGTCACACCAACAACTACTTCAAAAATTCATCCCTTTAGTGAAACACCTGCTGGTGAAGGAGTCTCACAACCTCTCTCTGGCCAAAGCTTGGATGCTACACCAAGCAGTGAAGGCCAAAGCTCTCCCCACCCTATGTCACAAAGGTCTGTGGGTGACAAAGGATAAAGGATTCTAACTCCTAAGGAGATTGAGGAGGAGGAGAGAGAGAGGAAGAGGAAACTAAGAGGAGAAAGTTCCTCTAGGTCTTCAGGCTTCATGCAAGCTGCAATCAGGGCTACCCCTAGACCAAACACTCAAGATGATGAGTTGAGGGCAGTCAGGATTACTTACCTGCAGACAAGGAACTATGACATAGATGAGATTATATCTCTCCCCTTAGAGGAACTCAATGAACTGGCTGACATGGAAGTGTCAAGAGATATGAAGAAAGCAGAGGATGCAAGTCTACTTCTCCAATTCAAAGAGGAGAAGAGACAAAAACGATTATACAAGCATGTTCCTACTCTCTCTCCAGTTCAAGAAAGCCCTGTGCAAGAGACTATGGCAACTACACAAGAACCTCAGGTAGACAAGGAAATAGATAGACAAAACATGATCAACTACCTGAGTGCCACAGGTCTCTATTAGGCATCTGCACTTCTTCCCTTGTCATTTGAGTACATTGAGTTTGAGTATCTCAAACAACTTGAACTTCAAGTACTCAAAGAACAAAATGCAACAAAGAGAAAGATGAGGGAAGAGGCTGCAACGTCAAGAGCCATCATTTAAAAGAGTATGAAGAAGTCTGCTGACAAACAAAGGATGATGAGCTTCTTGAAGCTGTATGGATTCTCCGGAAGAAGACTTGGCCCTATGTCTCTATCCACAATGGATGAGCATATCATGGTAATCAGCAAGCTTCATCTTCTGATCCACACCAGGGTCAAACTCCCTCTCTTTCTGAACCTGTGAGGGAGGAACACCCAACTAAGCAAGACAAGACTTATCAACAAGGAGCTGCAGACCAGTCTTCTCAGTTAAAGTCTTCAAAGAGTAGGAAGAGGATGGCTTCCAAACAAAAGTCAAAGAAGAAGAAGAATCCTGAATCATCCACCTCTACACCTCAGGCTGATTCAGATCAACCTGAGGAAGTACATGAAGAGGCAGCCCAATCAACTCCAATCCAAGTGCCTCCTCTTGCAGCAGAGAGACCCATCTTATCCTGGACCTTCATAACTAATCCAGAAAGATGGCATGTGATCAGAGATCAAGGTGGTGAAGATGTCTACACATGGCAAGACCTATTCAACCTACCTCTGCATGATCTCTTTGAGATGAAAAGATACTATGAGAGTCTGCGTGATCCTGACCATCTAATGAAGAAGGGCAGGTCATCATCATTACTGTCAACAGCTGAAGATCTTCAAATGTTTTGGTAGTATCAGCCTAGGGGGAGTTTGTAAGGATCCTTATAAGTCTGATGCAGCCAAAAACATCCAAAGTCTCCCTGCATGCATGCACTGAAGAACATAAGTAGAAATGCTTCGGAAGTTTTACACCCTGCATTAGAAATATTCTAAGTGTAAAATCTTCCGAAGCCAAGACCAACATCTTCCAAATCCAAAAGTGAGGTCTTCCGAAGCTTCAAAGACAAAGTCTTCCGAAGCCAAAGAGTGAAGACAGATTTCTTCCGAAGACTTTTAGAGACATGCTTTTATCCGATGTACTTTACCATAAAGCTGGACCACCTTTTCGCTGCAACTTTGTATAGTCGCCAACTTACATGAGTTGGTGAAAAGGTCCATGCTTTTAGTAACTGTACATTGAGGTCTTGAGTCTGTGCTTTCTACTTTATGTACTTTTATCTTTTTTTGTAATATATTAGGATGTGAGCTATAACATGTCATAATCACTAGTAAAAAGGCAATCTGCCTTTTTGACTCCACATTTGATTTTGTTGTCTAGTCTTATGTATCCAGCTGGCTTTCAAAGTATGGCCGGCTATAGGATGTAGTATATGTATCTCAAGTACTTGTAACTTTCCTAGTATGCTTTGTAACATTTGTAATAGAACTTGAGAAGCAATATACAACATTCTTGAAAACCAATTAATTGTGTTGTTTGCTATCTTGTTCTGTCTAATTCTTACTTGTGTTCTTAGCATCTTCCACTTAGGTTATCCAGTTCCTTATTTGATCTGTTAAGTGTTCTAAGAAACTCTCCTCTTTGTGTTGTTGTGTTGTAAGTGCATACCCTTTAACGGTCCGGCACTTTTAACTTTACATTGATCTTGTGTCTAGATTAGTGTTTCCAGTTGGCTTTTAAAGTATGGCTGGCTGTAGAATGTAGTATAAAACATCTCAAGTACTAGTCATTAGAACCAAGCTTTGTAACACTTTGTAAAAGCACCCGAGAGCAATATACATCATTCTTGAAAAGCATATACTTGTGTTCTTGTTGTGTTCTTTACTTGTGTTCATTGTTCCACTTTAAGTTGGCTCCCTATTTGATTTATTAAGTGTTCCAGTCTCTCCAACCTTGTGAAACTATTGCATTGACTCCCTTCACCTCTGCTGCATAACATTTACAGTAAACGCTTAGAAGACTCTTTGAAAGTATTAACTTGCCCTTACTTTGTAACTAGAAAATATACTTTCTTAATTGGTAACTTGTCTGGTAGAAGTGGTAGTAATCTTTATTGGTAAACATGTAATAATATCTTTATCTTGTAAACACCCTGGTGACTTACTTGTATATATATATAACTTTTGGTAAATGCTTGTTTAAGCATGCATATCATCCATAGGTCATAGAATTCACCTTGATTGCGGTAACTCTTAAATCCATGTTATTCAACAAGATTAAGCACTATACACGAGTTTGATGCTTACTTGAATACCTTATTTCAACAAATTAGAACTTAACTTTGAATGCGAGGTCTTGCTAGAATGATCGAAATCATGCATATGTACCTTTGCATGTTTTTTTAAAACACAAATGAAAGAAACTTTCTTCTCTTTCCTCAGTTGGAATCACAAGAAAGAGGGGAAGGGAGAGTGGTATCAACTAAATGGAGGTAATGAGGAAGGAATTAGGGTTGAATTTTCCCTTTAATCACTCTAGGATTTCTTTAAACCCCTTTAATCTGTTTCATTTTTATGTTTTGGCATAAAAAAAAGATGAAATACTCAAATTTGGAGTGTTACATGCATTTAAGAATAACGAGATTGGCTTACATTAATTTTTATAAGTTTAAGTGAGCAAATTTGTCTTCTATGAATTTGAAACGTTAATATTTTTCAAAAAAAAAATTTAGTTACATTAGTAAAACACACATTTCATTCTTTTGAAGTTAAATATGATATTACTATAATTTATTTTCAATTTAAAAAGATTTATATGTTGTTGTATCCCAAACACTCATCTATACTTATTAATAAAACAATATCTTTAGTAACACATGTTGTTTTATTATGTATTCATTCATTTGATTTCACGCCTAAAATGTATCTACCCTTATTATTAGTAGTAGTTCATTTGAATAAAATTAACTATTGTTATAATTACAAAAATAGTTTTCTTTCCTTAAATAGTGTATATAGAAAATTTATTTATCAAAAATAGGTGTTTAAGAAAGTGTTTTTTTCCTCACTATAACGCAAATGGTTAAATTTATTTGACTTTTAAATAATATTATTTAAAAAGAGTCAAGTACAAAGGTTAATAAAATTACAAAACCAATTGGTTTATATGTTGTAATTAATGACAAAAACTTTTTCTACAACTTATTTTTGTTTTTTTAATTCACTCACACTTAATTTTACATCGTCTTTTCATATAGAAAAGTTAAATTTTTTCATTATAATTTTGTAACAATTTCACATAAAAGTAGACACATTTGTTTTTTTATTCTTTTTTAAAAATATGTATTTTTAGAAAATGTTTTTAAGTAGCATAAAAGATGTAATAAGGAAAACTATTTTTAACAAAAAATGCATTCTTTAAAACTGTTTTATATAGATATCATGACGAGAAAAAATTACTTGTTTATTTTTATTTAATTTTCGAACTATAAATGTATTCCTCAATTACTGAGAGCATGTATGTTTGCTAATAGACTCTCAACAACAATTAGGGCAAGAAAGTCACACCGTCTCGTGAGCCACTCGGGACCAGATCTCTAAAAACTCTAACTAAGCTGAGATTAAACATGCTCGAACTCATTTTATGACTTATTTAATAATGATTTTGAGTACGAGCTTCATATGTCGAGATCAAGGCAGCTCACAAGACAAAACTAGCGTTGTATGTATATGATGTTTATTTTATATTTTATGTATATACTTATATAAATGATTATTACTATATATAAATTTATGTTTAAAACAGTTATATATAATATATATTTTTATTTTAAAAAAACTACATAACCCATTTAATTTCATAAAAAGATCTTTTCTACATAAGAGCACTTATTCTATAAAGAGACGTTAAAAAATAATGACTAAAGAGTATTAATATTTGTGTATGAGAAAAACATTATTAAAAAGGTTTCAAGAAAGCCTTTATAAAAAGAACTATAAAACATTTTTATTACACTAAAATTGTGAATTGAAACGTGTTGGGTTCTTGCTTATTCAAACAAGCAATTAAAGGTTTACTAATTCACTCGTCCTATGCAAATGAGAAGAAACCCCATACGCGTCTTCTATTCTAAAATGATTTTAGATATTTCATCAAATCAAGGGTCTCAAATAATTAATTCAGGGTTTCGATTTTCCCAAACCATGATATCGATTTTCAAATGTAAAGATCAACCATTTCATATCCTTTTCAATTTACAAGCATATCATGGTTTTGATTTACCTTGAATCATGTTATGTTTCAAGTTCAACTCACCAATCCTTTTACATATTCATTGATTTATTTAATATAATTCACACACCAAGTTTTAAATCAAACAGCTCTTTTGCAAAGTCTCAATTCAATGCTCATATATACAAATCTCGTTTGCAACATTAGTAGTGGTCCGTACGATTCAAGGATTTTGATTTTGATTTCAAGATAAACTTTAGTATTTTGGTTTTTTTACATCAATTTGACTGATTTATGTTTTTGTTTATGAAAGCATGAAACTTTGATTTAGTTTTAATTGATGTAAGCATAAAACTGATTTATATTTTTGGCCAGCAAAAAGAGAAAATTACATCATATAACACCCCGAAAAGTCAAAACGAGTTATCAAGGATAATGGGCTTGATTATTGGGTATTTAATAAAGGAAGAAAGTGAGTTATGGGCTAAATTAGGCTTATGGGCAAGAGCCTAAGTGATTTAGGACCCATAATCATCCCTCTAACCCATCTAATCAGCCACCATCTTCTTCATTTGAACCCTAGCCACCAAAATTTATAGAGAGAGAAAGTAGAGAGAGAAAGTGAAGAAAACTCAAGATTTAAAGCTTCGAAGTTTAAGGGATTGAAGATCTGAACGATTGAGCATCAAACCACAAGAAAGGAGCATCAAATCCAGGTAAGAATCATCCTCTAAACCCTTCTGTAGATCAAACCCGGATTCTAGGGTTTTTGGGTTTTGAAAAGTTGCAAAGAATCACATAAAGGTCATATTTTTACGTATGAAAACAAGTATAAAGCTTAGATATAGCCTCATGGTTGATAAACTAAGAGATTGGACGTAAAAAGTTGCGATTTTGGGTTAAAAACGGGCTGGTTCATAATATTTATGCGATCTGCGAAACTGTTTGTGCATCCAGCGAAATTGCATATTCAAGCTGCAAAACTGTGGGTTTTCTGCGAAACTATAGTTTCGCAGGTAACTTCGCAGCCATGGAATTCCAACGAAAGTTTGGCGAAACTGCCATGCGAAACTGGTAGCGAAACTGTTAGCGAAACTGACAATGAAACTGCTTTTCTGGCAGCGAAATTAGCAGCGAATTTAGGCAGAAATTAACCCCTTAGAGTGTTAACTTATCTACAGGCTGTATAGTGTGATCCTAGCCTAGAAAGCTTAATCTAGAAGTTAGTCGTGGTATCCAGGTGAGTTCTAGATCCCCTTATTTGTAAGTTTTTCCATGTTTTGGGGTTATTATGCATACTAAAAATACGTTTTTAAATGACCGAGATTTTATGATGTTTTAACACGAAGATCGATTTTCTATAAAGAAAGGTGTTATATAAACACTTAAGAATAAAAAAATTTTGTGCTGACCTGGCAGTCCGGCCCCAGCCAGGGGCGTTGCCCCTTGGATCCCACTAGGGGCTGCTGCCCCTAGGACCCCGCTATCAGGGGCTGCCGCCCCCGAAACCCTGCAGTCTCGCGATGGGTCGGTGATGTTTTTATGATGACATGTACTTGATATGTTGTGTTGTTTCCTGTAAAGTATTATATATTAAAGTGGAAGATGATATTAATGAAAAGTGTAACTTAATGATTGTTACCCCCGGGCCCATTTGATGATGAAAAGTCTTGCAAGCACTATGATCGACTTCACTTACGTGAGTCTGATGTATGATAATTGATCCGTATTCATGAGCGGGCTATGTGTCTTGCTCTGTGAATCAACTGTCAGGGTTTAGCAACCATGATGATGTGTACCGACAGGGATCGACATTCGTTGTCGATCAACATGGAGCTCTTGCTTTGTGCAATCTCGTTTATGATGAAAATGAAAGATAATGAAAGAATGAAAGATAATAAACATGCTTACTATGATGCAAGAAATGTTATGTATTATGATGTATGCGTGGTCATTATATGTTGATGCATGTATGTCCCTAGATCAGGATATGAAATGTAATAGATCTTGTTTATCTGATTCTAATGTAATTTGAAATGATTAATGAAATGATATTGATTGTTTGTGATTTGTAATGTCTAATATTTCATTAATGAGTCGATATTGAATTGGTTAATTAGGTTTGTGATTGTTTGAATGGTTACACATAATGTTATATTAATTAATACATTCAAACTTAACATAATGAAGTTCTCATGCGAATGGCCCATGCGAACAGACCACACGCATGAATAACTTCATACGATTGACTCAGTCGCACGACTGAACCAGGAGACTGGATCAGTCGTATGATTGACACATAAGATTGGCTCAGTCGCACGACTGAACACTCAGTCGTGCGGATGAATCAACCGCATGGTTCAATCGCACGACTGAACCATACTTATGGTCCAGTCGCCCGAATGAACAACACTAACCTATAAATACAACCCAATTCGTGGAAAAAAGTAAGTATTCAATCTATTTCGACTCCAGACGTACCCTAGCCGTCCAGAAGCCTCCCAATTCGTTCTCCAAGTTCACAGAACACATTAGATCGATTCTCAATCGACTTCTAACGTTAGATTCAATTCTTGATTGATTCTTCGTGTGTTCTCACTGATTGGATCGCCAATCAAATAGGATTCCGCACTATTTGATCTGGTTTACACGCTAATCACTAGGTATTTCGTTCAAATACCAGGTCCCAACATTATACGAAGAATAAAGTTTATATTTTTCTTATTTATCTAAAAGTAGAACTCACTCAGCGAAGCTGACTTTTATGCATAATAGTTGGCAGGTAAATGATGCTGCTGAGGATGGCACAAGGTGGGAAGCTACTTGGATGGCAGTGGATGGCATTTCTGTTTATAAAATCTATTATTGTAATTTAAGAACAAGTACTATATTTTATTTACAATTGAAGGATAAATGTATGAGTATAATATGGTTTCCAAGTTTTAAATGAATGTCTATTTAATTCCGTTGCAATGTTTTGGTTATTAAAAATGATTTTATGCTATGATTAACCAACTGTGAGGTTTCCCGGGAACGGGGCCTTACAAGTTGGTATCAGAGCCAAAGTTTAAGAGAATTGGGTAAACTGTTTTCAAACCTAAACTTAAACTGAAAATGGGACCGAATGAAGGATGCCAATCCAAGTAGCTACGTGCCATCAGGTAAAGGTTTCAAGTAAAACTGGAATTGTGTGCGTGTGCTATGTGTTTTATGTGCTTCTAGATTTAAATACTAACATGCATTAGGACAGTGATTGCGTGGGACAGGAGGGTAAGGTAAGTGGTTAATCACACTTGGCCACTGTAATTAAGGACTTACCGTACTTATAATGATCTGAGCAATTATCTTGAATAACCATTTTGGTGTTTGAATCTTATAGGAATTACTTATGGCTGGTAGAAAATCAGGGAGGGCAACCCGAGGAGGTGCTTGTGGCGGACGTACTACTGAGCCACGTGTCACCCGGAGCAAAGCTAAGGCTCCCGAGACTGTTCACGAGGAGTTAGACCTCCATAGTCACCCGAAGGGGGAGGGATCAGCCACCCTCAAACCCACAGTGAAGGAGGCTATCGCTGATGAAGTCTACGCTGTCATGCAAAATGTCTTACCCTCGGTGGTGACCGAGGTGATCAAAGCAGTCAAGGATGGAGAGAAAGCTGATAAGAAGGGGAAGGAAAATGAGAAGAATTCTGGGAAGTCCACCGGGAGGACGGAGGAATCTGAAGAGGAGCATCAAACCCTAAGGTGGTAGTCCATGATGACGACGGTGATGGGGAGTCTGAGAGAGAGACTACTAGGGGTGCAACTATGGGGCATTTCAAATGTGCAAGCCCCCGACCTTTGACGGTTACGGAAATGCTACTGCCGCTCATCATTGGGTCAGAGAGATGGAAGCGGTACTGGAAAATAGTGAGTGCCGGGAAGATTAAAAAGTTAAGTTTGCCACTCATTCTTTCATCGACTCAGCGTTATGCTGGTGGGACAATTTTGTCCAGGCTGAAGGAAAGCGATCGATAGCCAGAATAAAGTGGTCTGAGTTGAAAGAGTTAGTGCTGGAGGAGTATTGTCCCCACCGGGAGTTAGACAAGATTGAAAAGGAGTTCTTGTATTTGGAGGCCGGGAACATGACTCATCAAGAGTACACCTCCAAGTTCAACGAACTTGCAAGACTTGTGCTAGACATGGTGACACCTGCATCCAAGAAGATCAAGAGATACATGCAGGGTTTGCCTGTGGACATCAGGAGGCACATGATTGCGGCTAGACCGGGTACGTTTAGGTCTGTGGTGGATTTAGATGGGAGACTGTACGATGAAAGAGATCTGATGCCTGTACAAAAGAAGGTGGAGAGATGGAGTGGGAATAAGAAGGGAAGAGGTTCGGAGGTGACAACTTCAGGATTGGGGAGAAGAGGATGAGAGTTGTGGATCAGTCAGGGAGGAGAGGAAATTCAGGTGAAGGAGGTGCTTGTAGAAAATGTGGAAGGGGTCACTTAGGGGAGTGTAGAGTAAGGACCGGAAAATGTTTTAAATGTGGGGGCGAGGGCCACTATGCCAGGGACTGCACGGCGGTAAAGTGTTACCAGTGTGGCGAGATAGGACATGTGGAAAGGGACTACAAGAAAGGAAAATCAGGAGGATCAGGAACGGTTAGAGCCGGAGATAAGGGAAAGGGTGACGGTTCGAAGGTGAAGGCGAGGGCATTCAACATAACTCGTGAGGAGGCCAGGGCAGATCCTGAAGTAGTTTCAGGTATGTTTCTGGTGGACCATAAATATGCTTCTGTGCTCTTTGATTCTGGTTCTAGTAGGAGTTTTGTGTCTGCTGCCTTTTGTCGTTTGTTGCATGATAAGGGTAGGAAGTTAGATGAGCCTTTCTATGTAGAAACAGCCATTGGTAAGTCCACTAAGGTAACGGAGGTAGTTGAGGATTGCCTGATTGAGTTAGAAGATTGTAAGTTCCCTGCTAGGTTGCATGTTATGGCCTTAGGAGGTTTCGATGTGGTGTTAGGAATGGATTGGTTAGCTAGCTATGAAGCCAATATAGTAAGTAGTAAGAAGATCATTCGTCTAACAGCGCCTGACGGTAGTTCTGTTACGATTCGTGGATATAAGGTGTGCTGTGTACCGAAGGTCGTGTCAATGATCACATCTGAAAAGTACTTGAGACGTAGATGTAGCACTTTATGTAAAAGATGTGGATGCACCAGAGCCACAATTGTCAGACGTGCCGGTAGTGCACGAGTTTCCTGACGTCTTTCCTGAAGACCTGACTGGTGTGCCGCCTGACCGCGAAATTGAATTCCAGATTGATTTGCTACTGGGAGCATAACCCGTCCCTAAAGCACCGTATCGACTAGCTCCTTCGGAGATGGTAGAACTGAGGGACCAGTTGCAAGATTTATTGGATAAAGGCTTCATCCGACCAAGTATCTCTCCATGGGGTGCTCCGGTTTTATTCGTCAAGAAGAAAGATGGTAGCATGCGGATGTGCATTGACTATAGCGAGCTCAATAAGCTTACCGTAAAGAATCGGTATCCGTTACCAAGGATCGACGACCTGTTCGATCAACTTCAGGGTGCCAGCTGGTTTTCGAGGATAGACTTGCAGTCTGGTTACCACCAATTGAAGGTGAAAGAACAAGCATTCCAAAGACAGCGTTCCGTACGCGTTATGGACACTACGAATTTCTCGTCATGTCATTTGGTTTAACCAACGCGCCAGCTGCTTTTATGGATCTCATGAAACGGGTATGTCGACCGATGTTGGATAAATTAGTGATAGTGCTCATCGACGACATCTTGATTTATTAAAAAAGTGAAGAGGAACATGCCGATCATATTCGAGAAGTATTGGAGACGCTCAGAAGAGAGAAGTTATATGCTAAGTTCTCTAAATGCGCATTTTGGCTTCGATAAGTTCAATTTCTGGGTCATGTGGTTAATCCCGAAGGGATCAGGGTGGACCCTGCGAAGGTTGAAGCGGTGATGCAATGGGAACCCCCAAAGACGCCATTCGAGATTCGCAGTTTCTTAGGCCTGGCAGGTTATTATAGGAGGTTTATCCAGGATTTCTCCAAGGTAGCTTCTCCTTTGACTAAGTTGACCCGGAAGGACGTGAAGTATGAATGGGGCACTGATCAGGAGAACGCCTTCCTAGAACTGAAGATGAGGTTAACTCAAGCCCTTGTCTCGACGTTAACTGAAGGGAACGAGGATCTAGTAGTCTACTCGGATGCCTCGTATGCAGGATTGGGTTGCGTGTTGATGCAACGAGGGAAGGTGATAGCCTATGCTTCTAGACAATTAAAGGTCCACGAGGCCAATTATCCTACCCATGATTTAGAGTTGGCTGCGGTGGTGTTTGCATTGAAGATTTGGAGGCACCAACTGTATGGGGTGAAGTGCACCATCTTCACTGATCATAAAAGTCTGAAGTATTTCTTTGAACAAAAGGAACTCAACATGAGGCAGAGGAGGTGGTTGGAACTGATCAAGGATTATGACTAAGAAATTCATTATCATCCAGGCAAAGCCAATGTGGTTGGTGATGCCCTAAGCCGGAAGGGACAACCTAAACCAATTCAGGTGAGGGCTTACCAGATAATCATGACGCCTGATGTTATGAAACAAGTTAGGGAGTTTCAAGATGAGGCATTGAGAGATAATCATGACGCCTCAAAGTCCGCTAACCAATCCATCGCAAGAACCAAATCAAAACCACCTAAGGTCATCATGAACGGTCTAACAGGAAACTTATGACCTTCTAGTTCCACATCACAGTCTTTTATCATCTCAGAAATCTGGGTAGACTTGCCTATGGTAGTTTCTACATCAAAGGGCGCATCAACACGTCTACTACTAACAGGCAGCTTAGCACAGAAAGCAGCAGAAATAAAACTTTTACTAGCACCAGAATCAAATAACACAGAAGCTAAAGTTTGGTTCACTAGAAACGTACCGGACACAACGTTAGGGTCCGTCCTAGCCTTCTCCTGTGTCATCGTGAACGCCCTGGTGCTCGCCCTTGGTCCCTCTCTTCCAGCCTTCTTCACCCCGGAACCCTCAGCCCTCGGCTTCTTACAATCCCTACTCATGTGGCCATCCACGCCACAGTTAAAACACCGGACCATACAACAGTCCCTTGCTACATGCCCCATCTTCCCACATTTGAAGCACAAGTTCGACCCAGCCTGCATTTCCCACTGTGCTCCTTTCTGCATCTACCACACTTCCTCGAACCCGCACTCGATGTGACCACACGGCGGTCGTCCACCCGTGCCTTCTTGTTACCCGTCGAGGCATCACCCCGACCAAACCTCTTCCTATTCCAGTTCCGATCACCACTCCCTTTCTTGCTACCCTCAGCCACCACCACCACAGCTCTCTCATCATACAACCTCCCTGCCAAATCCACCGCCGACCTAAACGTACTCGGTCGGGCAGCGATCATGTGCCTGCAAATATCCGCCGGCAAGCCCTGAATGTACCTCTTAATCTTCCGCGACAGAGGCGTCACATAATCCGGCACCAGACGTGCCATTTCGTTGAACTTGGTGGTATACTGCTGATGTGTCAGGGTTCCTGCCTCCAACTGCAGGAACTCTCTCTCAACTTTGTCCATTTCTCTGTAAGGACAAAACTCCTCAATCACCAACTTCTTCAGTTTGGACCATCTCATCCTCCCAATAGCCCGACTACCCTCAGCTTGGACATATTATCCCACCAGCATAAAGCTGAGTCCACGAAAGAATGGGCAGCAAACTGCACCTTTTGATCCTCTCGATACTCGTTGATATTTAAAACAGCTTCCATTTCTCTCACCCATCGGTGAGCAGCAGCAGTACTGTTACCATCAAAAGTAGGGGGCTTCCATCGCTGAAACGCCCCATAGTTACAGCCTCGTGCTGTCTCCGGCGCAGGCTCTTCTTCTTCCTCTTCTTCATTATCCGAAAGAACCGTTTTCAGGCTCTGGTTGCTCCCGTCCTCCCGAGGACCTGTTTCTCTCGTTTCTTTCTCCTTCCTTTACAGCCTTAATTACTTCAGTCACTACAGACGGTAAGATCGTCAGCATGACCTGATGCACCTCTTCAACAACAGCCTCCTTTACTCAGGCTCTCAAGTTCGTACTCTCATCCCCAGCCTCCGGATGAAGGGTCTCAAGTTCTTCAGGAACCACCTTTTCGACTCTATTCCTCTTTTGGGCCGCGGTTCAGCACCAGGCCCACCACGACCTCCACCCCTTGAAGCTTTTGAAGATCTACTACCGGCCATTCTCTAACACACTGAAAGATTCAAACACCAACACGGTCATTCAAGAGAACAGCTCAGTTTATGTCAACCATAGTAAGTCCCTAATTACAGTGGCTAGTTGTGATTAGCCACTTACTTTACTATTCATACCCCGAGCATTATCTATCATGACTACAACAGTATCTAAATCTACATACAACACATAAACCACATAACATGCGCACGTAACACCGGTTAACATTAAGAAAATACCTGATGGCACGCAGCTACTCAGAATGGCATCCCTTCCCTTTCCGTCCTATTTTCAGTTTAAGTTAAGGTTTATTTTGAAAATATACCCATTTCACTTAAACTTTGGCTCTGATACCAACTTGTAAGGCCTAGTTCCTGGGACGCTTACAGTTGGTTAATCATTGCTCATAAAACTTATAATTACATTTAACTTTCATAAACAACGCAGCGGAATCATCAAAATAGATATCTCATTTCATTACATATGCTTTTTCAAGTTAATACAATCGTTCATTCAAAACATCGTTCGTTCGCATTACAATGCAAAAACATTTAAACCAAAAGAATGCCATCCAAAAGAGCTGAGTAGCCGCCCCGTGCCATCCTCAGCAATCATTACCTGCCAACTAGAAACACATAAAAGTCAGCGTTGCTGAGTGAGTTCTAGTTTTATAATAAAACATACTTTTTTTCATTAAAACCGTTCTTTACTTTTGCATGTGATCATATATCATACGTACACATAGATAATATCATTATTATCTTCATCATTCATCCATTAACTTCCATCAATTCATACTTTCATTAGTTCATTCATCATTACATCTTTTCTTTCCGTCACAACCATGAACTTTTACCCTTCTGTCCGTTGGTACCGGACCGAAGCCTATCATAGACCTTCCATCACGGTGCACAACACCTCACGGCCACAGTACCAAAGGTAAAAATTCAGGTATACCATTGTCATGCGCTATGCCCTTCCGTCTGTTGGTACTGGACCGAAGCCTATCATAGACCTTCCATCACGATGCACAGCACCTCATGGGCACAGTACCGAAGGCAAGCAACAATGGTTCTATACAAATGATCAATCACAAAGAAGGACCCCGATGTACATCCTTCTGGGGTAGCTAACCCGCACACCGTTGGGCTAACACCTTACAATGAGGCGTGTCCCGACATCCAAGGCTTGCAAGACTTTTGTTACATTCCATCGTTTATTAATGCATGCATTCATTCAACATGTTCCTCTTTCATTATCTTCCACTTTACGTTACATAATACTTTAATTTCATTCATTAACATTCCATGTAAAGCCAAAGGAAAATAATCATACATAGTAATAAGGAACATCAACATACACAGTCAACATCATCATACGGAGCATCATCATACATACATATCATACATCATGCATAATCATACAACATCATACATCATCATACATCATCATACATCATCATCGTAACGTCTATGACCTTAAAAGTCAACTTACACAAACTATCGGGAACCTTCCACGTCAAAACTTACATCTGCACTTTCCCCCGAAAGTCAGTAAATAAACTATGTTCTTTCGGGCGTATGAGCCCTACTCGGGCATTTGGACACCCTCCAGTCGCATGGCCTCCCAGGCGACTGAACACTTAGGCGAATGGACATCAGGCGAATGGACCCTATGCGAATGGACCTATGGGCGAATGGAAACCTATGCGTATGGACTCTCAATCGCATGACTTCAATGCGTATGGCCTTCAGTTGCATGACTTCAGGCACATGGGCTTCAGTCGCATACCCTTCATACGAATGAACCTCAGTCGCATGGCCTCCAGGTGCATGGACCTCAGTCGTATAACCTTCAATCGCATACCTTACAGGCGCATGAACTTCAGTCGTATGACTTCCATGCGTATGGACCTCAGTTGCATGGCAATCGTGCGCAGACCTCAGTCACATGCGATTCGGCCGTATGGCCTTCAGTCGCATGCCATTCGGTCGCCTAGCCCTAGCTGATGCAGAATGCAGTTCATCCCGAACCCAATCTGCCATTTTCGGCCTCCAAGCTCTTCTAAACTCGTTCTAAGCCCAAATCAACCATCCTAAACCTTAGAAACACATACCACAACACCATTCAAGCACACACAAGCCCGAAAACAAACTCCACTCGCATCACACACAAACACATACACACGGGTCAAACACACATTTCAAAAACGGGTTTTACTATGTGTTCCATCCCAAAATCAGTTGAAAACGTGTAAAAGAGGGGTCCTAGAACTCACACAAACAACCCCGTCGAGTAGAGCTTCGATTCAACCAGCTACACTTTGATTTTCACGCTCGAATCCACCTGAACCAAGCTTTTTCTCTCTTTTCTCCTTCTCTCCTCTCTTTGGTTGAAGTTTTGCAAGTGTGGGGAGGGTGTGGGCTGCCCTCCCCTCTTATTCCTCTACTTATCCAATCTTTCTCCTATTTTGGCGAGTTTGGTCCCCCGACTTTGGACTTTATTTCTTTTTCTTCTTTCATCGACTTCAAAGAAAATATTCGGGTGTTACAAGTCCACCCCCCTTATATAGGTTTCGTCCCCGAAACCTGTTATTCCTCGAACAAACGTGGGTAATGATGCCTCATTTCTTCTTCAGTCTCCCATGTTTACTCTGATCCCTTCCTGTGCTTCCACTGTACCCGCACAAGAGGAACCGTTTTATTCCTCAGCCTCTTCTCTTTTCGATCGATGATTGCCACTGGTTGCTCCACATAATTGAGTCGTTTGTCTACTTCGATATCTTCCACTGGAACAATCATATCTTCATATGCCAAGCACTTCCTTAGATGATATACATGGAATGTCGGGTGAATTCCACTTAGCTCATCTGGTAACTCCAATCTATAAGCCACCTCTCCTACTCGAGCAATGATTCGGAAAGGGCCTATGTACCTCGGGCTCAACTTGCCCCGCTTTCGGAACCGGATGATACCCTTCCAAGGTGAGACCTTTAGCATAACCCGGTCACCCACCTGGAACTCAATCGGTCTGCGTCGTTTATCAGCATACGAGTTCTGTCTATCTTTGGCTGCCTTCATGAAGGCCTTGATCTTTTCAAGCTTCTCAGTCGTAGCCTCGATTACCTCGATGCTCCCTAACTCCTTCTGACCAATGTCACCCCAACAGACGGGTGTCCTGTATCTCCTACCATATAGCATCTCTTAAGAGGGCATGTCAATACTGGCATGATAACTGTTGTAATATGAGAACTCAGCTAACGGTAAGTGGTCATCCCAACTTCCTCCAAAATCGATAACACAAGCATGAAGCATTTCCTCCAATGTCTGAATGGTCCTTTCGGACTGACCATCTGTCTGGGGATGATAAGCCGTGCTAATATGTAACCTCGTCCCCATCGCGTCGTGGAATTTCTTCCAAAATTTAGATGTAAACCGGGTGTCACGATCGGACACAATAGACACCGGCACACCATGACGAGTTACAATTCCCTTGATGAATAGATCAGCCAACCTCTCAGATGAATATGTCTCGCGGATCGGTAGGAAGTGAGCACTCTTCGTCAAGCGGTCAACAATCACCCATATAGCATCATACCCTTTCGGAGTACGTGGTAGCTTCGTAATGAAATCCATGGTGATGTGTTCCCACTTCCATTCCAGTATATCCAACGGTTGGATCTTTCCATACGGCTTCTGATGCTCGACCTTCACCTGTAGACAAGTAAGGCACTTACTCACATACTCCACCACATCACGTTTCATACCCGGCCACCAATAATCTTTCTTCATGTCTTGGTACATCTTTGTAGCACCGGGATGAAAAGAGTATCGAGTTTTGTGAGCTTCATCCATGATCTTCATACGTAGATCCCCAAAACGAGGAATCCACATTCGTCCAAATCGGGTTCTAACACCAAGTGTGTTTTCACCCAACTCCGTGACCAGACCTCTCATTCTTTTAGAGTTAAGATGATCTTCTTTCAATTCCTCATCTTGAAACTCCTTAACTTGCTTCATCACATCGGAGGTCATGATCAACTGACGCTTTCACCTGAATCGGCTCGGGCCTCTCTTTTCGGCTAAGGCCATCTGCTACCATATTGGCTTTGCCCGGATGGTAGTGGATCTCGCAATCGTAATCTTTTATAAGCTCCAACCATCTCCTCTGCCTCATGTTCAGGTCCTTCTGCTCGAAGAAGTACTTCAAGCTCTTATGGTCAGTGAATATGGTACACTTTGTCCCGTAAAGGTAGTGCCTCCAACTCTTTAACGCAAAGACCACGACTGCTAGCTCCAAGTCATGAGTAGGATAATTGACCTCATGAACCTTCAACTGTCGGGATGCATAGGCTATAACCTTCCCTCTCTGCATTAACACACACCCTAACCCCGAGTAGGAAGCATCAGAATAAACCACCAGATCTTCACTTCCATCAGGTAATGACAGAACAGGAGCTTGAGTCAACCTCGCCTTTAATTTTGAACGCCTTCTCTTGAGCATGACCTTATACAAACTTTACATCTTTCCGGGTCAACTTGGTTAGTGGAGAAGCAATCTTAGAGAAGTCTTGGATGAATCTTCTGTAGTAGCCCGCCAAACCCAAGAAACTACGAATCTCGGATGGCGTCTTTGGAGACTTCCATTGCATCACCGCTTCCACCTTTGTCGGGTCCAGCATAATCCCGTCAGGATTCACCACATGACCCAAGAATTGAACCTCGCATAACTAGAACGCGCACTTGGAGAACTTGGCGTACAACTTCTCCTTTCTCAACGTCTCTAGAACCTCCCGAATGTGACCGGCATGCTCAACCTCGCTCTTCGAATAAATCAGAATATCATCAATAAACACAATCACTGATTTATCCAGCATCGGCCGACACACTCGATTCATCAGATCCATAAAAGCAGCTGGCGCATTGGTCGAACCAAAAGACATGACAAGAAACTCGTAGTGACCATAACGCGTGCGAAAAGCTGTTTTAGGGATATCCTGCTCTTTCACCTTTAACTGATGATAGCCCGATCGAAGGTCTATCCTTGAAAACCAACTAGCACCTTGAAGCTGATCGAACAAATCATCAATTCTCGGTAAGGGGTATCGGTTCTTTACCGTCAACTTATTCAGCTCACGGTAGTCAATACACATCCTCATACTACCGTCTTTCTTCTTCACAAACAGTACTAGAGCACCCCAAGAAGAGATGCTCGGTCTAATGAACCCCTTATCAAGCAGCTCTTGCAACTGCTCCATCAACTCTTTCATCTCCGTCGGAGCCAGCCGATACGGTGCCTTGCAACCGGTTGGGCACTAGGTATCAGATCAATCTAAAACTCAATCTCTCTGTTAGGTGGTACCCCTGGTAAGTCTTCTGGGAACATGTCTGGAAAGTCACACACAACCGGTACCTCGGACAGTTGTGGTGTTGGCGTATCCACATCCTTTACATAGGTCAAGTAGGCACTACATCCACGCCTCATACACTTTCCCGCCACCGCCATTGAAATCACTTTCGGAATCGTCATGACCCGATCCCCATACACAGTTACCGAACTCCCGTCAGGCGCTATCAAACGAATCATCTTCTTGCGACACACAATATTCGCCTCAAAGTACGCTAACCAATCCATCCCAAGAACCAAATCGAAACCACCTAAGGTCATCACGAACGGTCTAACAGGAAACTTATGACCTTCTAGTTCAACATCACAGTCTTTTATCATCTCAGAAATCCCGATACACTTGCCTATGGCAGTTTCTACATCAAAGGGCGCATCAACACGTCTACTACTAACAGGCAGCTTAGCATAGAAAGAAGCAGAAATAAAACTTTTACTAGCACCAGAATCAAATAACACAGAAGCTAAAGTTTGGTTCACTAGAAACGTACCGGACACAACGTCAGGGTCCGTCCTAGCCTCCTCATGTGTCATCGTGAACGCCCTGGTGCTCGCCCTTGGTCCCTCTCCTCCAGCCTTCTTCACCCCGAAACCCTCAGCCCTCAGCTTCTTACAATCCCTACTCATGTGGCCCTCCACGCCACAGTTAAAACACCGGACCATACGATAGTCCCTTGCTACATGCCCCATCTTCCCACATTTGAAGCACAAGTTCGACCCCAATCTGCATGCCCCACTGTGCTCCTTTCCGCATCTACCACACTTCCTCAAACCCGCACTCGATGTGACCACACGGCGATCGTCCACCCGTGCCTTGTTGTTACCCGTCGAGGCATCACCCCGACCAAACCTCTTCCCATTCCAGTTCCGATCACCACCCCCTTTCTTGCTACCCTCAGCCACCACCACCAAAGCTCTCTCGTCATACAACCTCCCTGTAAAATCCACCGCCGACCTGAACGTACTCGGTCGGGCAGCGATCATGTGCCTGCGAATATCCGCTGGCAAGCCCTGAATGTACCTCTTAATCTTTCGCGACAGAGGTGTCACCTGATCCGGAACCAGACGTGCCATTTCGTTGAACTTGGTGGTATACTGCTGATGTGTCATGGTTCCCGCCTCCAGCTGCAGGAACTCTCTCTCAACTTTGTCCATTTCTCTGTGAGGACAGGACTCCTCAATCACCAACTTCTTCAGTTCGGACCATTTCATCCTTCCAATAGCCCGACTACCCTCAGCTTGGACATATTGTCCCACCAGCATAAAGCTGAGTCCACCAAAGAATGGGCAGCAAACTTCACCTTTTGATCCTCTCGGCACTCGCTGATATTTAAAACAGCTTCCATTTCTCTCACCCATTGGTGAGCAGCAGCACTAGTGCTGTTACCATCAAAAGTAGGGGGCTTGCATCGCTAAAACGCCCCATAGTTACAGCCTCGTGCTGCCTCCAGCGCAGGCTCTTCTTCTTCCTCTTCTTCATTATCCGAAAGAACCGTTTCAGGCTCCGGTTGCTCCCGTCCTCCCGAGGACCTGTTTCTCTCCTTTCTTTCTCCTTCCTTTACAGCCTTAATTACTTCAGTCACTACAAACGGTAAGATCGTCTGCATGACATGATGCACCTCTTCAACAATAGCCTCCTTTACTTAGGCTCTCAAGTTCGCACTCTCATCCCCAACCTCTGGATGAGGGGTCTCAGGTTCTTCAGGAACCACCTTTTCGACTCTAGGCCTTCCTCTTTTGGGTCGCGGTTCAGCACCAGGCCCACCACGACCTCCATCCATCAAAGATTTTGAAGACCTACCACCGGTAATTCTTTAACACATTGAAAGATTCAAACACCAACACGGTCATTCAAGGGAACAACTCAATTTATGTCAAGTATAGTAAGTCCCTAATTATAGTGGCCAGTTGTGATTAGCCACTTACTTTACTCTTCATACCCCGAGCATTACCTATCATGACTACATCAGTATCTAAATCTACATACAACACATAAACCACATAACATGCGCACGTAATATCGGTTAACATTAAGAAAATACCAGATGGCACGCAGGTACTCAGATTGGCATCCCTTCCCTTTCCGTCCCATTTTCAGTTTAAGTTAAGGTTTATTTTGAAAATTTACCCATTTCACTTAAACTTTGGCTCTAATACTAACTTGTAAGGCCCCGTTCCCGGGACGCTTACAGTTGGTTAATCATTGCTCATAAAACTTATTATTACATTTAACTTTCATAAACAACGCAGCGGAATCATCAAAATAAACATCTCATTTCATTATATATGCTTTTGCAAGTTAATACAACCGTTCATTCAAAACATCGTTCGTTCGCATTACAATGCAAAAACATTTAAACCAAAAGAATGCCATCCAAAAGAGCTGAGTAGCCGCCCCGTGCCATCCTCAGCAATCATTACCTGCCAACTGGAAACACGTAAAAGTCAGCGCTGCTGAGTGAGTTCTAGTTTTATAATAAAACATACTTTTCTTTCATTAAAACCGTTCTTTACATTTGCATGTGATCATATATCATACGTACACATAGATAATATTATTATTATCTTCATCATTCATCCATTAACTTCCATCAATTCATACTTTCTTACTTCCATTAGTTCGTTCATCATTACGTCTTTTCTTTCTGTCACAACCATGAACTTTTACCCTTCCGTCCGTTGGTACCGGACCGAAGCCTATCATAGACCTTCCATCACGGTACACATCACCTCATGGCCACAGTACCGAAGGCAAGCAACAATGGTTCTATACAAATGGTCAATCACAAAGAAGGACCCCGATGTGCATCCTTTTGGGGTAGCTAACCCGCACACCGTTGGGCTAACACCTTACAATGGGGCGTGTCCCGACATCCAAGGCTTGCAAGACTTTTGTTACATTCCATCGTTTATTAATGCATGCATTCATTCATCATGTTCCTCTTTCATTATCTTCCACTTTACGTTACATAATACTTTCATTTCATTCATTAACATTCCACGTAAAGCAAAGGGAAAATAATCATACATAGTAATAAGGAACATCAACATACACAGTCAACATTATCATACGGAGCATCAACATACATACATAGCATACATCATGCATAATCATACAACATCATACATAACGTCTATGACCTCAAAAGTCAACTTACACAAACTACCGGGAACCTTCCACGTCAAAACTTACATCTGCACTTTCCCCCGAAAGTCAGTAAATAAACTATGCTCTTTCAGGCGTATGAGCCCTACTCAGGTGTTTGGACACCTTCCAGTCTCATGGCCTCCGGCGACTGAACACTTAGGCGAATGGACATCAGGCGAATGGACCCTATGCGAATGGACCTATGCGGATGGACCTATGGGCGAATGGACACCTGTGCGTATGGACTCTCAGTCGCATGACTTCCATGCGTATGGCCTTCAGTTGCATGACTTCAGGCGCATGGGCTTCAGTCGCATACCCATCGTACGAATGAACCTCAGTCACATGGCCTCCAGGCGCATGGACCTCAGTTGCATAACCTTCAATCGCATACACTTTGATTTTCACGCTCGAATCCACCTGAACCAAGCTTTTTCTCCCTTTTCTCCTTCTCTCCTCTCTTTGGTTGAAGTTTTTGCAAGTGTGGGGAGGGTGTGGGCTGCCCTCCCCTCTTATTCCTCTACTTATCCAATCTTTCTCCCGTTTTGGCGAGTTTGGTCCCCCCGACTTTGGACTTTATTTCTTTTTCTTCTTTCGTCGGCTTCAAAGAAAATATCCGGGTGTTACAATCTGGGTGATTGTTGACCGTTTAACAAAGAGCGCCCATTTCCTACCAATTCGTGAAACGTTTTCCTCTGAGAGGTTAGCAGAGCTCTATATCAAGGAGATTGTGGCTTGTCATGGCGTGCCAGTGTCTATCGTTTCGGATAGGGACACACGGTTTACGTCCAAGTTCTGGAAGAGGTTTCACGACTCAGTGGGGACTAGACTGCATATTAGTACGGCTTACCACCCCCAGACGAATGGTCAGTCGGAAAGAACGATTCAGACGTTAGAAGACATGCTACGAGTGTGTGTAATCGACTTTGGAGGAAGTTGGGATGAGCACTTACCGTTGGCGGAATTCTCATATAATAATGTTACCATGCCAGCATTGGTATGCCATCTTATGAGATGTTGTACGGTAGGAAGTGCAGAACGCTCGTGTGTTGGGGTGACATCGGGCAAAAGGAATTGGGATGTCTTGAAGTGATTGAGGTCACAACCGAGAAGTTAGATAAGATTAAGGCCTTCATGAAAGCCGCAAATGATCGCCAGAAGTCTTATGTTGATAAGAGGTGTAGACCAATAGAGTTTGAGGTTGGTGACAAGGTTATGCTCAAGGTATCTCTCTGGAAAGGGATCATCAGGTTTCGCAAACAAGGAAAGTTAAGCCCAAGGTTCATAGGGCCATTCCGTATTGTCGCGAGGGTAGGGGAAGTGGCCTATAGATTAGAACTACCAGATGAGTTGAGTGGAATTCACCCTACGTTCCATGTATCTCATCTCAAGAAATGTCTGGCAGATAATGATACAGTTGTACCATTAGAAGACATTGAAGTCGATGAACGGCTGAATTATGTAGAGCAACCGGTGGCCATCCGTGATTGGAAAGAGAAGCACTTACGGAATAAAGTAGTTCCGCTAGTACGAGTTTAGTGGAGACACAGAAAAGGATCAGAATCTACATGGGAAACCAAGGAGGAGATGAGAAAATTTTATCCTCAATTGTTTGATGACTGACAGGTTTCGAGGACGAAACCTAAATAAGTGGGGGAGACTTGTAACACCCCGAAAAGTCAAAACGAGTTATCAAGGATAATGGGCTTGATTATTGGATATTTAATAAAGGAATAAAGTGGGTTATGGGCTAAATTAGGCTTATGGGCAAGAGCCTAAGTGATTTAGAGCCCATAATCATCCCTCTAACCCATCTAATCAGCCACCATCTTCTTCATTTGAACCCTAGCCACCAAAATTCGTAGAGAGAGAAAGTAGAGAGAGAGAAAGTGAAAAAAACTCAAGATTTGGAGCTTCAAAGTTTAAGGGATTGAAGATTTGAATGATTGAGCATCAAACCACAAGAAAGGAGCATCAAATCCATGTAAGAATCAGCCTTTAAACCCTTCTGTAGATCAAACCCGGATTCTAGGGTTTTTGGGTTTGCAAAGAATCGCATAAAGGTCATATTTTTACGTATGAAAACATGTATAAAGCTTAGATATAGCCTCATGGTTGATAAACTAAGAGATTGGACGTAAAAAATTGTGATTTTGGGTTAAAAACGGGCTGGTTCGTAATATTTATGCGATATGCGAAACTGTCTGTGCATCCAGCGAAATTGCATATTCAAGCTGCGAAACTGTGGGTTTTCTGCGAAACTATAGTTTCGCAGGTAATTTCGCAGCCATGGAATTCCAATGAAAGTTGGGCGAAACTGCCATGCGGAACTGGCTGCGAAACTGGCAGCGAAACTGACAGCGAAACTGTTAGCGAAACTGACAGCGAAACTGCTTTTCTGGCAGCGAAATTAGCAGAGAGTTTAGGTAGAAATTAACCCCTTAGAGTGTTAACTTATCTGCAGGCTGTATAGTGTGATCCTAGCCTAGAAAGCTTAATCTAGAAGTTAGTCGCGGTATCCAGGTGAGTTCTAGATCCCCTTATTTGTAAGTATTTCCATGTTTTGGGGTTATTATGCATACTAAAAATACGTTTTTAAATGACCGAGATTTTATGTGGTTTTAACAGGAAGATCAATTTTTCTATAAGGAAAGGTGTTACATAAACACTTAAGAATAAAAAAATTTCGCGTTGACCTGGCAGCCCGGCCCCAGCTAGAGGCGTTGCCCCTTGGACCCCACTAGGGGCTGCTGCCCCTAGGACCCTGCTATCAGGGGCTGCCGCCCCCGAACCCCCGCTGTCTCGCGGTGGGTCGGTGATGTTTTTATGATGACATGTACTTGATATGTTGTGTTGTTTACCTATAAAGTATTATATATTAAAGTGGAAGATGATATTAATGAAAAGTGAAACTTAATAAATGTTACCCCCGGGCCCATTTGATGATGAAAAGTCTTGCAAGCACTATGATCGACTTCACTTATGTGAGTCTGATGTATGATGATTGATCCGTATTCATGAGCGGTATGTGCCTTGCAGTGTGGATCAACTGTAGGGGGTTAGCTACCATGATGATGTAAACCGACAGGGATCGACATTCGTTGTCGATCAACATGGAGCTCTTGTTTTGTGCAATCTCGTTTATGATGAAAATGTAAGATAATGAAAGAATGAAAGATAATGAAGATGCTTACTATGATGCAAGAAATATTATGTATTATGATGTATGCGTGGTCATTATATGAAGGATAAAGTTCATATTTTCTTATTTATCTAAAACTAGAACTCACTCAGCGAAGCTGACTTTTATGCATAATAGTTGACAGGTAGATGATGCTGCTGAGGATGACATAAGGTGGGAAGCTACTTGGATGGCAGTGGATGGCATTTCTGTTATAAAATCTATTATTGTAATTTAAGAACAAGTACTATGTTTTATTTACAATTGAAGGACAAATGTATGAGTACAATATGGTTTTAAAGTTTTAAATGAATGTCTATTTAATTCTGCTACAATGTTTTGGTTATTAAAAATTATTTTATGCTATGATTAACTAAGTGTGAGGTTTTCCGGGAACGGGGCCTTACACATCAATGGTCCATGTGGTTTAATCAAATTGCATGTTTGGTCCCCAAATTTAAAAAATGCAAAGATAGTCCAAATATTGTGTAATCGTTGTATGTTTGGTTCCTGGCACCGATCCAAGTTCTATGTTGCATTATCTCGAGTTACGAGTAGACATGAATTAAAAATTATTAATATTAGACAATAATGGTAAAATTACAAACAAAAAATCAAATTTTGTATACAAAGAAGTTTCGGATGTTTATGGATGTTCTCATATAAGTTCATTTCATTTCATATTATACACTATTTAGATTTATAAATATTGATCAAGAAAAACTAATAATATTAAATATAGATAATTTTAAAAATTAAACATAAAAATCGATATACAAAGTATTACCAATAATATTACGAATTACAAACCTTGTTAATAAAAATAATTTTTAATGATTAAACCCGTGTATTAAAAGTCTGTTTAGTCTAGTCTACTAAGAGCATTCACAGTAGCTTTTTTATTTTTATCCATATAATCACTAAAAATCATTATATTTTCTCTCTTCTTTTCAATTAAATAATACTTTTTATACACTTATCATTACTTTTTTATCTCTCATCCACTCACAACCACTAAAAAATATATAAGAATTGAACAGTGATTTTTTAAATATATTAATTCACAATAACATTTTCTCTCTCATTCATTTACAACCACTCAAAACCATTCCATATAATATACCAAACACACTTTACATAATTTTAAATACTCCACTATGAATGCTCTAACATAATATCGTCTTCCAATTATATATTTGTTTCTTATTTGGGACTCAGATTTTTTTTAATTTGTAAATATCGATTGAAAATAGCATACCTTTCTCTCTTGAAAAGTAGGGGTTCGCAAACAAATATGGTTTTCTTTGTATCCCCCTTTTATCCCTCACCCCAACCAATAACCTCCCTCTATTTATTTGGATTACTTTTCTCTCTCATCGAATCTCTTTCTCTCTCACACACACAAGAGACACACACTTTATTTCAGCTTAAATCATGTACTAAACAGCATACAATTAGGACCCATTTCATGGATTCCATCCTAGTTGCAGCACAATTTCCATTACCCCATCCCTTTCTTCATACTTCTCTCCAATAATCTCTTCCCCTTTTAGCTTTCGTATAACTGCGACACCTATTTTATTAATGTGCTGATGGGTTGCGGTTCTTGACGAACATCACTGCCCCCATGATGGATTCTTGCTCTTTCGAAGGTAATCAATCAATATCTCAATCAATCAGTCAACTTCCAGTACTTAATTTCATCTTTTTCTTGATGGGGTTTTCGATTCCTGTAAATATTCTTCTGGGGTTTGGTTGTTGTTAAACATATTGGGTGTTTTTGTCATAAAGATTTGATTTTAATCATAAACAAGATTGTTTTTTTGTTGAGGGCTTTGTATGGAAATTCCACCTTTTTAATCGGATCTGCCTTTGATATGTTAATTCTGCATGTTTGTTTTATATGTCCTCGTGATTCACATCATCTGCCAGCTAATAATTCACAGAAATTATTGGTCCTATTTTGATTAACTTGACCATTTCTGTCTCTGTCCACCTTTCTGTACGGAAAATTGTATTTTGCAGCAACAGATTCAAGATTTACAATAAAACTTGATTTAACAAAGTGTCATCTGTACTTGCAGAATATATCATATACATATATTATAATTTCATGTCTGGTATAGGATTGTATTGCAGTGGTTTTATGAATGATTACTGTTGTATTCAAGATCTTGGTTTATAAGGATCATTGGTTGATTTGTTTTGGCCATTTGGATTAAAGTGAATATGATTATGTTTCTTTGTATTATTACAATCAGATTTGAAGAAGCATTTAAAAAGTTGTTTAAAAGGTTGATTAATGGAGTAAATGTTAATTTACATGAATAATCGTAGATTTAATCAACTGATTATCTGATTATGATTTCCAGAGTCCATCCAAACAGTCCCTATGTTAAATTCTGGTTTTATTATGGAGAGTCCATATACTCTTAGAAGCTGACTTTTTTAAGCTTATTGACCTCCTATTTGATTCATATATTATTATTATTATATTATGGTTGTTATGTATTTTCAGTCTTCTATGGAACTTTTATTAAGAGTTTCTAACTTTTTACCTAAAATTGTCATCCTCCATAATATGGCAATGTAACATGTTCTTGAGGGTGATGCAAGAATGTGAATTCTGCATACAACCCCTTCATTATATTGTGTAGTTAAGTCAAAATTGAAAATAAAAATCATTATGTTGGATCAAAATGATTACACACAACATTGTGTCTTTTTGACAGTCAATTGGCATGGTAACCTGGTTAGGCGGTCTTTATCAGCTTTAAGTCAACTGTTTAGATTCATGCTTTGCTGCAACATTTATTTATTTATTTATCTATTTACTTTGAGTATATATATATATGTATATATGCATAGAGTAAGAGTATATGAACTTGTGCAATGAATAGCACAACTGGCATCAACAAAGTAATTAATATATTATCATTTAATAAAAATAATAGTTTAAAGAAAGTTTGATTCATTGTGGTTTCCTGAGACTATGACATAAATAAAACAAAATGATTTCTCATGCCAGTCATTTCTTTAATAAAAAAAGCATCATTTTTGGTCAAGTTTATTATATATTTGAATAATCTACATCTGTTTTTGTTCAGGGTTTGTACTTGATCCATCAAAGTGTAGTAAATTAAGTATGGAAGAAAAAAGAGAAATCGTCTACGAAGTATCCGAATGGTCTCATGGTGCACCCGAGCTCCTACTATCATGGAGCCGTCAAGAAATTCTTCAAATTCTCTGTGCTGAAATGGGAAAAGAAAGAAAATATACTGGATTAACAAAATTAAAAATTATTGAACAGCTTTTGAAAATAGTTTCTGAAAAGAGATCGCAAGATGATATTATGACGAATGCTGAATCATCAGAAAGTGATCATCAAAGATCTGCCAAAAGACACAGGAAATCTGATCACCCTAATCGTTTAAACGTTACATCGGATCTTAATTATGTTGATTTAGATGAGAATAATGTTGAAGTTTGCAAGAATTCGGCTTGTAAAGCTAAATTGAGTCAAGATGGGGCGTTCTGTAAAAGGTGTTCTTGTTGTATTTGTCATAAGTATGATGACAATAAGGATCCGAGTTTATGGTTGATTTGCAGTTCGGATCCACCGTTTAATGGGATTTCTTGTGGGATGACGTGCCATCTTGAATGTGCCTTAAAACATGAAAAATCTGGAATTCCAAAAGATGGGAGAAATCAAGGACTTGATGGGAGCTTTTATTGTGTATCATGTGGCAAAGTGAATGATTTACTTGGGTAATTCTCTTTTCATATTTTCTCTGTTCTATCTTCACTTCTTAGATTGGTGGTGAATAGTGGTGCAATTAGCAGGTTAGGCAAGTCACTTAACGGGTTAGAGTTGAAATGGGTCATCTTTTAGTATGGGTAGAAGCAGAACTTTGTAGGTAGGTTTGGTTAGGATGAAGCTAAAACAATTTGTTGTACTTTTTTTTTATAAATATTTATGTTAACTTTGATTATAAAAACAATACTATTTCAATAATAATCAAAGCTTTTTGATAAAATGGTTTTATGAAGAAAAAATAGTCTTATGGTGACTTTGAACACTCCCTTATAGCTGCACTATAGTTTTTATCCGTTTGACCTTTTAGAAATAAGACACAACCCAATTTGAAACATTCAGAATTAAATGAGTTGAAATGTCACCACCATCGAAGTTAAGAACATTTAAACTTATGTTACTGCAGTGTCCCAACATATATGCAAGATATTCGTTTTTACCTCGTTACCAAAAACAAACGCTTAACAATATGACATTAATTATAGTTACCACATTGGGTATTTACCCATTTTTAAGAACTATTTTAGTTATCATGTGTTCATGCCTATAGAATTGGTGTCAGGCTATGCGCTTAAATTCATTGGTCCGGGCCCAAGCCTACATCCTAGCACCAATTTTTTCATTATAGATTGCCACAACATTGTTAGTTGTGTCCAATTATGATTCTGTCAATCTTTAAGAAGTATTTATGCAGTAGCTCTAAGACTCTAAACATATGCAGGTGTTGGAGAAAACAAATGACAATAGCAAGGGATACTAGGCGGGTTGACATCTTGTGTTATCGTGTTTCTTTAAGTCAAAAGCTCTTAGCCGGCACCCAAAGGTACCAAAAGCTTCATAAAATTGTAAATGACGCAATGGAGAAACTCGAAGCAGATGTGGGCCCATTGACTGGTTTGCCAGTCAAACGGGCTAGAGGCATAGTCAACAGGCTCTCTTCAGGACAAGAGGTCCAAAAACTTTGTGCTTTTGCAATCGAATCCATGGATTCAGTTCTCTCCAATATGACCTTTAGTGGTATATTTTTCTTTCCTTTTAAACATGTTTCTAGATATTTTCGTTCATTTGATTTTTTGCTTTTATCTCCATTCCAGAAGAAACAGAGTTTGACCTTTGAGGTCAAACTGACTTGCTCACCATGAAACTTGATATTGATTTTTGTCCACACATTCCACTCCAACTTTGCATGCCTATGATATTTAAAATTGATTCATATCTGGAGTTTTACCAAACAAAATTTCAGTTTTCTCTAAATTTGACTTTGAAGTTAGGACTTAGTTCGTTTAATTTTGCAGTTCTAAACTATCATATTGATGTTCATTTACTTATGCTTTTGTCTTTGTTTGTAAGAAGACCTTACAATTACATTTTTTCAGATTTTAGCTAGAGATGACAATTTTCACTCGTTGACTTATAATGTGAAAAATCCTGTAATTTTATTCTACATCATGTCAAACAAGTAAATTTATAAAAGAAATAGCTTAAATGCAAATGAGTTCAAAGTATCCCAAAGACCTCCTAAACTATTTCAATTAAAGGAGTATATGATAATTAAATTATTAAACTTTTTGTTATCACATTTGACACAATAATTGTCATAGTTGAAATTTAACTTGTTTGACAAAAAGTTTTTAAGGTCCGACCCAACCCATTTTGACATGTACTTAACTTTTACCCATTTTGACCCGTTACTCAATCCACTGATTTGCTACTTGTAACTTTAGTGGTAAAGGGTTTTTGTCATTTGCATGTTCCAAACTTGCTGATAAAAAAGAAGTATGCAGATGCAGCAGGCCCCGGCATTTCAACACCAGTTGTCAAATTTGGGAACATTTTTCCCACATCAATTTCTGTGATTTTGGGTTCCCGAGATCAACCATTTACAGATAATGCAACAGCACATAGATATATAATGTGGCATCGAAAAGCCGAAGAAACAGATTACCCTGCAAAACCGACGTGTACATTGTTTGCTCCAAGTTGCTCCAAGTTCTTACTCTCGGGTTTAACTCCATCAACACAGTATGTTGTAAAAGTTGTTCACTTTGAAAACACACGTGAACTAGGAAGCAAAGAACTGTCATTTCAAACGAGCAACGACAATGGAAAAAGCCCGCCAACCAATTCTAGCAGCCTTTCAAACCCCTCTTCAGTTGAAGATGAAAACAACAATATTGTTAACAAACAGAAGGACAAAGATGTTGCTATAAACACTGAAGTTGTAAACATCATCAAGAACAGTTCAATAAATGATGAAAACAATGAAAAAGATTTTGACCCTTTTGCCCCCACAACTTCTGCTAAATTACCCATTACCCCCTGCAAGACCGAAAGCGCAAAAGATTCAATCTTGCCAAGAAAAACCCGACCAAAGTCATCAAAACAGAAACTTGATAGCGGATCTGAGGATGAACCTGATGAATCTGATGATCGGGATTTCGGGTACTATGTGAAAGTGATCAGATGGTTAGAATGTGAAGGGCATATAGATACTGGTTTTCGGAAAAAGTTCCTCACTTGGTACAGTATTAGAGCAAGTCAACAAGAGGTTAGAATAGTCAAAGTGTTTGTGGATACTTTGATGGAGGATCCAGCTTCACTTGCAGGGCAGCTTGTGGACACTTTCTCTGATATGATTACAAACAAGACATGTTCTTCAACAGGGCTTTGCCTCAAGCTTTTCCATTGAATTCAAATTGAAATTGAAATCAGGTTAGAAATGTCTAATCTGGATTATTTATAACTATTTTTATTCTTCATTTAAACTGTAATCATTCAAATTCGATAATATTATTGTTGGCTAATCTTTATTGATATTAATTGAAGTGAAGAAAATAGTTACGTATATAACCCATTACTTAATATTATACATGAAAAACGAGTATCGAATATTATTTAACTTACAATAAAAAATTTATTTAATGTGAAGCGACACAGTTTCTTAAGTGTCGGTCTATCAGTGATGTAAATACGGCTGATAATTATAGCTTGATTTGTAAATGTGGTCCAGTTGTGTTTTCTTTGAAGCTAGTTTTCGGAGTGTAAAATTATTTTATAAGATTTTGGGAAAATTTATACATACCCGACAAACTTGTGAAATATTATATATACTCTAACTCAAACTTATAATACAACACACGCCTTTGAAAACCAGTTAAAATATAATATTTATCTTTCTATTAAAAGCAATATAAAAATGGCAGTTTTATCTTCTTTTTTTAAGCTTCAAGATTTCATATTTGCTTGTATAACCTAACCTTAAGTTGATGCAACTGCTATCCAAGACATACAACTGATGAAGATTCATATGAGGACTGTTCCAACTGAACTTAGTGTTAGACTAGTCGACTGTTGAAAGTTGAAGAAGTGCCTATTTTGTTGATAAAGATATACAAGGAAGCTGAAGAAGCTTAATGAAGAAGTGCCTTGTGACCCAAGTCAAGTCATGCATTCGATTCATTGTTTAAGAACAGTTGAACGTAGAGAACAATCGTAATATTTTTTAATACAACTGAAGATCGAAAAAAAAGAGCGGTTGTAGATGAAGCCACTCAAAATATAAGGTGGCAAAATCTATGAACACAACGACAATTTAATCTTGTTTAGTTGATGTTTAATGCAACAAGCAAGATTCACTGGTCAATGTATGGATGATTAAATATCAGTCAATTGCAAATGAAGGGACTGCTACTTATTAAAGAAAATTAGCAAAATATCTCTCTTTCAGTTGCATGATGTGGGGGCAAATGGAACCAATGCTTTTTCAAATGAGAAGAATGAAAGTGTCATATCATTGTGATTTCCTTTAAGTAGAAGGAATACACTGTTGTTTTGAGACTCACAAGATAAATGAATGTGATCTTCACAATAGATTGAATGTTTACGGTTTAAACACTTATCAATCATCTAATTGAGTAAGGGGATAATCATGCTAAATGTGGATAGACCCTTTAAACTCTTACATGCCTTGGGTTGGGGGTAGAAGGATTGAATGCTTACATTTAGAGGAGCTAGAATAAAAAGGGAGTAGTGTACTGCAAATCATGAGATTGTTGGATGATCATACAGAGCTCAAGTTGTGTGCCTATATGCCTTCATATGTTGCATTAAAAGAAACATAACATCAACAAGTAAATGGGAAGATCTGCATAAGACTTGAAAGATTTTATTTGTAATTGTATGTTTTGTTATATTTCTATGTATTTTCGTTTTCGTCGAACCAAAAAGTAGGAGATTGTTGGGTTTTGACTTGAGGGAAAATATGTATAGATTTAATCAAATGAAAAACACTAAAACGCATTGAAAAACACTATAACGGAACTAAGAAATATGAGCTAAAAGGGGAGCAACAACAAGAACGATTAAAGACTTGATGAAATATGCCATTGACCAAGACTCGTTAACATTGAAGGAGGCCAAGACGAGACCAAGACCTAGTTTTCACTAATGGAACCTGTCACTGTAGTGCAATGCTTTCATTGATGGAGTGTACTGGCACTGAGCCATTGCCTCTAACGAGGTTGACATTGAGCTGAAACTATAAAGTTGTCATTAATGTCGCTGCTAAAGTTTGTTCGGATTGTTTCAAGTAATTATTAGTGACGTCAGCATCAAAGAATGCATGAGCTCGAACTATTCTCCATTATGGAGGGGCATGTCATGTGTTTCCCTTCTAATGACCCCCATAGATTGATCATTCATGGGATTGTTGATTAATGAAATTTACAATGCTTTAAGGTATCCATTTCTCTACTTCTAATTTATCTTTCAATTTTTATAGCCTCAAACCCATTCTATGTTATTATTCATCACAAATTTAACAACCAGAATCTCTACACTTTGACGCTCTACTAAAATTATACAAAAAGACAAATCTAGATCCACAATATTGTTAGGGATACCTGGACTCAACCAATGAGTTGTTCATAAAAAACTTTGCTCGGTTGCAAACCATCTGAATTCACAGGATAGAGATTCGACAGTGAGCCAAAGATGGATCCACGAGATGCAAAATATGTTGGTTTATGACTGTGATAAGAGTCATATTGTAGTATATGCTATCTAGATGCTAAAAGAAAAAAACTTTGGGTTGGTGGGACATGATTAGTAAGGTTTAAGGGCCAGAAGCTATTAATAACTTGACTTGTATCACCGGAAGATCACTATAGTAAAAGGAGCAAAATGCTAGATGAATTTATGACTTTGAAAAAAAGGTGACACAACGATATCTTAAGTATGCCAACCAATTTGTTAAAAACTCAAGTTTGCTTGGAACATGACTTCAGATGAGAAAAAATAATGAGTTGTTTCTACCAGGTCTTCATGCTGCCTAAAAGCCTGTTATTTGAAGAGGCACAACTTAATTGGAACTATTTAGGAATCAAAACAATCATTAACATGACCTAACCTTAATAAAACTGGAAAAAGGTTAGTGGGAAAAGAGGATAAGAGAAAGATCATTAGCATCCTTTAACAAGTATAAACTAGAGAAAGAGAAGGAGATGGATCTTGGTGCTTAAGTACAACTTTGTGCATGCTAGGAACTCTACCAAAAAGATCGAGATATGGTGGATGTGGAAATAACAAATTCTACAAAAGTTTGCATCAACAGGAATTCAATTTGCTACAATCGTAAGGAAATGTGGCACTGCGACAACCACCACCTTAGGTTACAACCAAAACCTAGCTATTTTATTTGAATTAATGTACAATAAGGGACGAGAAACTCTAATTATGCTTTATGTGATAATTAGTGTTATAATTAGTCAAATAAATAGGAAACAAGTAAAACTGTTACATCTTGATATGTGAAACAACAAAGTAAGTGATACAAGCATGAAAGAATTACATATGATACTAAGTTAAGTGCAATTGCGTGATTAGGTTACATATATGAAAATTGATAGAAACCCAAACTTTAGCTATACTCGATATGTTACCTGATTATATATCAGCCAACTTATGTGTTAGGCTTTACTAAGATACTAAGAGATACCTTAGGTACCCAAATTAAGTACCATAAGTTCAAATGGTGACAGTTAAATCAAGACAACAGAAAATAAGTGGGAAAGTATAAAAAAGAAATTAACTGGACAAGTGAAATTAGAAAGGCATAAAATTACCTAAATAACATCAAAACATAAATATAGAGGGTATTACACCCGTAATTCTTGACCCACTACAAAAACACCACTAATACCTTTAGAACTTATAAAACACACTAATATACCACCAAAAAACTAATAAATACAACTTAAAAAATATAATAAATAAAATTTTCAACATCACCACCCCCATGCCACCAATTGGCTGCCTCCCAGCCCCCAACACAGTCTCTCATTTTCTCTCCCTTGTAGGCTGACTTCCACTTAATCCACATGCAAACCCCATTTCAAACTTCCACCGTCACTCTCTCTCCTAAAGTCAAATTCTCTTCTCTTTCTCACCCTCAGTTCAATCGAGAATCTCCATCATTCTAGCCGTTTTCAAAGATCGATGCCTCACTTGAAGCATCCATCGAGGGCTCGTAGTTACTAGATATGGAGCTTGAGTTTTTCATCCTTAAAAAGGCTCTTTTTGCTTTGTTTAACCCTATCTACCACTCTTGACCAAAAGACACCACTCTTTGGACTTGTCTTGGTAGACCAACTTTAGCCCTATAAAGAACAACCTAAACACATGCTCAAATAAGGTTTACATTACCCGAAAATATGATTTTATGCATGTTTATACCTTCTAACACACACCTATGATGCACGTATCTTCATGAACGTGTAAGAACTAAAATATACAGTAATTAATGACCATGGTTTGAAGGTTAAACTAAATTTGTGTATTTATATGTTACTATAAGTCTAGTATGACGATTGTATAATTACGAATAATGTACGTATATTAGTTATTGCTTGGTGGTTAATACCCCGGTGGGAGACCCGTGAATAACCCGCCAAATGTAACCTCTAAATACATTGTTATACCTTCATTCTACATTTGATGAGATCATAAACACTAAACAAATTCTCTGCAAAGTAAATTGCAGGACCGGTGAAGAGGGTCAATGCAACAGTTTCACAATGAGTAGAGACTTAAAACACTTAGCAGATCAAATAGTAAACCAGTTATGATGAAACTATGAACACAAGTAACAAGAACAATAAGCAAGCACAGTCAAATATGGTTTTTAAGAATGATGTATACCGCTCTCAAGTTCTTACAAGTGTTACAAAACTTATCTAAAGATACAAGTACTTGAGATATTTTATACTACATCCTAGGCCATACCTTGAAGGTCGGCTGAAAACACTAATCTAGATAACAAGATCAATGTAGAATCAAAAGGCAAATTGTCTTTTAACTAGTAACTATGACATGTCATAACTCACATCTTAATATATTACAAAAATGATAAAAGTACAATAGTAGAAAGTTGCAGAAAAAAGACCTTAATTTACAGTTTGACAAAAGTAAGAACCTTTCACCAACTCATATAAGTTGGTGAGTTATCAAAAGTGGCAGCGAAAAGTTGTTCAGCTTTTGTCTTCTCTGTTTTCGGAAGAGAGAAAGCATGTATTCTCTGTTTTCAGAAGAAATCAGTCTTTGGCTACAGAAGATTTTATCTTTGAAGCTTCGAAAGACTTCATTTTTTGCTTCAGAAGATTTGGTCTTTTGGCTTTGAAAGATTTAATACCTAGCATAATTCATTAAGTTATATCAAATCTTCAGAAATAACTTCCTTGTACTTCACATGTGCATGCTGAAAGCTCTTTGGTTGCATCAACCTATAAGTATAATTCTTACATATATGTATTGTTTTCATTTTTTGGTGCTTTCATTGACTAGTAACATGTAAAAGGAAAATCAAGTAAGTTTATATATCTACCAATTATGATCGGTATTGTAACACAAGATATATTGAACTTTGTTAATTTTATTAAAAAGAATAAACACACTTGTGTTACATGAATAACCATAAACATGTTCTCCTATATTTGTTTATGAATATAATTATACAAAATTAATATGTAACACATATATAAGCTAGTTGCTAGATCTTTGAGAACACAATGTGGGTGGTGTTTTGATCTCCTGTTAAGACGTAATGGTTGATGTACGAATTACAAACTAATATGTAATTATACAAAATTAATATGTAACACAGAGTGTTGCTTATTAATTAATGAATTCAATCATTGTTCAATCTACTTGATGTACGAATTACAAACTAACTTTAAAATGACTATTTTATTGATTGTAATTATTTTCATATGTTGTTGGAGGCTTTTCTTTTTCTTTATCTCTTTCAATATATATGTATACTACGTTAAAAGCCTATGTAATATGCAAGTTACCTATAATATTGTATATTTTATAGTAGATATTCTATAAAACAATAAAGAATAGGACTTATTGTGTAATCACATTAGTTACTAAATAGAGACACAAAAAATCAAAATCTAGTTTTGTTAGAAGTCAACACGTAACTTCTAACATTTAACAAGAGCGATATGTGGTAGAACCAACTCTCATGTGACTTAAAAAAAGTGACACCTATCTTCTATTGTTTGTTTTGTTAGAAGAAAATATATAGAGAGATACAAAAGAACATGGTGTGCCAATACCACAATAAGTATACCTTTAACAATACTCAGTTTATTAACATATAATTTTATATGCATTTTAAAATTTTTATCAATTATATGTAATTAGAAACTGAGAGTTTTCAATATTATATTAACATTCTTTCGTAGGAAAACCAAACTTTCTTAGGGCTATCGTAACATATTCTTGACAGTAATAATTTACATTGATGAATTACCGTGGGAGCATCTATTGGAGATATTTATTTGTATAGTAGTGATAATATTTTTTTTATTTTTTCTTCATAAATTCAAATTAAAACCACAAGCCCAGAACATTACTATAATTTTGTCGCTAATTTTGCAGCGCATAATTCCATCGAGGGTTTTAAATTTCGTCTCTAAGTTTACAAAAGATTTGCGACAAATGGTTCTCATGTCAAATTGCATTGCTAATTGTGGCAACTTGAATGACCATAACAGTCACAAGAGAAAGAAAAAATGTGAGTTATTATTACCTGTGGTTGCTTATCTTTATCAATCAGCATCGTTCTTGAGCCCTGCATATATAATTCTCATTACTTTTGTTATTGAACAACAATATTTATATAAAAAATCTATAAAGCCTCGTAAAAATCATCATTCACAGTTCTTTAAAGAAGGTGACGAATAACAAGATGTTCACATCCCGTTTTCTTAATTAATTGAATAAGAGTTTTTTTATTCATACTCTACTTTAAGTCTAATCTAATTCACCTTTTGTTTAAACTTCTATAGGAACTCTTAAAAATAAAAAAGATCCAAACTTGGAAAGGGCCTATGAAAGCTGCTAAACCGTTAAGTAAAAGATGGATTAGATTATTTTATGGAATGGTATTAAGAAAAATCTTTAGTTTTATGTGATTATGTAAGTAGAAGGGTATGATGGTTTGTATCGTTGTGGATAAGTGTACACAAAATTTCACAACACAATGTTGTATTCAAAATTTATCGAAAAAGAATACCTAGTCAACTTTGAGTTAACGATTTGGTATGCCGGTTCGTGTAGGATTAAAAAAATATGTATCAATTCCTATAATTATGTTTGTTGTTCATCAACTTCCCAAATTTATAAAACTGAAGTTTATGTTACAAATTAAATATATTTTTCAATAATTTTTTAAGAGATATGTTTTTGACCATTAACGCTCTAAAACCAGATTTTGGAACCGAGCTGGTCCCGAACCGACCAACATCGTTTTCAACATGGTAAGGTTTTCACCTTCCTCGAATCGAACCTACTTTAATCCCAAACCGGTATTGTCTTGAACGGGTCACAGTTCTAAATTAGTTTCAAACTGAACTCGTTCGTCTATCCCAAACCAGTTTGTACCTCTCTAATCACAAGGAAAAATTGGGTTATGACTCGGAGACACGAGAAACAGGGAATTGAGGGTTGGATTCGATTAAGTGTAACTACGGGGCTAAGCCACTAATGTGGGTGTCTCTTAGTGGGCTTCCTTTTTTAAATTATATTTGGGCACCAAGTTTAAAAATGATCCAAGACTCTTGAGTATAGATGTGAATAGGTGCATTTAAGTTTTATAAAGAGCTGTACAAACCGGTTCACATATTAATTCCTATAGTTATGTTTCTTGTTCATTAACTTTTGAAAACTTATAAAAGATAAGTGTGGCTACGGGGCTAAGCCGCTAAGGTAGTGGGCTTACTTTTTTAGATTACATTTGGGCTCCAAGTTTAAAAAGGGTTCAAGACTCCTAAGTATAGATGTTAACAGATGAACTTACGTCTTATATAGAGGTATACAAACCAAGTTAAAAAAATCCCGGTTTGGGATGGGAACCTTGTTATTTTTATCAAAGGTGGTCAAAACCGATTCGGTTTAAAAACTAGGTAAGTATGTTAAGATACTAACCCTATACCAGCCGGTTTGAGTTGGTTCCTAACCTGTTCGGGTCTAACACAGTAAAAAAAACTTGTTTTGTCATTTCTATTTTCTTTTTATAAATAGTGCAACGAGAATATATATATATATATATATATATATATATATATATATATATATATATATATATATATATATATATATATAACTAAAATTCACTTATTTTATTTTATATTTAAACACTTATAAGTTAAAATACATAAAAAATACAAGTAGTAACATAGTATATTTATACGACTTTATATTATGTACTCATTAAAACATCACTCGTTGGACATTACGCGTGTCATCCACCCTTCAAAGCCTTGTAATATAAAAGTTAATATGGTTTGCCAAAGTTGTGATTTCATCTTTGCAAACAATTTAAGTAAAATTTGCAACGAGTCTCGTTTGGAGTTGATTAAGCCATTTGAGAGTTTTTTTTTCAATCGTAACGAGATTAAAAGTTTCAAATCAAGATAGGGCCTATGACCAAACTACTTTACGCCCTAAATTTAGATGGCTCTACTCTTTTGCACTATTTTCATATATATTAACAAATATATAATATTCTTTTAAGACTACACCATTAACACTACAGTATCTAAAACGTTAACATCATAATGCGAGACGCTATTTTATATACCTGAATGCTGTCAAGCCTAACACCCTTTTATATTTAGTTAAACTTTTGTGTTGTATTATAATATTTTTAATCTTAATTTATCATAATTTCTAATCACTTATATATATAAATATTAATTTCATAAGCTCTACGTAATATAACTTTTGGTTGCCCATCCAGCTATAGTTAAGCAGGCGAGTTGTTACGGCTCAAGTTTAAATTCAACTTTAGCCAACTATATATATTAAATTGTCAAGACATAACAAAACATGTAAAAGTTAAATTTAACTTCAAACGTTCTTTAATTATGTTTTGTAAGAGTATTCACATCCCATGTTTTAAAATTATGTGAGTATGAGTTCTTAAATTATATGAGATGATTTTGAGTGGTTGTGAGTGAAGGAGAGAGAAAATATTACTGTTCATCTGTAAATTTACGGATTTACTATTCAACCCTTAGAACTTTTTTAATATTTTTGAAAGTGGTTGTGAGTGAAAGAGATAGAAAAGATAATGAAATATGTATAAAAATATATTATTTGATTGAAAGGAGAGAGAAAAACTGATGATTTTTAGTGTATTTATATGGATAAAGATAAAAAATGAGATGTGAATACTCTAAAAAGGTGTTAAGCATCCCACCTGACCATAAAAAGGTATCGGGATAATTATGACGTTATGACGCTTGGGTCTTGGGTGGCATTCAATCCCGTTTAGGGTTTTAAATTCTATTGTTTTTATTTTCTCTATCTTTAATTAAATATTAACGTGTTAAAGATAAATCAAGTATATATATATATATATATATATATATATATATATATATATATATATATATATATATATATATATAGGGTTCCATTAAAAACCATATTATAAATGAAAACCATGAAAACCAGGAGTTACATATATGTAAGTACGTATTACAAAGTGTACAACTAAGAGTTACATACATGTATGAGTTATGTATATGTAAGTATGGGTTACCAAGTGTACAATTAAGAGTTACGTACATGTAGCTCTTACAAGTTACGTATACGTAAGTCGTTTTATCATCATCGACTTTCCTTGGAGTTTATATGAAAATATATATAGTGACCTTGAAAAATATGGTTGGATTATACTTAAATATACTTTAAACAACTAGAATGTTAAATCAATTAGAAATTATATGATTGGATAGTGGTGGTTTTCATGGTTTTTAATTGTAAACATGGTTTTCATTTGATCCATCCCCTATATATATATATATATATATATATATATATATATATATATATATATATATATATATATATATATATATATATATATATATATATATATATATATATATATATATATATATATATATATATATATATATATATATATATATATATATATATATATATATATATATACATACACACAGATTAAGATCTCTATTCTAACACAAGATATATGGAACTTCGATAGTTATATTAAAAGAATAAACACACTTGTGTCACATGAGTAATATTACCATAAAAATGTTTATTTATATTTGTTTATGCATATAATTATAAAAAAGATTAATAATGTAACACATATATAAATTAGTTGCTAGATCTTTGAAACTATAATGTGGATTGGGTTTGATCTCCTGTAAAGACGTAATGGCTGCCAATCTTCATCATCAATCACAGAGAAACATTTACTCACCATCTCCTCATCCACTAACTCTAGCTTTGACGGTGACCACTATAAAAACACAAAGTGTTGCTTATTAATAAAAGAATTCAGTCATCGTTCAATCTACTTGGGTATATGAATTATAAATTAACTTTAAAATGACCATTTTATTTGTTGTAGTTATTTTCATATGTTGTTGGTTGCATTTTCTTTTTCTTTATCTCTTCCAATATATATATGTATATTATGTTAGAAGCCTATGTAATCACGGATTAGCTATAATTTTTCTAACTATGATGCTAAATAAAATTCTTGTATATTTTTAATCGATGTTTTATTAGAAAAAAATTAAGAATAGGACTTATTGTGTATTAGTTACTAAATTGAGACACATAAAATCAAAATCTAGACTTTCTTAAAAGTCAACACGTAATTTGTAACATTTAACAAGAGAGATATGCACTAGAACCAACTCTCTTGTGACTTTAAAAAAAGTGACATGTATCTTCTATTGTTTTTTATTTATTAAAAGAAAATATATAGAAAGAGACAAAAGAAAAGGACGTGCCAATACTACAATCAGTATACCTTTAACAATAATCATTTTATTAATGTATATTTTATATGCATTTTAAACATTTATTAAGTATATGTAAATAGAAACTGAGATTTTCAATTATCATCTTAACATTGTTCCCTCCGAAAACCTATAACCAAAGACAAAGTTTCTCAACGGTATCACGACATATTACATTGATGAATTAGCCATGAGTGCATCTATTGGAGATACTTATTTGTATAATAGTGATAACATCGTTTATTTTTTTCTTCATAAATTTCGTTTAAAACCACAAACCCAAAAACTACTATAATTTGTCGCTAATTTTGTGGCACATAATTTTAATGGAGGGTTTTAAATTTAGTCTCCAAGTTATGAAAGATTTGCGATGGATGGTTTCAAGTAATGAGGAGAGAAAGCAAAGATGTGAACTATTATAATTACCTGTGGTTTTTTATCTTTGTCAATCAGCATTGCTCTTGGACCCTGCATATGAAATTCTCATTACTTTAATTTTTGGACAACAATATTCATATAAAAACTAAATCTATTACAAGCAAACCTCGTAAAAATCATCGTTCACAGTTCTTCGAAGAAGATGACTAACAACAAGATGTTCACGAACAAGACAATTTTCAAGTTTCTGTGATCTTCCTTCTCTAATCTACGAAAACATACAAACAATTTCAACGAACATCATAATTTAATTCAAATCAACATCAATTCATTTCGATCTGTTACCAATTTCAACGCGAGTTTTATGCACAAAGGTGAAGTCGATTTAATAGATTTTATTGCATCAAGAATCCATTTTTCATGCTTGTTCACAGCAAAATTCTCCTGCATGAATGCAAATATAAATTGTAATTTGTCTCAAGAAATTGTTTATGTGAAATGGGAAATATTGATTAAGTACGTAGCAATTTGCTAAACTTACTACCAATGCTGATAATATATCTTCTACGGTATCTCTTGAGAAACATGTGTTGATAATATCATATCTATCACCAATGGAACATAATATAACTCAGTAAAAAGTATGTTTTTTAATCAATTATATACATATATACGAGTAAGAACGCATGTCCTTACAAAAACAAAGTAGGACTTAATTATGCATTAAAAAATCAAAGTAAAAGGTGGTTTGTTTTCATGTATATATGAAGGAGAAAAACTTAGCTACCTTGAATTTGCATTCTCCAAATTAATGTTTTTCTCATTTGCATATTTGTTAATTATTTTAGAGATTCTTGTTATGTTCTTTGCACCTGATGCACCCATCATGCTAAGCTCATTCTCCAGTGAATCTAAATCCTAAAATAATTTAAAGAAATCAAACCAAGAATTTAATTAGTAGTGTGACAAAATGACCCCTTTAGTCATATGAGGAAGCAAATTACCTTTGAATGTACAAAGTGAGTCGCGAGACCACATTCAACCATTTCGACCCCGGTTAATCGTACCCCTGTGAGTGCCACATATTCGCCTATAGATCCCAACAAAACTGTTAACTAGGGGTGATAAACTATGACATGACTCAAATGAGATTGTTAATATAACGTGTATTAGAAAGGTCAACACAAACATAACATGTGTAATGAACGTGTCAACTCGAACATAACGTAATTAATGAACGGATAACGTGAGCACGACTTATAATTCAAAATTTGTTTTATGGGATTCATCAAATTGTTACTAAGTCGGCAAATATAATTGATATTAATTGTAAATAAAAGTTTAATGGATGGACCCAAAACACAACACGAAAGCGACATTTGCTCTTTTTGACATGAATATATGGATTATGTGTGGTTTTTCTATTCGTCTTTCAACTTAACATGATTGAATGGAAATTACCAAAAAACCCTGGTAGTCGTGAGAGGAAATACGAGGCACCAACATCTGGAACAGATCCTATTGATGCTTCTGGCATTGCAAATAATGTATTTTCTGTCACTATTTTAAATGCCGCATTCATTGATAACCCAGCTCCTCCTCCCATTACTATTCCATTTATAAGAGCGATCTATATATATATATATATATATTACAAAATAGCAAATTTTAAATAAATATATGACAAAATAGTTGAAGGGATATACAAATGAGAACTTATATATTTCTATTAAAAAGATCTGAAAATTCATTTTGTATACATTTCATATGTTTTAATATGTAAAACATGAAAAACTACCTTACATATGTGTAAAAAAATGATTTTTATAGTTCGCACTATTTTTTATATATCATTTATCATTCATATAAAAAAATAGAGCTTTGAGGATACTTCTATCGTATTAAATAATGTTATATGGTCATAAGTTATTAAAAAAACCGTGCAGAAATTATGATCAACTTACCAGTGGCTTCTTGTAGGTTCCAAGTAAGTAGTCTAGACTGTATTGTTTTCGAAAAAAGTTTGCACCAAAGCTCCAATTTCCTTAGAAATTTACAAAACACAAGGCATATATAAAAGTAGTGTCAATTCTATTAATAATTTAAGTAACTTTTATTAGTTGACTAACTCATACGTCGTGAGATACATACACCATCAACTTTAAATGTAACTCACCGTTTAGTGATGATATTACTAAGAATATATGTTTCAAAGAAATAAGAGAAATATAATTTCTTTAACACACAAATCGAATAAAGAATTATTAAAACATAAATTTAAATTAATAAAAACTTGGAAAAGAAAGAGAGATGATAACATGGGACCGTCAAAATATCTCGAATTTAGTTTTGATACTTAGTCCATTTCGGTGTATTTAATTTACTTGATTCGTATCTCATATATTACACGATTTAATTAATAAAATATCAAATAATTAATGATAAAAATTTATGGATTATAAAATAATGCTTGAAGATAAAATATAATTATAAATATGTAAAAATAAGTATTTTTAAGTAAATAAATAATAATGATATGAGTATGTCTAAAAAATAACACGTGACAAAAATATGAATGAAGAGAAGTTCAAATAGCAAAAAAACAAAATATTATTTTATAAGATACAGTACATATGAATTTCAGTCATTAATTTATGAGAAAATTACTCAAGGGTCGCCCTACATATGTACCCTAACGACAATATTAAATGTTCTTGGCCTCATGAAGTACTGACATATATACAGAAACAACTTTAATCAAGGACTGTAGATTAGATTGGAAGTAAAAAGCATCTTTAAAAGGCATGAGAAATAAATTGGGAAAATTACGAAATTAACCATTTGACCGAACCAACTTAATAAAATAATCATTGATTTCTGGTTTAAGAAATTATATATTTGACTTTGACCCTCGCTCATGGCGAGGAAAACTCATGATCCCTCGCCCACGTGGCAACAGTTCTTCTTGCTCACGTGACATTATCTCGCTCACGTGTAAACTAAATTTTATTAAAAGAAAAAGAAAAAAAATAAAATAAAATAAGGTTGGCGAGAGACACAAACCCTTAGACGAGGGATGTGACAAGCATCTCGCAGAGTCAGCAAGGGGTACGTTCCCCAAGGGCGAGGAGAGAGTCTACTCAGCAAGGGTTCCCTTCTCCTAGGCGAGTGGGATGTCTTGTCGGGCGAGGGGCAAGTCTAGTCAAGCGAGGGGCACGTGAAACGATGCGAGGGATTTGATCATTATCTCGCCTAGTCAGCGAGGGTTCTTTACAATTTTTTTAATAATTTAAAAAAATAAGAATCAATACATTTTTTAGATAAACTAAAAACAAGTGAAACATATTTACTTTTTAATGATAAATATTCTTTAAAGAATTTTAAAAAAAAGGGTTGAGAAGAATGTAAAATTTGTTAAGGGTAAACATGGTATTATATAGGGCAAAATAAAATTAAAATAAACTTTTAAGTATTTAAAAAATAATAAATAATTAAAAATCTCGGAATTTCTTTATTAAAAAAAATTAATTTGGGGGGGGGGTATTTATGTAATTATGGGCGAGGGATTCTCATAATCACTCGCTGACTCGGCGAGGGATCAAAGACACGTCAGCGAGGGTTTCACGTGGGCAAGGGATTATGCCATATCCTCGTCGGGCATGCTTTTTAGGCGATGTATTCCCATAATCTCTCGTCACGTCAGTGAGGAATGACACGTGTCGGGATACGATTGGTTGTTATATTTTAAACTTCAAATTTGACCGGTTATTTTGGTAATTCGATTTGGTCAATTGGTCATTTTAGTAATTTTCCCAATTTAATTTGGTTCAACGTATTAAATTATCATTTTAACATTTTATGTGTATATTATTTTTAAATTATCAATAATATAAATAAAAAATTATGTTTTAATAATCTAAACTATTACTTATATTCGATAATAATTCATATTAATAATTTGATCAAATGCTTTCAACATTTACTTTTATTACTAACAACAATCTAAGTAACTTAGTTATCGATTATTTGTGTTTGATTTGCACACGATTTCGTTCACAACAATGATTATAAACAAAATGAACCTTTACTTTTATTACTAACAACAATCTAAGTAACTTAGTTAACGATTATTTGTGTTTGATTTGCACACGATTTCGTTCACAACAATGATTTTAGACAAAATGAAAGGCCATAGAAAATTGATCGAGCCTAAACTAAATACAAATCATGTGTTAATGCATATTGATTATGCTAGTGGAATAGCCATCAACAATTACACTAAAGAGTAAATTACTATTTGCATATTTAATATTTTCCAAAAATAACTACTTAGATCCCTAAAGTTTAAAAACGTCATTATCCCTCCTAACTTTTATTTTTTCACTCATTTGAATCCTCAATGCTAACATCGTTATATTTCTTGTTAAATATTTTTATGAATAGACAAAACTACCATTCAAAATTTTAAAAATAAAAAAATATGGGACCCACCCAACTTGACCATGAACACATTTTTCATCTTCACATTCACCAAACACCTCCCACCAAACACACACCCCCATTATCTCTCATCTCTCCATCACCACCACTACCACATACGGCTGTACAAAAGTTTGTGGCTCAAAGTTCGCTCGAGAAAAGCTTGAAAGAAGCTCGGCTCGAAAAAAGCTCGTATCTAAACGAGCCGGCTCGGCTCGGCTCGGCTCGAATTCTAAACGAGCCGAACTCGAGCCAGGGTTAGCTCGGTTCGAGTTCGGATCGTGGCTCGGTTCGTTGGCTGGGCTCGTGACTAGGGGCATATAATATATGTATGTGTGTGTGTATATATATATATATATAAGTATAAAAATAATTATTATTTTTATTACTACTACTATTATTATGATTATTATTTTTATATTAGGATTTAAAAAAAGTTTTCTTAAAATAAAAATGAATTCTTTTTAGAAAAATTAAGTATTTTGTTTAAAAAATATATAACTTGATTGTAAATTGTTTATATTCAAAATAATAATTTTTGTTCCCCTAAGTATGGAGTACCCAACAAAAGGTAAAAGCCCAAATATATATTTTTGGTGTTTTCAAGAGCCGAACTCGAGTTGATGTTTTGAGCTCGTTAAAATTTTCATGCCGGCTCGGCTCGGCTCGATAAGCTTCGAGCTCAAGCTCGAACCCATCCTGGCTCGGTTCGGCTCGTTTACAGCCCTACTACCACACCCAACAATCACCACCACCGAAACCGTCATCACCATAATCGGAACTGCCATCACCACCACAGGTACCGCTATCTCCACAACACCCACCACCAAAAACACACACACACACACACACACACACACACTCTCTCTCTCTCATTGTTACACATACACACAAACTCTCTTTCTCTCGCTCTCTCTCTCTCTCTCTCTCTCTCTCTCTCTCTCTCTCTCTCATACACGCACATGTCTATGTTGGCGGCGGTGATGGGAGATTGTGGTGGGGGTGATAGGCGTTGTAGGGGGGAGGGGCGGCAATGGCGGTGTGATGGTGGTAGTGGTGAGGGCTATGTGATAGGGGGTTGTGGTGGTTGCGAATGGGGCTGTGGTGGTGACGAGGGGGCTATTGTGGCGACAATGGGGGGTTGTGGCGGTGGTGACGGGGGGCTGTGGTGGGCGGTGGTTGGGGGCTGTGGTGGGTGGCAATGGTTGGTTGTTTTAGGGGCTGTAGGGGTGTAGATGGGGGTTGTGGTGGGCGGCGATGGGGTTGTGGCAGCAGCGATGAGGGGCTGTGGTAGCGGCGATAATGAGGGGCTAAAGTGGTGCTGCCGATACAGGCTGGTGGGGGTTGCGATGGGTGTGGGCTGTTGTGGGGGTTGTAGTGGGCGGCGATAGGTGTTGTGGTAGGCAGCAATAAGGGCTATGGTGGGCGACGATGGTGGGTTGTGGTGGGCGACGATGGGGGGTTGTGCTGGGCGGTGATGGGGGGCTGTGTTGGGCGGCGATATGATGGGGCTGTGGTGGGTGGCAATGGGGCTGTGGTGGCGGCGATGAGGGGTTGTGGTGGTGGCGGCGATGAGGGGATATGGTGGTGGCGCCGATAGGGGATGGTTGTGGTTGTGATGGGGAGATGTGGTGATAGGGGAGATTGTGGTGGCAGTGACTGGGAGCTTGTGGTGGTTGTGATGGAGAGCTTGTGGTGGCGGTGACGTGGAGCTTGTGGTGGAAGTAATAAGGAGCTTGTGGTGATGGTGGTGATGGGTGGTTATGGTAGTGGTGATGGGTGGTTGTGGTAGTGGTGTGTGGGTGTGTGAGATGAGAAAGAGTCATTGTAGAGGTTGGTGGACAAGTTTTTTATTTTTTTTAAAATTTAAGGATAATTTCGTCTTTTCAAAAAAATTTAAAAGAAAGTATAATGACGTTAGTATTCAGGATTCAACTGGATGAAAAAAATAAAAAGTCAGGGGACATAATGATGTTTTTAAACCTTAGTGATGCAACTCGTTATTTTTTAGAAAAATCAGGGATGCAAATAGTAATTCACTCTAAACTGAAAGTTGAGAGTGTAACTAGTCAAATTAATAGTACGGACTATTATTAACCAATAAATAATAGTTTTGATTATAAAAATTTGCCTATAAATAAAAGGTAGTTATCATATTAAAATTTATGTCATTAACCAACTTTCATTAATTATAATAGGATGATCGAATTTTAAACAATTCTAACTTTTATTTATTGGTTGGGATTAATCCCAACATAAAATGTTTAGAGACACATGGCCCAACTTTAAGCTTATTTCCCTTCAATGATTCTTACTAACTAAGAGTTAACATTGTTAGTTTTTGAGGACGTAAACTGCTTATATAGCAAAAACACTAAATAGAAAGTTGAAATCAACAATCAAGTCAGTCAATCTGAAACTTCTGCACCCTAAAACCCGTCTCATACTCTCTTGATTTGAATCACTTGAGTCGGAGGTAGATTTTAAGTGATGATAGAAGCTAAAAACCAAAAAATGGACCTAATGGAGGCTAGACAGTGGCAGAGTTAAAAAATGACTCAAAATGGGCTTCATTTCACCAAACAAAAAAAAAAAACTAACTGGGTTAACCCTTACTTAGTAAGAAATCGTTGGAGGACAATAAGCTAAAATTTGTAATTGTCTATAATATTTTCTGAGTTGAAATTAATCCCGACTAATAAATAAAGTTGAGATTATTAAAATCCGATAACCAAATATAAAAATGATGATGCACTAATTTTATTTTTTGATTGAAGAAAATTTTTTCATATTAAAACAATATATTGATATATAATTCCCAACTAACTTGAAAAATTTACAAATCTCACCATGCATAAATTTTAATTACTTAGTCAATGTATTTTTAGAAGTAGACTCTTAGTTAATCTCTAAGCCTGAGGCTACAAAGTTATTTAATCGAGCTTAGCAGGTCATGCATAATAGTCTTACGATCTCAAGATGTATGACTATCATATTTAAAAAATCTAGGGGGCGTTTGGTTTATGACATATTGGTTAATGAAATTTCAATTCTAATTTCATTGAATTAATTCGAATCTTTGCAACCAAACACACCCTTATTTTCGCTATCTAAAAGGGCTAATGGTTATTTATCTTTTATTTAAAAAAAACAGATGTAATTCTCTAAAGATTTTTATTTAGTATGAATGTTAGTTTGTGATGCACAAATCTTTAAGGTATAACACACTTCCTCTTTCAGCATTAAGGGAGTAGATTAGTGATCCGAAGAAAACCATAATGTTATATGAAATTTAGAGAAAACTAATGGATCTGGTCACATAATTTATATTTTTTTTATCACCACCCCTTATATTTGTGTATACGTATATATAAATAATGTTATGTAAATTTAGAGAACACTAATGTATACATGATCAAAGATGAGTAAAGTACCTGCACTCGTAAGCGTCATTAGAGATGTAACATCCCCACCTGCACAAAATGCTTTTCCATTTCCCTATTAAATACATTATTAATTAAAAATTAAAAATATACAGGAATTAGAGGCTTTAAACTATAATGTGAAACATCATATCATAAACAATATGACAAGAGAAATTTGATTATATATTAAAATTAATAATAATAGCGAGACAGTTCTATAACAGGGGACTGACGTTTAGGAATCAAAAATAAAACTGAATTCTGTTCATCTTATTTGTCTGCTCATCACTAAATTAGATATTACATACTTTTAAAATTGTTTGGTTTATCACCTCATATAGTAATCAAGTTTTGTTTAGTGCTCAATGAAGTCGCTCGCATATATTTTTAACAATACAACCCCCTAAGGTTTTAATATTATTTCAAATCTTATTAGAATAAGATTTGAAATGATATGTTGATTTTATTAAATTTAAATAACTTACGTGAAAGATATATGAAATTTGATTTATTTTTTTTAATTTGACCTGAAATCGGAGGTAATATCTAAAATCATTCACCTAACAACCAAGTTTTCTTGATTGTTCCAATTAAATCAACTTGAAAAAACTAATAATAAACACCGACTTATAACTAAAGTTCATATATGTTCTACTTAATGTTAATAACTTTTAATATTTATAAAAAAGTATCACAAGAACATAACAATGTTATAAACTTCAACTCGTTTGTTATTAATATAAAAACTGTTAAGTTAGCGATCTATTGAATAAATATGAAACTTTGGTTATTACTTTATAATATTTTCTAATATATTTAAGCCTTCTCATAATTTGAAGCAGTGTCAAAAAACACTTGTTACCTTTAATATGATAAATTCGATTGTTGGATCGTTCTCATACAGTTCAAAAATCTTAAACATTTGAACAATCTGCAAAACAATTTTTCGGTTTATAGGACATATTCATAATACGTAAATGATAATCAAGAAAATTATAAAAGTAATTAAGCATACGAGTTCGTAATTTAAGGCATTCAGTTTTCTTGGTCTGTTTAGTATCACTTTCACCCCGCCAGATATCCCTTCAGATATCACCTACAAAAATAAAAACCAGCACTTCATTATAAATACATTAAACCGAAAGTAAAAAGATCCGAGTTGACGAACCCATCCAGGTAACAAGAAAATTTCTAAATTGTCAGTTGAAATCAAATTTAAAATGGTTAAAAATTAATACTATCGGGCCTAAAACTAATAATACCGACAAAAAAGAGAGGGGGGGGTGGTGGCGGTGGCCCCCTCCGGCCCTAGTGAAGCTCCGCTCATGCTAGAGATCGACAATAAGTCAGGTTTAAAACGTTTAAAAACAGTAAGAAGAGAGTCATAAAGATTTGAAATATACCATATTTTCATCTTTGTTGAAAGTAGATGGAGCCATGAGTAGGTGAATACTTTTTCAAAGATAATGTGAAGGGACTGAATCAGTATACCGACTGATTTTCAAATGAATTTTGAGGATGCATTTATAGGCAGAAGTGGACAATTAAGGGACTCGAATGTCAAATTTGGGTTGTTATCGAAAAAAATAGTATACCAGAGATATGATCTATTTTTAAAGATTTTCCACATTTAACATATAACTTAAAATACTTGTGTTTAATTACATTTTTTTAACTATCAAGTCACGCAAGTTAATTTGTTGATTCGTTATTGTGAAACTTTTATATAATATGAATGCTTAATTTTTTTTAAAATTTTGTGGAGGTAAATGTAACATATATGAAAATTGATTATGTTTAACGAATTTTAAACTACGATAATATAAAATTTTAAGTAGACTTGAATGGATCAACTACAAAACTTGGTTATTATTTAGTAACTAGTTAAATATTCAACGGGCAGGATTTTGGTAATCCTTGTGAGCATTTATGTTATTCCATTTTTAATAAAATTCATAGTAATATGCAGGAAAAAAATAACAACTCTGAAATGGTAAAATCAAAATTTCATACAACTCTATATACCTAAAGTTGTAAAAGAAAATTATATATCTATCCATTTGTTTTTAAATAAAATAAGTAAACGAAAAATGTAGGAAAACATATAAATAATGCAACAGTACATTCGTAATTTTATAAACATTTCATACCCAAAAGTTATAAAAGAAGACAAAATTTTGACCTAAATTAGTTTAATTTAAATCGATGTGTATAAAAAAGTAAGCACTACACAAATATATATTTAAAGTTTTATACAACACCATTTTATAAAAGTTATATAAAATAAAAATAAAATAGCTTAAAACAAATTATAATATTAAAATATAGAAAAATAAATAAATAAATAACATACCTTTATGTAAATTACTATTCATTTATGTAAATTTCGTTAAAGGTTTAAAGTATAAACTATAAAGACGCATGCAGTTTGTGGAGTTAATTTGTTTTTCTGTAGTAAATTTAGGAGTTGGTCGTGGTGGCTTTATTATTTTGATGTTGTCTCAAACATATGAATGGGTGCCTTTGCCTTTCTTACTCATTTATCAATTTTACATAAGTGAAAAGCTTGATGGCTAGTTTCATATATCTTTAAACTTTATTGTAGTCAAGGGTTGTATTTTTTTACTTCACGTTAACATTAAAAAAATAATTACTAAAAAGTAGACAGGATTCATGAAAGTGTCATTTAGATCGATTAAGTTTAAAAATTTATAAAAAAACAAATTCCAACAGTTAGAAAAAAATGTATCTTATGTCATTGAATGGTTACTAAAATATTTCAATTATCAGCAACCTGTAACGTGTTTTGTCTAGGGTGAACTTTTGATAAATTGAATATACCGACTGATTTTTTGAATCATAATTGCAGAATCACAATGATCAATAATATTCCAGGAACACATGAAGAACAATCACAATACTCATAAATTTTTGTATATTGATAATAAAAAAGTAAGAGGATTGCAAGGCTTACATCATATAAATCCTAACTTTTTATTTGTATGTCTCACATATGGTATGTACTAATAACTAAACTACCCTGACATATTACATCAGAAAATATAAAAGTCAAATAAATACTAAAAACTGTCTCAACATCGGGTACTATTCATCTGCATTGACTAATGCGAATGAACAAGTCTTGTTCGCATTGGCATGTTCTTCATCAGCATTGGTAGTTTACTCATTCGCGATGACTAAGTTCTCATGATCACGTGTCAATAATTTGGTGTTTAATTGATATAAATGTTTGATTTTACATCATGATTATGGTGGAACGAGTTCAATTTGTTTGTGTTTTGAATTATAGGTGTTTGGAGGTAAAGGAGGCTTATTTTGGATGAAAAGAAGCAAAACACGCAACTACAAGGACTGAAGATGTAAATATCAATATTTACAAGAAAATGCACAAATTTAGGTGTACTTGTGTATGATACGCCGAATTTGGGAGTATAATACGTCAAGCGGCGTACCAGTGGGCGTATTTGGAAGAAAAGACAGAAAGTTGGGCGTATGAAGGCTATGTTGGGCGTATGATACGCCTATGTGCTGAACAACATGCCGAATTTTCTGGTTTTCAAGTTTATTTAAGCCAAATCATCCCTATTTTGATCTAGACCTTCTTGGAGACGAAAAGTGACAAACTTTAGGTGATTTTTGGTGTTCTAAGGCTCCCCAAATCATCCACAAACATTCTCCAAGTCAATATTGAAGATTGAATGAAGATGATGCGTGGCTAGGTTCTCTTGATTGCTTTCGAGAGTATAATTCTAGTAAAGTTAGACAATTGGTATGTTTGATTAGGTTTTTGTATTGAACATTGATTATTGAATGAAACATTATGTTTTGATTGATTTAAACGATTTGCTTATAAATAAAGTTGTGTGTTTTATTATCAGTTTTCGGTTTCCTTGCATCGTGAGCTCAATAAGAAAAGTAGACAATTTGATATAGGTAAATTGGTAACATTATGAATGAACGAGTCTTAAAAGATTGTTCCTTTGTTATCACTTTAATCAAAAGTTGAGATCTTTAAGTATTGTTTCTTACAAACCTTAAATTAGAATTACCAATTGTTGATCTTGAAGAATTGGAAACCCGAAAGTGATTATTTGTTATTGTTTAAGTAAATTAGTTTAAAAGTTCGTTGCTTTATGCAATTGTGTTCATTAATCCATTCAAAGTGTCGATTTTTAATTATAAAGTTTGAGTCTTTTAGTTAATCGAGTCGCGTTAATTAAACACTTTCCACATATTCCATGTGAAAACAACCTTACTTACCCTTACACAATAAAGGTAGCTAAGACCGATTATTTAACTTGTTTTTGATCGAGTCTCGACAAACAGATCAACTCATCCGCATTGAACACTTAGTCATCCACACTGAGTGTTACCTATCTGTCTACATCACCGTTGTCCGCATAAAGTACTTGTTTGTATGTTAGCATTGAAGTTTACCTACATTGACTTTAACACTTAGACTTCACCCGCATCATGCTCCATCCGCTTCAAGCTTTATCCATATTGCTTCCACACTTGGTAATATTTCTAAACATAGAACAACAAACCTTATTATTTGAATTTAGCATGCATGATTCTTTTAGGGTCCAACAATACTCTCTCTAAGAATTATGTAGCCTATATGCATCAAGGATTCATTGATGAAGGTTGTTTTGAAGATTTTGTTAGGAGTAATAACTCTCGATTAAGAATAGTCTTCATCATATTTGAGAACAGTTAGCTTCATCCTTTTTGTTTGAGTAATTTACACGGATGGTCCTGTGAGTTGATTAAAATTTTGGATTTGGTCCTTTAAGTTTAAAAATTGCGAATATAATCCCTAATGTTATATTATCTTTCATCAATGGTCTCTGTTAGTTAAGTTAGTGATGTTAAATTGTTAAAATAACTATTTTACATGTAGAGATTATCAATGTAATTTTATTTTATTATAATTTTCTATTATAAATATGTTTATTATTAAATACACAAATAAAACAATAATTTATAAAATTTCTTCTTTTTAATGTTTGGTTTATAATTTTTTTAAAAACCAATATGCGGGTTTTTTAAACCTTTATAAAAATATCTTCTTTTATAAAGACGCTTAAAAATAAATTGTTTTTAAAAATATTTAAAAAACTAATAATTTTTTAAGAAACGATGTTTTTGAAAAATGAATGGTTTAAAAAAAGACTTTTGAAAACCAACCAGTTTAAAAAATCAAAAAAATTTAGATTGACGTATAAAAATGAACGGTTTTAAAACCGAACATTTTTATAAATATATTTTCAAAAAGTTTTTTATTTGTGTATTTAAACGTTTTTTATTAAATAATAATCTTCAAAATAAAATTATAAAAATAGTATAAAAATAAAAATTTTTAGAAAACAACAGTATAAAATTTTCTTTAATAAATATAATATTATAGTGTAAAAGGTAAATTAAATAGATAGTTAATGCGAGTAAAATTCTAATTTTTACAATATTTAACATTACTAACGGTTGACTAACAAACCTAAGGACCATATATAAAAAAAAAAGAAATGTTAGGGACTACATTCAAATCCAAAATTTCAATATAACCATAGGGACCATCCATGTATTTTACTCTTTTTTTTCTATTGATCATGTGTTAATATTTTAGTGATTAATTGATTTAAATGCGTGATTTGACATCAAATTGTTATGAAACAAGTTGAATTTGTTTACGTTTTGGTTTATAGCTTCATCCTTTTTGATTTTGTGGAATATGAATATTATTTAAACCAATCAAGTGCAATATGATCATTAACTTCCCACATATGAAAATTGATGATTCCCAGCTGATTTTTGGTGTTCTTAAGCCTCCCACATCATTCCAAATCATCCTCAATCACCATCCAAATCAAGATTTAAGTCATAATGACAACAATTCATGCCAAGTAAGACTAGTGTTATGTTTTAATTAAGGTTTATGTTGAAACATTGGTCAAATATAAAAGATATGTTTATAAGCAAAGTTACTTACTTGATTATCATTTTCTGGTTTTCTTACATCATTACCCACTAATATTGGTAGGTAACTTGGTAATGATTAATTGATAATCTTATGAACGAGCGAATCATAAAAGATCGTTCCTTTGTTGCCACTTTAACCAAAAGCTAAGATCCTGAATCTTTGTTTGAACAAACCCTAGTTTAAATGTGTCAACTGTTGATCTTGCGGAATTAAGACCAAAAAATGGTTGTTTTCTCATTCAATAGTAAATTCATTTCCAAAAGTCGATTTTTTTTTTGCAATTTTGTTTCTTAGAAACATCAAAAGTTTTAATTTTTAATTTCAAAGTCTTTGGTCTAAAGCCATTTGAGTTTAAGTTTTTAAATACCTTCATCGATTCTCTACAAAGACTACATTACTTACCCTTACCTAATAAAGATAGCCAAGACCGGTTATATAACTTGTTTTTGATTGAGTCTCAAAAACTAGATCATTTTCAGAACATAGATCTTCATCTTGTTCATTTTTCTTAGTGTATCTTTGGAAACCTTAAACAATAAATATGTTCCTATATTATAATTGTAGGTAGACCTTCTCTATGGGTGAGAATAGTTTTTTCAAAATTAACTTTTAGTTTGCTGATGTTGTCAAAGTGACTTGGAACTTTTCTTTTCAAATGAGGCTTTCTTTTCACATAAATCTTACCATAAGTCAATTTAGAAACTTAATATACTTGAGAAAGTATAATAAATCTTCTTCTCCAAGCTTGTTGTTCAATTCTTTAAAACATCTTATGAACATATAATGAATATAGCATTCATCAAGTAACATTACTTCATATTGTCTCATCTGCTAACCTTCTTTGCCTTGCCATTCTCTCCCAATTAAAAGTTCATAGCTTTCTACATTATACCTCACATTTGAGATTAGACAAGTATTGTGAGTTCTAGAAATATACTTCCTCTTTTCTTCAACTTTAGGAAGTAGCTTCTCTTTGAGTATGACAAGATCTTCCATTAATAAAGTCTTATTTTTTTTGTCCCTTCTTGAATGGATTGATGCATGATTAATCAGTCTTATTGCAATATTATTTAAATGCTTGATAATTGTTGTTCCTTTCGAGGACTTTCAACATTCATTCAAAAGTTTTTCCAACTCTTTCAAATCATGTATGTGTAGACCGTTTACAATGTCATTGTAGCCTGTACATAAATGAACTAGTCCAAATATTCTTTCTATTATAAAATAATCTCCTTCATCATCATACTTTTGTGTAATGAATTTACATTAATTTTGATTTTAAGAGTTAATACACCACCCAACATTTATTGCGTAACTTGTTGAGCTGTTAACTTGACTTTTGTAATTGTTCCTATTCTTTCTCTTTTATTTCTATAAGCTTCTTTCTCTGCTCTTGAATGTTCTTTTAACATAGAAGCTTATAGGATCGATTTTTGTCACTTAACACTTATATTTTCTCTTAAACTCACTAAATCACACTCGGTTTGATGATGCAAAATCCCTTTTAAGAGTCGTAATAATATGCTAAGTAACTTAGAACACAGAAAGATAATTTTCAAGGTACTTGTATATATTACTTCTCAACTCAAAGTATTACAAGACTCTTACAAGCATATTACATGAGCTACAATGAGAAACTATATATACTATCACCTACAGCATGATATACTTTGATACCAGCTGGAAACCTATAACTAAAACAAATACTACACTGCTAAAGATAAGGTGTCTTAGATAAAATATTATCTAAAATATGGTAGTCATGACATGTCCATGACTTACCTTTTGTCACCAACTAAAGTTGGTAACTGTACTAACTGATAAGGAATGAACGTGGAATAAAATATGATATACTACATGGGTATGGGAAAGCACCATGCAGTATCTCGAAGATTTGTAGCGGAGTGTCAGAAGGACCATACTTATGTCCACTGGTTCATAGTAGGTTCTTTCGAAGGTTAACTGGCTTCAGAAGAACAAGTTCTCCCGAAGTTACTTATACTTCGGAAGAGGCTACTTCTTCCGAGGCTTGAGATATTCTTCAGGTCTTCATACTTCGGAAGTCGTTGTATTGATTTCTTCTAAGTGTTAAACTTCAGAAGAAGGAAGACTTTGTCTTTGAAAGTTGGAGTTTCTCTTTGGAAGCTCCTTCAGGCTTAAACTTTGGAAGCTCAGCATTTGCCTTCGAAAGTTCTTCATTTGCCTTTAGAATTTCTTCATCAGTTGCACCAATATAGTCTAAGTGTTAGTTTTGGTTGCACCAGCCTTACTTGATTGAACAAACCTCCCCTTAGGCTGATGCTACCAAAACCTCACTTGTTTATGCTTTTCAAAACTTTCAGCATCAGGGAAAGAAGATGTTTATCTATCTCTTTGTTCTTCCCGGATGTGGTGCTGAGAAGCTTGTACAAATCATTCGTGGACAGGAGATCCAGTCTGTCACTTTGAATGATATGTACCCTCTGTTGTGGCCCTCTAAAGAGAGTTAGTTGATGGGAGTTGTACTCATAATCTCATATAACTATAGACTCAAGTTCAGGACCTTCAACCATTTGAAGAAAGGAGAAAGGCTTTGCCTTTGGTTGCTAATCCTTCCCTTTCATCTTTCTCTCTCAACTTCAACTCTTCTTTAATCTTGGTATCAGCGGTTAGCTCGGCCAGATGAAGACTGCTAAGATGATTTTCGATATGAGGAGCTATCTCATAGTTGGAGGGATTAGAGAATGGCTTATCTGCTAACTCAGCAATATCAAACCTGCTTAAGTGTAGCAGAGATGAGGCATTAAGTCTATTTATCTCACCATTTTCTGTCAACAATAAAATTGTGAGAAGAGACTTCGAACCCCACTGGATTATCTTCTTTCTTGGCACAAGGGGCTGACTTGGTACTTTGTACCCTTTCTTTGAATCCAGTAGAGTCACCAGCCTTCTTCTTAGCTTCTTCTCTTCTTCATTTAGTGAATCCAGGCCAAGGAGTTTAACGGCTTGGTCCAATGTTCCTCTTGGCAGATTAAGGAATTGTTCTCTAGTGAGGGAATATGAGGAGCCATCAACATAGGTTAGCTTGACTGACCCCTCCTCACAGGATATATCCCTCAAAGTAGTACACTTGATGAGCTTCGTCTTGTTCTTTTTGAATTCTTCTAAGGAGAGATGTTTGGAAGGCTGAGAGGATGACTTGGGTGGTTGTTAGTAGGTAATGATGTTTGGGTCTTGGGGAGTGTTTTGGGTTTGAGGATGGGTAGTTGAGGTGGTTGTGGTGAGGAAGAGGGTAAGGAAGAGGGTATGGTTGATGGTGTGGGTTTAGGAGTGTATGGCTCAGAGGTTGGCTCGGTTTTGATGGGAAAAAGGAAAGGGATTGGTTCAGGTTAAGGTTGGGGTTAAGGTGTTGGTCTGGAAGTCATCCCCTGTACTCTTCTGTACATCTCTTTCTTTCTTCCTGAGCGAATATCATCCTTGATGTCACTGACATGTCGGTGCAGGGTCTTCTCGAACATAGGACCCACTTTTGTAAGGCCCCGTTCCCGGGACGCTTACAGTTGGTCGCTCATCGCACATAAAACATACATTCACATTTGTACTTATAAACATCGCAGCGGAACATTAAAATAAGCTTTCATTTCTATATAAATGCTTTTGCAAGTTAATACAACATTCATTACAAAATAGTTTGTTCGCATTACAATGCAAAAACATTAATCAAAAGAATGCCATCCCAAAAAGAGCTGAGTAGCCTCGCGGTGCCATCCTCAGCAAACATTACCTGCCAACTAGAAAACATATAAAAAGTCAGCGTTGCTGAGTGAGTTCTAGCTTTATTATAAAACATACTTTATTTTCATATAAGACCATTCATTACTTTTGCATGATCACACATCATACGTACGCATCGATAATATCATTATTATCTTCTTCATTCATTTATTCATTCATTCGTTCCATATAACCTTACTTGCGCATCGAACATCATCCGTACCAATACCATGTGCTACACCCCGATCAGTCTTAGCTACCGGGCCGAAGTCAATAAATGAACAGCTAAACGTATGCCACGGTACTAAGGGTAAACGATCAGTCATAGCTACTGGGCCGAAGTCAATAAATGAACAGCTAAATGTATGCCACAGTACTAGGGGTAAGCGGTAGAGGTTCTACATTAATGGTCAATCACAAAGAAGGACCCGTTATCCGATGCATGCAAGACGTTTTATTTCTTTCCACTTTACGTTACTTAATACTTCATTTCATTCATCATAATTCGTAAAGCCATAGGAAAGATAATATACATCATACCAAGAATCATTACATGCATCAACATCATATCATACAGGGCAACATCATACATACATAACATGCATCATGCATAAACATGCAACATCATCGTCACTATGCCCTACATGCTTTCTAAGGCCATAACAGTTATCTTACATGCTCTTACGGGAACCTTTACATCAAAACTTACATCTGCACTTTCCCCCAAAAGCCAGAAGTCAAACTACACTTTCTTTCGGGTGCAACAGCCCATTCGTGCATATGGACACCCTTCAGTCGCATGGCCTTCATGCGACTGAACATCATGCGATTGGACTCAAGCGGATGAACATCTATGCGAATGAACATCCAGTCGTGCGTATGGACTTCATGCGGATGGAACTATTGCGAATGAGCACCTATGCGACTGATCTAATGCGAATGAACTCATGCGACTAAACCGCCAGTCGCATGTCACCCCATGCGACTGGACTCCCAGTCGTGCGAATAAATCCTTAGTCGTGCAATTGAACCCTCAATCGTGCGAATGAATCCCACTCGTGCGAATGACCCTCAATCGCCTCTCAATCGGCCGTATGGCCTCCATTCGGTCGCCTAGCCCTAGCTGATGCAGAATGGAGTTCATCCCGAACCCAATCTGCCATTTTCGGCCTCCAAGCTCATCCAAACCCATTCTAAGCCTAAATTAACCATCCTAGACCTTAGGAATGCATACCACAACACCATACAAGCACACACAAGCCCGGAAACATACACGAAACGCATCACACACATCACACCCAAATGGGTCAAACAGATACTCACACCAAAAACGGGTTATAACATTTTCCAGCCCCAAAATCGGTTGAAAGCAGGTAAAAGTGGGGTCCTAGAACTCACACAAACGACCACAACGTCAAGGGCTTCGATTTGGCTTGCTACACAACGAGTTTGGCCACCCGAATCACTCGAACCATTCCTTTTTCTCTTTTTCTTCTCCTTTCTCTCTTCTGTCTCTATGTTGGCTGAAAATTTGTGTATGGGGGAGAGGGTAAGGGCTGCCCTCTCCCTTATATACTCCACTCACCCGACTTTCTCTCGTTGGCGAGTTTGGTCCCTCGACTTTGGACTTTATTTCTTTTTCTCCCTTCGCCGGCTTCTAAATAATAAATATCCGGGTGTTACAAATTTCCTGCCAGAGTAGCCATGAGCCCTTAGATAGCATTTCATCCAGGCTTTGTCACCTAGCTTCTTGACACCTGCAAGTCCAGCTTCTTCCTCCTCCTTCTTCCTCTTTCTCAGTTCCACAAGATCATGTCATTGTTGTGAGGAGTTAATTCCTCATGAGAGAATCCCCTGGAGCTTAGGAAAGCTATCCTTTCACTCCTCAGCTGTTGGTCAGCTTCTTCTTTCTTTCTCTCCCTTTCTTCCTTTAAGGCCAACCTTGCTGCTTCTTCTTCTTTCTCAATCCGCAGCAGGGTTGCCTTTTCTAACTCAATCAGGTCTTCTAGTGGTAACAGGAGCACATCTTCACTAACAGCTCCAAGGTTGACAAGCCTGTTAATGATCTCCACCCCCTTTCTATTGTTGATAGCCTCCTGGTTGGCTGCATCTGCTTTACTACTTGCAGCTAGCAATTTCCCATTGGGGAGTCTACCTTTTCTTTTCAGCTTTTCTAACCTTTCTTCCTCTTGAAGTTCTTCCGCAGTCATCTTCCTCTTCCCTTTGGTGTCTTCGGAAGTTTTAGACTTTGACGGTTCTTGTGAAGAGGTTTCAGGTTGAGAGGTGGCGATTGGAGCATGTGGTAGTGATAGTGTTTGAGTGAGGGGGTATGTTGAGAAAGTCCTCACTATTTACCTCAAATGCTAGTTTAAGAATTGCATCTGTGACAATTGAATCATCGGATAGAGAAAATAACCCTTCCACAGCTTCAATCTCAGCTTTAGAAGTTTGAATAAATTCTTTCGAGGCCTTGACTTCAGCTTCAGAAGTTTGTGGGATTGCACTTTCTGTCCCCTTTATTTCAGTTGCTGGGTCATCAGTCCTCATTTCCCATTCGAATTCAATCTTAGGTTCAAATTGGACCTTAGGTTGACCAACTTCTTGGATAGTGGTAGAAGGTGCATTCAACCTTTGAAGCTCTTCAGCTTCAAAGTATACAACAACAACATCTGGGCTTGGCTGTTCAATGGAAGATCTCATCAGGAACTTGGAAGAGAACCTGTTTAGATCTTTGAGCATCCTTGGGTCCATTTGAAGAACAATTGGAGGAGGCTCAGGGAAAACTGAAGCTTGTTGAGCAGGATATCTTGAAGTTAATGTTGAAAGAGCCAAACTTTGGGTAGTAAAATCAGTGAAAAGATTAAAGTGGGTGAGTCGGTAGTATTTAAATGGGTGAAAAATGGCGGATGGATAAGGTGAAGTGATGGTTTGGGGTATGATGTGGCAAGGGCGGTAAGGTTAAAACCATTTAAAATATTTCGACATCATTAAGAAAATCTTTACGTTTTATAGTGTGGGGCCCAAAAGATTTCCGTTACACAGTAAAGCTTTCTTCCGAGTATAGAACATTTCCAAAGGTAATCTTCTTCCAAAGCCAATCTTACTTCCGAAGGTAAATGTCTTACTTCCGAGAGTAAAAAGGGCTTTCCGAGTGAAGAAGTTTATAAGCTTCGGAAGTAGATTTGATACTTCATCAAATGCTTCTTCCGAGACTAAAACTCTTCCGAAAAGAAGATTTCCCTTGGAGGAATTTTGGTTTGGAGGATATATATGACATCTTTCGAGGGTTAATTCCTATTCGAAAGAATTTATACTTAGTGAAATTTTGAAGAAAAACCTTTTGTAACAGGGCTTAGATTGTTTTTGACAAAGACAAGACACATTTTGAAAAGGTTTTCATATGAGATGGACTAATCAATGTTTATCGTCCCAATAGCTGTAATAAGATACTTGACTCTTTGTTCATCAAATGCTTTGGTGAATAAAGCAGCATATTGTTCATTTGAATCAACTTTGATTAGTTTAATCAAAATTTTCTCGTGAATATCTCTAATGAAATTATACCTGATATCAATGTACTTTGTCTTGGAGTGCTTGACTGGATTTTCTATAATTTAGATAGAACTGTTATTATCAATGTGAATAGGAGTACTCATGAAGTTGAATCCATAGTCTATCATCTGGTTTTGAATCCACAGCAGCTGAGCACATCAACTAGCAGCAGCAATGTATTCAGCTTCAGCAATAGATGTTGAAACACAGGATTGCTTCTTGCATTGCCATGAGATGATCCTTCCACCAAGAGATTGACATCCTCCTGATGTTGATTTCTTTTTAATATTGCAGCCACCATAGTCACTATCAGAATAGCCGTAGAGATTGAACTTGCTGTTCCTTGGATACCAGAGACCCAGTTTAGGTGCTCATTTGAGGCATCTGAGAATTCTCTTGGTAGCAAATAGGTGAGACACCTTTGGAGCAGCCTGATATCTTGCACAGATGCATGTTGCAAACATAATATTAGGTCTACTTGCTGTAAGATACATCAGAGAACCAATAATTGCCATATACTGATGTTGATCAGTATCCTCCCCCTTAGAGTCAAGACAAAGATTGTGATTTCTAGGCATAGGTGTCTTGGCTGGCTTACAATTTTTCATATCAAATCTTTCTAAAATGTCATTGACATATTTAGATTGATTGATAGAGAACCATTCCTTCATTTGCTTTACCTGAATTTCGAGGAAAAAGTCCATTTTTCCCATGGAACTCATCTCAGATTTCTTCTTCATTATGCTATCAAAGTCTTTGCACATTTGGTCATTTGAGGAACCAAATATGGTCATCAACATACACTTGTACGAGCAAAATGTCTTTCCCTGACTTTCTTATGAATAAAGTCTTGTCAATGGTACCTCTGGTGTATCCATTCTTCAGGAGAAACTAGGACAAAGTCTCATACCACAACCTAGGTGCTTGGTACTGCCCATAGAGATTCTCCTATTTGCACACATAGTTGGGGTGTTGTGGGTCTTCAAATCCTGGAGGCTGGCATACGTAGACTTCCCTATCTATATCCTCATATAGAAAGGCACACTTGACATCAAGTTGGTAGACAGTAAAATTCTTGGATGCAGCATAAGCAAGAAAGATCCTCACTCTCTCAAGTCTTGCAACTGGTGCGAGGACATCAGTGTAATCAATTCCTTCCTCTTGATTGTATCCTTGAACTACCAGTCTTGCCTTGTTCTTGATAATCAAGCCTTTATCATCTCTCTTGTTCCTAAAAACCCATTTGGTGCCTATTGGTACTTGACCAGATGGTAGCGGACATAAGTTCCAAACCTTTTGTCTTTTGAATTGAAGCAATTCCTCTTGCATTGACTTAACCCAGCTACTATCTTTCAAGGCTTCTTCTACTTTCTTGGGTTATATCTGAGATAAAAAGCATGAGTACATACAGACATTCCCATTATGAGTTTGTCCCCTTGTTCTAACACCTTCACAGACATCTCCAATGATGTTCTCAACTGGATGAGTGTTGTGAATCCTAAGCCTAGGGATCACATCCAGTTGCAAGGATAGATCCAGATTGGACATATTTTGCTCTAGGAGTTGAACTCTTGGACCAGCTATTGTTACATACTCATCCAATGAGGACTGATTGAATGAATGAGAAACAACATCAACATCAGTTGGATGTGAAGCAACATCAACAGTTGCCCATTCCTTTAAGATGATACTTCCATCAGCTTGGTGTTGCGTAGTGTCACCAGATGAATTTTGAGGCTCTCTAGGTTGACAACTGGTTGAAGCTCCACTATCTCTTGAGATAGTTATACTATCAGATCTAATAATTGTGGGAGCTTGATTTTCAGCAACTCTTGGAGAACTTGGAAGAGGTCTGGGTAACACAAATAGTTGGTCATCATTAGAATCACTTTGAGTACCTGTTCTAGCTGAAACATTCTCACAAGAAGGTTTAGAATAGTTTGGAAACAATTCCAAATAAAAAATATGATCAGGGCCATTCCCCCTAACACAAGAAGTGTGCTCATTGACAACAATGTTGGATGATTCCTCAAATTGTTGATTTTTAATGTTATAAACTCTATAAGCAATAGCATTGGAGGAATATCCAAAAAAGATAGCATCACCCGACTTTTCAGCATAATTTGCCAAATTGTTCTTTGTGTTAAGTATGGTACACCTGCTGCCAAAGTACCTTAGAAAGCCAATGAACGGTGGCCTCTTGTTCCATAGCTCATAAGGGGTTTTTCCATGTGGCTTAACTACAAGAACCCTATTCTGCAGATAGCATACAATGCTGACTGCCTCTGCCCAGAATGTTAGAGGCAGCTTTGAATCAACTAACATAGTTCGAGCAGCCTCAATAAGCATCCTGTTTCTCCTCTCAGCAACGCCATTTTGTTGAGGATTTCTAGGAGCACTATATTGTCTGGCAATCCCTTTTGAGTTACAAAATAAGTCAAGAACTTAATTCTTAAACTCATTCCCTCGATCACTTCTAATTATCTTAACCTTGTGATCAATTTGATTTTCTATTTTAAGAATAAAAGATTTAAAGTTTCAACTGTTTCATCTTTAGTTTTTAAAAAGAATACTAATGTAAATCTAGTAGAATCATCAACAATCACAAAGTAATATAATTTCCTTTTAATGCTCATTATACTTGTGGGACCAAAAGATCCATGTACAATAAGTGTAATGGAGTGGTGATAGAGTTATCTACTTTGGATTTATGAGATGCTCTGTGTTGCTTTCCTTTCAGACATGCAACACAATTATCTTTGCAGAAAAATTCCTTTTTACGCAAACCATGTACCAAGGTTTTTTTAACCAAGTTATTCGTGGTTTTAAAATTGACATGAACATTCGTTTAAGCCACAATGTTGACTCATCAGCATCAGCTTTGAAAAGAAAGCATGACACTTCACCCAATGGGGAAGCATTGTTCATATCCAGCTTGTACATATCCCCTTTCCTGGGAGATCTAAGAAGCACCAATTCCTGAGGAATTGTCATCCTGGGTTTGAGGATAATGCACTCATGTTCTGTGAAAAGCATTTGGTGTTTTTGGTCATAAAACTGAGAAACACTTAACAGATTGTGTTCAAGCTGTTTGACAAAGTATTCTTTATCAAATCTTAGATTGCCATTGGATATACTCCCTCTGCCAGAAATATATCCTCCGGTCTCACCTCCAAACTGAATAGGACCTCCATCAAAATGTTGAAATTATTGAAAAAGAGATCTGTTCCCATTCATGTGCCTAGAGCATCCATTGTCTACAATCCACACATTGTTATTCTTGTCATGTGGATATCCCTGCACATAAGGTGAAAAAGTTAGTTTTTATTGGAAACCCAAGCCTTTTTGGTCTTGGGCTTTTCCAATGATAATGACACAATTGAACCAAAATTTATGCATAAGGGTTCAATGGATGTCTTTGAGGAAGAAGGTTGGGCTGCAACATCTTATCTGATCTTCCATTCCATCCCTTGGCTGATCAGTGTAGATGAGCTCGTTGAAGCTTGAGCAGTATGGCATTCTTCCGAAGCTTCTTTCTTCTCGGAAAAAGCCTTCACCACCTTTTCTTCCGAAGCAGTCTTCTTCTCGGAAGGTTTTAAAGGAACTCTCTTGTTCTTTTGAGTTTTCTTAGCTTTATCTTCCAAAGCTATTTTCCCTTCGGAAGAATGAGTTTCTTCCGAAAGCAACTTTGCTTCGGAAACAAGCTTTTCCTTCTTCATCACTTGAACCATGTGATAAGGTCCAAATGTGAAACCTTCCTTGACTCCTTCTTTCTTAACATTATTTGCATAATATGTGCTAGCAGGATTGTAGTAACAATCTTTGGCCATATGTTTTTACAAACCACACATTATGCATGCAATGTTAATCTTCATGGAATTTAAGGACTGTTGTTTCTTGCTTTTCTTGTCTTCATCAACAGTCTTTCCCTTTAACTTCTGATCCTTTAGCAAGACAGGTGTGCTGGTACTACACACCTTTCCAGGATTAGAGATTCCAACCCTTGGAATCCAGCTGAAGTGAATACACCTTTTGTTTTGGGTCTATCTTCAACTTGGATTTAGCCACTTTCTTAACAGTTTTTCTGGCTGCCTAAGCCCTATTTCTTCTGGCTGTTGTGGTTAGGGGTTGATCGTCACTGGTGGATGAGGTTTGATTTACCTGGTTCTTCCCTGTGATGGTCTCCATAGTTGCATCACTCTTTAACTCATGGGAATGCGGGTCAGCAGATGAAACCTCTTGCTCTTCAGTCCCACATCTTGGTTGTCTTATAGACTCATAAGAGTGTGGTGGAGCAATTTCATTGGTTTCCAACCCACCTTTGTTTTGATAACAAATTTTTGAGTGTGAGGATGATGCAAGAATGACTTGGAAGTTTTGCTTAGAGATAGCATGCTTCCTTGCTTGAGCCTCAGCTATGACAAGCTGGGCTTGAGCCTCAGTCAATTTAGAGATTAAATCTTTGATTTGAGTCTTGTAGTTGGTATGTTCATGTTTTAACAAAGACACAGTTTTCTCTAACTCTTTAATTTTCTTTTGATAGTCAGATTCAGCCCTTTTAAAATCAGATTTTAGGATATTTAAAGACTCAATATCAGATTTAATTTCCATTTTGTCGTTCTGATATAATTTAACTTTAGCAATACAAGCTGGACTACAGAGGTGTTCATATACCTTGGTGTCATCAGTTCCAGTCATCAATGCTTGAGCAGGCGTCACATCCTGTACCATGAAGCTCCAGTCAACTTCTTGAGCTACAACAGCTGTTTCAGTTGACTTCCTGGTGGCTTTAGGTGTAGAGGGATGTGCGGAGGCTTGTGAGGTTCCCGGATTTGATTTGGGAGCCTTGCATTCCCTGAAAAAGTGACCAAGTTGGTTACAGATGTAACATTTGGCCTTTGTCTTATCAAACCCAAACTTGCTGTTAGTTGGGTTTTGGGGAAACTACCTTCCAGTTCTCTTGAAGAAATTCTTCGCTCTGTAAGTTAACAGAGCCATCTGTTGGACAATGTCCACATAATCGACATCATTTGGGCTGAAACATTCTAGATCATCAAAGTAAAAGTGAAAGTCATTAGAATGCCCATTTCTTGAGACAAAGGGACAACTGTCTTGGAAGGAACTTGGCTGAGCCTGTTGAGACCTTGGAGTCTTAGGGAATATAATGTATGGCCCAGAAGAGCAGGATGGCTGCTGGGAGTAAGTCAGGTACTTCTGAGGTTGGGGGGGTCCTGAGCCTTCAGCAACGATTAAAGCGTTGCTAGTAGGAAGGCTTGAGGGTCTGCTCATCTGGTGACCTCTCTTGTTCTCCATCTCTAGACGGTATCCATCAAGGATGCCATATAGTTCAGTCATGGTGAGGGAGTTTAGGTTTTCTGTCCTTTTAATAGAGACACAACAGAACATCCACTCATTTGGGAGTGTGAAGATCATGTTTAGGTTGGACTCACTTTAGTATAGTTGTTTACTTTACATTGTAATAGGACTTTTGTTAGTTTCCTTTTGTATGTTCTTAGTAATTAGTAGTTTTGGCAGTCCAGCGAAACTGTGAGCGAATCTATACATTCGCTCACAGTTTGCTGTTTTGATTTACCCGGCGAACTTGTGTTCTGCCGGGCGAAACTATAGTTTCGGCATGACAGTTTCGCTGGTAGCGAAACTGTCAGCGAAACTATGACTGCTATATATACTTTTGTCAATTCTCTTTGTAAGGTAAGCTTGCAAAACCCTAATCGTGGATCATTGTTGCAAGCTACCAATTCTAAGCAGTTTTCACACAGAAATACTATTGTGCTTGATGTTACTGATTGCTATTGTTCATTTGAGTATCAAATATGTGTTAGAATTCTCTTCTATCTTCTCAATTATTGTTGTTTAGCATGAATGTTTGATATTGAGCAATTCATCACTTCAATTGTACTGTTTTTCGATCACATGGACCAACAATATATTTTAACAAAATAAACCCGTGTTTATCTGTGTTTTAGATTTTTGCTGTAATTGATGGCCGATCATCATTTGAGCAATGTACCTGATCAGAGAACCTGTTCCTCAAGTTTGTAGAAGATACCGAGCTAGGAATCCTCCTCTTACATCTTCTGAAGCACTCAAGATTAGAGATTTGAGAAACCTGTTCCAATATCTTTATAAAGCTTGCACTCGAAAAGGGGGAGCAGATAAATAGGGGGAGCTTATGAGATGAAAAATCTTTCTCATCAGATTCAGAGAGATTCAAATTGAAGATCTTTCTACTGTTGACTTCTCGATGCTGATTTCGTTTGAAGACGTTGATAATGATAGACTAAGGGGGAGTATTGTTGGAGCTGTAAAAGATAGTCTATATTATCAACACAGTGAAAGTCAACAAAAGTCAACATCACGGTCAAAGTCAACAAAAGTCAAACCCGACACGTTCGAGACGAGGAACCGAGACGAGACGTTGAAGATTTAAATGACTAGGAGCTTTATTGTAATAAATATATTTTTTGTGAACAAAATATATTTTATCTTGTTTTTAGTCATTTTTATGCGTAATATGTAATTTTGTATTAATTAGCCTAAGTCTAGGGGGTTAAGTGCAATTAGTGAATATTAGTCTAGACTATAAATAGGTTAATTTTGATTAGTGTTTGTTGATGGTTGTATAACCAATTGATTGGGGGTTTTCATGTTATTCAAATTATATGCAATCAATATAGATCAAAAGGGGTTTTATTGTGTTTATCATTATTTTGATCTAATTCTTCATGATTTGATTCAAGTTTGATTATCCTGGAGTTACAATTTGGTATCAGAGCCTTAGTGCTCTTGATTTGTTGAGTTTTTGTGGTTTTGGTCAATATCTAGTTTCAATCAATTTTCATTGGATTATCAGCTGTTTTTGGCATGGAAATTGATTGAATTATGCTTGTTTTTGATTGAGGAAGATTCTACAATCATCAGATCTCAAATTCATTGAGTTTTGGATGATTTCAGATTGATTTTGAGGTGAAAAAGGGTTTTGAGATTGACCAGCGAAATTATTGTTCTTACAGCGAAACTGTCATCATCTTTCAGCGAAATTATGAGTTATCTTGGATCAGAAGTTGTTTTCTAGAGTTTCTGCGAAACTAATTCCTTGAACGAAAGTTCATTAGTGCTTGTGACCAATCAACAAGTGAAATTGCTGTCAAATTTATTTTTGAACAAAAGTTCAAGCTTGTTTCGTGCGAACTTAGCAGCGAAACTAAGCAAGTGGTGTCTCTGTTCAGGCGAAAGTGCTGCTGAAATTGCTAGCGAAAGTGTCAGCTTCTGCGAAATTGTCAGCGAAAGTACTGTTTCAGCGAAATTGTTATCCAAGTCACCTTTTTCTGCGAATTTGTCAGCGAAATTATAAACATTTCTGCCGAAACTATCATGTCGAAATTAACTACTCTTACACTTGCTGATCTTTAAAGTGTTGCTCCTAATAGACCTCCAAGACTCATTAATGGAGATAATTTTGAAGATTGGAAGATATGTCTCAAAGCTTTCTTCTTCTACACTGATCATAATCAATGGGAATCGATTATTTCTGGTCCTCACATACCTACGGTTACTGTTGGTGATGTTGTTTCTCAGAACAAAGACCCATATTCCTATACTGAAAGAGATCTGAAATTGATTGATCGTGATCAAAAGGCTTTTGGTGCTCTAACTCTCTGTTTGGCTCCAGACATCTACAACCATTTTGCAGAGCATAAAAATGCTAAATCCCTTTACGATGCTCTCTGTGAATTCTATGATGGGAATGCAGATTTGGTAAAAGACAAGAGTATTCAGGCTGAAAAGGAGTTCAATTCATTTGTAGGATACAAGAATGAAAGTTTGACAGATCTTACAAATCGTTTCTTAACCGTCTCAAGCACTCTAAAGAAGTATTATGAAAGGCTCTCCAACAGTGAACAAGTTAATAGGCTTCTCGATTCTCTTCCACCACAGTGGAGTCTTCAAGTGAGAATGCTTAAACAAGAAAGAGGTTTTACAGATTACAAGCTGATGGATATCATTAACAAGTTGAAATCTTTTGAGTTGGATATGAAAAGAAGAGAATTTAACCAGACTATGATGCCCACATCTGGTTTTTCTCAAAATGCTGCTTTGTTGTCATCCGCTGCAAACTCTCACATTCAAAATCCAATTCAAGGAGGGAGCAATACAAGTAATTTCTCGAGTGGTAATAGTCATGTTGGAAAAGAATTGGGAAATTCTAAGGTCAATGCTGAAACTTCAATTCCATCTGAAACAATGGCTCTTTTTGGAATGTTTGTTGAGAGCTATGAAGCTCTTGTTGCTGGAGAACTGAAAGGTAAAGGAATGACTATGGAGGACATGTATCAGGTTGATCCTGATGATTTAGAAGAAACTGATATTCAATGGCAAATGGCGATGTTAACTTTAAGAGCCCGGAGATTCATGGAAAGAACAGGACGAAAGAACTTTGGTGGTCAATCATCTATCTCAAAACTGGGATTTGATAAGTCAAAATTGAGGTGCTTTAATTGTAAACAATTGGGACATTTTAAACGTGAATGTCCATTACCAATTGTCACAGATCCTAGTAACACTGGAGTACCAAGATTGACAGCAGAGAAAGAAAAGGAAGAAGTGAATCTAAAAAAGGAGTCGACCTTGATCTCAAACTTTGATTGGAGTGCAGAGGTGGAAGAAACAAGAACTGAGATAAATCATGCGTTAGTTGCTGAGATTGTGGAAGGTAATGAAGTGGAAGTTAGTGAAGATGGATTTGTGCTGTTCAAGGAATTCAAAAGAGAAAACGAGTCTTCAGTAAATGAGAAAGAAGAAAAGGCAGATGGAGATGGGAAAGAGGAAACTGCAGGTTCAAGTGAGAAAAGAAATTCAAAAGATGAGATAGGAAAAGAGAAGGATGATGTTGCTGCTACTGTTGAGGAAAGGAAATCAAGTACTCCAGTATGCATGTGTGATAAAGCTTTAGCTGCTGAAAGGATGGTAATGGGACTTCCATATGAGGTAATACAGGATATGTGCTCATCTGCTTGCAAAATTAGACTATTTGGGATTTGTAACGCTAATCGTTTGTTAATTGATAATGAAAAGGATTTAAAACGAATTAATGATGAACTTAAAATGAATGAATCAAAATATTTTGTGAAATTAAATGAGGCTTTAAAAGAAACTGATCATTTAAAAAGAATCGTTTTGGAAAGAAATGTCGAGATTAATACTTTGACTGAAAGGGTTGCTCTTGCTGAATTTGAAGCAAGCAAACTTCAGTCAAAGTTAGATAAATGGACTATTTCTGGAATGAAACATGATGATCTTTGTAAATCTCAACGGGGAGCAAGAATTAAAACAGGTTTGGGTTATGAAAATGTACAGGTTTATCCTCCACCTAGTACATACTGTTATTCTCCTATGCCTGTTCCTCATCCTTCTAATGATTTAATCAAAACAGATACTGACAATATGTCTGCAGGTTTAGTCGGGAATAACTCTAAGTACATTCGTGAAGACTACGACTATGGACCAACTAGTGGGCTTGGATGCACTAGTTCTAGTACACCTGAAAATCAGCAGTCTGTTTTAGATAATAAGTCTAGTTTAAATTCAGTTTTTGTTTCTAGTTCAAATGTAACAGACTTGAATGTCTCATATTCTCTTGATAGTTTTATTCAATCTTGTACTTCAAATCATGGTAGTGATGATTTTTGTTCTCGTAATGAATGTAATGCATCTGATCTTTCTCCAAAAACAACTGAGCAACTTAAAATTAATTGTTTCAAAAAGTTCTTTTCTCAACCTATTCCATCTTTCACACCATTAAATATGACATCATCAGAAAAATATAGTTCGTCTTCATCTGACACTAGTACCAATGGTACAAGTTTTACTGATTTGTCAGAAGAATCATGTTCTAATTTTGTAAAGAAAAATTCTGATTCAAATAAACAACAACCTCATGAGTTGTATAAGACATTCAGTGATGTTGATTCTAGTTTGTCTGAATGTGATGAGGAGATTATTATTGATCCTATTTTTACCTCATCACATCATAGACCTAGATTCAAACCTCATTGTTTCAGGTGTGGTCAAGAGGATCATCTTGTCAAAAATTATCCTTTGATTCAAGGATCCTCTAATAGGAATTGTTTTGGGAATAAATTGACAAAATTGGTTAATAATTTCTTTTGTAAAAAATCAGCTTCTTTAAAAAGCAAAGTTGTTCAATCTTGGGTCCCTATTACTCCTGGCTAAGTGATTTGTTAATTCATTTCAGGAATCCTCATCAAAGATTGTAAACAGTTTTTGGCATGTTGATAGCGGGTGTTCCAAGCATATGACGGGATTAAAGGATTTGTTGACCAATTATCGGATTTTAGATGGAGGATATGTGGCGTTTGCTGGAAATAAGAAGGGTGGAAAAATGATTGGACAAGGAGAAGTTACCAATGGTTCTCTTACTCTGGAAAAAGTCAACCATGTTCCTGAATTGGCTTTTAATCTTCTGAGTGTTTCTCAAATTTGCGATATAGACATTCCTGTTCTATTTAAATCTGATGAATGTTTATTTTTAAAATCAGAGATTGCCATTCCAGATGATTTAATTCTCATGCGTGCTCCAAGGAAACATGATACATATCTTCTTGATATGAATTCAAACGAGTCAAAGGCTACTGCAACTTGTCTTCTCTCAAAAGCATCAACCTCTGAGTCTCTCTTATGGCATCGTCGTTTAGGCCATGTCAATTTTAAGATAAGTAATAAATTAGTAAAGAACAATCTTGTTAGAGGACTTCCTTTAAAAGATTTTTCTGTTAATGAAAAATGCATGGCATGTGCCAAAGGGAAACAACATAAGAAACCTCATAAGCCCAAACTTTTAAATAGCATATCTAGTCCTCTTGAGTTGTTACATACTGATTTATTTGGACCAATTAGTGTAAAATCAATTGCTAAAAAATCTTTTTGTCTTGTTGTTACATATGATTTCTCAAGATATTCATGGGTAAGGTTTCTTGCACACAAAGGCGAAGTTGCAGAGGAATTGCAGAAATTAATTCTTTCTATTGAATCAATCAGTAAGAGAAGAGTTATGGGATTAAGAAGTGACAACGGCACCGAATTTCAAAAATCAGATTCTCGATTCATTTTGTGCTCAAAAAGGGATTGTGAGACAATTTAGTGCTGCAAGAACACCCCAGCAGAATGGTATTGCGGAAAGAAAGAATCGCACTCTCGTGGAAGCTGCTCGTACAATGCTGATAGAATCCTCATTACCAATTATTTTTTGGGCTGAAGCTGTCAATTGTGCATCTTATGTTCTAAACAGGGTGTTAATTGTGAAAGATATAGTGAAGACTCCTTATGAACTTTTTCATAAGAGGAAGCCACTAATTGATTTCTTTCGACCATTTGGCTGTTCTTGTACTCTTTTGAATACTCAATCTCAAAAGACAAAATTTGGTGCTGTTTCTGACGAGTGTTATTTTGTTGGATACTCTTCTTCACAAAAGGCGTACCGGGTTTATAACAAGAGAACACGTATTGTTCAAGAGTCATTCTATGTTGATTGGCAGGAATCCAATCCTTCTGAAGTTAAATCTGAACCTGCATGGTTCTTTGACTCCGATACGGTGTTCAATTCGTTTAATCTGCCAGTTTTTGATGATGATACATCAATTCCAAGTACTCAAACAAATATTATTTCATCATCGTCTGTTCAATCCACCACGTTAGTAAATGATGCTGTTTCAACTGATGTCAGCTCTTCGTCTCCAATGCCTGATCAGGCTCCATCATCTGATTCTTTACCTCCTACATCTTCTCATTTACCTGATCCAACACCTATCATTGATTCACCTTCATCTAATCTTTCACCAGCTATGGGTGATACTTCTTCAACCATCTTTCCTTCTTCAAGTGATTACAAAACTCTGAAAGATCATCCACTTGATAATGTGATTGGATCTGTTTCTGATGGTGTTCGCACGCGAAGTCAATCTGGTCTAATTAATGTTTGTCTTTTCTCATGCTTCATCTCTCAAATTGTCCCGAAAAATGTTCATGCTGCTCTACAAGATCCTTGTTGGGTAGAGTCTATGCAATTGGAACTTCAACAGTTCAGAAAGCTTAAGGTTTGGACCTTAGTTGATTTACCTCCTAACAAATATCCAATTGGTACAAAATGGGTGTTTAAAAACAAACCAGATGATCGGGGAGTGGTGGTGCGTAACAAATCTAGACTTGTAGTGCAAGGCTTCGCTCAAGAAGAAGGGATTGATTATACAGAAGTCTTTGCTCCAGTTGCTCGTCTTGAAGCAATCAGAATATTTCTTGCTCATGCTGCTCATAAACAATTCAAAGTTTACCAGATGGATGTGAAGTGTGCTTTTCTCTACGGAGACATTGATGAGGAGATATATGTGTGTCAACCACCAGGCTTTGAAGATCCTGATTTTCCTGATAAAGTGTATAAGCTTGATAAATCTTTGTATGGTCTTCATCAAGCACCCAGAATCTGGTATGAGACTCTTACGCAATATCTTCTAAGCAATGGTTACTCTCGTGGTACCATTGATATGACTTTATTCAAAAGAGAGGTGAATGGTGAAATGATATTTGTCCAAGTGTACGTTGATGATATTATTTTTGGATCAACAAATTCTCAATTGTGTAGAGAGTTCGAAGAAGTTATGAGCCAAAGGTTTGAAATGAGTATGATGGGTGAAATGTGTTTCTTTCTTGGATTGCAAGTTGAACAACAGCAAGAAGGAATTCTTATTCATCAGGAGAAGTATATTAAAGATATTTTGAAGAAATTTAAGATGGATGATGCTTCTACAGAGATGACTCCCTTTACGGCTCAGACTTGTCTCAGTCCGGATGAAAACGGAAAACCAGTTGATCCTCATCTTTTTAGATCTATGATTGGCTCTCTCATGTATCTTACTGCAAGTCGTCCTGATATCACTTTCGCTGTTGGTTACTGTGCTAGATATCAGTCGGCCCTAAAGGAATCTCATGAGAAAGCTTTCAAAAGAAGATTTCGTTATCTCAAAGGATCGTCTCGTTTAGGATTGTGGTATCCATATGGTGGGAATTTTGATTTACATGCTTACTCTGATAGTGATTCCAATGGTTGCAGGTTAAACAGAAAATCTGTGTCTGGCGGTTGTCAATATTTGGGAAATTGTTTGGTATCCTGGCAGAGCAAGAAACAAACTACTGTTTCTCTTTCTACATGGGAAGCTGAATACATTGCTGCATCAAGTTGCTGTTCTCAAGTTCTCTGGATCCAACACCAAATGATTGATTATGGGATTAATTTTCTTCATACACCTTTATTTTGTGACAATGAAGCTGCCATTGGAATTGCTAAAAATCCCATTCATCATTCCCGCACCAAGCATATCGAAACACGAATTCATGCGATTCGTGATGCTCAAGAGAAGGGTTTCATTAATATTATACCCATCGATACAAAGAATCAAAAAGCTGATCTTTTCACAAAAACATTTGATAAACCTCGTTTTTATGAATTGATTTCTATGCTTGGGTTAATATCTTTTTAAATTTTCATTTTCTATTTCTTTGATTAAAAAAATTTAAAAAAATATATAAATTTTTTTTTTGATTTGACTAACTTATTATAATAGAAATATGAAAATAAAAATTTGGGGGAGTAATTTCATAGTTCTGAGATCGGAATTTAACATGATGAGAAATGACTGTATATTCTCTAAGTATTTTTATATACATGACCGGTACTTCAATGAGAAATGATAGTAACTGATACTGGATTCTGTTTCACATTATTTTAAAAAAAAAAAGAAAATTGATCAGATTCTTTAACGATATGCTTGATAGACTCAGCCTGATGAATAAAGTAGACAGCAGCTTTATGATTAAATTAAACATCATGCTTAAGAATGTCTGGATTTACTCAATTGTTTTGGCTTGCACAAAAACTGAGTCCTGACAAAAATTGGATTGAGAATGAATCTTTCGTCCATTTTGCTTTATTATGTCATCACCCAGAACCACAGCTGGTATGTTTGGTGTTAAGGTGTCGTGTGTCTGTGCTTATCTCCTCTGCTGTACGTGAGTACTGACCTGGAGTGATGATCTCCTCTGCTGTACGATAGTACTGACCTGGAGCTCTCATCAGCACATGTTCAAATGGTTATCTCCTCTGTTATACGTGAGTATAGATCTGGAGCTCTCACCATTTTGATATAATTATGTCAAATCATCTTAATCGATGAGTTTCTCTCAGAATGAAATTAACTGTTTATAATCATTTGCACACTAACGCACAAGCCTTGTTCTATGAAGATTGATTCATAATTCAAGAAATCCTGAGGTTGGGTGAGGGTTTTTACCAAATGATTGTGGGGTCCTAACATTATAAAGCATCTAATCGAACCTTAAACGAATCATAAGCTGTTTGTTCAAAAAGGATAAGACATGAGTTTAAGTGGACAATTATATCAGCAATCGTTATTGATTTGTTCTAATTTCAGTTGTTTCTGTGCAGATTGTGATCAGATCTTGTATTCAGTATGATCTCATGGCTGGTAGATGATTTTTGATCATCTTTATGTTCATAAATATTTAGAGAATGTGATCTCTGATTAATTTAGATCTCATTATGTGATGTGCTTCTTATTGATAAATAAATAATAAAAAAAATAATAAAAAAAATATAATAAAAAAAAATAAAATAAAAATAAATATTGGTGCGAAATTATTCTTTCGCTAATTGTTTCGCAAAGCGAAACTGCAATCTCGCTAGGTTTGCTAATTAGTTGTTAACTAGTTATCTCCTAGCGAAATTACAGTTTCACTGGGCGAAACTGTAAATTCGCTTGGCGAATTTATAGTTTCGCTAGCAGCGAAACTATTTGCTATTTAAGTCATGTTTGCGAAATTTTTCTCATAATTTCGCAAAATCGTTCAGTGTAGTTCTTAGGGTTTCTCCGTGACTTTTCTTGGCGATTTTGCTCTGTGTTTGTGTTTTGGACTGATAATTAGTGTTATTTGCTTCGCATGTGAGTTTCGAACCTTGATACATCTTTTAATCTGGTTAAAATCATCTCCATTTAAGTAATTTGGATTGTGACTCTTCGGTGGGTTCGCTGTTCTTTCAGCGAAACTACTGATTCTTCTGCGAAACTGAACGAAAGTTCTCTTCTTTTCAGCGAAACTGTAAAGTTATGCTGTCCGGGCGAACTTAACTGTTTCGCCATATTTTCTTTAATTTCGCAATGTCTGGTCTTTAACTTGCACAGTTTCGCTTGATCTTGTTTTCTTCTGAACAGCGAAACTAATTTTAGAACAGCGAAACTAATCTGTAACAGCGAAACTATGTTTGTGCTTGGAGAAACTAATTGCGAAACTTCTTTAATCTATACTAATCTTGTCGAAATTGCTTTTTGTTCTGCGAAAATAATAAGTTTCAATGAGCGAAATTATTGTTTCGCTTGTCGAAACTGTTTGTTTTCTTTGTCGAAACTGCCTTTGTTCAGCGAAACTATCATGTCTTAGTGAGCGAAACTATTGTTTCGCTTGCCGAAACTGTTAGTTTCTTATGTTTTAGTCTTATTTTCTTATTTCATTATTTCTCATTCAAATTTAATTGTTTTCCTTTTCAGGTTATCATGGCAAATCTCAAATTTGATGAGAGGAATAACATCACTGCTATTTTAGACGATACTCTTCCCAAGGCAGCTGGATTTCGTGACTGTATCAGATGGCTTCAGAGATCACCTATTGCCTATGCTATTTCTCACTCACCTACTATTTATGATCTTCATATTAGAGATTTTTGGAGATCAGCAGAATACGATACTAGAGGAGATGTACAGAGAATCACTGCCAAAGTTATTGATCATGATGTGACTATCACTGCTGAGAGTGTTTCTAGGATTCTTAGACTAGATGATGATTCTGGAGATGAAGTGGATATGACAGAGTCTGAAGTGTTTCAAGCTTTCAGACGAATGGGGTATGAGGGACCAGCTTTTGGTTCAAGGAAAGAGATCAAAAAGTCTTTCTTATCTAAGGAGTGGAGATATATCGCTCATGTTTTTATTATGTGTTTAGATCACCGTAAAGGTGGATCCGATGGACTTAATCTCGATTGGGCTAAAGCTATGGTGCTGTGCTGTAAAGGGGAGAAGGCCAACATAGCTAGACTGATTTTTGCATGTATGGCAGAGAATGTGATGGCTGTGAAGAAAGACAAATGGCTATTATACCCTCGCTTTCTTCAGATGATTTTTGATGATCTTATTCCTGATGTTCCAAAGCATGGTGAAATCAAGAGACTGGTGCAGATGAACCCTCGTATTTTTGCTGATTGTTGTGCTATCCGTCATGATTTTAGTGGTAAAATCACCCATCTCTGGGAGAATATGTATCCTCCAGAACGCTGGAATTATATTAGACGGGTTGATGAGTCTGAGAGTAAAAGGGCTGAAGAAACAAGGGTACAGCAAGCTGATGCTACTAAGAAAAGGAAGAGATACGCTAAAGAAAAGGATTATGATTTTGAAGAGGATATTGATGCACAAGCGGAGGAGATCAGGGTAGAGAAAGAAAGGAGATCTAAGAAGAAAACTGATTTTGTTGAGCCTGAGCGGAGAACCAAACATAGACATGAGGGATTTACAGCCAGAAGAGAGGATAGTGCAACTCTTGATGAGGATGTGATACGTAATCTTAATACTTCGTTGGCGAATGAGTTGAGTATGATTAAGACTAAACTTACGAATCAGGAGATCAGAGAAAGACAGAAGGATGAGGTGATTGAGGGAATGCAAAGGATGTTAGTTGACCAAAATAAACTGATTAAGAAGTTGTTTGAGGAGATTACTCAGATGAAAGCTGCAGCCGGCCTACCTAGTCAACTGATTCAATCTGAGTTAGATGATTTGACTGATACATCTAAGTAGGTACATCATCTAAGGTAGGAGAGGGTACTTCTGGAGCAGCAAATACTGAAGAAGGTGAACAGGAGATACCAAGAGGATGTTGGAAGAAAGGATGATGAAGATATTATTGAGGCTGGGTTTGTAAACTTGCAGTTTGATTTTGATAAAGATATTGTTGGTGAAGAAGTTGTTGTTACAGCTACCACCGAGGGAGTATCTGATAGAGGGAAAGAGTTGGTTGATGAAGAGGAGGAAGATGAACAATTGGTAGACTATGATTCAGAACCAGAATTTTATGAAGTTGATGAGCGATTTATGTTGCTAAGAAGGGAGAAGATGATACTGATGTGTTTGAAATGGACAAGAATGATTGGTTGGTCAAGGAGAAGGAGGTTGAAGAAATTACTCCCTTGTTTCAAAATCTGGAGAGATTAAACAGGAAGGAAGCAGATAAGAAATCATAAGTTGGTGCTACAATCGTAGTTTAAAGATGTTCATGATCAAAAGAAGAGGAGGAAATATCAGCTATATGCTTAAGAGGAAGGCTTTTAAGACCTTGCCCAAATGGGATTTGAGACGTTTGGCAACTTTGCCTTTGATCAATGCTCACTTAAGTGAAAGAGCATTATTTCTTGAGAAGGAAATAAAAAATGGAGTTAATGATAATTTCGAGTCGTTTGGATATATGAAAGCTGAAAGAAAAAGGTCAAAGAAAGATAAAGATTGGGAGACAGGTAAAGGAAGGATTGTACTGAGAGTCAAACCTCCAAAGACTGTAAATAGGGTAAGATTGGCTGATCCTCTTCCCCAACAGCTACATGACTTTGAAAAGTGGTTTTATGACAACAATACTGGAGAGGCGGTGATTAGAGCTAAACATGGAAAAGAGTTTAGGGTGTTTGACCCGATGGAGTTATTTAGCTTCAGTGATGAAGATCTTTTGGTTCTTTGTGAAAATCACATTAAGGCTGGGGCTGGAGAGGAAACAAGAAAAGAGGCCAGTCTGTTTATGAATGTTGCAAACAAGATAAGAGGAGTAAGGGCGGAGGTTAAGAGGTTAGCTGAAAGGGTGAGAGCCCAGGTTGATTTTGCCATGGATGTTCAAGATTTGACCAGGCAGTTTGCAAAGGCTAGTGGTCATTCTGAGGAAGCTAGTGATGCAGGAAAGAACCTTGGAGGATCAGTGGCTGAAGCTTCTGAAGATGTTGCTGCAGGAGGTGATGAGGATAGATCAATAGCAGCAGAGGAAACTGGAGCCGACAAGTCAAATCAAGACAAGTGAAGATAGTGAGATCCAACCTAGGGGGAGTATTGAAGATCATGTTTAGGTTGGACTCACTTTAGTATAGTTGTTTACTTTACATTGTAATAGGACTTTTGTTAGTTTCCTTTTGTATGTTCTTAGTAATTAGTAGTTTTGGCAGTCCAGCGAAACTGTGAGCGAATCTATACATTCGCTCACAGTTTGCTGTTTTGATTTACCCGGCGAACTTGTGTTCTGCCGGGCGAAACTATAGTTTCGGCATGACAGTTTCACTGGTAGCGAAACTGTCAGCGAAACTATGACTGCTATATATACTTTTGTCAATTCTCTTTGTAAGGTAAGCTTGCAAAACCCTAATCGTGGATCATTGTTGCAAGCTACCAATTCTAAGCAGTTTTCACACAGAAATACTATTGTGCTTGATGTTATTGATTGCTATTGTTCATTTGAGTATCAAATATGTGTTAGAATTCTCTTCTATCTTCTCAATTATTGTTGTTTAGCATGAATGTTTGATATTGAGCAATTCATCACTTCAATTGTACTGTTTTTCGATCACATGGACCAACAGAGTGCACTCATGAATTTTCTTGAGAGATCTCTCAACTCAAGAGCAATTTCCACATACTGAAGGGAGGAAATAAGATCCATATACCTGAAGTATTGCTGACTAAGGGTCTCTCCACCAATATAAGTGAAGTTTTCAAATTGTTGCTTCAGTGAATCTTTCTTGGAGTCATTTGAGCTGGAGTACATCTGGGACAAGGCATCAAACATTTCTTTGGCTGACTTGCAATGCTCAAAACCCACCATAATGGAGTTGGGTATAACAATCATCAGAACAGTCATAGTGTTGCTATCAATGTCCAGCTTTTTACGGTCTTTATCAAAGTAATCTTCTATCGCCTTCTCTATCATAGCATCATTTACACCTGGTGCTGCAACCTTTGGTTTGTAAGGACCATTCGTGATAGATTGCCACATTTTGCCGTCTTGGTATATGATGAAGCCTTCAATAAGTCTACTACATGATCTGAAGTTTTCAGGGGTGATGATAGGTGCTTTGGTTATCGTCCCTATCTCAACTTCAGATTTTTGGTTAAGGGCCATTTTGAGGGTGGTGAAAGAATGAGTGAAGAAAAGGTTGATTTGGATGGTAAGATCTCACAATAAAGAGCCTAAAAAGCTCTAATACCAATTGCAGGATCGGTTTTTGACACTTAACACTTATGTTTTCTCTCAAACTCACTGAATCACACTAGGTTTGATGATGTAAAAATCCCTTCTAAGAGTTGATAATAATATACTAAGTAACTTAGAACACAGAAAGATAATTTTCAAGGTACTTGTATATATTACTTTTTAACTCAAAGTATTACAAGACTCTTATAAGCATATTACATGAGTTACAATGAGAAACTATATATACTATCACCTACAGTCGGATATACTTTGATACCAGCTGGAAACCTATAACTAAAGCAAAGACTACATTGCTAAAGCTAAGGTATCTTAGATAAAATATTATCTAAGATATGGTAGTCATGGCATGTCCATGACTTAACTTTTGTCACCAACTAAAGTTGGTAACTGTACTAACTGATAATGAATGAACAGTGGAATATATCAAAAAATGTCTTTCTTTGGCAAAGCACCATGCAGTATCTCAGAGATTTGTAGCGGGGTGTCAGAAGGACCATACTTATGTCCACTGGTTCATAGTAGGTTCTTCCGAAGGTTAACTGGGTTCAAAATAACAAGTTCTTCTGAAGCCACTTATACTTCGGAAGAGGCTACTTATTCCGAGGCTTGAGACATTCTTGAGGTCTTCATACTTCGAAAGTCATTGTTTTGATTTCTTCTAAGTGTTGAACTTCAAAAGAAGGAAGACTTTGTCTTTGGAAGTTGGAGTTTCTCTTCGGAAGCTTCTTCAGGCTTAAGCTTCGGAAGCTTAGCATTTGCCATTGGAAGTTCTTCATTTGCCTTCGGAAGTTTTTCATCAGTTGCATGAAAATAGTCTAACTGTTAGTTTTGGTTGCACCACCCTTACTTGATCCAACAAAGCTGTTAAAGAGTTAGTCTTCAGGAGACCTAATCTTCTTTTGATATATCCCATACTAAAATATATTCCTTTATTTTCTTCTCTAGTATAGCATAAAGATTAGGATGTTGCAGTAGATGTACCTAATGTTTAACCTGTGATTGTTGGTTTGGTTTTCCTTTCATTCTTCTTTAGCTTCCAAGTACCTTTCATACTCTATATCTACATTTGGTTTATACAATAATGGCACTTTTTCAACTTCTTCACTAATCTTTTCATTTGTCCAATTAAATACTTCATGTGGCTTACACTCTTTGTTGATTAGATACATTCCTTTAATCATGAAGTCATAACTTTGTGCTCTATGAGTCATGTCTTCCATACTTATCTCTTATCTTGGTGGACTTTCTTAAAATTTAGGTTTATCAAAAAATTCTACTGGCATCTTATAACCTCCAACAATTTCATCTTCTTCCAATACAATCAGTCGTGCTTGTAGTGCTAACTATTTAGTTACCTTTTAATACTCTTCCAAGAATGGTGCCATTACACCTAAATCTCTTTGATTAATCTCATCTTTCTTCTTTTATGGTTCTTCTTCTTCTTCTTCTACAAATTGTTTCTATCTTTTTCTTCAGTAGAAAGTTTTCTGTTGGATCTAAAAAGGCTGGTGCAACCAAAACCAAATCACTTAGACTATTTTTGGGTAAAACTAATAAAGGACTTCTGAAGGTAAGTGTAGAACTTCCAAAGGAAATGAAGTTCTTCCGAAGACAAAGTGCAAGATCATCTTCCGAAGGAAAGCTCCATCTTCCAAAGACAAAGTATTCACTTCCGAAGATTTAAGACTTAGAAGAAAAGATAAGAAGTCAACTTCCAAAGTATGAAGATATGAAGAAGTCCTCAAGCCTCAAAAGAAGTAACCTCTTCCGAAGTATAAGTGGCTTCGAAAGAACTTGTTCTTCCGAAGCCAAGTAACCTTCGGAAGGCACTACTATGAACCAATGGACATAAGTATGGTCTCTCTGACAGTCCGCTGCAGACCTCTGAGATATTGCATTTCTCAAAAGCCATGTAGTTGACCATACTTTATTCCACTGTTCACCTTTATCAGTTAGTACAGTTGCCAACTTTAGTTGGTGACAAAAGGTAAGTCATGGACATGTCATGACAACCATATCTTAGATAATACTTTATCTAAGATACCTACTTTAGCATTGTAGCATATGTTTTAGTTATAGGTTTCCATCTGCTATCAAAGTATATCCGGCTGTAGGATCTAGTATATATAGTTTCTCATTGTAACTCTTGTAGCATGCTTGTAAGAGTCTTGTAATACTTTGAGTTGAGAAGTAATATATACAAGTACCTTGAAAATTCTTTCTTTGTGTTCTTTGCTACTTAGTATATAATCATCAACTCTTAGAAGAGATTCTACTTCATCTGATACGAGTGTGTTACAAGTGAGTATTGAGAGAAAAACTAAGTGTTTAAGTGACAAAAAGCTGATCCTGCAATTTGGATCAGAGCTTTTTAGGCTCTTGATTGTGAGATCTTACCATCCAAATCAACCTGTTTTTCACTCCTCCTTACACCACACTCAAAATGGCCCTCAACAAGTCTGAAGTAGAGATGGGGACGATGACTAAAGCACCCATCATCACCCCTGAAAACTTCAGGTCATGGAGCAGACGCATGAAAGGCTTCATCAGGTATCAATACAACAAGATGTGGGAATCTATTGTCAATGGTCCATACAAACCAAAGGTGGTAGCACCAAGTGGAAATGGTGCCATGATAGAGAAAGCCGTTGAAGAATACTCTGATGAGGACCGGAAGAAGTTAGACATTGACAACAATGCAATGACTGTTCTCATGACTGCAATACCCAACTCCATCATGGTGGGGTTTGAGCATTGCAAGTCAGCCAAAGAACTGTTTGACGCACTTGCTCATATGTACTCTAGCTCCAATGACTCCAAGAAGGACTCACTGAAGCAGTAGTTCAAGAAGTTCACCTACATTGCTGGAGAGACCCTCAGCCAGTAATACTTCAGGTACATGGACCTTATTTCCTCCCTTTAGTCTGTGGGAATTGCCCTTGAACTTAGAGATCTCACAAGAAATTTCATGAGTGCACTTCCTAATGAGTGGACGTTCTACTGTGTCTCTATCAAGAGGATAGAAAATCTGAACACTCTCACCATGACTGAACTCTATGGCATCCTTGATGGATACCGTTTAGAGATGGAGAGCAAGAGAGGCCATCAGACAAGTAGACCCTTGAGTCTTCCTACTAGCAATGCTTTAATGGTTGTTGAAGGCTCAGGACCCACCCAACCTCAACAGTACCTGACATGCACCCAGCAGCCATTCTGTTCTTCTGGGCCATACATTACATTCCTTGAGACACCAAGGTCTCAACAGGCTCAGCAAAGTTCCTTTCAGGACAGCTGTGCCTTTGTCTCAGGAAATGGGCACTCCAGTGACTATCAATATTGCTTTGATGATCTAGAGTGCTTCATCCCAGATGATGTGGAATATGTGGACATAGTCCAACAAATGGCTCTGTTAACCTAAAGAGCAAAGAAGTTCTTCAAGAGAACTCGAAGGCAATTTTCCCAAAACCCAACCAACAACAAATTTGGGTTTGATAAGACCAAGGCCAAATGTTACAACTGTAACCAACTTGGTCACTTTGCAAGGGAATGCAAGGCTCCCAAGTCAAATCCGGGAACTCCGTAGGCCTTTACACATCCCTCTACACCAAAGCCCACTGGAAAGTCAACAAGACAACTGCTATGGCTCAAGAAGTTAACTGGAGCTTTATGGTACAGGAGATTAACATTGCATGCATAATGTGTGGTCTGCAAAACCACATGGCCAAAGATTGTTACTACAATCCTGCTCGTACACATTATGCAAATAATATTAAAAGAGAAGGAGTCAGGGAAGGTTTCTCATTTGGACCTTATCAAATGGTTCAAGCGATAAAAAAAGGAAAGCTTGTTTCCGAAGCAAGGTTGCTTTCAGAAGAAAGTCCTTCTTCCGAAGGGAAAATGGCTTCGGAAGTTAAAGTTATCAAGACTCAAAAGAACAAAAGAGTCCCCTTGAAACCATCCCAGAAGAAGACTACTTTGGAAGAAAAGGTGGTGAAGGCTTATTCCGAAAAGAAAGAAGCTTCGGAAGAATGCCATGCTGCAAAAGCTTCAACAAGCTCATCCTCTATGATCAACCAAGGGATGGAATAGAAGATCAAGGAAAATGCTGCAGCCCAAATCTCTTCTTCAAAGACATCCATTGAACCCTCATGCATAAACTTTGGTTCTTTTATGTCATTATCATTGGAAGAACCCAAGACCAACAAGGCTTGGGTTTCCAATCAAAACTAATCATCTCATCTTATGTGCAGGGAGATCCATATGACAAAAATAACAATGCTTGGATTGTGGATAGTGGATGCTCCAGGCACATGACAGGAAACAGATATCTCCTTCAACAATTCCAACATTTTAATGGAGGTCCTGCCCAGTTTGGAGGTGAGGTCAGAGGATATATTTCTGGTAGAGGAAGTTTATCCAATGAAAAAAATAAAATTTGACAAAGTTCACTTTGTCAAACTGTTTGAACACAACCTGTTAAGTGTTTCTCAGTTTTGTGATCATAAGCATCAATGATCTTCACAGAACATGAGTGCATTATTCTCAAACCCGGGATGACAATTCCTCAAGAATTGTTGCTTCTTAGATCTGCCAGAAAAGGGGATATGTACAAGCTTGATATGAACAATGCTTCCCCAATGGGTGAAGTGTCATGCTTTCTTTCCAAAGCTAATGGTGATGAGTCAACACTATGGCATAAACGAATGTGTCATGTAAATTTTAAGACAATGAATAAATTGGCTAAAAATAACTTGGTACATGGTTTGCCTAAAAAGAAATTTTTCTACAAAGATAACAGTGTTGCCTGAAAGGGAAGCAACACAGGGCATCTTATAAATCCAAAGCTGTTAACTCCATCACCACTCCATTACACTTATTGTACATGGATCTATTTGGTCCTACAAGTATAATGAGCATTGGAAGGAAATCATACTGCCTTGTGATTGTTGATGATTTTACAAGATTGACATGGGTATTGTTTTTAAGAAGTAAAGATGAAACTGCTGAAACTTTAAAATCTTTTATTCTTAAAATAGAAAATCATATTGATCACAAGGTTAAAATAATTAGAAGTGATCAAGGAACTGAGTTTAAGAACCACGTTATTGACTTATTCTGTAACTCAAAAGAGATTGCCAGACAATATAGTGCTCTTAGAACTCCTCAACAAAATGGTGTTGGTAAGAGAGGAACATGAAACTTATTGAGGCTGCTCGGACCATGTTAGCTGATTCAAAGCTGCCTCTAACATTCTGGGCAGAGGTAGTCAGCACTGCATGCTATGTGCAGAACAGGGTTCTTGTAGTTAAGCCACATGATAAAACCCCTTATGAGCTATGGAACAAGAGGCCATCGTTCATTGGCTTTCTAAGGTCCTTGGGCAGCAGGTGTACCATACTTAACACAAAAGACATTTGGCAAAATTTGCTGAAAAGTCGGATGATGCTATCTTTGTTGGATATTTCTCTAACTCGAAAGCTTATAGAGTTTATAACATCAAAAATCAACAATTTGAGGAATCTTTAAACATTGTAGTTAATGAGAACATTCCTTGTGTTAGGGGGAATGACCCTGATCATATCTTTGATTTAGAATTGTTTTCAAACTATTCAAAACCGTCTTGTGAGAATGTTTCAGCTAGAACAGGTGCTCAAAGTGATTCTGATGAGGACTAATTGTTTGAGCTTTCCAGGCCTATTCCAAGTTCTCCAAGAGCTGCAATAAATCAAGCTCCCACTATTGGCAGATCTGACAGTATGACTATCTCAAGGGATAGTGTAGCTACAACCAGTGATTCACCTGTTGACCCTCAAACCTCATCAGGTGACACTGCACAACACCAAGCTGATGGATGTAGCCTCGTGAAGGAACAAGCAACTGTTAATGCTGCTTCACAGCCAACAAATGATGATGATGTTATTCATTCATTCAATAAGTCCTTATTGAATGAGTTTGAATCAGCAGCTGGACCAAGTGTTCAAGTCCTGAGCAAGATATGTCCAATCTGGATCTATCTTTGCAATTGGAGGTAATTCCTAGACTTAGGATTCACAACACTCATCCAACTGAGAACATCATAGGGGCAGTCTCTAAAGGTGTGAGAACAAGAGGACAAACTCACAATGGGAATGTCTGCTTGTACTCATGCTTTTTATTCCAGATGGAACCCAAGAAGGTAGAAGATGCCTTGAAAGATAGTAGCTGGGTTGAATCAGTGCAAGAGGAGCTGCTTCAATTCAAGAGAGAAAAGGTTTGGAACCTATGTCCGCTACCATCTGGTCAAGTACCTATAGACACAACATGGGTTTTCAGAAACAAGAGAAATGATAGACGCTTGATCATCAAGAACAAGGCAAGACTGGTGGTTCAAGGATACAGTCAAGAGGAGGGAATCGATTATACTGATGTCTTTGCACAGGTTGCAAGACTTGAGGCAGTTAGGATCTTACTTGCTTATGCTGCATCCAAGAATTTTACTGTCTACCACCTTGATGTCAAGTGTGCCTTTCTATATGGGGATATAGATAGGGAAGTGTATGTGTGCCAGCCTCTAGGATTTGAAGACCCATAACACCCCATCTAAGATTCGTAGTTTCTTGGGTTTGGCGGGCTATTACAGAAGATTCTTGGGTCACGTGGTAAATCCTGAGGGGATTATGGTAGACTCGACAAAGGTGGAGGCGGTGATGCAATGGAAGTCTCCGAAGACGCCATCCGAGATTCGTAGTTTCTTGGGTTTGGCGGGCTATTACAGAAGATTCATTCAAGACTTCTCTAAGATATCTTCTCCGTTGACTAAGTTGACCTGTAAGGATGTAAAGTTTGTATAGGGTCAAGCTCAGAAGAAGGCGTTCGAGGAGTTAAAGGCGAGGTTGACTCAAGCTCATGTCTTGTCATTACCCGATGGAAGCGAAGATTTGATGGTTTATTCCGATGCTTCCTATTCGGGGTTGGGATGTGTGTTAATGAAGAGAGGAAAGGTTATAGCCTATGCATCCCAACAGCTAAAGGTTCATGAGGTTAATTATCCTACTCATGACTTGGAGCTAGCGGTCGTGGTCTTTGCGTTAAAGATATGGAGACACTATTTATATGGGACGAAGTGCACCATATTCACTGACCACAAGAGCCTGAAGTATTTCTTTGAGCAGAAGGATTTGAATATGAGGCAGAGAAGGTGGTTGGAGCTCATAAAGGATTATGATTGCGAGATCCATTACCATCCGGGCAAAGCCAACGTGGTGGCGGATGCCCTTAGTCGAAAGGAGAGACCCGAGCCGATTCGGGTGAAGGCTTACCAGTTGGTCATGACCTCTGATGTGATGAAGCAAGTCAAAGAGTTTCAAGATGAGGCACTGAAGGAAGATCATCTTAACTTTGAAAGAATGAGAGGCCTGGTCGCGGAGTTGGGTGAAAACACACTCGGTGTTAGGACCCGATTTGGACGGATGTGGATTCCACGTTTTGGGGATCTACATGGGAAGATTATGGATGAAGCTCATAAGACTCGATACTCCATTCATCCCGGTGCTACAAAGATGTATCAAGATATGAAGAAAGATTATTGGTGGCCGGGTATGAAGCGTGACGTAGTGGAGTACGTGAGTAAGTGCCTTACTTGCTTGCAGGTGAAGGCGGAGCATCAGAAGCCATACGGGAAGATCCAACCTTTGGATATACTCGAGTGGAAGTGGGAGCATATCACCATGGACTTTATCAAGTTACCGCGTACCTTGAAAGGGTATGATGCCATATGGGTGATAGTTGGTTGTTGACGAAGAGTGCTCACTTCCTACCGATCCACGAGACGTATTCTTCCAAAAGATTAGCGGATCTATTCATCAAGGAGATTGTAAGTCACCATGGTGTACCGGTGTCTATTGTGTCAGATCGTGACACTCGGTTTACATCCAAGTTTTGGAAGAGATTTCACGATGATATGGGGACGAGGTTACATATCAGCACGGCTTATCACCCCCAGACAGATGGTCAGTCAGAAAGGACCATTCAGACGCTGGAAGATACGCTTCGGGCATGCGTCATTGATTTTGGGCGAAGTTGGGATGACCATTTACCGTTAGCTGAGTTCACATATAACAATAGTTATCATGCCAGCATTGGCATGACTCCTTATGAGATGCTATATGGTAGGAGATGTAGAACACCCGCTTGTTGGGGTGACATTGGCCATAAAGAGTTAGGGAGCGTCGGGGTGGTCAAGGCTACGATTGAGAAGCTAGAAAGGATCAAAGCCTTTATGAAGGCAGCCAAAGATAGACAGAAGTCGTATGACGACAAGAGACGTAGACTGATCGAGTTCCAGGTGGGTAATAGAGTTATGCTGAAAGTCTCACCTTGGAAGGGCATCATCGGTTTAGGAAGCGGGGCAAGTTGAGCCCAAGATACATAGGGCCTTTCCGAATTATTGCTCGAGTAGGAGAGGTGGCCTATAGGATGGAGTTGCCCAGTGAGTTAAGTGGAATTCATCCGACATTCCATGTATCTCACTTGAGAAAGTGCTTAGCCGAGGAGGATATGGTGGTGCCACTGGAGGATATTGAAGTGGGTGAACGACTAAATTATGTGGAGCAACCAGTGGCGATCATCGATCGCAAAGAGAAGAGGCTAAGGAATAAGGTGGTTCCCTTGGTGCGTGTACAGTGGAAGCACAGGAAGGGATCAGAGTCCACTTGGGAAGTTGAGGAGGAGATAAGGCAGCATTACCCTTAACTATTCAATGATACAGGTTTCGAGGACGAAACCTAAATAAGAGGGTGGACTTGTAACGCCCTAAATAAAGTTGAAACGAGCCAATTAATAATAATGGGCTTAGTTGAGTTATTTAAAAAAAATTAACGGGTAATGAAGTATGGACTGGGTAAACCTCGCGGGATATGTGTTTGGCGAGTGTAAGGTCCCGGGAACGCTCGATATATATAAACGGATCAGCTTGAGCTGCTCTCATTTGCAACTCAACACTCTAGTTCTAGAGAGAGAGTAGAGAGAGAAAGTAGAGAGAATTGAAGATTCAAGGCTCGGTTGATCTCGTGATTGAAGATCGGTGTTTGTGGGCATCCAAACAACAAGAAAACACCAAGAATCCAGGTAAGAAACATCATTTAATCGTTGCCTTTGATGAAAACCAGATTCTAGGGTTTGGGTTTTTTTTAAAGTGGCAAAGATTCGCCCAAAACTCATGTTTTTGTGCAAGAATACATGTAAGAATCTTAGATAAATCTTATTGGGTGATAAACCAAGGTTTTGGTGTAAACGATTGAAGTTTTGGGTCAAAAATGGGTTGTTCGTAATTTTCAGCCCGTTCTGCGAAATTGGGCATTCATCTAGCGAAATTAGGTATTCGTCCAGCGAAACTGTGGATCTTCCTCCGAAACTATAGTTTCGCAGGTAGTTTCGCAGACATGGTTTTCCAATGAAAGTTGGGCGAAACTAGCAACGAAGATGCCAGCGAAACTGGCAGCGAAGATGCCAACGAAACTAGCAGCGAAACTGTTGGCGAAACTAGCAGCGAAATTGCTGTTCTTGTAGCGAAATTAACAGCAAAATTAGGCAGAAATTAACTTCTTTGAGTGTTACTTATCTGTAGGCTGTGTAGTGCAACCCTTGCTTTGAAAGCTTGATTGAGAAGCTACTCATCGAGTCCAGGTGAGTTCTAGATCCCCTATTTTAAAGGTTTTAAACTTGTTTGGGGCTGGAAATGCATACTAAATATACGTTTCTAAATGACCAAGATTTTAAAAGGTTTTAACAAGAAGATCGATTTTTTATATAAGGAAATGTGCTATATAAAAGTTTTAAGATAAAAATTTTTCGCGCTGACCTGGCAGCCCAGCCCCAACCAGGGGCTATGCCCCTTAGACCCCATTAGGGGCTGCTGCCCCGAGGACCCCACTGTTAGGGGCTGCCGCCCCCGAACCCCCGTTGTCCCGCGGAGGGTCGGTTATGTTTTATGATGGCTTGTACTTGTTGTGCATGTGTATGTGTATGTGAATTGATGATGCATGATGTTTATGATGATATGTGATGGGGTATGTGATGTTTATGTGATGCTATGTATGTTCATGTTATGTTTTCTTACGTTCCTATTATGTATTATTCCGTGACTTACGTGTTATGATTATGGAATGAACGAAAAGTATTATGTAACGTAAAGCGGAAGTTAATGATAATGATAAGAGGAATGTAAGTAAGAACGAATGCATGCATTAATGAATGAATGAAAGTAAGAAAGTCTTGCAAGCAATGTAGTGAAGGGTGTTAGCTCAACTGTGTGCGGGTTAGCTACCCCGGAAGGATGCACACTGGGGTCTAATCTTTGTGATGGACCATACATATGGGATCCTTGTCGCTTGCCCTAGGTACTGGAGTCAGCTTCGTGCATAAAGTTCGAGGTCTATGATAGACCTCAGGCCCAGTAACCAGCTTCGTGCTCAATGTTTGGGGTATAGCACATGGCATTGGTCCAGAATGAAAGATGAATGATAATGATGAGTGTACTTTCCCCAGGCCCTAGGGTCAGCTTCGTGCACAATGTTCGGGGTACAATACATGTCATCGAGAGTTAACGAATGAACGAAAGATAAGTAAAGAAGATTATGAATGAAAGTGAATGATAACGACGACGTACGATGATGAATGAATGAAAGTTAACGAATGAATGATCAAAGATAATAATGCTATTATCTATGTGTACGTATGATGCATGATCGCGAACGAAAGTAATGAATGGTTGTAAAAGGATATAAAGTATTTTATTTATAAAGCTAGAACTCACTCAGCAACGCTGACTTTTATGTTTTTTCCAGGTGGCAGGTGATTGTTGCTGAGGATGCCACGGGGCAGCTACTTGGCATTTTTGGGATGGCATCCATTTGTATAACAATGATGTTTTTGTGATGTAATGCAAATCATGATATTTTGTAACAGTTAACTACATTGTATTATTTTGCAAAAGCTGTCATTAATATTTGAAATGGTTTTAAATTATTCCGCTGCGATGTTTTTCATAGATGTAAATGTATATTTTATGTTTTATGTGCGATGATTGTCCAACTGTGAGCGTCCAGGGATCGGGGCCTTGCAATGCTCCAGGCACATGACAGGAAACAGATCTCTCCTTCAATAATTCCAACATTTTGATGGAGGTCCTGCCCAGTTTGGAGGTGAGGCTGGAGGATATATTTCTGGCAGAGGAAGTTTATCCAATGGAAAATTAAAAGTTGAAAAAGTTCACTTTGTCAAACATCTTGAACATAACCTGTTAAGTGTTTCTTAGTTTTGTGATCATAAGCATCAATGCTCTTCACAGAACATGAGTGCATTATTCTCAAACACGGGATGACAATCCTCAAGAATTAGTGCTTCTTAGATCTGCTAGAAAAGGGGATATATAAAATCTTGATATGAACAATGCTTCCCCAATGGGTGAAGTGTCATGCTTTTTTTCCAAAGCTGATGGTGATGAGTCAACACTATGGCATAAACGAATGAGTCATGTAAATTTTAAGACAATGAATAAATTGGCTAAAAATAACTTGGTACATGGTTTGCCTAAAAAGGAATTTTTCTGCAAAGATAACTGTGTTGCATGCTTGATAGGGAAGCAACACAGGGCATCTTATAAATCCAAAGCTGTTAACTCCATCACCAGTCCATTACACTTATTGTACATAGATCTATTTGGTCTTACAAGTATAATGAGCATTAGAAGGAAATCATACTGCCTTGTGATTGTTGACGATTTTACAAGATTTACAAGGGTATTCTTTTTAAGAACTAAAGATGAAATTGCTGAAACTTATAAATCTTTTATTCTTAAAATAGAAAATCAAATTGATCACAAGGGTTAAAATAATTAGAAGTGATCAAGGGACTGAGTTTAAGAACCACGTTCTTGACTCATTTTGTAACTCAAAAAAGATTGCCAGACAATATAGTGCTCCTAGAACTCCTCAACAAAATGGTGTTGCTGAGAGAGGAACAAGACACTTATTGAAGCTGCTCGGACCATGTTAGCTGATTCAAAGCTGCCTCTAACATTCTGGGCAGAGGTAGTCAGCACTGCATGCTATGTGCTGAACAGGGTTCTTGTAGTTAAGCCACATGGAAAAACCCTTTATGAGCTATGGAATAAGAGGCCACCGTTCATTGGCTTTCTAAAATCCTTTGGCAGCAGGTGTACCATACTTAACACAAAAGACAATTTGGCAAAATTTGCTGAAAAGTCGGATAATGCTATCTTTGTTGGATATTCCTCTAACTCTAAAGCTTATAGAGTGTATAACATCAAAAATCAACAATTTGAGGAATCTTTCAATATTGTAGTTAATGAGCACACTCCTTGTGTTAGGAGGAATGACCCTGACCATATCTTTGATTTAGAATTGTTTCCAAAGTATTCTAAACCGTCTTGTGAGAATGTTTCAGCTAGAACAGGTGCTCAAAGTGATTCTGATGAAGACTAATTGTTTAGATTTCCAGGCCTATTCCAAGTTCTCCAAGAGCTACTACAAATCAAGCTCCCAGTATTGGCAGATCTGACATTATGACTATCTCAAGGGATAGTGGAGCTACAACCAGTGATTCACCTATTGACCCTCAAACCTCATCAGGTGACACTGCACAACACCAAGCTGATGGAAGTAGCCTCGTGAAGGAACAAGCAACTGTTAATGCTGCTTCACAGCGAATAAATGATGATGATGTTATTCATTCACTTAATCAGTCCTCATTGAATGAGTTTGAAACAGCAGCTGGACCAAGTGTTCAAGCTTCTAAGCAAAATATGTCCAATCTAGATCTATCTTTGCAATTGGAGGTAATTCCTAGACTTAGGATTCACAACACTCATCCAACATCATAGGGGAAGTCTCTGTAGGTGTGAGAACAAGAGGACAAACTCACAATGGGAATGTCTGCTTGTACTCATGCTTTTTATCCTAGATAGAACCCAAGAAGGTAGAAGATGCCTTGAAAGATAGTAGCTGGGTTGAATCAGTGCAAGAGGAGCTGCTTCAATTCAAGAGAGAAAAGGTTTGGAACCTATGTCCGCTACCATCTGGTCAAGTACCTATAGGCACAAAATGGGTTTTAAGAAACAAGAGAGATGATAGACGCTTGATCATCAAGAACAAGGCAAGACTGGTGGTTCAAGGATACACTCAAGAGGAGGAATCGATTATACTGATGTCTTTGCACTTGTTGCAAGACTTGAGGAAGTTAGGATCTTTATTGCTTATGCTGCATCCAAGAATTTCACTGTCTACCAGCTTGATGTCAAGTGTGCCTTTCTATATGGGGATATAGAAAGGGAAGTCTATGTGTGCCAGCCTCTAGGATTTGAAGACCCATAGCACCCCAACTATGTGTGTAAATTGGATAAAGCTCTATATTGGCTGCACCAAGGACCTAGGCTGTGGTATGAGACATTGTCTCAGTTTCTCCTAAAAAATGGTTACACTAGAGGTACCATTGATAAGACTCTTTTCATAAGGAATTCTGGAAAGGACATCTTGCTCGTTCAAGTCAATGTTGATGACATCATATTTGGTTCCTCAAATGATCAAATGTGTAAAGACTTTGAGAGCATTATGAAGAAAAAGTTTGAGATGAGTTCCATAGGAAAAATGGACTTTTTCCTTGGAATTTAGGTGAAGCAAATGAAGGAAGGGTTTTTCATCAATCAATCTAAGTATGCCAATGACATCTTAGAAATATTTGATATGAAAGATTGTAAGCCAACCAAAACAACTCTACCCAGAAACCATAATTTTTGTCCTGACTCTGAGGGGAGGATACTGATCAACATCAGTATAGGGCAATTATTGGTTCTCTGATGTATCTCACAACAATTAGACCTGATATCATGTTTGCAACTTGCATTTGTGCAAGATATCAGGCTGCTCCAAAGGTGTCTCATCTAGTTGCTGCCAAGAGAATCTTCAGATACCTCAAAAGAGCACCTAAATTAGGTCTCTGGTATCCAAGGAACACCAATTTCAATATCTATGGCTATTTTGACAGTGACTATGGTGGCTGCAATATCAACAAGAAATCAACATCAGGTGGATGTCAATTTCTTGGTGGAAGGATCATCTCATGGCAATGCAAGAAGCAATCCTGTGTCTTGACATCAACTGCTGAAGCTGAATATATTGCTATTGCTAGTTGCTGTGCTCAGCTGCTGTGGATTCAGAACCAGATGATAGACTACGAATTTAACTTCATGAGCACTCCTATCCACGTTGACAACAACAGTGCTATCTCCATTACTGAAAATCCAGTGAAGCACTCCAAGACAAAGCACATTGATATCAGGTACCATTTGATTAGAGATATTCATGAGAAAAATCTAATTAAGCTAATCAAAGTTGACTCAAATGAACAATATGCTGACTTGTTCACCAAAGCCTTTGATGAACAAAGATTCAAGTATCTCATTACAGCTATTGGGATGATAAACATTGATTATTCTATCTCATTTGAAAACCTTTTAATGTGTAAAGTCTTGTGTCAAAACAATCTAAGCCCTATTACAAAAGGTCCTTCTCTGAAATTTTCACTAAATATAAATTCTTTTTAAGAGGAATTAACCCTCGGAAGATGTCTTACATATCTTCCGAAGCAAATTCCTCTCAGAATAATTTTCTTCTCGAAAGAGTTTTTAGTCTCAAAAGAAGCGATTGATTACATATCAGATCTACTTCTGAAGCTTATAAAACTCTCCATTCGGAAAGCAGTCTCTACTCTCGGAAGTAAGAACTTTACCTTCGGAAGTAAAATTGCCTTCGGAAGAAGATTACCTTCGGAAGTAAAATTGCCTTCGGAAGAAGATTACCTTCGGAAATGCTTTATTCTCAGAAGAAAGACTTTACTGTGTAACGAAAATCTTTTGGGCCCCACTATGTAAAAAGTAAAGATTTTGTTAATGATGTCGGATTATTTAAATGTACTAAACCTTACCGCCCCTGTCACATCATCCACTGAAACATCCTGTCACCTTATCCAAACCCCCTAAACCGCCATTTCACCCATTTATATAACCCTGACTAATCACTTTCATCTTTTTACCAAATTTACTGCTCTAAAGGCTTTCTTCGTCCTCAATTCACCCAATTCCGAACTCATCTTCTTTGCAACTTTCTCAATCGCACTTAACCCTCAGCACAACCAAGTCGCACTCTTTGATTCTTCAAGAGATGCTGACTTCTCTGATATAATTTCCTTTCTTACCCAATCGTCTTATTACACCGCTCTGACTGTTAACCCTACCGTTTACTCAAATCACATGGTTGAATTTCGGGCCAATGGTTAGATTGAAACCCTAAATGGGGTTTTGGTAATAAGGTCTAGCATTTGTGGCCAGGAGTTGGTCATTTCCGAACAACTCATCAAGGAGCATCTGGAGCATCATGATGAGGGCGCTCCTACAGAGTTTCCCAAGACAGATTTGGACAACACCTATATCCAAATGGGATATGGTGGAGATGTAAGCAGGTCTACAGTCTACAAGTTTAACTTCTCTTACAACTGGAAGTCCCTACTGCATGTTGTTCTCCATTGCTTGTCAAACAAATCTGGGGGATGGGATCAAATCCCATATGAACTAGGGTGCCTAGTTCATGGATTGGTGAGAAGCCTCCGCTTTAATTATTCAAGGTTTGTGCTGACTAATCTTATGGGGAACCTCCAGCGGGACACATTCTTCATGTATCCCACGTTCCTTCAGCATATAATCAACTGTGAGTTGGACCAGAGTCAGCTTGTCTGTGCAGCTGCTTTGACTGTCCCTCAAATGGTGCCGACCATCTTCAAGATTTTGAGTAGAGTGTCCACAAACTTCACCGGAAGACATACAACACTTCTTCCAGGTATGACTAAGCGAATGGCTCTTGGTGACATCCCTATTAACCCCACAGGTGATGAACCCACACCAACAACTACCCTCACATTGCCAAATTTACCTTCTCACCCCATCACTATCACATACCAAAGACGCCCCAAACGAACTCTTGTTCAATCTTCTCTGATTAAACAAGCTCCTCCTGTTTAATCCAAAAAGACTAGAGTGGAACAATGGGCTCCCATTCAGTCTGAGGTCTCACCATCCTTCACAATTGACCTCAATATGGGTATTGAGTCTCCTCAGTCTCAAACCCATAAGCCTAAAACCCAAGTTGTAAACCCTCAGGGTGAGTCTTTATACTCCCCTGAGCAGCCAAAAAGGGACAACCCCACCATAGGCTCAATGCCATTAGACATTAACCAAGGTCCCGAGTCATTAGGCTTAACTTCTATATCTTTTACTGACCTATTCATAGGAACTGATGAGGAGATTACGTGTCTTCAGGGAAATGAAGTTGATCCATAACACCCTCTTAAGGATCTACAGAGCCTAAAGAGACCTCTTATCTCTAGCCCCCATCAGCAAGCCTTTACTGAGGTGAGTCCCACTGATGTGGAGGGGACTCATGTAGATTCAACTGCCACTACTTAAGGAGCCTCAATGGACCTTCAGGACAGTGGTAACATCAGTGAGACTGAATCTACGGCAACCATGCCCTTTGATGACTCTGAAAGAGACATCACTGAGCAAGGAAAACCAGGGTGCCAAGAAACCACATCTGGTGGTGAGGATGAACATACTAGGTATGTTTCCTCATCTCCCTATGATTCTTCAAAAGAAGATGAGGGAAGAATGCAACTCACTATTCAAGACCTACTTTCTAAAGTCTCAAACCTTGAATCTAAGGTTAGGACTTTAGAGGATAGGTCTGCTACTCAGCAACTTGAGATTGAAAATCTCAAGGCCAAACTAGCGAGAAACAAATTAAGAGGTTTGTTAGGCATGTACCAATTCAGGTCTCATTGACCTCTTCCTCTAGCTCATCAAGCTCTTTCAAGATACCCCATTCAACAAGCTTCAGTTTTTACTGAGCCTCCTCTAGCTGTAATTCAAGTGGACCAAAGGATGCTCCAAGATCTCAACAGGTTCTTTAACAAGTTCCTGATGGAATCTTTTATTGAACAGCCAAGTCCTGACTTGTCTGTGATTTACTTTGGAGCTCAAGAGCTTCAGAGGCTAAATGCACCTTCTAATACTGTTAAGGAAGTTGGTCAACCTAAGGTCCAAGTGGAACCTGAGATTAATTTCGAAGGGGAAACAAGGACTGATGGCCCAGCAACTGAGACAGTTGGGTTAGAGAGTGCATTCTCATAGACTTCCGAAGCACAAGTCAAAGCCTCGGAAGAACAACTTCAATCTTCCGAAGCTGAGATTGTAGTTGCAGAAGGACTATTCTCTTTATCCGATGATCTAATAGTCACAGATGTAATCCTAGAACTTGCATCTGAGGTTAATAGGGAGGATTTTCTCACCCAACCTCTAGCTCAAACATCATCATTGACTCCAACTCCCATTACTACCACTCAACCTGAATCTTCCATCCAAGAACCCCCAAAGTCTAGCACTTCCGAAGATATCAAAGGAAGAGGAAGATGACTGAGGAAGAGCTTCAGGAGGAAGCAAGGTTAGAAAAGCTCAAGAGAAAAGGTAGACTTCCAACTAAGAAGTTGCTAGCTACTAGTAGCAAAGCAGCTGCAGCCAACCAGGTGCCTGTCAACAATAGAAGAAGAGTGGAAATCATTGACAGACTTGTCAATTTAGGAGCTGTGAATAAAGATGTACTCCTGCTACCATTAGAGGAGTTAGCTGAGTTAGAAAAAGCAACTTTGCTACAAATTCAGCAAAAGGAAGAAGTAGGAAGGTTGGCCTTAGAGGAAGAAAGAGAGAAGAAGAAAAGAGAAGCTGATCAACAGCTTAGGAGGGAAAGGATAACTTTCCTAACCGCCAGGGGTTTCTCTCTACATGACAATGATACGATCTTATGGCTCTTCAACAAAGAGCAAGATTAAATGGAGAAGGAGAGAAAGAAAGCTGCTAAGGAGAAGCTGAGGTTGAAGAAGAAGAAGGAAGAAGAAGCAGGACTTGCTGCTGCCAGAAAGATAAGTGAAAAGGCCTAGATGAAAGACTATCTCTAGGCCCATTGCTTCTCTGGCAGGCAGGTAGGTCCTATGTCTGAGAAGACTCTCCAGCGACATGTCAGTGACATAAAGGCTGACATTCGCTCGGGGAAGAGGAAGGAGATGTACAGAAGGGGACAGGGGATGATCTTCAAACCAACCACTCAACCCCAACCTCAAACCCAACCACAACCTGAACCAATTCCTTTTCCATTCCCCATCAAGACTGAACCAACCTCTGAGCCTTACACCCCTGAACCTACACCATCAACCTTACCAACTTCCTCACCTTAACAACCTAAACTACCCATCCTCCAACCCAAAACACTTGCCAAAACCCAAACACTACAACCTACCCAACAACCTCCCAAACCATCCCCTCAACCTTCCAAACATCTCTCCTTAGAGGAGTTCAAGGCAATCAAGACAAAGCTCATCAACTGTACAATCCTGAGCAATATCTCTTGTGAGGAGGAGTCTGTCAAACTGACTTATGTTGATGGATTCTCATGTTCCCTTACTAGAGATCAATTTCTTGATTTGTCCAGAGGAACGTTGGACCAAGCCGCCAAGCTCCTTGGCTTCAACTTAGATTCTATGAATGAAGAAAAAATGAAGCTAAGGAGAAGGCTGGTGACTCTGCTGGATACAAAGAAAGGGGACAAGGTGCCAAGTCAACCCCTTGTGCCTAGAAAGAGGATTATCCAGTGGAGGTTCAAAGACTTTTGTCACAACTTTGTTGTTGAGAGAGAGAGTGGAGAGCTAAACAGGGTAAATTCCTCATCTTTGCTACACTTAAGCAGATTTGATATTGCTGAGTTAGCAGAGAAGCCACTCTCCAACCCCTCCAGCTCTGAGATAGCTGCTCATATCAGAAATCACCTGAGCAGTCTTCATCTAGCCGAGCTAACTGCTAGGACTAAGATTGAAGAAGAGTTGAAACTGAGAGAGGAGGAGAAAAGGAAAGGATTATTAACCAAAGGTAAAGACTTTCTTCAAATGGTTGAGGGTCCTGAACTTGAATCCATAGTTAGATGGGAGTATGACTATAACTCCTGTCAACTAACTCTCTTCAGGAGGGCACAACAAAAGGTACATGTCATTCAGAGTGATAGACTGGATCTCCTATACAATAATGACTTGTACAAACTTCTCAGCACCACTTCAGGAAAGAACAAGGAAACAGACAAACATCTTCTGTCCCTGGTGCTGAAGGTTTTGAGAAGCAGAAATAAGTGAGGTTTTGGTAGCATCAGCCTAGGGGAAGTTTGTTGGATCTAGAAAGGCTGGTGCAACCAAAACCAAATCACTTAAAATATTTTTGGGTACAACTAATAAAGGACTTCCGAAGGTAAGTGTAGAACTTCCGAAGGAAATGGAGTTCTTCCGAAGACAAAGTGCAAGATCATCTTCTGAAAGAAAGCTCCATCTTCCGAAGACAAAGTATTCACTTCCGAAGATTCAAGACTTAGAAGAAAAGATAAGAAGTCAACTTCCGAAGTATGAAAATATGAAGAAGTCCTCAAGCCTCGGAAGAAGTAGCCTCTTTCGAAGTATAAGTGGCTTCGGAAGAACTTGTTTTCGGAAGAACTTGTTCTTCCGAAGCCAAGTAACCTTCGGAAGACACTACTATGAACCAGTGGACATAAGTATGGTCTCTCTGACAGTCCGCTGCAGACCTCTGAGATACTGCATGGCATTTTCTCAAAAGCCATGTAGTTGACCATACTTTATTCCACTGTTCATCTTTATCAGTTAGTACAGTTGCCAACTTTAGTTGGTGACAGAAGGTAAGTCATGGACATGTCATGACTACCATATCTTAGATAATACTTTATCTAAGATACCTTAACTTTAGCATTGTAGTATATGTTTTAGTTATAGGTTTCCAGCTGGTATCAAAGTATATCCGCCTGTAGGATCTAGTATATATAGTTTCTCATTGCAACTCTTGTAGCATGCTTGTAAGAGTCTTGTACTACATTGAGTTGAGAAGTAATATATACAAGTACCTTGAAAATTATTTCTTTGTGTTCTTTGCTACTTAGTATATTATCATCAACTCTTAGAAGTGATTCTACTTCATCTGATACGAGTGTGTTTCAAGTGATTATTGAGAGAAAAACTAAGTGTTTAAGTGACAAAAACCCGATCCTGCATTTTCTTTTTCATGAATAAGTGATGGGATCAAAAGAGGGAATACTAGATGATTCAACTATAATATATTTATGTGACCCTTAGGCCTAAGGGGGCAACGTTACCATGTGGAAAATGAGTTGGAAACTAGAATGGAATGATTTAACTTGGAAACCCCCAAAGGATTTAGGATTATGGGACACTGCAAACCGCTATGCGTTCGATGGGTTAGCCATAACGGTCCACCATGGAATAAGGTTCAAGGTCCGAGATAAGGGTCTTATATCAGACCATTAAGAAATTAGGCAACAGTCTGCTAAGGGTGTAACGAACCACAAAGATTACATGTAATGGTCCACAAGGAATATTCCATTTCATGATGAGAATATTCCATTTAACATATGAGAAAATGTCCTTTTAAGGAGGTAGCGCACTGCCAAGGCTAAGGTGCGCTCCGTGAAGGAGCCCTTTCAGGTAAACTCGATATCAAAGCTATTAATCACTTCTCTCTTTCTACCTGAATATCTCTTTCTCCCTGTATGGTTTCGAGGTGTTTAGGTGTTCATGTGAATGATTGGAGCTCGTAGCCACGTTGGTTTAAATTGTTTTGGCTTTGAGTGATGTTTGGAGTCTTAGTTCCTTTGGTAAGCCTCAAAATCTTCTAAGTAAGAGTTACTACCCATTACAAACAACATTATGACATGTGAAATCTATTGTAGTGTAGAATCTCCCAGGGGTGGGTTCATAGACGTTAGAGGTTTGGATTTGAGTTTAGATCTATTGTGCTAAGGTTCTCAACCTCCACATTATGTATTATTATGGATTAGTTGGGAAAACTAGGGTCTTGAAAAGAACCAAACCGGTGTCTAAATGATTTGGATGCATATTGGTAATATATTAAGGAAATTAACCAAATTTGGATAAATAAATTGTCATGGGACAAGATTTGTTATAAGTATGAAATGGGTAATTAAGTGATATTTCATAATCGTGATGATTTCATTAGAGCATACATGATATGGATTTCGTGTGGTAGTTAACTTACTCTAGTCACCGTTTAGAAGTGTGTGTAAACCCTAACTCTTTGACACGGGTTCATCAAGAGCTTTGAGGGAAATATCAACTTAAGTCAGGAAGACTCTAGCTCGAGGTCTGTAACTCCAGGATAATCAAACTTGAATCAAATCATGAAGAATTAGATCAAAATATGATAATCACAATCAAAACCCCTTTGATCTATATTGATTGCTAATAGTATTGTTTACAAGTAAATCCCTCAATCAATTGGTCATTCAACCATTAACCAACACTAATGACAATTAACTTATTATAGTCTAGACTAATATTCATTAATTGCACTTAACTCCCTAGACTTAGGCTAATTAACACAAAATTACATATTAAGTATAAAAATGACTAAAAACAAGATAAAATATATTTTGTTCACACAAAATATATTTATTACAATATAACTCCTAGTCATCTAAATCTTCAACGTTTCGTCTCAGTTCCTCGTCTCGAACGTGTCGGGTTTGACTTTTGTTGACTTTGACCGTGATGTTGACTTTTGTTGACTTTCACTGTGTTGATAATATAGACTATCTTTTACAGCTCCAACAATACTCCCCCTTAGTCTATTATTATCAACGTCTTCAAACGAAATCAACATCGAGAAGTCAACGGTAGAAAGATCTACAATTTGAATCTTTCTAAATCTGATGAGAAAGATTTTTCATCTCATAAGCTCCCCCTATTTATATGCTCCCCCTTTTCGAGTGCAAGCTTTACAAAGATATTGGAACATGTTTCCCAAATCTCTAATCTTGAGTGCTTCAGAAGATGTAGGAGGAGGATTCCTAGCTCGGTATCTTCTGCAAACTTGAGGAACAGGTTCTCTGATCAGGTACACTGCTCAACTGATGATCAGGCATCACTTAAAGCAAAAATCTGAAACACATTCACAAACACAATCTCGACATTTCTAATTAGATCATTTCATTTTAACAAAATAAACCGTGTTTATCTGTGTGTTAAAAACAAGCGAACCCGTGTTCGTTTGTGCGTAATTTTCGTGAAATGCATGAAAAATGATAAAATTGAAACAGCATAATATGGAAGACCTAACTGAAATTAAAATGAAATTTTATTATAATTTTTTTATATTATATACATTTATTATAACATTTTTTTATCTATTATCTTTTTTTTGTTTTTTTATAACAATTAAAACCGAGAACTGAATCGATCATGAGATCACATCCTCAAGATATACTTTAGCACAAAGATGAAATTAATCATCGATAAGCAATGAGATCACACTGATAACTGAATCTAATCACAATCTCTGAATGATTTTGAAATTCTCAAACAAATCATAACGATTGCTGATATATTTGTCCACTTAAACTCATGCCCTATCTTTTTCAACAAGCAGCGAATGATTTGTTAAGGTTTGATTAGATGCTTTAGAATGTTAGGACCCCACAATCATTTGGCAAAAACCCTCACCCAACCTCAGGATTTCTTGAATTTTGTTATGATCTTTATAGAGCAAGGCGTGTACATTAGTGTGCAAGTGATTATCATCAGAATATTATATTCTGTGATGAATTCATTGTTAGATGATTTGACAACTTAGATCAAAATGGTGAGAGCTCCAGGTCTATACTCACGTATAACAAAGGAGATAACCATTTAATCATATGGCGATGAGAGCTCCAGGTCAGTACTATCGTACAGCAGAGGAGATCATCACTCCAGGTCAGTACTTTCGTACAGCAGAGGAGATTAGCACAAACACTAGACACATAAATACACCAATCATGGGTCAAAGATATGGCTTATATGATTTGTATCATGGTGGGTGAAAGATCAATTCTCAATCCAATTTTTGTCGGGACTCAGTTTTTGTGCAGGCCAAAACTGATTGCGTAAATCCAGACGTCCTTAAGCATATATTTTAATTTAAATCATGATGCTGCTGTCTACTTTATTCTTCAGGCTGAGTCTACCAAGCATATCAATAAAGAATCTGTTTATTTTTCTATTATTTGCACTTAAAAATAAGATGTAAATCAGATAACAGAATCAGTTACTATCATTTCTCATTTTTCAAACGCAAGTCATGCAAAAACAAGCATTTCAAGAAGATATACAATCATTTCTTAATCATCTTGAATCAAGTTCTCAGTTTTTTTTTCATTTTTATTTACTTATACTCTCCCCCTAAATTTTTATTTTTGCAAACTTTTCTTTTTTATTTTTTTTATTTATTATTATTTTTTATATTTTTTTATATTTTTTTACTTTTATTTTTATAAAACTGTACAAAAATAAAAAATTATCAAAGAAGGTCTTCCAAACTACACCGATTATCAAGATAAGAAATGAATTATCAAGAAATATGCAGTGACTATGAAGTGAGAACTGTGATAATGCAGATAAAAATCCAGATTGTGAATATAATACCATGACATTAACCTGTTTGTTTCGCCTCAAATTTGAATTAGGAACAATCCCTGTCAGTAAACCGGATTACTAACAGTCCTCCTGAATTGTTCCTGCACTCATTAACAAATTAGTTAGAAAGGGGAACCCAGGCTATCGTAGTCCTGGAAGTTCCTTTTTCATCAATATAAGAAACCTGCTTCGGCACACAACCGTTTAAACAATCGGGGGTTACTGTATCCTTCTTTTTAATTTGCCAAATTTGTTTCAGTTCAATTAATTTGGATTTGAATGAATTAAATTTGGAAATTAATTTCTGTTTAAGACCAGAAGGAAAAGAATTTGGTTTTGAACCTTTGGTCATTTTCATCTTTGTATCATATAAAACCGGCTTCACATGAAAAGGTTTGGATGGAGGGTTTTTTATCCAACCATTCAAAGATGTTTGCTTTTTACCTTTTGAACTAGAGAAGCAACCCGTGTTGCCTTTACCAACTGGAACATTCTTTGTTGACTATGATCCGGAGAAGCAATTCGGTTTGTCTTTACCATTAGAAACAAGTCTTTGAGGACATTTCTTTACCACATGACCTTCTTTTCCACACTCAAAACAAGCCTTGAATGGCTTTTGATGCTTGACTGAACCGTGTGATGAAGGTGGGGATGAGGATTGCTTTGAGCTTGTAGCAGATTCTTGCTTGTTTTGGCATTTGCTATGCTGAACAGGGAATGAGATTTTCACTGATTGACTGGGTTGCTTTGCAATTGGAGAAGAGATCCGTATTGGTCTTGATTCAGCTTTTGGAAGCTTTTGTGACTTGACAATGTTAGGAGACATCTTGATCTGTGAGAAACCAACACGCACCTCTATGATTGATTCATCATCTGAGCTTGTCCAGTCTCGTATACACAAATCTTTCTCCAACGGATCTTGATTGACACCTCCTATTGTGTCGGCTTTTATTAAAGGATTCTGATTGCTTGATGATTCGACAACTGTTCCTTCTTTAACAAACCTGACAGGAACAAACGAAGGAATATTACCTGTTTTGAATTTGTTGAAGAAGGTTGGAGAAGTAACTGATATTGGAGATGAAGCATCAGAAGTGGAATCATCATTAATCTTCTTATCAGACCCCTGCTTGAGGAATCCTAAACCTACAGGTGAATCCTGCACATCTCTAACCTCTTTAAGATTAACGTTGCTTAAACCTGCATTTAAACTATTAGTTTCTGCAGCTTCAATCAAATCATTAGATGGATGAGGTTGAGGCATAGGAGAGTAACAATGGGTGCTAGGAGGAGGATAGACGTATAGATTTTCACCACAACCCACTCCCGTTTTAATCCTAGCTCCCCTCTGTTTACACAGTAGCTCTTCCTGTTTCATTCCGGATATGGTCCATCTATCAAGCTTTGTTTTAAGCTTGCTTGTTTCAAATTCAGCCAAAGTGACTCTTTCGTTTAAAAGATTAATTTCAATATTTCTTTCAAGAAGAGTTCGTTTTAAATGATCATTTTATTTTAAAGCTTCATTTAATTTTATGAAATATTTGGCTTCATTCTTTTAAAGTTCTGCGTTTATGGTGGTTAACTCCTTTTAGTTATCTAAAAGTAACCTATTAGCTTTATACACACTAAATAAACGAATTTTACAAGCAGAAGAACACATATCCTGAACTGTCTCGTATGGAAGATCCAAGATGACTCTTTCAGCAGTAAGAGCCTTCTCACAGTTGCAAACTCTGGTATCTCGTTTCAATTCCTCTTCCTTCTCAGCATCATAAACTTTAGCATTCAACTTAACTCCACCTTTACCCATTGATGTCTGCTTAAGCTCCTCTTGTACCTCTTCAGTTCCCGGTTTCGGTAAACCGTCGGAATTGGTGCCAAAATCTGATCTCTCTTCTGGTTTCTCTTTGGAGTTTGAAGTGATCTTTAGAGTTAGATATGTTGCTTCATAGTACTCACGACGTTTGATATCCAACTCCATTTCTTTCAGTTTGTTGATCACCTCCATTAGTTTGTAATCCCGAAAACCTCTATCTCTTTTAATCGACTTGCCGTGTGAGCTCCATTCTGATGGGAGGGAATCAAGCAATCTTAGAACTTGTTCATGATTTCCCAATTGGGCATCAAACTTCTTCAGAATACTTGCCACCAACAGAAAACGATCAACAAAATCAGACATCGTTTCATTCTTTAAAGCTGCAAAGTTATCAAACCGACATTGTGCAATTGTGAGATCATCAGATTCGAAGGATTTAATCAGTTCTGCAAAAGCCATTTTTATTTTTATTTTGTTTAAACAATTAAACTCCCCAAAAATATTTTTCCCAAAACAATTTAGAAAAATTCTCCCCCAGGAAAAATATTATTTGTAAATGTCACGCTAGAAAATCTTAGCAACTGGGATCAAGCTAGTTTCGCTGTGAAATTTCGGCAGTAGTTTCGCTAGCCGAATGTCACAAATGGCTTAGTTTCGCTGATAAGTTCGCACGAAACAAGCTTGAACTTTCGTTCAATGATACTTTCGGCAGCAATGTCGCTTGTAAATCAACCACAAGCACTGTTGAACTTTCGTTCAAGATCACTACTTTCGCTGAGGTGCTGAAATTAACTACAAAGTGTAAAACACTTGTAGTTTCGCTGAAAGAACATGCAGTTTCGCTGGAAGAACTCGTAGTTTCGCTGGACGAAGCTGAAAAGCTTTTTCAACACGAAATCAATCTGATATCGCCCAAATCTCAATGTATTTGAAATCTGATGATTAACAGAGCTTTCCCGACCAATAACAAGAAAACTTCAATCAATTTTCATATTAATAACAGTCAAATCTGATCCGAAATTGATGAAAACTTGATATTGAACAAAAACAACCAAAACCTCAACTTCTCTCTCTAAAAATCTTCAAATCTTCAGTGAATTTGATCCAAAATAGCTCTGATACCAAATTGTAACTCCAGGATAATCAAACTTGAATCAAATCATGAAGAATTAGATCAAAATATGATAATCACAATCAGAACCCCTTTGATCTATATTGATTGCTAATAATATTGTTTACAAGTAAATCCCTCAATCAATTGGTCATTCAACCATTAACCAACACTAATGACAATTAACCTATTTATAGTCTAGACTAATATTCATTAATAGCATTTAACTCCCTAGACTTAGGCTAATTAACACAAAATTACATATTAAGCATAAAAATGACTAAAAACAAGATCAAATATATTTTGTTCACACAAAATATATTTATTACAATATAACTCCTAGTCATCTAAATCTTCAACGTCTCGTCTCGGTTCCTCGTCTCGAACGTGTCGGGTTTGACTTTTGTTGACTTTGACCGTGACGTTGACTTTTGTTGACTTTCACTGTGTTGATAATATAGACTATCTTTTACAGCTCCAACAAGGTCATAGGCATGACTAGGGCAGGTCGGGTGGATTGTCTCGGGTGGGTTGAGCCGAGGGGTTTCACGGTCAATGAGGTAATGTCTTAATGTGAAGTTAATATGTTACAAGGTTGTAAAATGCTCGTTGTAACCCCCCAACCGAAGTACGGAGAAGATTGGATAACTCATCACTGTGAGTCTAACTATCCACTTTTCTTATTTGCTTTTGGGGCTATATTCAAGCTTGTTAAAGTGATTTGATGAAAATGCTTCAATGTGTGTGTATGTGTATGATGATAAGTTAAATGGTCCTTGATGGGCTGGTATACTAGTTGGTCATTATGGACGTGTGTAAGGATTCCTATAAGTCTGATGCAGCCAAAACATCCAAAGTCTCTCTGCAAGCATGCACTAAAGAACAAAAGTAGAAATGCTTCGGAAGTTTTACACCATGCACCATAAATATTCTAAGTGTAAAATCTTCCGAAGCCAAGACCAACATCTTCCGAAGCCAAAAGAGAAGTCTTCTGAAGCTTCAAAGACAAAGTCTTCTGAAGCCAAAGAGTGAAGACAGATTTCTTCCGAAGACTTTTAGAGATATGCCTTTATCTGATGTACTTTACCATAACGCTGGACCACCTTTCCGCTGCTACTCTGTAAAGTCACCAACTTACATGAGTTGGTGAAAGGTCCATGCTTTTCGTAACTGTACATTGAGGTCTTGAGTCCATGCTTTCTACTTTATGTACTTTTATCCTTTTTGTAATATATTAGGATGTGAGCTATGGCATGTCATAGTCACAAGTCAAAAGGCAGATCTGCCTTTTGACTCTACATTTGATTTTGTAGTTGTCTAATTAATTGTATCCAGCTGGCCTTCAAAGTATGGCCGGCTGTAGGATGTAGTATAAAGTATCTCAAGTACTTGTAACTTTCTATCGATGCTTTGTAACTTGTAATAGAACTTGAGAAGCAATATACAACATTCTTGAAAACCAAATACTTGTGTTGTTTGCAATCTTGTTCTTTCTCATATTTACTTGTGTTCTTAGCATCTTTCATTAACAAGTTAGCCAGTTCCCTATTTGATCTGTTAAGTGTTCTAAGCAACTCTCCTCATTGTGTTGCTGTGTTGTAAGTGCATACCCTTCAACGGTCCTGCATTTGGTATCAGAGCATTTCAGGCTCTTGATATAAGATCTCACCATCTTAAGATCCCTTACACACACAAAATACTTAACAACTCAAATGGCAGCTATAACCAAAGCTAATATGGAAACTGGAACTATGACAAAGTCTCCACTGATCACTCCTGAAGACTTTGATACATGGTGTCAAAGAATGGAAGGCTTCATCAAGTCTCAAGACTCCAGGATGTGGGACTCTCTTGTTGAAGGACCTTACATACCAAGCACCACTTCTGCTACTGGTGGTGGTATGATTCCTAAGGCTGTGGCTGATTACTCTGAAGCAGATAGAAAGAGAATAAAGATTGATCAGAAAGCCATGACAGGCCTTCAAACTACTCTTCAAAAATCCATGTATAGAGGTTTCAAGAAGTGCAAAACTGCCAAGCAACTATGGGATATGAGGGGTCTACTGAAGCAAAGGAGAACAAGAAGGATCTCTTGAAGCAGCAGTTTGAAAACTTCACCTTCAAGGCAGGTGAAACCATGACTCAATAATACTTCAGGTATGTTGAGATTGTGGATACTCTAATGGATGTTGGAGTAACTCGTGAGAACAGGGACATTGTAACGAAGTTTACGTCCTCTCTTCCTAGACAATGGACACATTATTGTGTTGTTATCAAGAGGACAGAGAACCTTAAGACTCTTACTCTCACTATGTTCAACCCTTCATGTGGTTGAAAAGGAAAGCATTGAACCACAACATCATCTTATATGCTTCCCTAACAACTCACAAAAGGGCCCTTTCATCACCTTCCCAGAGACTCTAAGGGAAAACTACACTCAAGGAAGTCCTTTCTAAGAGACAAGTTCTTCTCATGCCTTTGTCTCTACTGATGAAATTTCAGGCAACTTTCTCTTCACTCTTGAAGATTTGGACTGTATCCATCCAGGTGATCCAGAGTACATGGAGATAGTCCAACAGATGGCTCTTCTCACTCACAGAGCCAAGAAGTTCTACAAGAGGACATGGAGAAAGTTTCCAAGCAATGCAACCAGTGGAAAGTTTGGGCTGGACAAAAGCAAAGTAAAGTGTTAGAACTGTAACCAGATGGGACACTTTGCAAGAGAGTGTAAGGCCCCAAGAACAAATGGTGGCCAAGCACAATCCAGACCAAACTACACTGAGAAAGCCCCCCAGAATGAGAAGCCAAAGCAGCAAGCTGCAGTTGCTGTTGTAGAAGGAGGCTTTGACTGGAGCTTTCAGGTAGAAGATGCATCTCCAAACCAAGCACTCATGGCAGATCATGATGAAGCCAAGGTATTGGAACATCTTTTTACTCCTGAATGCATTGCTAAAGTTAATAGATACAGGTCCTATAATTTAGAAATGAGATTTGATCTTGAGTCCTTAAATATCTTAAAAGCTGATTTTAAAAGAGCTGAAAATGATTATAAACAAAAGATAGAGGACTTAGAGAAAACCATTTCAACTCTTAAACATGAGCATACAAACTACATGACTCAGATCAAAGATCTCATTACTAAATTAACTGAATGCTAGGCTGAGCTTGTGAGCAGCAAAGCCAAGGCAGAAAAATGTGTTCTTGAAGAAGAGACCTTCAAGAACATAATATCCTCATCCTTGCATGCAAAAGTTTGTTATCAAAATAAGTAGGGACTAGGATCTTATGAGATAGCTCCTCCACACACAATCTTGTCTGTAAGATCTCCTAGGTGTGGAACTTGTGAAGATGAGCTTCTCCTCATAGATCCTGTGACTGAAGAGGATGAAGAGGAGATGGTGGAGAATGGCTCTAAGAAGAGTGAAGAAGAGCATTATAAGAAGGGTCACCATCCCTCTGACGAGAGCAAAGTTGTTGGGATGACCAAGTCAAGAAGAAAGAACTTGACCAGGAAGGCCAAAAGAAAGTCCAAAAAGGCTCAGGAGATCAAGGCCACCTTCAATTCTGCACAGAAACAAGTCTTCATCTCCGCAGGATTTGAAGTGGTAAAGGCTGAAGACACAAACTTGAACTCCATCAACAAGAGTTCTAGTTCATGTCCAAATCATCCCATCATCAAGAAGAAGGCTGATTAGTTGTGCATTACTGTTGTACAACCGAACCATCCAGCTCCAAAGGTAGTTCTAGCCCCACAAGAACTGCCACAACATCTGCAAAGGTGAAGATAGAGAAGGAGAGTGATCAAGTTCAGCCTTGTTCACAAAGAAGAACTCCTAGAAGGAAGAAAATGGACTGTGTTATGTGTGGGAGTACTACTCATCTTGCTAAGGATTGTGTTTACAATCCAAAAAGTACTCTCCACATGACCAAGAAAGAAACTTCTAAGAGTTTGGAGAAGAAGAAGAAAGCTTCTGAAGGAAAGTCTGTTTCCTTCGGAAGCTCCAAAACGAAGAAGAAGACAAGTGGAAACTTGCCTTCAGAGGAAAATTTGGTCTCGGAAGAAAGGAATACTTCCGAAGCACTGAAGCCTGCTGCAGTGAAAGCAAGATCTTCCGAAGGTCCAGTCATCCAAACTACCGAAGTCATCAAAACTTCCGAAGTATTGAAGGTCAAGTCTAAGCTTATAAAGGTGGTGTGGAAGTCAAAGAAAGACCAAGTGACTGAAAGTTCTTCATCAACATCAGCAAATGATCCTTCTAGCATGACTATATGATCAATTACTGTTGCATTGTCTTCAACTTCTTTTGATGAGCCCAAGACCAATGAGGCTTGGGTTTCCAAATGTAACTAATCATCTCTTTTGTGCAGGGACAGCTCAAGACAAACAGAAATGTATGGATCCTTGATAGTGGCTGTTCTAGGCACATGCCAGGCAATAGGTCACTACTCCAAAAGTTTGAAAGAACTGATGGAGGACCAGTTGCTTTTGGAGGAGATACAGGAGGTTACATTACTGGACGGGGCAAGGTCATAAATGATAAGCTCAGCATTGAGAAGGTAAACTTTGTCAAGGAGCTTGGGTACAATCTTCTGAGTGTATCCCAATTTTGTGATCAGAGTCATAACATGTTCTTTACTGAGCATGAGTGCATTGTTCTCAAGCCCGGGGTGGTCATTCCTCATGAGCACATCTTGCTCAGAGCCCCCAGGAAAGGGAACATGTACGAGATGGACTTGCAAGAAACATCTCCCTCAGAAGAAGTTTCATGCTTTCTATCTAAAGCAAATAATGATGAATCTTTCCTCTGGAATAAAAGAATGTGCCATGTAAACTTTGAAAACATGAATAAATTAATTAAGAATGATTTGGTAACTAGAATACCAAAGAAAGGGTTTACAAGTGATGACCACTGTGTTGCATGCCTAAAAGAGAAGCAACACAAGGTATCTCACAAGCCAAAGGAAAGAAATTCCATCATTAATCCCCTACACTTATTACATATGGATCTCTTTGGCCCCACCAGTGTAATGAGTCTAGGAAGGAGCTCTTATTGTTTGGTGATCACAGATGATTTTACAAGATTCACTTGGGTCTTCTTTCTTTGAACTAAGGATGAGACCCCTGAGATTCTGAAGAATTTCATCTTAAAGATTGAGATCAATATGATGACAAGGTCAAAACCATAAGATGTGATCAAGGAACTGAATTCAAGAATCAAATCCTTGATACATTTTGTGATGAAAAAGGTATTACAAGACAATATAGTGCTCCCAGAACTCCTCAGCAAAATGGTGTTGCTGAGAGGAGAAACATGACACTAATTGAAGCTGCAAGAACTATGTTGTTTGACTCTAAACTGCCCATCACCTTTTGGGCAGAGGCAGTGAACACTGCTTGCTGTGTGCAAAACAGAGTTTTAGTAGTTAAGACACATGGTAAGAATCCTTATGAAGTTTGGCACAAGAGAAAACCTTTCATTGGTTTTCTCAGGTCATTTGGATGTCCTTGCACCATCTTAAATACCAAGGATCAAATTGCCAAGTTTGCTGAGAAATTAGATGATGGACACTTTATTGGATACTCTTCTCAAGCTAAAGCTTAAAGAGTATACAATCTCAGAACTAGAGTAGTTGAGGAGTTAGCCAATGTGACTTTCAATGAGCACACTCCCAGTGTGAAAGGTTCTGGTCCGGATTGGCTATTTGATCTTGATTTATTTACCAACTGTTTTAACAAATCTTGTGAGAATGTTTCAAGATCTACAGATATATTACCAACAGGTGATCCTGACCCAAGATTTGAGCTCAGAAGACCTTCAAGTTACACATCTTCAGCTCCAATGGTAACTATTCTTGCAAATGAAGCTTCTACCAGCACATCAATGACAAATCCTGCTGATACTTCTGGGGTGCCTTCAAATTCTAGCTTAGAGGCACAAAACTTAGAAGAAGGAGCTTCAAATGTTGGAGAAAATGGTGGTGGTGAAAGTGATCAGGAATTTCTTGATGCTGATAACCACTACATTGAAGACAACATCAATGATGTCACACACTAATTGGATCAAGTCAATCTTGATAAGTGTGCTGATGTGGAGGGTGAATCTTCTTTGCCAGATCAAAATTTCTCAAATCTAGATCTGTCTAAGCAACTTGCTGTGATCCCTCAGCTAAGGATCCATAAGTCTCATCCTACCACAAACATCATTGGAGATGTTGATTTAGGGGTGAGAACAAAAGGACAAACCGATGAAGCAAATGTTTGTCTTCACTCTTGTTTCTTGTCCCAGATAGAGCCAAAGAAAATTAATGAGGCTCGAAAGGATTGAAGTTGGGTTGAAGCTATGCAAGAGGAGCTGCTTCAATTCAAAAGGCATAAGGTTTGGAACCTATGTCCTCTTCCTCAAGGGAAGACTACCATAGGAACCAAATGGGTTTTTAGGAACAAGAAGGATGATAGAGGACTTGTCATCAAGGACAAGGTAAGACTAGTTGTTCAAGGATATACTCAAGAAGAAAGAATTGACTACACAGATGTTTTTGCTTCTGTGGCAAGACTTGAAGCTGTAAAAATATTCCTAGCTTTTGTTGCATCCAAGAAATTCAAGGTTTACCATCTTGATGTCAAGTGTGCTTTTCTTTATGGGGTGATGGATGAAGAGGTGTATGTCAGACAACCTTCTGGGTTTGCAGATCCTGATCATCCTGATTATGTCTGCAGGCTTGATAAAGCTCTTTATGGGCTGCACCAAGCACCAAGGAAGTGGTATGAGACTCTATCTCAGTATCTTTGTCAACATGGCTACAAAAGAGGTACTATAGATGGAACTCTCTTCATCAAAGGAACAGGAAATGACATAATGCTAGTTCAAGTATATGTAGATGACATTATCTTTGGGTCAACTAATCCAAAGCTCTGCAAAGACTTTGAGAAGCTGATGAAGGACAAGTTTGAAATGAGTACCATGGGGGAATTCAATTTCTTTCTAGGAATTCAAATGAAGCAAGTTGACAATGGCATATTCATAAGCCAGAAAAAGTATGTACATGACATACTTAAAAGGTTTAACATGACTGATTGTAAGGTTGCTAAGACACCCATAGCCAGAAATCACTCCCTTGGACCTGATCTTGAGGGGGAGTGTGTTGATGAACATCTCTATAGGGCAATGATTGGGTCTCTTATGTACCTCACAACTAGCAGGCCAGATATCATGTTTGCTACATGTATTTGTGCAAGATATCAAGCCAACCCCAAGATGTCACACCTGGTCACTGTTAAAAGAATTTTAAGATATCTCAAAGGTGCTTCATCACTTGGCCTTTGGTATTCAAAGAATTCTGACTTTAATCTGTATGCTTATACAGATAGTGACTATGGTGGTTGCAACATGACTGCAAAGTCTACATTAGGGGGATGTCAATTTCTTGGTGGAAGAGTAGTCTCTTGGCAATGCAAGAAACAATCCTGTGTGTTTGCATCAACTGCTGAGGCCGAATACATTGCTACTGCAAGTTGCTGTGCTCAAGTGCTTTGTATTCAAAATCAGATGCTGGACTATGGATTTAACTTTAAAGAGACTCCCATCCACATAGATAACATTAGTGCTATCTCCATCAAAAAGAATCTTGTGCAGGACTCAAGGACAAAGCATATTAATATCAAGTATCATTTGATTAGAGATAACTTTAAAAAGGGATTAATCAAATTAGTCAAAGTTAACACAAATGAACAATATGCTGATCTGTTCACCAAAGCTTTTGATGAGGAGAGATTTAAATATCTTGTATAAGCTATTGGGATGATTAACTTTGAATAGCTTTTCTTAAAACTTAATCATATTTATTTCTAAAACCTGTGTGTACTAAGTGGTCTATTATATCACCTTCATAAGCCCTTGTTTTCTTTGGAAGAAAATCTTTTCAAAAGACTTTTCTTAGATTTTTGAAAATCTTGATCTCTTCGAAAGATTCAAAATTACTTTCGGAAGAAGTTTATGTTGTAGTAAACAAATAATTGCTTCAGTGATTTTACCTTCGGAAGAAATTTCTGAAATATCTTCCGAAGCTTAAAATCAACGTAAGTACTTTGTATGTTTTCAAAGAACAAGTTTCTTCCGAAAGCAATTTACCTTCGGAAGTATCTATTCTTCTTAGAATAAAATATCTGAGTGTAAATTCTCTTCCGAAGCAAAATTCTCAAAAATCTTTGAAATCTCTTCCGAAGCCAATTTGCCTTCGGAAGCTTTTCTTCAGAACTTCTGAAGCAAATAACCTTCGGAAGATGTCTCGACTTCCAAGAAAACTACTTTATGGGCAAAAGTAAACTACTTTTCAGAGGTGGGACCAACATCCGGATTTCAAAGTTTATCATCTTTCATTAACTTTGTCTCAAATCCTTTTCACATAAATCCTCAACGATTCCCTCCTCTTTCACTATTTTCCTCAATTACACTATTCCTTAAACCTAAATTCTCCCAAACCGCCTTTTGTTCTTCATCTTTCTTCATCCTTAAGCTTCTAAAATGGCAAACCTAAATCTTAGAAACAACCCAGATTTCTCCATACAACTTCACAGGCAACATAACCAAGTTGCTCTGTTAAGCTCTGAGAAAGATGAAAGTTTCTCAAAGATTTGCCGTTTTTTAGCTCTATCAAACTACTTCACCTCCCTAACCATTGATCCTACTCTTTATGAGGATCATCTGCTTGAATTTTGGAAGACCTGCCAAGAGGCCATTATGGATGAGGAGAAGGCACTGTCTGCCACAGTGCAAGGGAGGACAATGTTCATCACTCCAACCATCATCGACACTCACTTGCAGCTGGATGATGAAGAAGGTGAGTTGTCCTTCCCAAAGAAAGCTGTAAATCATTCCTTTGAGCAGATGGGCTATAAGGGAGATTTCTCTGTAAAGACCTTCAGGAAAAGGAAGGTCTCATCTCATTGGAAATACCTGCTTCATGTGGTTATCCACAGCTTGTCAAACAAGCATGGAGAGTGGGACCAGATTCCTAAGGATCTCTCCTTCATAGTACATGGAATGGTTCAAGGGGTCAAGTTCAGGTACTCTCAGTTTGTTTATACAAATTTGCTTGCTAACTTGGACTTCTCAACTGTGAACTGGGCTCACAGTTTAGGGAAACAGATAATATTCTTAAATTGGGACAGATTATCCCGACATCTTTAAAATTATGAAGAAGCCAACTGTAGGCTTCTCAGGGGTAGAAACAGCCCTTGTCCCAAAAATGTTAGAGCTCATTGCTCAAGGTGACAACCTAGCAACAAAAGCTAGTGTTGAACCCACACCTTCAACCTCTCAACCACCAAAAAGGACCCAAGTCACCCTCACCTACCAAAGAAAATCCAAACGAACCCCTGCTCAAGCTATTGAGTCTGTGAAGGCCCCCATATACTCACCCATATAGGAGGAAGTGGACACTAGAGCTCCCACTTCCCCTGAGGAGCAAACCACTCCCATCTCTTCAACAATCAGGGATGAGGTTCCTCATGCTCACCCTGATGAGCTCACAAGCCCAACTGCCTTAAGCCTTCACTCTGAGTCTCAACACTCAAGTGAACAACCTTCAGGGGACAGTTACCATCCCGAGCCTTTAGACTTAAATCAACCCATTCCCAACCTCTCATTCTATACTGATGAAGACTTAGGTTTCAATGGATACCATGAGTCTCTCTACTCTTCCCCTACTCAAAGAGAGATTGAGTCTCCTTTGTCTAGCCCACATCAGTCACCCAACACTGAGGTGGATACTTCTGAACCTGTTCAGGATATCCATATGGAAGAGGCTCTCACTTCTGCAAGTGATTACATCATTAAGACCTCAACCATGGCAACTCAGCCCATTCACACCTCAACTGAGGATGACAACGTGCAGAGGAAATCCAGTAGCCAAGAACCTAAGGCTGGTGGTGAGAGAGAGGACTTTGGTCCAATCATCTCATCCCCAATGATTCTTCTGATAAAGATGAGGGGAATCTGAGACTAAAGGTGCAAAAACTATCAAAAACATGCTCCTATTTAGTCTCTAAGGTTAGTCACCTTGAATCTCAGGTGACTACCCTGCATAATAGGGTCAATGATCAACAACTTGAGATATCTTATCTCAGGGAAATCCTAGCTGGGAGACCTTTAAGAGGAGCTCAACCAGGAACACAAGAACCTGTGAATGTGATTAACCTAACCTCTAGCTCACCTATGCAAGAGGGTGATGCTACCAAAAAGGGGGAGAAATTCATTACAGTCACAGAACCTGAGAGTTCTTCAGGGAGTATGGACATTGAGGATTCACCATCCTCACTTGAAACTGTGCATACTCAGCAACTTCCTTAAGTTCACATTAATGTGGACATTATAGACTCTGTCATTAGGAGTCCCTTTGAGGAAGGCATTCCAAGGGCTGTGTCATCTCCACCTCAAGGAACTTCAAACTACATTATTGGCTGGAGGTATGATGCTGATAGAAGAGCCCTCATTCTTCACAGAGTTCAAGGCAGCAATAAGTGTTTAATTTTCAGACCTTGGATTGCTATGAAGGTCTTGACCTGATCAACATGCCACATGTCACTCCAAGCCAATCAAGACAAGCTGACAGGTTAGCACTCAGGATTTAAGACATAATTACTGAAGAGTTTAGCCTTAGAAGGAGACAAAGGAAATCAGGTAATGTCATTGGTCAACTGGATGCTGAGGCAGACCCTAAGATTAGCTTCAATGGGAAAACCTTGGCTGAAGGCCCAGTAATAGAGCCTGAGAGCCCTGTCACACCAACAACTGCTTTAGAAATTCATTCCCTCAGTGAACAACTGCTGGTGAAGGTGTCTCACAACCTCTCTCTCGCCAGAGCTTGGATGCTACACCAAGCAATGAAGGCCAAAGCTCTCTCCACCCTGAGTCACAAAGGTCGGTGGGTGACAAAGGGAAAAGGATTCTGACTCTTGAGGAGATTGAGGAGGAGGAGAGAGAGAGGAAGAGGAAGCTAAGGGGAGAAAGTTCCTCTGGGTCTTCAGGCTTTATGCAAGCTGCAATCAGGGCAGCCCCCAGACCAAACACTTAAGAAGATGAGTTGAGGGCAGTAAGGATTACTTATCTGCAGACCATGAACTATGACATAGATGAGATTATATCTCTCCCTTTAGATCAATTAAATGAACTGGCTGACATGAAAGTGTCAAGAGAGATGAAAGAAGCAAAGGATGCAAGGTTACTTCTCTAATTCAAAGAGGAGAAGAGACAAAAAAGGTTATACAAGCATGCTCCAACTCTCTCCCCAGTTCAGGAAAGTCCTGTGCAAGAGGATGTGGCTGCTACACAAGAACCTCAGGTAGACAAGAAACAGATATTCAAAACATGATCAACTACCTGAGTGCCACAGGTCTCTACCAGGCATCTGCACTTTTTCCTTTGTCCTTTGAGTATATTGAGTTTGAGTATCTCAAACAGCTTAAACTTTAAGTGCTCAAAGAACAAAAGGCCACAAAGAAAAAGATGAGGGAAGATGCTGCAAAGTCAAGAGCTATCATCCAAAAGAGTATGAAGAAGTCTACTGACAGACAAAGGATGATGAGCTTCTTGAAGCTGTATGGATTCTCTGGAAGGAGACTTGGTCCTATGTCTCTATCCACAATGGATGAGCATATCAGGGTAATCAAGTAGAAGATCAAGAGTGGAGAGCTGATTGACCTATACTCTCCTCCAAGTCAAATCCCACATGAAGTGGAGGTTAAGGTTGAACAACCTAAGACAACACAACCTGGACCTCCTGCTGAGCCTCAGCAAGCTTCATCTTCTGATCCACAGCAGGGTCAAACTCCCTCTCCTTCTGAATCTTTAAGGGAGGAACACCCAACTGAGAAAGACAAGGATGATCAACAAGGTGCTACAGACCAGTCTTCTCAGTTAAAGTCTTCTAAGAGGAAGAAGAGGATGGCTTCCAAACCAAAGTCAAAGAAGAAGAAGCCTGAATCATCCACCTCTACACCTCAGGCTGAGTCAGATCAACCTATGGAAGTGCATGAAGAGGCAGCCCAATCAATTCCAATTCAAGTGGCTCCTCTTGCAGCTGAGACACCCATCTTATCTTGGACCTTCACTACTAATCCAGAGAGATGGCATGTGATCAGAGATAAAGGTGTTGAGAATGTCTATACATGGCAAGACATAATCAACTTACATCTGCATGATTTTTTTTAGATGAGAAGATATTATGAGAGTCTGAGTGATCCTGACCATCTGATGAAGAAGGGTATGGTCATCATAGTCCTGAAGACTACAAATATCTGAAGATCTTCTAAATGTTTTGGTAGCATCAGCCTAGGCGGAGTTTGTAAGGATTCCTATAAGTGTGATGCAGCCAAAACATCCAAAGTCTCTCTGCAAGCATGCACTAAAGAACAGAAGTAGAAATGCTTCAGAAGTTTTACACCATGCACTAGAAATATTCTAAGTGTAAAATCTTCCAAAGCCAAGACCAACATCTTCCGAAGCCAAAACTGAAGTCTTCTGAAGCTTCAAAGACAAAGTCTTCCGAAGCCAAAGAGTGAAGACTGATTTCTTTCGTAGACTTTTAGAGATATGCCTTTATCTGATGTACTTTACCATAAAGCTGGACCACCTTTCCGCTGCTACTCTATAAAGTCACCAACTTACATGAGTTGGTGAAATGTCCATGCTTTTGGTAACTGTACATTGAGGTCTTGAGTCCATGCTTTCTACTTTATGTACTTTTATCCTTTTTGTAATATATTAGGATGTGAGCTATGGCATGTCATAGTCACAAGTCAAAAGGCAGATATGCCTTTTGACTCTACATTTGATTTTGTAGTTGTCTAGTCAATTGTATCCACCTGGCCTTCAAAGTATGACTGGCTGTAGGATGTAGTATAAAATATCTCAAGTACTTGTAACTTTCTGTCGATGCTTTGTAACTTGTAATAGAACTTTAGAAGCAATATACAACATTCTTGAAAACCAAATACTTGTGTTGTTTGTAATCTTGTTCTTTCTCATATTTACTTGTGTTCTTAGCATCATTCATTAACAAGTTAGCTAGTTCTCTATTTGATCTGTTAAGTGTTCTAAGCAACTCTCCTCATTGTGTTGTTGTGTTGTAAGTGCGTTTTCTTCAACGGTCCTGCAACGTGGGAAAATAATTAAGGTGAGAGATAGTCTCTATACTGATTCACTAATCACCTCTAGGTATATGTGCGTTTAGTTGGGTCCATCTAGGTAGGAGGGGCCTCACTTGCAGGTTCTAGTGTAAGGATGGACTCTAGACTAAGTCACCGACTACCGGGATTGCAATCCTTTAGGATTGGTTAAAATGCATGATCCTTAAAGGTTGTCTAGAACTCAAATTTTGTGACGCGACAAGATTCAGGCAGTTGGTTGCCTTTAACCTACGTACTGCCATGTTGTGAAACCTGGAGTGACATATGCTGATAGACACTTCCTTATATACAAGGCGTTATGAGATTTTATTTAATAAACAATTTACTTACTGCATGCCCAATGAAGGGGGACAATGCAATAGTTTCGCAAGGTTGGAGAGACTTAGAACACTTAATAGATCAAATAGGGAAATAACTTAATGTGAAACAATGTACACAAGTAAAGAACAGAACAAGAACACAATAATATGGTTTTCAAAGTGTTACAAAGCTTAAAACCAAAAGGCAAGTACTTGAGATACTTTATACTACATCCTATAGCCGACCATACTTTGAACACCAACTGGAAACTCTAATCTAGACAACATGATCAACATAGAATCAAAGGATGATTTCCTTTTGACTTGGGACTATGACATGTCATAGCTCACATCATTATCTAATACAAAAGGGATAAAAGTACAAAGGTAGAAAGTTACAGACTAAAGATCTTAATCTACAGTTGACAAAAGTATGGACTTTTCACCAACTCATGCAAGTTAGTGAGTCTTTAGAGATGGTAGCAAAATGTGGTTAAGTTTTTGTCAAAAGTGAGTCAGAGAAAGCACGTATTCTGTCTTCGGAAGGAATGAGTCTTTTGGCTTCGGAAGATTTTGTCTTTGAAGCTTCAAAAGACTTCCTCTTTGGCTTTGGAATATTTGGCCTTTTGGCCTCAGAAGATTTGATACTTAGTGAAATTCTTTGAGTTATACCAAATCTTTCGTGGAAACGTTCCTTGTACTTCACATGTGCATGCTGAGAGCTCTTTGGTTACATCAACCTCTAAGTGTAATCCTTACAAACTCCCCCTAGGCTAATGCTACCAAAACATGAAGGATGACTCTGAATTTTGATCATCATCTGTTGACACTCATCATCAGAATCAAAATCATTTCCTTCATCATCAAATAGTTAGATTTCTTAGACTTTCAAAGTACCTTCTCATGTCATGAAGATCATGCAGATGAAGGTTCCAAAGACAAAGTCTTCCTTCTTCCAAAGTTCAACACTTACAAGATTTCAAGAAAATGACTTCCGAAGCATGAAGGCCTGAAGAACGATTCACGCCTCGGAAGAAGTAGCCTCTTCCGAAGGTTAATTGGCTTCGGAAGAACGCTTCGGAAAAACTTGTTCTTTCGAAGCCAATTAACCTCCGGAAGAACCTACTATGAACCAATGGACATAAGTATGGTCCCTCTGACACTCCGCTACAAATCTCTGAAATACTGCATGGTGCTTTTCCCACGCCCATGTAATTGACCATACTTTATTCAACTATTCATTTCTTATCAGTTAGTATAGTTACCAACTTTAGTTGTTGACAAAAGGTAAGTCATGGACATGTCATGACTACCAAATCTTAGATAGTATTTATCTAAGATACCTTACTTCTAGTAGTGTAGTATTTGTCTAGTTATAAGTTTCAGCTGGTATCAAAGTATATACGGCTGTAAATAGTAGTATATATAGTTTTTCATTGTAACTAATGTAATATGCTTTTAAGAGTCTTGTAACACTTTGAGTTGAGAAGTAATATATACAAGTATCTTGAAAAACCATTCTCTTGTAATTTGTGTATTTATACTTAGTATATTATTATCAACTCTAAGAGGATTCTGCATCATCTATACGAGTGAGACTTAGTGAGTTTGAGAGAACATAATTGTGTTGAGTGAACAAACCCGATCTTGCAATTGGTATCAAAGCTTCTTAGGCTCTTGATTGTGAGATCTCACTATCCAAATCAACCTTTTTATCACTCATACACTCACTTCACTCAAAATGGCCCTCAACCAAAAATCTGAATATGAGATGTAGACGATGACCAAAGCACCTATCATCACCCTTGAAAACTTCAGATCATGGAGCAGACATATTGAAGGCTTTATTAGATACCAAGACAGCAAAATGTGGAAGTCGATCACCAATGGCCCTTACAAGACAAAGGTTGCAGTACCGGGAGGAAATGGTGCTATGATAGAGAAGGCGGTGGAAGATTATTCTGATGAAGACCACAAACGGCTGGACTTTGATAGCAAAACTATGACTGTTCAAATGACTGTTATACCCAACTCCATCATGGTGGGTTTTGAGCATTGTAAGTCAGCCAAAGAATTGTTTGATGCTTTGACCAAGATGTACTCCAGCTCAAATGACTCCAAGAAAGATTCACTGAAGCAACAATTTGAGAATTTCACTTATATTGCTGGAGAGACCCTTAGCCAGCAATACTTCAGGTATATGGATCTTATTTCCTCCCTTCAGTCTGTGGGAATAACTCTTGAATTGAGAGATCTCTCAAGAAAATTCATGAGTCCAATCCCAAATGAGTGGACGTTTTACTGTGTCTCTATCAAGAGGACAAAAAACCTTAACTCCCTCAGCATGACTGAACTATATGGCATCCTTGATGGATACCGTGTAGAAATGGAGAACAAGAGAGGCCACCAAGTGAACAGATCCTCAAGCCTTCCTGCTAGAAACGCTTTAATGGTTGCTAAAGAATCAAGAACCCCTCAACCTCAGCAATACCTGACTTACTCCAGCAGTCATCTTGTTCTTCTGGGCCATACATCACATCTCAGCTAAGTCCCTTCCAGGACAATTGTGCTTTTGTCTAAGGAAATAGACATTCTAGTGACTTTCAATTTTGCTTTGATAATCTAGAATATGTTTTAGCCCAGATGATGTGGAATACATGGACATAGTCCAACAAATGGCTCTGTTAACTTACAGGGCAAAGAAGTTCTTTAAGAGAACTGGAAGGCAATTTCCACAAAACCCAACTAACAACAAGTTTGGGTTTGATAAAGCAAAGGCCAAATGTTACAACTGTAACCAGATAGGCCACTTTTCTAGGGAATGCAAGGCTCCCAAATCCAATCTGGGAACCAATCAAGCCTCCACACATCCCACTACACCTAAAGCCACCGGAAAGTCAAATGAACAACATACCGCTGCTGTGGCTCAAGAAGTTGACTGGAGCTTCATGGTACAGGATGTGACTTCTGCTCAAGCACTGATGACCGGAACTGATGACAACAAGGTATTTGAACACCTCTGTACTCTAGCTTGCATTGCTAAAGTTAAATTGTATCAGGACTACAATATGGAAATTAAATCTGATATTGAAACCTTATATATCCTAAAATCTGATTTTAAAAGGGCTGAATCTGACTATCAAAAGAAAATTGAAGAGTTAGAGAAAACTGTGTCCTCATTAAAACATGAACATACTAATATAGGACTCAAATCAAAGATTTAATCTTAAAATTGACTGAGGCTCAAGCCCAACTAGTAATAGCTGAGGCTCAAGCAAGGAAGCATGCTATTTCTAAGCAAAACTTCCAAGCCATTCTTATATCATCCTCCAACTGAAAGATTTGTTATCAAAACAAGGGTGGGTTGGGTACCAATGAAATTGCTCCACCATATTCTTTTGAGTCTATTAGACAACCAAGATATAGGACTGAAGAGCAAGAGGTTCCAACTGTTAACCCACCACCCCATTAGTTGAGGGATGATAGAATTATGGAGACCATCATAGGGAAGAACCAGGTAAATCAACCCACATCCACTAGTGATGATCAACCCCTAACCACCAAATTTAGAAGAAACAGGGCTAAAGCAGCCATAAAAACTGCCAAGAAAGTAGCCGAATCCAAGCTAAAGATAGACCCAAAATAAAAGGGTGTGTTCATTTCAGCTGGATTCCTGGTGGTTGGAAACTCTGATCCTGGAAACGAGTGTAGTACCAACACTTCTGTTCTACTAAAAGATCAGAAGTTAAAGGTAATGACTGTTGACGAAGACAAGAAGAGCAAGAAACAACAGTCCTTAAATTTTCCAAAGATTAACATTGTATGCATAATGTGTGGTCTGCAAAACCATATGGCTAAAGATTGTTATTACAATCCTACAAGCACACATTATGCAAATAATGATAAGAAAGAAGGAGTGAAGGAGGGTTTCCTATTTGGACTTTATCACACGGTTCAAGTGATAAGGAAAGGAAAGCTTGTTTCCGAAGCAAAATTGCTTTCGGAAGAAATTCATTCTTCTGAAGGGAAAATGACTTTGGAAGATAAGCCAAAGAAAATTCAAAAGAACAAGATAGTTCCTTTGAAACGTTCCGAGAAGAAGACTGCTTCAAAAGAAAAGGTGGTGAAGGCTTCTTCCGATAATAGAGAAACTTCAGAAGAATGTCATGCGGCTCAAGCTTCAACAAGCTGATCTACACTGATCAGCCAAGGGATGGAATGGAAGATCAAACAAGATGTTGCAGCCCAAACCTCTTCTTCACAGACATCTATTGAACCCTCTCCTATATCTTTTGGTTCAATTATGTCATCCTCTTTGGAAGATCCCAAGACCAGCAAGGCTTGGGTTTCCAATCATAACTAACTTTTCACCTTATGTGTAGGGATATCCACATGACAAGAATAACAATGTGTGGTAGATAGTGGATGCTCCAAGCACATGACTGAGAACAGATTTCTTCTTCAACAATTTCAAAATTTTGGTTGGAGCATATATTGTCATATATAGTGTGTCCGTCGCTTGCCGAATAGTCTAGGCTCGATATGTTGTAAACACATGAAACTGGGTCATTCGTAGGAGCATATGCGAATGAGACTCAGTCATACGACTGAGCCATGCTAATGGACCAGTCGTGCGACTGAGAGATGCGATTGGGACATTCGTAAGACTGAACCATAAGTATGGTCCAGTCGTACGATTGAACCATACGCATGGTCCAGTTGTACCATTGAACCATACGCATGGTCCAATCGCACGAATGGGCCCAGTCGCATCTAATATGGACCGAGGCCTATATATACCAGTTTCAATGTGTAGAGAGTTAAGGATTTGAGAGGGAGTTTGCCCGGAGCCTAGGGCTGCCGAATGAGAGGGGAGATCATGCTCGATCTCCCCTTGCCAAGAGTTGTGAATATTATGTTGTAACGATCTTGTAACCATTAGGTTTTATCAATGAAACCATTTTATTATAGATCGTGTTTACTGTTTGTCTCTTGGTTTTGGTTTCGTTTCCTTCCGTCAAGAACACGCTCGAATGTCTACCGATCTAGCGACTTCACAATTGGTATCTGAGCCGGTTACTGCTGGAATGATCTAACAATCATTCCAGCAACCCGAGCTCTTGATTTCTGGATCTAATTTCAGATCTTGACGTTAAACCCACTTCGTGTTCTTCGTGTTTTGCTCAGATCTTGTTACGTGTGTTGTTTCTATGTTAAAATCAAACTTGAAACCACGTTCCCATCACCCTTTCAAATCTAATGATGTCTATTTTGTTTCGGTTCATGTAAAATTCGTCAGATTAAGGTTTTATGCAGCCCTAGCGGCTGCAGATCTGAAAATCTGCGTGCAGATGCGCTCATGCGACTGGACCATGCGAATGGACCATTCATATGACTGGACCATGCTAATGGACCATTCGTACGACTGGACCATGCTAATGGGCCATTCGTACGACTGGACCATGCTAATGGACCATTCGTGCGACTGGACCAGTCGTATGTTCAATCGTGCGACTGGACCAGTCGTATGTTCAATCGTGCGACTGGACCAGTCGTATGTTCAATCGCACGAATGAGCCATCCGCATTGACTCATCCGCATTTGTTCTAGAAAAAAAAAGTCTGGAACTGCCTCTTGCACGAAATTGAGGATGAGCAAAGCATATTCATCCTGAGGTTCTTTTGTCAAATAAGTTCGATGTATACCTCATTATTCGTCGGACTTCCAGAATAGGTGAATGTAATTGGAACACGAAAGAGAGAAGAGAAGATGTCAGCAATCGGTGCTGATTTTGTGGGGTAGTCAGGAGCATCTGACTATTTATGGGCCAATCAAGTTATATCTATCCGCACAGAGAGGATTCTCATTCTTAGGGGGAATCCATGTATAGAAAAATTGAAGACGCAATCAGAAAGTGATGATGTGAGCTGGTTTCTGATGATGAATCTGAGTGCACGTTGATTTGGTTGAGATTGTCAGCTGTGGATTGGAACCTTCTACCTTTTGCCCAATACACCGTATGAAGACGCCAAGAGAGCACAACGTTGATATATTGGGATATGCTGAATGTGAGGGGGAATTTCTGCAGGTGTTAATATTAATCAGGTTAGCCTATGTGAAGATTGAAGCAATGGAAAAATGTTCATGTCATTATCTAGAAAAATCAGTCATATGGGAATCTTGCTGCTATGATGGTGTTTTGCAAAGTAAACGAAAGCTATTGTGCCTAAATTCATTTTCAGGGATACTATAGCAACCTGACGGATCGGCAACGTTGGCTAATATGGTTTTTCGTTTGATTCTATTAGAAACCAGAGCAAAGATTGACTGAAGATTGTAAGAGGTGTTATCTACTATTCGCAAGCAACGTCCAAGGGGGAATTAACTTGTTAGGATCGTGTATTGAACGAAATACTAACTGATTAACGTGTATACCGAATCAAATAGTGCGGAATCCTATTTGATTGGCGATCCAATCAGTGAGAACGCACGTAGAAACAATTATGGATTGACTCTAAACATTAAGAACAATATGGAATCGATCTAGTGCGATCTATGAACTTGGAACAGGTTCTTAGAGGTCTCTGGACGGCTAGGGTACATATGTAGTCGAAGTATTCTGAATTCTTTAGGTTTTTTCACGAATTAAGTGGTATTTATAGGTTAGGGTTTCTCATTTGGGTGACTGAACCATTAGCATGGTTCAGTCGTGCGATTGAGCCATGCGGTTGATCCATTCGCACAACTGAGTGTTCAGTCGTGCGACTGAGTCAATCTCATGTCTCAATCGTGCAACTGATCCAGTCTCCTGGTTCAGTCGTGCGACTGAGTCATTTGCATGATGTTGTTCATGCGTATGATCCATTAGCATGGGCCATTCACATGAGAACTTCATATTACTAAGTTTGAATGTATTTATTAATCATTACATTATTAAGATTCATTCAAACAACCACAAACCTATATAGTCAGTTCAATAAGTGTTAAACTACTAATCAATGAAATAATAAACATTATAAGCACAACCACACATTGTATTTCATTAAGTACCCATTCAATTACATATGTGTAAGACAATAAAGGCATATTACATTAAGCTCAGAAACTAGGTACACATGTATCTACAAACTCCCACTTTGACCTAGATTCATCTATTGTCTTACATTCTTCATAAGCTCCTCAAATTTATTGTACTTCTCCTCTCTTATAACTCCTGCATGTATTTCAAATGCAAAGCATAGTCTGATCACGTTTTGGAATTGGAGGGCTTGTACAATATCCTGCGAGTCATAGAACAGTTGCCACTTGTATAGAGTCTAGACATTTTCAGCTGACAAGTTGGTAAGCCACATTGGGTCAAATACCCTGATAGTATCCATTTTGCCCTTTTTTTCAGAACTACGACTGCCTCCCCTGTTCTCCAATCATAGTACCACCACTTAAAGTGTGGAGTGAAGTCCTGTGGCATTTCCCTTAGAGGGATTCTTGACATCGTACATGGAGGACTCCACTTCAGCACTATCTTAGGCTTTCCAGTTATGGCATCAACTTCAGACCATCTGATATACCTCGTAGGTTGTTGAGGTTTGAAGTTGACCCACCTGGTGTGGTACTCTCTCTTCAATGCAGCCTCAAACCGGCCTGACATCTTTCTTGGGTCAACATATAACAGCTTCAGTTTGGCCAGCTGGTTGAGCTCAAAACCAGGTAGAGTATTTAGATCATGTGGGAATCTAAAGTACTCAATACCCTTCTCTCTCTTTACCGCGTATACGTTAAGATCATCAAAATGGGCCCACGCGATAATCTTGCCTGACACTTTGTGATGTTTCTTCACTTTGTAGAGCTTGGTGTAGACATGCGGTTTAGGAGCAGCGCGTTGGGCTCGGATCTCCTCAAAACAAGCATCCCATTCAGCCTTTCGGATGTTGACATCGGCGTCTGAGGCTTGGGCTTGTTCCTCAATCTTCTCGGACACTTGCTCCATTTTATCCAGTATGTCAAACGTATCACTGACCAGGGAATCACCCAGGTTGGGAACCACATTTCCATCTTTGTCAGCATACTCTAGATAGTGCTCTGAAGTGACGTCCCCGATCTCGATCTCATCAATGTCGTTCAACTCGTCGTCACTGGTTGCTTCAAAGGTTGGAGCATCCTTGATAATCTCATCAGGATTGAGTTTGAACATTTCGGCCAGTTGCTCATTAGTAAGATCATGAATTATTTCCCCTTCTTCAGGGGTGTAACTCACTGATCTCCTGACAATCCCTTGCAGATCAAGAATCATGGTCAGTTGAGTATTGACCTGCTGAAGGGGAGCAACATCGTATTCGTTCCTCTGAAAATTTGGATCTGCTTGATTTAGACATGTAACACATCAATCATTAGTTAATAATCAAAACAGAAACCTATTAAATATATATAAACATTAAGTACAAAAGTTTAATACATGATTCAAGTACAAAAGCTTTCAAATACATAAATGTCTAATCATTACTTTTGTCCTGAATCGCAGGCTCATCAGTAGGTGAGGCAGAAGACGAGGCTCGTTGGTCTTGATTTCTCTTTGTACGTCTCTCTTGACCCTGAGCCGAGGCAGATGCAGCTGCATCTCCTTCTTCATCATCATCATCATTCTGCCTTTCCCTTGTCTCTTCATCATCACTTGCCTCATTATCATCACTAACATCATCTTCATCCTCATCATCATCATCATCATCACCATCGTCATCACCATCCCTTTCTCTTATCTTCAGAGGCTCATCCTTTTGAGCTTGAGCATGATGGTCTTTTTGGCATCCTCCAACTCCTCTATCTTCTTTGCTGATAGAACTTTATGTTCCTGGAGTTGGGCAATCTCTTGGCTCTGAGCAGCCATCTGCTGTGCCTGCTGCTCAATCAGTTGCGCCTGCTGAGATATCTGCTGAGATTGTGCAGCGGTAAGCACTGCCAACTGACGAATCTGAGCTGTCATCTCGTCATCGGCTGCTAACAGCTTCAGCACCATACGGTTCAGTGCTGAGAGCTGTTCCTCTACCCCACTGGGAGGTAGATATGAACCAGATGGAAATGTGGGGTAAGATGACGGTCCTGCTTGGTGGCTAGAGGTGGTGGTGGTGGCACTGGTGAAGATTGGGGGTGGTATAGATGTAGGTGGTGGTGGATGGACTGTAGTGGTGGTGGATTGGATGTGGGTACGTGATGGAGTGGGTGTGGTAGTTGTGTGTGAGGTGGTAGAGGTGGTGGCAGGTGGTGGCAGGTGGTGTGGTAGCTATGGTGGTGGTAGTGGTGGAAGGTGTGGCTGAGGTAGTGGTTGTGGTAGTGGATGAGGTCAGGGTAAACTTTAGTCTCTTCCCCTTCTTGCCATAGGGGTGTGCAATCCTCTTTTTCCTTGAGCCTCTAGGCACAGAGGCTCCCCCTTGGCTGCTGGGCGGGTCCGGGGCGTATGTGGGATCTGAATCAGCAGCAGCATCCACGGACTCCCCTGGGCATCCACCAACCGCCCTCAAACCTCTCTTTGTGGCAACCACCCTGCTGCCCACAGTCCTCGTGAGAGGCTCTTCATCACTCTCTTCCTCCTCATCTGGAGAACAAAAATCCTGGTGAAAGCTGGCAGTGGTGGTGTCTCCATGAGTGGGTGGTGGTGATGTAACATGAGTAGTGGGACCCTTAGTAGAAGGGAGCCCGGAGTCTCTGCCCGTATCACCATCATCATCGGAGTCGTCAAATGGAAGAGCAATTTGCTCAACATCTGAGTCACTCTCCTCGTGGCGCCACTTTTGCCTACCTGGCGCCATGTAATCAGCCTTGGCCAGATGTCCAAAGAGTCTCTTCACCGGGGGTTTGACCTGCTTTCCCTGGTAGACCTTCATACGACCCAGTGTCGTATCGTCCATGATCTGCAACGACACAGCGTCGTGGCTCTCCTTGGGCAGTGTGGGCAGCTTCTCATCAAAGATCATCTGAAGAAACCTAGGGTACATGCAGAAACCCTCTTTGCCCTTAGCCTCCAGATTCTCTATCAGGTAAGAGAATATCATGCTCGAGAAGCTGAAAGGGTGGTTCAGAACCAGTGCCATGTAGGCATTTTGAATCTGGTCTGAAAGATCATCAAACCCACCCCTTCGTGAAGCTAAGCACTTAAGTATGACATGTGCTAAGTACTTGTAATGGGGACACAGATTGCTCTTGATGAGCACACCTGCGTTGATATCCCCAGCGTACTTCATGCTTAAGAAGCACCCTCTCACAGTCAGCGGGTGAAGTCGGGTAGGATGGTCTGCATCGTCACCCAAACCTAGAACCCGACGAATATCCTCGGTAGTAATCTCTATCTCCCTTCCAAAAATGGAACTCCTGATGCTGTATGGCTCATGTGAGTGGTCAACCGATGCCCCTCCCAGAAGGCCTGCTGAATAGACCTATAGGGAGTGCACTGAGTAGAAATGGCCCTGTAGATCCTGGATCGTTGGAGAAAAGCAATGATCCCCGCAAACTCGGGACGTTCCGAGTCTTAGCATCTAAGTGAGCACATATGTTGTGCTTAGGGTTGATGGACCACCTGTCAGTCATCAATCTGTAACACAAAACACATAGGCATTAGATCACCACACAACACAAATCAGTTCGAATTAACCTGGTTGAATTCATTCTGGTTCAATCATGCGATTGAACCATGCGACTGAGTTCAGTCGGTTGACCAGGCATGCGACTGGATTCAATCTGGTCATTGAGCATGCGATTGAGTTCAATCAGGCAACTGAGCATGCGAGTGGTTCAGTCGGCCGAGTGAGTTCATTCGGATCAATCATTCGGCTGATTGAGTCATTCATTCAACTCAATCGTGCGATTGTAGTTCATCCGTGTGTCCAGTCGCATGTCCCACTGTTTGTTCAACTGAAAATCGAATTTGGTCCAAAACTTAGAATTTGATGTCGTGTTTTGGTTCATTAGACTCGCAATCACTTAACTAATAACCTAATAACTTTAATTTCAACATTTTACTTAGTTTAGTTAGGTTATTTGTCCAGTAAACTGTTCGGTTCTTGTGTGGGACGAAAGTCAAAAATTAGGGCACCATTCCATCAGATTTCGGTGAGATATCATCACATTGTACCTGTATAACAACTCACAATCGTTAGAATATCAAAAGAAGTTAGAAATTTTGGTCTGATGAAATTTGGGCAGGGTAACGGTAAGGTGTGCGATATTAGGGCGATTGAGTGTGATGAGTTGAATGCGATCGACTATGGCCCTATTTATACTGAATCTGATTTCAATCGGGCGACTGGACCCATTCGCTCGGTTCATTCGGGCGAATGGACCTCAGTCGTGCGATTGAATCAGTCGATCACATTCAGTCGGACGACTGAGGTTCAGTCGGGCGACTGACTCATTCGCACAGCTCCATTCGGGCGATTGGATCAATCCTGTGAGCCATTCGGTTGAATGGTCCATACTCATGCTCCATTCGGCTATCTAGGGCATGAGTATGGTCCATTCGTACGGTTGGCCCATACTCATGGTCCAGTCGTGCGAATGGGTCATACTCATGATTTTTGACTTTATGACCATTTGACATTTTACACCCTGTAACTTATTGATTAAAACGTTTTAAGCACTCGATCATCTCAGACATGATCCTTTTAACTTGAAAACTTTTGATCACCTCAGACGTGATCCTTTTAAAACAATTTGTCACATCAGACATGACTTAGTTGACATTTGAAAACATGTGTGGTCACCTCAGACGTGACCCTTTTAGGAGATTAAATCCTCGATAGAATTCCATGGCATAGTCCGATGTTTAACTAAGTAAATTGACAAAATTTAAACAAAATAAAAGAACTGAAACTGAAATACAAAACTAAGACATGTTTTTGTGGTTTTGTGAGGGTTAAATCCTAAGATATAGATCTAAAGATTTCATTTCCTGAAAAAGCAGCTTCAATTCATTTTGACCATACGTGGACCAATTTAATATGGAATCATACAGAAATGTCAAATCATTCGGGACATGTTATCAAAAACCTTTTGATGCTCTATTCTTGTTTTACATCCAGAGTCGTTAGCAACTTTAGGAAATCATACTAGTACTATTAGATCCCCACATTGATTTGGACTTTCAAGAATTGTAGCCACGATAATTGTCAATATACTTGTCCTCTTAAATCCATACACAGACTTTTGAAAGAGATTGGTGATAGTTTAAGATTTAATTATTTCAACAAGCTTTTCTAGATCCCACGCTTATATAGTAATCAACATTCCTTAGGAGATTTTTGAGCGGTCTCAGGGTAGTATTCAAGAAGAAACTATTCTTAGAGCTTTGAAGGAGAAGCCAAGCCTCAGGTTAGTGCCATCGCATAGCAGAGAGGCGGCAAACAACAATGAATTCTAGAATATATAGGTTATGCTTATCCTCAGGTCAGTGCCACCGCACAGCAGAGAGGCACATAACCTATCTTCTTGTTTGAGCACTTTTATTCTTTTTGCACAGATCTCACCAACAACATATGTTATTAGTTTGATTGCTCTTGCATTTTTTCATCATGTGCTTTTGCTTGTTTTTTTTTTGTCATACGCACACATTTGCTGCGTTTATTCTGCTTGTCACCCGTTATTGGAATTTTGTTGATTGTGGTAACCAGGGATAAGATGATAACCCACAGCTTGTTGAACAACTTAGTTTATTCCTGAGATCACCAACAAGGTCTAATAATCTATTGTGTTGAATCTACCGACATATCATCTGTGGTCTCGCAACCTCTAGGTCTACTTTCTTTGTGTTACCTTAGTAGTAACCAGTTTTACTATCATTTTTCCTTTTATATTGCTCAGACTACACAGACTTATACTTTGAATTTTGCATCTAATACAATTTAAACTTTTAAAAGTCCCAAATGGTTTGTTCCTGTGTACTATCATCTTCCAAAGTTTTTGAATCGGTATCACAAATACGATCTGATTTTTATCAGCTAGCCTCTCCTTCTCCCTTGTTTTTTTAATGTTGTTAAGTAAACCTATTCTCCCCCTAAAGTTCTAAAACTATAAACGATTTTCGCTTTAAGGATTTTAATAGGCGAAGAAATAACATTAATTTAATTTAAACATAAAATAAAATAAATAAAAAAAATAAAAAAAAATGGACTAAATGCATCGGACTAAACATTGGTCATCTTTTGGAATTACATCACTTTTCTTCTTAACGTCGTTGACCTCTAACAAATATAGAAAACATGGTTTATCAAAAGCCTTTGTATATAGGTCAGCGCGTTGAAAATCAGTATTTATTTTAACCACATCGATTAGGTTCTTTTCAAAACAGGCACGTATAAAGTGATATTTTATGCTGATGTGTTTGATCTTAGGATGTTGTACCGGATTTTTAGTTACTATAATTGCAGCAGAGTTATCAACAAAAATAGGAGTAGAAGAGAAATTCAAACCGTACTCCCGCATTTGCTGTTGTATCCATATGATTTGTGAACAGCAACTCGAGGCAACAACGTATTCGGCTTCGTAGGTTGACAAAGCAACCGAGGTCTGCTTCTTACACTGTCAGGTCACTAATCTCCTCCCAAAGAATTGACATCCCGCTGATGTAGACTTGTAGTTCATCATGCAGCCACCGTAATCCGTGCACTATACGCTGTATGCTCAAAGTCATTGTCATGAGGATACCACAACCCAAGTGGGTACCCTTCGAATAACGGAATATCCTTTTGACCCCTATCAGATGGTTAACTTTTGGCTTTGCCTGATATCTAGAACATAGACATCTCGCATACATGATATCAGGTCTTGAGGCAGTGAGGTACATGAGAGATCCAATCATTCCTCGGTCCATGGTGGCATCGACCAGATCACCATTCTCATCGGGTGCTACATCATGATTTGTAGCAAGTGGAGTCCCAGCTGCAGAAGCATTTTCCATGTCAAACCGACTGAGAATATCTCCTACATACTTGGTCTGATGTAGGAATATTTCCTTTGGTGTCTGATCCACCTGTAAGCCGAGAAAGAACTTCATCTCTCCCATGGCACTCATCTCAAACTCAGCCTTCATTACTGCTTCAAACTCTTTACATAATTCTTTGTTCTTTGACCCGAAGATGATGTCATCAACATAGATTTGGACAAGCAGTAAATCACCATCTTTCTCTTTGATAAACAATGTGCAATCAATAACACCTCTACGAAAGCCGTGTTTCACAAGGTGAGTCGAGAGTTTCTCATACCAGGCCCTTGGGGCTTGATGAAGCCTGTATAAAGCCTTGTCGAGTTTGTAAACTCTGTGCCGATGATATGGATCTTCAAATCCCTCGGGTTGACTGGCGTACACTGTCTCTCGGATTTCACCATGAAGGAATGCACTCTTCACATCCAATTGATAAACTTTAATCTTCATATACGATGCATAGGCAAGGAAGATGCGGATGGCTTCCATTCTTGCCACGGGTGCAAACACTTCATTGTAATCTATTCCCACGACTTGTCGAAATCCTTGAACTACAAGTCGAGCCTTGTTCCTGATAATGACGCCTTGGTCATCTTTCTTGCATTTACCCATTTGGTGCCAATGACCTTAGCACCTTTAGGTCTATCCACCATAGTCCATACACCTAACTTCTTGAACTGAAGAATTTCTTCTTGCATGGCACTCACCCATGGCTCATCATTCAGGGCTTCACTGACGTATTTTGGCTCAAACTGCGACACAAAACAACGATAAGCACCGTCGTGAAGGTATCCTTTTTTCATTACCGAGCCATAATCAGCTGAATATAGTTGATTTCTCGTCTGCACTCCTGATCTGACATCCCCAATGACATTGTCCAGAGGATGATAGACATTTAAGCGTGATCCAGGAGTGGTGGGAACAACTACCTCTGAGTCAAGATTATGAACGTTTGGTTCCGTATCTGAGGCAGTAGGAGTTTGAGGTTCCGAAGACCTAGAGGCGTCAATGTTAGATGCTTGTGGACTTGCAAGAATTGGAACCTGTTCCTCCTAATTGTTCTGGTCATTCTCCACAGCTTCATCTTCTGAGGCGGAGTCACTTACTTCGAGTGCTCCCCCTGAGTGGTGAGATGAGTCACTTTGTGAACCAGATGATGTTGAATCTAGTGATGGTGTGTTCAAGACATCATACATCATCTTGGTTGCTAACTCTTCGTCAGAAGTGGAGAGAGGTATGTTGAAGGACTTGAAAAATCCATCATAGTCGAAAAAGAAGACGGGTCCTTTCCAGCAGGTGGGGTGGTGTATCTTTGGACGTCCACGTTACACCACACTTCTACTAGACCCGTTGAGTTGTTGTAAACTCTCTTGTTCGGTATGTTGTATCCTAGAAAGATACCTTCTTCAGCCTTCTCGCTGAATTTTCCTTCCTTAGTCTTCTTCAGTAGGGTGCACGGTGCGCCAAACGGTTCGAGATACTCTAGATTAGGTTTACGTCGTTGTAGTAACTCGTAACACGTCTTGCCATGGAGTTTAACTACCAGAAATTGATTTAACGTGTAACACGCATTTGCCACAGCCTCATTTCAGAATTGGATAGGCAGTTTCGAGTTCGCTAGCCGTGCTGTCTCTATCAAGCTGCGATTCTTTCTCTCAGCAACGCCATTCATCTGAGGTGTGTAGGCAGAGGTGAACTGGTGCACAATTCCCTTTTCCTTGCAGTAAGCCTCCATCCACTGATTCTTGAACTTGGTTCCGTTGTCTGAGCGTACCTGTCTGACCTTCAGCTTGTAGAGAGACTCCATTGTAGTTACTAATTCCTTGAAAGACTCAAATGTTTCTGATTTGGATTTCAGAATCATTATCCATGAAAATCTTGAGTAGTCATCAGTAACCACATAGCAGTACAAGTCGCCTGCAATGCTTCTTGTACTGACTGGACCAAACAGATCCATGTGAAGAAGTTCAAGAGGAATCTCGATGGAATTGACTTTCTTTTCCTTATGAGACTTCTTCGTTTGTTTGCCTTTCTTGCACGCCACACCGAAATCCGGAAGTTGGAAGTTTTTGACGTTAACTTCTCTCACTAGATCATTCTGGATCAAGTGATTTATCTTCCGTGGATTAATGTGTCCCATTCTCCGATGATAGGAGATGGAGTCCTTCTCAGTAGCCTTCGACAAGAAGCACTGAACTTGATGATCCGTTGTGGAGGCCTTTGAAAGATCCAAGACATAAAGGTCATTATATCTTGAGGCAGACATTAAGACTTGGTCCTCCGGGATCACATAGTCCTTTTTCAGGACATAGCACTTCTTGTTGTCGAATATTACCTTAAAGCCTTTGTCACATATTTAGGATACAGATAGTAAGTTGTTTTGAAGTTGTTGAACGTAGTTTACTTTATCAAACTTCACTTTCTGATTTCCCACTTCCCCTTGAGCTGTGATATACCCTCCTTTGTTACCAGCAAATGAAACATGGCATCCTTTTATTTGTTTGACGTTTGATAAAAGTGCCATGTTCCCAGTCATGTGCCTGGATGCTCCGCTATCGACAATCCACGTGTTGGTTTCAACACTATAGCGAACACCTTGCACATTCAATTGAAAACATTAGTTCAGGTTAGGAACCCAAGCCTTTACTGGCTTGGGTTTCCCAGAGGCATCACACATCATAAATTCAACCCATTGACCTTTAGATGGTAAGGGAAGCTTAGGTGTCTTCTTGTCCTCATTATCAGACATTGAGGTTTATTTTTCTTTCCATAAACCAGCTTTGTGTAAGGCCTGTTTGTGATAAACAAACGACTGGCTAATGGATTGAACTTTAGGTTCACTAGCTCTTCTAGGTGGAGTCATTGAGCTCCTCTTAGAAGATCTTGGTTTTGGTTCCTGAAGTTCAACTTTCTTCCTGGGTGTCTGATAGTAAGGACAGTTAGACGCAATGTGTCCACACCTATCCACAGTTGTAGCATGACCTACTATCCACTTTATGATTTAACTGTTTTTGTGGAGATGTGTATGACACCCGAGTGACATTGTTCTGTTTGGGTTTTGACTCTACTTCTTTAGATGTTTTATCTTGTTTAACAAATTTATTTGTTTTAACATTTTTAACATCCTTTCCATTTTGTTTACCTGGACTTTGACAAGAAACACTTGATTGGTTAACAGTAATAGTCTTTTTAGGTTCAGATTTGACTGTGTTTGACCAAGACTTTATATTAACCTTTTCAAACTCTTTTTCCAGATTAACACAAGGCATTTTACCTTTTGCCTTTGATGTGGCCTCCTTTTGTTTAGTTCCAGATTCATTTGATGTACATATGGAATCTGGATCACTTACAAGAGGAGTGGACACCACATGATCCTTGATTGGATTGTTATTGATTGGTTTACTTTTAGTGTTCATCAAGGTCTCAGGTGGTGGTGGAACCACTTTATATCCCAAACCCTCCCCATTATTACGCTCTCTCACTAAGTGTTGGACAATATGAGATGAACTTGTCCAACTATGTAGTTTTTGCTTTAATGAATTAACTTCTACTTCTAAAACTGCTTTTTGTTTCTTAGTGTCATCTAGGGAGTTAAGATAGTACCTAATGTCATTAGCTTGGTTAAAGGCTACTACTTCTGTTTCCCTAAGCTGTTTGTTCAATAGGTCTATCTTTTCTTTGTAACTGTGCTCGTTTTGTTTTAGAACTCTGTTAGCTTCAGTGCACATTTGCAAGTCTTTTACTAAGCTATCATTATGATCTAATAACCTAGCAAATTTCAAGTCAATGCTCTCCCTAAATTTATTACAATCAGAACAAGCATGATTATTGAAAAGTTGATCAGTAGTACTTACCTGAGGAGGTTCTGATGAATCAGCCATCAAAGCAGAGTCTGGTGTTTCTTGTTCTGGTGATTCTGACGTTGTTGTAGTTGTCCTTTCTTCAGGCATGTAATTGACCACAGTTGCAGTCTCTTCAGTGTTTGACATCGCGAGTTCCAATGCAATATCTCCTTCACTAGCCGAATCATCAATTAAATCCAAAACACTAGCAATGTTGGGTTCTCCCGGAGAGACAAACCGAAAGCTCCAGTCCTGTCCCTCGTCATCATAGGCAGTCAAGGCTTTAGGATCCTTGCTTGATGAATTAGGACTGCTAGTTGGCTTATCTTGACTATTGAAGGACGAGAATGGATTCCCGTTTCCAGTTTTCTTGGGCTTTACACACTCTCGTTTGAAGTGCCCCTTTTCTCCACAGTTTAAACAGGTCACCTCGGTCTTGTCGAAACCAAAGGTAGTGTCCTTAGTTGCAACCAAGTTTTGTCCGGTCTTCTTGACAAACTTCTTAGCTTTCCGTACAACACTTGCTAAGGCCCATATTATATCCATCCTTTCCAGCTTTGTCTCATCTACCTGCTCGTAGTCCTCGTCTGCCAGATGGCAGTTTCCAATTCTCCCAGCAACTATTCCATCATAGGAGTGGACTACAGCTGCTAAGAGATCCATGTGATCTCTTGCTACTTCTACTGTCACATTACCGAGATTCTTGGTCTTCAATTTTGTAGCATTTGCTTCAGGTGCAATGTATTGGGTACCAGACGACCCTGACGTTTCTGACCTTGAAGTAGAAGCTTGAGAAGGACCAGCTAAACTTGACACAAAAGCTGTCTGAAGTGGTGCTCCAGACGTTTTGTCTTGTGGAGTCGCGTTGTACAGTGTCGGATTCTGAGTATAAGAAGACTTTTGGGCTCTATATTTCATCCTTAATGCTTCCTCTCTAAGCTTCAGAATGAAATCATTTATATCCAACTTTGCTAGCATACCATTCTGTCTGAGATTAGACACAAAGGAAGTCCACTTCTTTGGCAACCCATCTGCAAAGTTTGACACCTTGTCCTGCATGGTCGTTGTAACTCCATGAATGTACAGCTCACTCATCAAGTGGTAGAACCGATCGATGACGTCATCCAAGCTCTCATTACCCATCGACGAGAAGTTGTCGAACTCCTTCTTCAACTCTTTAGCCTTTATAGCTTTTAATGACGCATTCCCGTCATACCGTTTTTCCAATTCCTCCCACAGTTTCTTTGCTTGCTTGTTCTTAGAAAATTGATGGAAGATGTCCTTAGGAATTGACCGAGTAAGCAGAGCATAAACTCTCTTTTAAGCATTGTCATTGACCTTTAGTCCATCAGTCATGCCACCTAGTGTAAGTTTGACTCCATCAGCACCTACTAGCATACTATACCCCGTCTCAGTCGATTCCCACATATTGGGATCTACACCATTTAAGTAGATCTCGAAACGTTGCTTCCAGTGTGGGATTTCATCTAACGTGATTAGCTTAGGGGGTTTGTTGTGATTCCCTACTTCACTCTCCAGAAGCAGTAGGTTTTGACTCCTTGAATCTCTCCCTGGTGTGAATGCTGAGTATTGGTCCTCCATTACTATCAACTTTAGTCTTTGAAACAAACTATTTCACTTGTGCGAATGAAGGTGTGCGATTGGGCTATTCGTGCAATTGAACAATGCGAATGGTTCAATCGTGCGACTGAACTAATGCGGATGGCTCAGTCGGGCGAATGAACAAGTGCGGTTGAACAATGCGAATAGATTGCTCAGTCGTATGAATGGAGGTACGAATGAGTCCAATCGTGCGTATGAGGGATGCGAATGTATCCACTCGTGCGATTAAATCAATCGTGCGACTGAAGTTGCTGGATTTCGGAAATTCGTAGGTTTAAGGAGTTTTGGCCGCAAAAACACGAATTTTCACTAACCCTAAATGTCGTATGCTGGAAAAACTAAACTTTACGAACAGGAGACGTCTAAGACACCGTTTGACACGAAAAGATTGCGTTTTTAATGAAAAAGCACAATTTTTGTATCAAAAACGATTGAATCACACGTGAATCAAGAGCCAAAGCTCTGATACCACTTGTTAGGATCGTGTATTGAACGAAATACTAACTGATTAACGTGTATACCGAATCAAATAGTGCGGAATCCTATTTGATTGGCGATCCAATCAGTGAGAACGCACGTAGAAACAATTATGGATTGAATCTAAACGTTAAGAACGATATGGAATCGATCTAGTGCAATCTATGAACTTTGAACAGGTTCTTAGAGGTCTCTGGACGGCTAGGGTACGTATGTAGTCGAAGTATTCTGAATTCTTACGTTTTTCCACGAATTAAGTGGTATTTATAGGTTAGGGTTTCTCATTCAGGCGACTGAACCATTAGCATGGTTCAGTCGTGCGATTGAGCCATGCGGTTGATCCATTCGCACGACTAAGTGTTCAGTCGTGCGACTGAGTCAATCTCATGTCTCAATCGTGCAACTGATCCAGTCTCCTGGGTCAGTCGTGCGACTTGGTCATTCGCATGAAGTTGTTCATGCGTATGGTCCAAAGCATGGGCCATTCGCATGAGAACTTCATATTACTAAGTTTGAATGTATTTATTAATCATTACATTATTAAGATTCATTCAAACAACCACAAACCTATATAGTCAGTTCAATAAGCGTTAAACTACTAATCAATGAAATAATAAACATTATAAGCACAACCACACATTGTATTTCATTAAGTACCCATTCAATTACATATGTGTAAGACAATAAAGACATATTACATTAAGCTCAGAAATTAGGTACACATGTATCTACAATTTTGATGGAGGTCCTGTTCAATTTAGAGGTGAGACCGGAGGCTACATTTCAAGCAGAGGAAGTGTATCCAATGGTAAGTTAACGGTCAACAAAGTAAACTTTGTCAAACAGCTTGAACATAATCTTTTCAGTGTTTCTCAATATTGTGATCAAAAGCACTAAATGCTTTTCACAGAATATGAGTGCATTATCCTCAAACGTAGGATGACAATTCCTCAAGAATTGGTGCTTCTTAGATCTCCCAGGAAAAGGGATGTGTACAAGCTAGATATGAACAATGCTTCCCCAGTGGGTGAAGTATCATGCTTTCTTTCCAAAGTTGATGGTGATCGGTCAAATCTATGGCATAAACGAATGTGTCATGTCAATTTGAAAACCATGAATAAATTTGTTAAAAATAACTTGGTACATGGTGTGCCTAAAAAGGAATTTTTTAATAGAGACAGCTGTGTTGCATGTCTGAAAGGAAAGCAACATAGAGCATCTGACAAATCTAAAGAAGTTAACTCTATCATCACACCATTACACTTATTGCACATGGATCTATTTGGTCCCACAAGTATAATGAGCATTGGAAGGAAATCATAGTGCTTTGTGATTATTGATGATTTTACTAGATTTACAAGGGTATTCTTAGGTCCTTTGGCAGCAGGTGTACCATACTTAACACAAAGGATAATTCAGCAAAATTTGCTGGAAAGTCGGATGATGCTAACTTTGTTGGATATTCCTCTACACCTATTGCCTATAGAGTATATAACATTAAAAATTTACGATTTGAGGAATCATCTAATATTGTTGTTAATGAGCACACTCCTTGTGTTAGGGGAATGGCCCTAATCATATTTTTTATTTAGAATTGTTTCCAAACTATTCTAAACCCTCTTGTGTGAATGTTTAAGCTGGAACAGATACTCAAAGTGACTCTAATAATGACCAACTGTTTGAGTTACCCAGACCTCTTCCAAGTTCTCCAAGAGTTGTTAAAAATCAAGCTCCCACAATTGGCAGATCTGATAGTATAACTATCTCAGGAACCAGTGGAGCTTGCATAAATTGTCAACAAAGTGAGCCTCAAAACTCATCCGGTGACAATACACAACACCAAGCTGATGGAAGTAGTATTTTGAAAGAACAGGGAACTTAATGCTGCTTCATAGCCAACTGATACTGATGATGTTTGTTCTTCATTCAATCATTCCTCATTGAATGAATGTGAAACATCAACTTGACCAAGTGTTTAAAACCTTGAGCCAAACTTTTCCAATCTAGATCTATCCATGCAACTGAATGTGATTCCCAAGCTCAAGATTCATAACACTCATCCAACTAAGAATATCATTGGAGATGTCTCTGAAAGCGTGAGAACAAGGGGACAAACTCACTATAGGAATGTCTGCCTGCACTTATGCTTCCTATCTCAGATGGAGCCCAAGAAGGTAGAAGACGCCTTGAACGACAGTAGTTGGGTTGAATCAATGCAAAGGAATTGCTTCAAATCAAAAGACAAAAGGTTTGGAACATGTGTCCACTACCATCCGGTCTAGTACCAATAGGATCTGAAGACCCACAACACCCCAACTATATGAGCAAACTAGATAAAGCTCTCTATGGGCTACAATAGGCACCTAGGCTGTGGTATGAGAAACTGTCTCAGTTTCCCCTGAAGAATGGTTACACAAGAGATACCATTGACAAGACTTTATTCATAAGAATGTTTGGGAAATACATTTTGCTCGTACAAGTTTATGTTGATGACATCATATTTGGTTCTTCAAATGACCAAATGTGCAAAGACTTTGAGAGCATTATGAAGAAGAAGTTTGAGATGATCTCCATGGGAAAAATGGACTTTTTCCTTGGAATTCAGGTAACGAAGATGAAAGACGGGTTCTTTATCAATCAGTCTATGTATGTTAATGACATCTTAGAGAGATTTGATATGAAAGATTGCAAGCCAGCAAAAGACTCCTATACCCAGAAGTCACAATCTCTGTCCTGACTTTGAGGGGAAGGATAATGATCAACATTAGTATAGGGCAATCATTGGATCTCTGATGTATCTCACAGCAAGTAGACCTGATATCATGTTTGAAACTTGCATCTATGCAAGATATCAGGCTCCTCCAAAGGTGTCTCACCTAGTTGTTGCCAAGAGAATTATTAGATACCTCAAAGGAGCACCTAAACTGGGTCTTTAGTATCCTAGAAACACCAATTTCAATCTCTATGGCTACACTAATAGTGACTATGGTGGCTGCAACATCAACAAGAAATCAACATTAGGAGGATGTCAATTTCTTGGTGGAAGAATCATCTCATGGCAATGCAAAAAGCAATCCTATGTCTCAACATCTACTGCCGAAGCTGAATACATTGCTGCTGCTAGTGGCTGTGCTCAACTGCTGTGGATTCAAAACCAGATGATAGACTATGTATTCAACTTCATGAGCACTCCTATCCACATTGACAACAAGAGTGCTATCTCCATCACAGAAAATCCTGTCAGGCATTCCAAGACAAAGCACATTAACATTAGGTATCCTTTTATTAGAGATATTCATGAAAAAAATCTGATTGAACTAGTCAAAGTTGATTCAATTGAATAATATGCTGATTTGTTCACCAAAGCATTTGATGAACAAAGATTTAAGTATCTTATTACGGCTATTAGGATGATAAACATTGATTAGTTTATTTTATTTGAAAACCATTTTAAAAATTGTGTATTGTCTTTGTCAACATAATCTAAGCCCTGTTACAAAAAGTTTTTTCTTCAAAATTTACTAAGTGTAAATTCTTCCGAAGAGAAATCAACCCTCGGAAGATATGTTATTCATCTTCCGAAGGAAAATTCCTCCAAGGTTAGTTTTATCTTCCTAAGAGTTTTTTAGCCTCGGAAGAAAATTTGATGTTATACCAAATCTATTTCCGAAGCTCGAAAACCTCTTCCCTCGGAAGACCTTCTTACTCTCGGGAGAAATTTCACTTAGGATAAACTTACCTTCGGAAGTAAGATTGGCTTCGGAAGAAGAATACCTTCGGAAGAACATTTACACTCTGAAGAAAGCTTTCTTATGTAACAGAAATCTTTTGGGCCCCACTTTGTGAAAAGGTAAAAATTTTATTAATGATGTCTGAATATTTTAAATAGATTTAACCTTACCGCCCATGTCACATGATACCCCAAACCATCATTTCACCTTATCCATCCGCCACTTTCACCCATTTAAATACCTTCCAACTCATTTCCTTAATCCTTTTACCAGTTTCACTGTCCTAAGATTCCTTCGTCTTTAATTTAACCAAAATCAAACTTTTCCACTGTAACTTTCTTAAACAATAGCACTAAACTCTCAGCATAACCAAGTCACACTCCTTGACTCTTCCAAGGATGCTGACTTCTCTAAAATCATCTCCTTCCTTTCCCAATTCACCTACTACACTGCCCTAACTGTCAACTCCATTGTTTTTTTAAACCACATGGCCGAATTTTGGGGAAACGGTCAGATTGAAACCTGTAATGGAGTTAGGGTTATTAGGACGAGCAATTATGTTCAAGAGCTGATCATTTCTGAACAAATCATCAGGGAGCATCTAGAGCTTCATGATGAAGGCGCTCCTACTAAATTACCCAAATCAAACCTCAATGACACATATATCCAGATGGGATATTGTGGTGATGTGAGCAGGTCAACCGTGTACAAGTTCAATTTCTCTTACAACTGGAAGTTCTTGCTTCACATAGTCCTTCACTTCCTGTCAAACAAGTCTGGGAGATGGGATCAAATTCCCTATGAACTAGTATGCCTAGTTCACGGGTTAGTAAAGTGCCTCAGATTCAACTATTCAAGGTTTGTGCTGACCAATCTCATGTGGAACCTTCAACAGAAACATTCCACATGTAGCCCCGGTTCATTCAGCACATTATCAACTGTGAGCTGGACCAGAGTAAGCTTGTCTATGCAGCTGCTCTACCTGTCCCTCACATGAGGTCGGCCATCTTCAAGGTCCTGAAGAGGTTGTCCACCAACTTTTCTTGAAGACACACTGAGCTTCTTCCAGGTATGATTGAGCCAATGGCTCCTGGTGACATCCCTGTTAACCCCACAGGTGATGAACCCACACAAGCATTAACCCCCACAATGCCAAACCTACCTTCCCACCACATCAAAATTAATTATCAAAGACATCCCAAGAGAAACCTTGTTCAATCTTCTTTGATTGAACAAGTCCCCCCTATTCAATCCAAAAGAAGTGAAAGTTCAAAGCAAAGATAAAGATTAACAACAGGTAGGAACATCAGAAGATTCAAACACTATTAATCTAAAACAAGTTCAATCTGAAAAGGAATCTTCTTCTGACGATGTTCAATATGGAAGTAAACCAAGTTCTTCTAAGTCAAAGAATCAAAGAAGAAGAAAGAAATCATCAAAAACAAAATCTGAACAAAACAAAAGTTCATAAAAGTTGATCAAAGCATCAAATCAGGCAACAAAACTTAAACCAATAAAATTTATGTCAGCCGGTTTGTTAAATATGAATTCTCTTCAAAACAACAAGGTAAATACTATGAACAAATCTCACTCTGATCTGAAATCAAGTTTAGATTCTAAGACTTCCGCTGTAGCAAAAAGATTTGTTCCTAATGATTTCAAGAAGGAAGTTCATGTTAAACTAGATGCAAAATAATCTGGCACAAAATCAAAATGTGAAAAATGAAAAACAATAGTTTAACTATTTGACACCAAAATCAAATAAAGTGTCAATGTCAAAAGTTAACAAACAGTTGTTTTTAACTCCACAAAAGTACTGTGAAATATGTGATATGAAAAATCACAATACTGCTGAGTGCTATTTCAATAAGTACTGTCACATATGTGACATGAGAAATCATTCCACAACAGATTGTTATTTTAACAAATACTGTACTTATTGTGATGAGAAGACTCATAATACTGCAAATTGTTATTATAAAAAAAGATCACATACTAGAGGATTTGCAAATTCAAACATGAGCAAAGGTTATGTTAATCCTCAATATTTGAGAAATCCAACTGATAGATTTCAAAAATTAACTAATCAACCTTCTTTAGGTTTGAGATTATTTCAAAAGAACAATTATGTGAGATCTAAACAAAATGTGCAAGAACAATTCATACCAAGATCCGTAATAATGACTAATAAAAAGTTAGTCATCAATACATGTCAAAAATTGATCAATCAAATGGTATGAATGTTCTCAACAATAACTCAAACAATTTTCAAAACAAGATTGGTAAATTCATCAAGAAAAAATGATTTGAATAATCTTCATTACAAACAATTTACCTTTGTTGATAAATTTGGAAAACCCAAGACCATCTCGTCTTGGGTGGATATCTCAACTTAATTTTCTTGTTGTGCAGGTACGCCCAAAGACCACTTAATACATGGTGTGTGGATAGTGGGTGTAGCCGGCATATGACAGGCAATCCTGCCTTGATACAAGATTTTAAGTTAAAGGATGGAACACACGTCGCCTTTGGTGGTGATGCAGGAGGAGAAATAACAGGAGAAGGAATAGTTTCAAATGGGATAATAAGCTTTGACAAAGTCAACTTTTGTTCACAGTTGAACTTTAATCTTTTAAGTGTATCCCAAATATATGATAAATCATACTCTGTTCTATTTGATGATTCATTCTGTTATGTTTTGAAACTAGGTTTTCAGATAAGCAAAGATTGGGTAATTGTTACAGCTCAAAGGGATAGAGATGTATACAAGCTGGATATGTCTCATCTTGATCTTTCAACTGAAACAATATGCCTAATTGCTAAAGCATCAAATGATGAAAGCCAGCTTTGGCATAGACGTCTCGGACATTCAAATTTCAAGAATATGAACAAGCTTGTATAAGGAAATTATGTCATTGGACTTCCATCTAAGAAGTTTGCAATGACTGATTACTTCTCAGCATGTTTGAAGGGAAAGCAACACAGAGCGTCTTATAAGACCAAGCTCATAAACTCAACTTGTAAACTTCTTTAAATGTTACATATGGACCTTTTTGGACCAACAAATGTCAAGAGTATTGGTAGAAAATCATATGGTTTAGTTATCATTGATGACTATACAAGATTTTCGTGGGTTTTCTTTTTGTATGCTAAATCTGAAACGGCTGATTTACTGAAAGAATTTATCATTAAAGTTGAAAATCAATTAGAAAATAAAGTGAATATAATAAGAAGTGATAATGAAACGGAATTCAAAAATGCTAACATTGAAATGTTTTTTGCACAAAAAGGGATAGCTCATCAGTTCAGTGCTCTCAGAACTCCTCAACAAAATGGAGTTGCTGAAAGGAAGAATAGAACACTGATTGAAGCTGCTCGTTCTATGTTAGCTGATGCAAAAGTTCCTATCATTTTTTGGGATGAAGCTATATCAATTGCGTGTTTTGTTCAGAACAGAATCTTAATTGTGAAAGATAAAATGAAAACTCCATATGAGTTAATGTTTGGCAGAAAACCGAACATAAACTTTCTAAAATCATTTGGTTGTCCTGTTATGATTCTTAATTCAAATGATCAGTTAGGAAAATTTGAAGCAAAATCTGATAATGGATTTTTCGTTGGATACTCATCTGTTTCAAAAGCCTATCGAGTGTACAACTCTAGGACAAATATAAGTCTTGAAACATTCAATGTTAAATTTCTGGAAAATTCTTTTCCATCAGTTTCAAATGGTCCTGCCTGGTTATTTGATTTATATTCATTTTCAAACTCTCTTCAATTTAACTTGTTTAATCAATCAAATTTTCTTGATTCTTCGGGTAAGAAGAACTCTAGAGGAGATCTTGGATCTTTCAGTGAGGATTCAGATTTTGACGACCCAAATGATTCTAGCTCAGATTACCCATTTTTATCATTTGTCAAGGACTCAACAACACGATTCAATGACAATAATCATGCTAATATAGCTTCAGATCATTCAGTTTTTTTTGATCAGGAAGGATCACAACCAATTCCTAATGATGGTAATGAGTTTGTGCAACCTGAGTTTGGAACATCATCCATCTCTGGTGATGCAGTTGATACTGGTAACTTTGATTACTTTATTAACTCACTGACTCAAGTTCCAAACTTCAATCCACATTCTTCTAATTTGTTACATCAGCTTTCCAACTTAAACCAAACAAATCTGGATGTTAATGTTCAATGTGATGAGATTCAAACATCTCGTATGCACAAGAATCATCCAATTTCTCGGATTATTGGTCCATTGAATGAGAGAACAAGAAGTAAATTAGAACAAGCAAACTTGTGCTTATACTCTTGTTTTCTTTCTCAAATTGTTCCTAAAAATGTTACCGAAGCATTAAAGGACAATGGTTGGATAGAAGCCATGCAAGAAGAATTACTTCAATTTCACAAACAAGAAGTGTGGAATTTAGTGGATATATCTGAAGGAGAAAATGCTATAGGCACGAAATGGTTGTTTAGAAATAAGACTGATGATCGTGGTGTAGTAATAAGGAACAAAGCGAGACTTGTTGCACAAGGGTACACTCAGGAAGAAGGGATAGATTATGATGAAGTGTTTGCACCAGTTGCAAGACTTGAATCCATTCGAGTTTTCCTGGCTTATGCTTCATTCATGAAATTTAAGGTGTATCAAAAGGATGTAAAGGGTGCATTTCTATATGATCCTATCACTGACGATGTGTTTGTGAAGCAACCTCCGGGCTTCGAGGATGCAAAATTTTCAAATCGAGTATATAAGCTGAGTAAAGCTTTATATGGACTTCATCAAGCCCCTAGAATTTGGTATGAGACATTATCACAACACTTAATCCAACATTGATACACAAGAGGGAAAATTGATCCAACTTTATTCATAAAGAAGGATAATCATGATCTCTTATGTGTACAAGTGTACGTTGATGATATCATATTTGGTTCTACCAGTCCAAAATTGTGCAATGAATTTGAAGAAATCATGAAATCTCGGTTCCAAATGAGTTCTATGGGAGAGATTAATTTTTTCCTTGGACTTCAAGTCAAGCAAACTGACGATGGAATTTTTATCAATCAAGAGATGTTTGTTGACAAGCTCTTGAAGAATTTAAGTTGCAAGGCTGTTAGTCCATACGAACTCCAGCTGATGTTAACACCAAGATTGAACCTGATCCAAAAGGAAAATCTATTGACCAAATGTTATACAGATTAACGATTGGTTCTTTGTTGTATCTTACTACATCTAGACCAGACATTATGTATGTTGTTTGTGTTTGTGCCAGGTATCAATCAGACCCGAAAGAATCTCACTTAATTGCTGTCAAAAGGATATTCAGGTATCTCAAAGGTAAACCAGCTTTAGGGCTTTGGTATCCTTACGAGGGTAACTTTTAAATTCATGGATATACAGATAGTGATTATGGTGGATGTTGTCAAGATAGAAAATCTACTTCGGGTGGGTGTCAATTTCTTGGCCCCCGATTAGTCTCGTGGCAATGTAAGAAACAAACAAATGTCTCTGTTTCAACTGTAGAAGCTGAGTACATTGCTGCATCAGCAGGATGTTCTCAAATCCTCTGGTTGCAAAATCAACTACTGGATTATGATTTCAATTTTCTTAAAACACCTATTTACATTGATAACACTGCTGCTATGTTCATTACAGCTAATCCTGTTCAACATTCAAAAACAAAACATATCAAAATTCGATATCATTGTCTCAGAGATAACTCTGAAAAAGGATTAATCATATTGATTCAAATTGCAATGGAAAAACAGTTGGCGGATCTATTTACTAAAGCCTTCCTACCAGGACGGTTTGAGTATTTAGTGGAGTCAATTGGTCTTATTAATCATATGTGAACTCTCTAAATCAAAAGATCATCATAAGTGATCCTCTCAATGTTAATTGCTTGTTTGTATTTTGTGTGTGTGTGTTTTTTTCTTAGAGAAACCAACTACAAAAGTATAAATCAAAACTTCAAAAAATATAGTCTTTTTCTAATTGTTGTTTATTTTTAGAAAAGAATCTGTTTATGCAATATGTGAGAAATGATATTACATTAGTGAGATCAGTTGTATATTTCACTCATTAATAAAGTCTTACATGATCAGATATGATATGTAGACAATATCATGCTACTATACTGAAAAAGTAAATTCTTGTGATTACACTAAATCTTTATGCTTGTGTGTATTCATCTGAGTACTTTTGAGATGTATTGGCTTATCAGATTGATTGCTTGTTAAGTTACACCACTCACACCTGATGGTAATGTGATTAATCATGAGATCTGTTACAAGCATCATATCACTTCTTTGTTACGAGTCATCATTGACCTGAAGTGCTGAGATATCCTTTGTTGTAAGTCATTACAGACCTGGATTTTCTCTTTGATGCAAAAGATGCCAATGTGCACAATCTATTCAAATAGATAGTTAGAGATGATCAAATGGTTATCCATGATCATTCTCTATTAATTTAAGTAACATGAACTCTGGTTATACATATGTTTCAGGTAATAAGTTGAGTATGTGTTCTTTCTTGCATGTCTTGATGATAGTTGAGCTCTCTAAGTCTCTGTATGATTTACATCATGTCATATCTAAATATACCCTAATCAATTCAAGAATTGAAAAAGTAAGTGAGTTGATATTTTGTCAAAAACACTCATTTTCTGTCCTTAGATCTTGTGTCTCCTTTGCTGTGATATCACTGACCTGGAACTCACTTGATCAGGATTTATTCATTATCTATGACTATTCATATTTTTTTTATTTTAATGTGCTGATCTTCATTGATATGATCTCACAGCATACATTAATTCTTTTGTTTATATTAGATTTTGATTCTGCTTTCATTTTGATTTTATGCATGTTTTCTGTGTGTGAAGGCAATGTAAGAATGAGATGTGTGATCTTATTATGTTACCTTAGGAAACTTATAAGTTGTTCAAACTTAAAAGTTTAGGGGGAGTAATAAATGGAAGAGTTTTTCTCAGAAAATCAAAATCAAAGTTAAAATGTTGAATTGAAAGGATGATGCTATATGTTCAAAGTGTATGTGAGTTTGATAATGTAAACTTTTGAAAATGATAATATGAACCTATATAAATTTGCAAGTGGAAATGCTTCTTTCAAAAGTTGAAAAATAGATATTTGATTTTGTTTTGAGACTAAAATGAAGGGAAAGATAAATTTAAAAAAAAATTAAAAAACAAGTGAAGATTTAAAATTGTTAAAAATTAAAATTGAGTGTGCAAAATGTAAAAAGTTCAAATTTGAGGGACTAAAAGGTAAATTTTGGGAAATTCAAAAATATGCTTAAAATGTTTTAAGATTAGTATGAAATATTACTAATATGTTTAAACAGTGTGCAGGTAAAGAATTTTGAAAAACACAAGTGTAAGACTCATGAAAGTCAACTCAAAGTCAACTCATGCGCCTAAATAGTGTTCATACGTCTAAATAGGAGCATGGTGAACTTTCAGAAATTATACAAGTGTTTGGGCGTGTTTCATATTCCCATGCGCCTAAACAGTTGCAATAAGTCCATGAGTTTAACCAAGTGTTTGGGCGTTTTACACAAAACCATGCGCTTAAACACTGATAATGAGTCTGATTTTAACCAAGTGTTGGACGTTTTAAATGTCTCATGCGTCTACACAGTGTTGAAATGTCTCAAGAGTTACAAATGTTAGACGTTTCAGGAACTTCATGCGCCTGAACAGTGCAAAAGCGCCTAAATAGTGCTTATGCGTCTATACAGTGCTCATGCGACTGAACAGTTCTCATGTGTCTGAGTCCATACGACTAAACAGTGCTCATACTTCTCATTATTTTGTGAATTTTTGGATTTCATACGCACATTCTTCAAACAAGATGTGATCAAGAAGACAAAGAGTACTTTGCTACATTAAAGAAGAACAAAAAGCTTAAAGGATTACAATCTGAAGAAGAACATTTCATGATAGAATTTTGTGATAAGTATTTTAAAAAAGTCACAACTCCTAGTTTAAAGGTGATTGATGGTAATCAAAGATGAGGGAAGTATGCAAGTCATAATCAGAGACCTACTCTCTAAAGTATCAAACCTTGAATTCAGTGTTAAGACTTTAGAGGATAGGTCTGTGTGACTCCAAGGATCGCAATCAGGAATTATCAGTGTTAATAGGGAATCAAGTTAATGTTTGCGGAATCAACATTAACCTTGTTTAATTGTTTAATAAATAAATATCAAATATAATGAATAATGATTATGACGAACACAATGATATGAACACAATTAATAAGCAAACATGATTTGATTCAAAAGTATTTCATTAAAATTGAGTAATGATTACATATGAATAAATAATGAATGATATAAACAATAAATGCTTCGAACGTGTTGATGTTGATGTGACGGCTGCTATGGTTTATGTTTGTGTGAATTGATGTGATGTTTGGGTTTGCTGTTTTGTTGCTCGTGTGTTCGTGTTCTTGTTTGATGTGAAACCTAGGATCTATATTTATAGGCACATGTGTTTCAGCTAAGGAAACATCGGATCTCTTAGGATTTGAAATTATGTTGACTTATTGACTTGTAACACTTGTATTATTTAAATACAAGTGTTTGAACTCCTCAGCTTAACAGGTCTTCCAAAGGTAATTTATTCTTCCGAAGGTACTTTGTCTTCCGAAGGTATTTAATCATCCGCAGGAGTATTCACTTGAACTCTTTGATTGACTTCACTTGAACTCTAGAGCTGATTGTTCATCCGCAGAAGATCTTTGGATGTTTGTTACTTGTAGAAAACATATCTACGGAAGAACAAAATGTTCATTCGTAGATGTTTCTTACACTTCATCAATTTCAGTAATTGATCAAGTATTATGTTTGTACCTGCAATCATACACAAATCAACACGCATATGGGTTAACCTATATACATAATGCATACATCAAAATAATGAATTATAATCATTCATTACAAGTATTGATTAAAGTTCTAAGCCTTTACAAAATGATCTAGATGTATTGTTCCTAGATCTAACAATACTCCCCTTAGGCTTAGACACTTCTAATCAGTTGTTCAAAACTGAAAGCTCCTTCAATCTTGACACCATCTTCTTGTTGAAATAAGATACTGCATCGTTTTGATCATCGTATTTGTACTTGATCTCCATTCTGCATATCTTTTGAAGTGTCTCAAAGCTTAGTCCCAAGATGTCTTCTTCAGTTGTTAGAGTTTTCACAACACTTTGATTGTGAACTATTTCAAGCTCATCTTCTTCTGTGATTATTACTTCTGATACTTCTTCAATGCTAACTCCTTTCAAAAGCCCAACATCATATCTTCTTCTCTTGTATGCTTTTGCATGCAGTTTATCCACCACTTGTATCATGTGAATATATAAGCATAGATCATTCTGTGCTCTTTCATCAGACAGCTTTGGGAAGAATTTGTCATGGAAGTATGATGTGTATCTGGGGTGGAGCAGTTTGATCGCTACTGGGTCAAACATTCTTATCTTGTCACCTTTCTTCCCTTCATCATTCCTCAGTAGCACTATTTCTTTTGTTTTCCCAACATATGCCCACTCAGTTATGAGAATAGTGTATTGATTTCTTGCTATGACTTTGATGGCTGCTGTTTTCCTGTTAGTGTAACCAACCCTCCTTAAGAATTCATCATCAACTAATGTAAAGGAGTTGGGGTTAGATTTTCTTTCCTTTTGAAGTCTTTTCTTATGTTCAGTATATTCTCTCTTAGCCTCCTTCAGCACATCATCTATAACCTTGTTTTCAGCCTACCCACAGACACAGAGAAATCTCTTCCCCTTGGATGAGTTGGATAGTTGGAGATGATTAGGCTTTGCAAGTTTTTAATGTCTATCTTAGGAAGACTTAGTAATGCTTCTACGTCATAGAAGTATTCAATTCTTCCAGATGACCTCTTGAGGATTGCACAATCCCACTCTTGATCATACTTCTAGAAATTGATCCTGCTGTCTTCCACAGAGTTGGGACTTGTGATGTGATCAAATAGCTCTATCAAGGTAGACTTTTGCTCTATAATCTCTCTGACTGTTGTACCCAAAGGCCACACTTTCCTAGGTATAACTTCTCGTGGCTCTCTGATTAGTTTTTCTTTCCTTTTGTGTTGATCTTTAGATTCAACAGTTATAGGATCAGCAGGGAGTTTGCTTTGTTGCTCATAGGATGGGTTTGGAGCTTCAGTTCTGAATCTCACCCATGTGTCAAGCTCAACAGCCATTACATGTTCCATCATCCTCCTAAGCTCACCAACTTTTCTTCCCTTAAGCTCATGTGCCTTGTAGTTGTGAACCTATAGCCAACAGATCATATTGTACTTGCTAAGCTTTAATGTACCACAGTGGCCTAGATCTTTCTTGATTTTTTGAATGGCTTGAAATGTTGTGAATGCTTCATAGTCATAATTAGGGATCATGAATCTAGCAAGTTCAAATTCTTTCAATAGATCCTTCATTTTAGTCACATTCATCCTCTCAACCATATCAAATGGAAACCCATGGTTGATAAGGATCATAAACATGTTTGACTTAGGCCTTTCTTCTAATATGTCTTTGGTGGTCAACACTTCATCAAATTTTGATTCGTTTTGTTCTTTGGGAGACTCATCTTTAGTAAGCTCATTCCATTCAGCATCACTTTCAGTTTCAGCATGAGGCATAGGCTTTAAAGTTGAAACATTCACCGAGGGAGTGTGCTCAGGGGATATAGATTTCGATCTCTTAGGAGAATCTTGTACTTCAATCACTTCCTTCTTAACAGGACCCAAGTACTTCCTTTTCCTTGAATATTGAATGATTGGCATTGAAGCTTCAACGGATTCTTTCGTTTGTTTTGATGCAGGGGCATTAGTTTCAATGTCCTTTATCTTCTTTCTCAGTCTTTCAATCTCCTCATCCTTTCTTTTTAGCTGAGCAAATTGTTCTTGTAGAATCTTGTTAGCTTTGTTGCTCCCCAATACAAGTTTTTCTTTATCAGCCTTCTCATATGCAATTGACTCTTTTTGTTCTTTGACAAGCTCATGCAAAGCATCAATGACTTCATTGTTTTCTTGTATGTTTTCTCTTAATCTTTTCAGACTAGATTCTTGCTTCAACAGCTAATCATCTTTTTCTTTTATCATCCCCTTTAACTCTTGAATTCTTTGCTTTCTATTGTTTGACTTGATAACAAGCTTGTTGTATTCAGCAACCAGATAACTTTGCTGACTGGGATATCATCATCTTGAGATCATCTTCATTGTAAGCAATCATATCAACATAGTTGGCTTCTTCTTCTTCTTCCTGATGTTGAGCAGCAATCTCATCATCATTCACTTCTTCAGGGTCTACACTAGCTAAGCTTGAACTGGACTCAACAACTTGATTTGCCTGTTCTCGATGTGGTTGTTGTTGTTGCTGATGGTCAGTGACTGGAGAGATAGGTTTAGTATCATTTGAATGGATAGGGGATCCAGTCATGGTTAGTGACAGTTGAACTGTACTTGCTTGTGAAGTTAACTCTGCTCTCCGGTGTAAAAGCTCTAAGTGGATTGATTTTTTGGAGTTGGAGGTTGTTGAACAAGTTGTATTTGGAGTTGATTTGGTGATAGAGGGTGAATTGGAGAGATTGGTTGAGTGTTTTGACTGGCTAGTGATTGTGGTTGGGGTGATTAAGGTTGTTGGTGAATGGGTGATTGATGAGATGAAAGTGAGGCTTCCATATCAATTCTTGGGGAATGTTGCATGGCATGTCTTCTCCTTCATACCTTCCACTTATCTTATTCAGTACAGATCTCCTAGGTGTACTTGAATAAACACATCACCATCTCTAGCAATACCAGGTAGATTAGCATTGATGATTAATTGTAAGAACCTTGGAAACATATACATCTTGTTGGCCTTTTGCACCCTAATTTGGTCACAAAAACAACTGAAAATATACTTTGAGTAGTTGTATGTCCTTCCCTCAAAAATGCCAATAATGCCATATGAAATGTGCCTTGAGAATCTGTCAAGCCCAGACTTCCTGTTGGAGATGCACTTTAGATAGGTGTGACATAAGAATCTACGTGCCTTGCATAATCTCCCTTTCTTTATCTCACCCTTATCAAAATCACCATCATACCCCCATAAGGTAGAGCACTTTCTCTATGTATTCATTCTCGAATACATCGGGGTGACCAACTTCTTGTTCTCCTAACTCTAGTACCCTTCTTATGGTCTGCTCATCTATCCTTAGTCTTTTATTCTTAATCTCAGCCACAATCACTTTAGATTCTCCATCTTCCTCAATTTGAGCTGAGTTCTAAAAATCAACTATATGATCTTGATGAATCACAGGCTCTGCTGTTAAAGCATAGAAGAGCCTGGATCGTCGTAAGTATCTTATGATGTCCCTGCATCCTTTCGACACAGGGTCGTCTGGATTTAAGAACGCACACACATTGTGCTCCCTTGCAAATCGATTAGCCATCTGTTCATAAGAATGAAGACGATTATGTTAGAACTAAGTCATCATAATTAAGAATACGAAGAGTTTAAACGAAAATGATGAATCAATCATTTCATTACTGATGTTTATGATATGATTTACCTTGAGATTAAGACTTGAAATCAGGTTTAAGCTTTGTTTGATGTTTAAGATTCGAGTAATTTTGAAATCAGATAAGGAAGGGATGAGGTTTTGACTAACAAACTTCTAGGTCAAAAAGGTTCTGTAAAAGTGAATAATCAATTCCAAGTCAAAAACATCATTTATACTCCCTTGGACACATTTATTTCATTTATTTAATGAAGTGGGTCCCACTTTTATTATTACTCTTCCGGGGAATTTATTTGTTCTGCAGATTTCAGTTCATCCGCAGGATATCTGCGGATGCCTAACTTAAAACTGAAATTTAAAGTTTGAATTGAAGTATAACTTGATTTTCCATAGGTTACCAATCTATGGAAATGAATTATACTTGTGAAATATTAACTCAATCGTAGGTTACCAATCTACGGATAGTCATATTTTACTCCCCCTTAAGTTTCGCACTGTAGCTTCTGCAGATGTTTACAATGCACTGTAGCTTCTGCTGATGCTAAGCATGCACTGTTGCTTCCGCTGATGCTTAAAATGCCACGATTGAAACTTATTTCTGTTGTATGGTTCTAATCAACTGATAGAACCATTTATTGCTATTAGACCTTGTTGACTTTGTATTCATGACAATTGTGCACAAGAAGGTTTATATTTTAAAAACTTCATGTATCCAAAAGCCAAGTTAGTGCTTAGGTTCCAATTCCTTTATATTGACAATTCATTTAACAATTTTGTTATTAAATTGTTTTCATGATTCTACTCCCCCTAAATTTTTGATCAATGATGAATGTAAGCATTTATCATAAATTTATAAGAAGAATATCATGAAAGACACATGTCTGTCCAAACATGCCAAACAGAAAGAAGTTAAAATAAACAAAATTGAAATGAGTACTATGTACAAGCATATATAAACATAAATTGGGATCATACTATAAGACTAAGCATCTTCCTGATTAATTTGTTTGATGAATTGATACCTGATTTTAGTTCTGATTGCAAGTATGTTTATCCACTTAAATCCATACAAGAGTATTGTGTCAACTAGGCATGCTATTTATCATATTATCATGTTTATTAGGAGGTAAATGTTATAGGATTCAAATTTAATTCACTTAGATTTTTATCCTCCCTTTATGAGTCAAATCATCACCTTTTCACACTTAGAAACTATGTACTTTAAGTTATAAGTTCTATCTTGAGCTGCATTTGACATCTCATTAAAGCATTGTTGTAAAAGCTCTAAATTAATATATAGTTGATCACAGAGGATTCTTTTGAGAGCTTAGATATGATCAACATCAGGTCACCAGGTCTTTACTTCCGTAAAACAAAGGTGCCTTTAACCCAGGTCTTTGTTTACACAAAGCAGAGAGATGATGAGGATCATGATCTTTTCACTAGTTGGTTACAAATGTATACCATGGTGATCATACACCCAGGTCTTTGTTTACACAAAACAGAGGGAATATGATTTGCAAAGATAGATAATATAAAGTGTTGGTACATAGTGTGCTTAGATGAGTGATTTGGTCACATCAGAATAAGAATCACTTGCTGTATCCTCAAAATGAAGTTTCCCACAAACAATCACTTTGCATTATGTTTGGCATGCTCTTAGTGTAGTTTCCACTCAAGATGAACCTACTCACATATCAAGAAAACTGATTAGATTTTAATGATATTTAAGAATTTAGGAAGAAGCAAAGGTATAGTGTACTATTATTTTCCATACATATGTCATGCTGAATTAAAAGACATAGAAAGAAAGACAATATTTTATTATTATTTATTACTATTTACAAGAACAGACACATGCTTTTCTTTTTTGTTCATAATGATTAATCTAATTTAATCATTTCCAGAGACTCAATTAGAAAATTAAATCTAACTGAATCAAAGGCTTTAGTGAATAAATCAGCAAGCTGATTTGTTGTATCCGCTTTGACTAACTTGATCAAACCTTTTTCTGAGCAATCTCTCAAAAAATAGTATCTTATTTCAATATGTTTTGTTTTACTATGTTGTACTGAATTGTCAATGTAAATTGGAGTCTGAAGGAAATTTTAACCATAATCAAGTAATTGGTTTTGCAACCAAAGGACTTGAGAGTAACGAGCTGAAGCAGCTATGTACTCAGCCTCAGCTGTGGATACAGATACATTTGTTGCTTCTTGCATTACCATGAAACTAGTCTTGATCCTATGAATTGACATCCACCAGTTGTGGATTTTTTGTTGTTGTTGCATCCTCCAAAGTCACTATCTGAATATGAGTAGAGAATGAAGTCACCCTCCTTTGGATACCAAAGTCCAAGGGCTGGTTTTCCTTTAAGATATCTGAAAATTCTCCTCAAAGCATTCAGATGAGGCTCTTTTGGATCTGATTGGTACTTAGCACAAACACACACAATAAACATAATGCAAGTCTACTAACAGTTGAATACATAAGTGATCCTATCATTGATCTATATAATCTTTGATCAACAGTTTTTCCAGTAGGATCAGGTACAATCTTATCAATTGTTGAGGCTGGTGTTTTGCATGAAGATGTATTAGCAAGGTTGTACTTCTTTAATATTTGATGTATGTACTTCTCTTGATTGATGAAAATTCCATCTGTCTTTTGATGAACTTGTAGACCAAGGAAGAAAAGTTAATTCTCCCATTGAACTCATCTGTAACTCAAATTTCATCAAATCTTCAAAGCTTACACATAATATCTTGTTAGTTGATCCAAATATAATGTCATCAACATAAATTTGAACAACTAAGAGATCTTGATGTTCTTGTTTGAGAAAGAGAGTCTGATCAATGGTTCCCCTTTTGTATCCATGCTTGAGCAAGAAAGATGATAATGTTTCATACCACTTTCTTGGTGCTTGATGAAGACCATACAAAGCTTTATCAAGCTTATATACTCTGTGTGGATAATGAGGATCTGCAAATCCAGGAGGTTGTGCTACATAAACTTCTTCATCAATTTTTCCACATAAGAAAGCACATTTGACATCCATTTGATAGACAATGAACTTTTTATATGATGCATATGCTAGGAATACTCTTATGGCTTCAGTTCTTGCAACTGGTGCAAAAACTTCATCATAGTCTATCCCTTCTTCTTGTGTGTAACCTTGAGCAATCAACCTTGCTTTGTTTCTCACAATTATACCTCTATCATCTAGTTTATTTTTGAAGAGCCATCTAGTTCCAATTGGATGTTGGCTTTCAGGTAAATCAACTAGATTCTAGACTTTCTGCTTTCTGAATTGTTGAAGATCTTCTTGCATAGCTTCAATCCATCTATTGTCCTTTAGAGCAGCTATGATGTTGAAGGAACCACCTGTGAATAAAAAGATAGATGTTTGCAGCTTCACCTTGGCTTCTTGTTGTTCTTTTATCAAGATCACTAATAATGTTGTTTATTGGATGAGTCTTATGAATTCTTTTGTTGGAGTAGATTCAACTGGAATAGATGATTCCAAGTTAGTCATATTCATTGATGCAGATGGATCCAATCCAGCTAATGAATTTAGGAAGTAATCAAAGTGTTCCTCCTGTTCATCATTGGGTATGGAGTGATCTTCCTGAGTTTGAACATCAGGTGCATCATTAATATCTTCCGCAGGAACTTCTCCAGAAGCATTTTGTTCTTCCGTAGGAGTTACAGGAACATCCACGAAAGGGATATGATGAGCATATTCAATGTTTTGAATATCTACAGAGGTGGATGGAACAACTGTTGAGACATTATTCATATCTCCGGATGTAGGACGCTCATCTGCTGATGCAGAGGTAGCAGCTGCTGATAAAGTGTTTTCATCTGAGGATGTAGATCTATTATGCTGCTCTTGTGTTGCATTAACTGCATTGTTGAGATTAGTTGTAGTTCTTTGTTCAAAGATAGTTGAAGTTTGTATTCTTGAAGGATCAGTAGACAATGACACTTCATTCATGTTTGGAGGAACAAATGGATAACATGTATCCGCAGGACCTTCATTGTTCAAATAACCAGAGTTAAATGAATATGTGAGTGCATCAATATCAAACAACCATGATGATCCTTTAACTGATTTAGGAAATAAGGATTCATCAAATGATACATTAGTAGTTTCTTCCACAATGTTATGTTGTGGAATGTAGATCCTAAAAGATTTAGATGTTGAAGAATATCCAACAAAGAAACCATCATAGGCTTTTTCTGAAAATTTTCCTCCAAGGATCGTCAACAGGAATTATCAGTGTCAATTGATGTCAAGTCAACGTTTGCGGAACTAACGTTGATTTGGTTTAATTGTTTTAAACAACTTTAAATATCAATAAATGATCAAGAACACACGTAACAAAACACAATTAATGATTAATCAGTATTTCATTAAAACATGTTAATGATTACAAATGTATTGAATGAATGATATTAAAGAACACAATTAATGATTAATCAGTATTTCATTAAAACATGTTAATGATTACAAATGTATTGAATGAATGATATTAAAGAATGCTATGATGTGATGGCTGCTAGGGTTTGATTGAAAGACTTTGAAGTGATTGTTGTATTGCTATTGCTGTTCTCGATCAATCAATCGTCTAACTCAATCGTCCCTGAATCGAAACCTAGGATCCATATATATAGACAATGATGTTTCAGTTATTTGAAACACAGGATCTCTTGGGATTTGATTTGTTTCAGTTAAGGAATCATCGGATTTCTCGAGATTCGCATAACTGCCTTGTTGGTTGACTTGTTGACTTGTAACACTTGTATAATACAAGTGTTTGGACTTCGCAGGAAGTGTCTTCAGTAGGAATTTGTTCTTCCGTAGATGATGTATTCTTCCGAAGGAAACTTATTCTTCTGAAGGAAACTTGTTCTTCCGAAGGAAACTTTTCTGATTGTTCATCCGCAGAAGATCTTCGGATGTAAAATTACTTGTAAAAAATATATCTACGGAAGAACAAAATGTTCATCCGTAGATGTTTCTTACACTTGGTCAATTTCATAAATTGACCAATTATAATGTTTGTACCTGCAACCATACATAAATCAACACACATATAAATGGGTTAACCTATATATTTAATGCATACACAATGATGAATTACAAAAATTCATTACAGATATTAATTCAAGTACTAAGCCTATACATAATGACTAGATCTACTGATTCTAGACCTAACAATACTCCCCCTTAGGCTTAGATACTTGCAACCAGTTCTTTAAAACTAAAAGTTCCTTGACTCTGGCAATAATTTTGTTGTAGAAGTAAGACACAGCAGTCTTCTGATCATCATACTTGTAGTTGATCTTCATCTTGCTGAACTTCTTCAGAGTCTCAAAACTGATCCCCAGAACATCTTCCTCTGTAGTGAGTGTGTCTAACATATTGTTGTTATTCACCACTTCTAGCTCATCTTGCTCTGAGATTCTGAGTTCTGTTACTTCATCAAAAGTTGTTCCCTTCAGCAGTCTAGCATTGAATCTTCTTCTTTTGTAGGCTTTGGCATGTAGTTTGTCAGTTACTTGAATCACATGGACATGCAGGAACAGATCATTTTGTGCTTTTTCATCAGTCAGCTTGGGAAAGAATTTGTCATTGAGATATGAGGTGTAGCTGGGGTGGAGTAGTTTGATTTCCATAGGATCAAAGATTCTGATCCTATCAGCTTTCTTGTTCTTAGCATTTCTTAGCAGGACCAACTCTTTTGTCTTCTCAACATAACCCCATTCAGTGATTGGGTATGTGAATTGAGTCCCTTCAATGCATTTGATTGCTGCTTTGTTTCTGTTTTTGTAGCCAACCCTCTTTAAGAATTCATCATCTACATGTTCTGAGGCATTGGACTTGTATCTTTTGAGTCCTTTGATTCTCTTCTGATGCTCTATATCTTCTCTTTTAGCCAACCCTCCTGAGCTGCAGATCAGCTTCTATTTCTTTTCTCTCCCTTTCTTCTTCTAAAGCCAACCTTGCAGCTTCTTCTTTTTGTTGTTTTAGCAGCAAGGTTGCCTTTTCCAGCTCTATTAGCTCCTCTAATGGTAGCAGGAGTACATCTTCAGTTGCAGCTCCTAGACTAACAAGTCTATCGATAATCTCTACTCTTTTTCGGTTGTTAACTGCCTCCTGGTTGGCTGCAGCTGCTTTGGTACTTGCAGCTAGCAGTTTTCCAGTTGGAAGCCTACCTTTTCTTTTGAGTTTCTCCAACCTTTCTTCCTCCTGAAGCTCTTCCGAAGTCATCTTCCTCTTTCCTTTGATGTCTTCGGAAGTACTAGACTTTAGGGGTTCTTGGATGGAAGATTCAGGTTGAGTAGTAGAGATGGGAGCTGGAGTTAATGCTGATGTTAGATCTAAAGGTTAGGTGAGAAAATCCTTCCTATTAACCTCAGATGCAAGTTCCAGGATTGCATCTGTGACTATTAGATCATCAGATAATGAGAATAGTCCTTCCGCAGCAGCAATCTCAGCTTCGGAAGTTTGAAATTATTCTTCCGAGGCTTTGAATTGTGCTTTGGAAGTCTATGAAAATGCACTATTTGTCCCAACTATTTCAGTTGCTGGGCCATCAGTCCTTGTTTCCCCTTCGAAGTTAATCTTAGGTTCCACTTGGACCTTAGGTTGACCAACTTCCTCAATAATGGTAGAAGGTGCATTTAAACTCTGAAGCTCTTGAGCTCCGAAGTAGATCACAGTCATATCAGGACTTGGCTGTTCTATAAGAGATTCCAATAGGAATTTGTTAAAGAACCTATTGAGATCTTGGAGCATCCTTTGATTTACTTGAAAAACAACTGGAGGAGGCTCAGGGAAAATTGCAGCTTGTTGCATAGGATACTTTAAGCTCAAGGAAGTGAGAGCTTGACTTTGGGTTTCCTCCTGCCTTTGACTTTGTCTCTAAACGCTCTCCCCCTTTTTGGTAGCATCATCCTGAGAGCTTGATGAGCTAGAGGAAGAGGTCAAGGATACCTGAGTTGGTACATGCCTAACAGACATCTCAATCTGTTTCTGAGCTAGTTTGACCTTGAGAGTTTCAATCTCAAGTTGCTGAGTGGCGGACCTATCCTCTAAAGTCCTAACCTTGTATTCAAGATTTGAGACTTTAGAAAGTAGGTCTTGAATGGTGAGTTGCATTCTTCCCTCATCTTCTTTTGAAGAATCACGGGGAGATGAGGTAACATACCTTGTATGTTCATCCTCACCACCAGATGTGGTTTCTTGGCGCCCTGGTTTCCCTTGCACAATGATGTCTCTTTCAGAGTCATCAAAGGGCATGGTTGCCGTAGATTCAGTCTCAGTTATGTTACCACTATCCTGAGGATCCATTGAGGCTCCTTCAGTAGTGGCAGCTGAATCTACATGAGTCGTCTCCACATCAGTGGGACTCACCTCAGTAAAGTTTTGCTGATGGGGGCTAGAGATAAGAGATCTCTATAGGCTCTGTTGATCCTTGAGAGGGTGTTGTGGATCAACTTCATTGCCCTTAAGATACATAATCTCTTCATCAGCTCCAATTAAAAGGTCAGTAAAGGATATGGAAGTGAAACCTAATGACCGGGGACTTTGATCAATGTCTAAAGGCATTGAGCCTGTGATAGGGTTGTCCCTTTTTGGCTGCTCAGGGGAGTATAGAGACTCTCCCTGAGGGCTATCAGCTTGGGTTTCGGGCTCATGGGTCCGAGACTGAGGAGACTCAAGACCCATATTGAGGTCAATTGTGAAGGATGCTTGGACCTCAGGCTGAGTGGGAGCCCTTTGTTCCACTCTAGCCTTTTTGGGTAGAACATGAGGAGCTTGTTTAATCAGAGAAGATTGAACAAGGGTTCGTTTGGGACGTCTCTGATAAGTAAAGGTAATGGGTGGAGAAGGTAGATTTGGCAGAGTGAGGGTAGTTGCTGGTGTGGGTTCATCACCTGTGGGGTTAACAGGGATGTCACCAGGAGCCATTGGCTCAATCATACCTGGAAGAAGTGCAGTATCTCTTCCGGTGAAGTTGGTGGACACTCTCTTCAAAGTCTTGAAGATGGTCGGCCTCATTTGAGGAGGACTCAGAGCAGCTGCACAGACAAGCTTGCTCTGGTCCAACTCACAGTTGATTATATGCTGGAGAAACCTGGGATACATGAAGAATGTGTCCCTTTGAAGATTTCCCATGAGGTTAGTCAGCACAAATCTTGAATAGTTGAAGCGGAGGCTTTTCACCAACCCATGAACTAGGCACCCAAGTTCATATTGGATTTGATCCCATCCCCCAGATTTATTAGACAAGCAGTGAAGAACCACATGCAGCAGGAACTTCCATTTGTAAGAGAAGTTAAACTTGTAGACAGTTGACCTGCTAACATCTCCACCATATCCCATTTGGAGATAAGAATTGTCCAAATCTGCTTTGGGGAATTCCGTTGGAGCGCCCTCATCATGAAGCTCTAGATGCTCCCTGATGATCTGTACAGAAATGACCAACTCCTGGCCACAGATGCTCGATCGAATGACACGAACCCCATTTAGGGTTTCAATCTGACCATTTTCCCAAAATTCAGACATATGGTTTGAGTATATCGTGGGGTTTACAGTCAGAGCGGTGTAGTAAGAAGATTGGGTCAGAAAGGAGATGATGTCTGAGAAGTCAACATCCCTTGAAGAATCAAGGAGTGCGACTTGGTTGTGCTGAGGGTTTAGTGCCATTGAAGAAAATTACAGAAAGATAGTTCGGAATAGGGTAAATTGAAGATGAAGAAAGCTTTTAGGGCAGTAATTTGTGTAAAAAGGATGTAAGTGATTAACCGGAGGTATTTAAATGGGTGGAATGGCGGTTTAAAGGGGGTTTGGATAAGACGATGTGAGGTTTCAATGGATGATGTGACATGGGCGGTAAGGTTAGTCCATTTAAATAATCCGACATCATTAACAAAATCTTTACTTTTTACAGAGTGGGGCCCAAAAGATTTTCGTTACACAGTAAAATCTTTCTTCCAAAGGCAAATTTACTTCCGAAGGTAAATTGATTACTTCCGAGAGTATATGTTGCTTTTCAAGTGGAGTGTGTTATAAGCTTCGGAAGTAGATCTGATATGAAATCAATCGCTTCTTCCGAGACTTAACACTCTTCCGAGAAGAAAATTATCCTGGGAGAAATTTGCTTCGAAAGATATGTGAAATATCTTCCGAGGGTTAATTTCTCTTTGGAAGAATTCATACTTAGATAAAATTTAGAAAAAGATCTTTTGTAAGAGGGCTTAAATTGTTTTGACATGAGACTTTACACATTAAAAGGTTTTCAAATGAGATCAACAGTTTATCATCCCAATAGCTGTAATGAGATATTTAAATCTTTGTTCATCAAAGGGTTTGGTGAACAAATCAGCATATTGTTCATTTGAGTCAACTTTGATTAGCTTAATAAGATTTTTCTCACGAATATCTCTAATGAAATGATACCTGATATCAATGCGCTTAGTCTTGGAGTGCTTCACTGGATTTTCAGTAATGGATATAGTACTGTTGTTGTCAATGTGGATAGGAGTGCTCATGAAGTTGAATCCGTAGTCTATCATCTGGTTTTGAATCCACAGCAGCTGAGCACAGCAACTAGCAACATCAATATATTCAGCTTCAGCAGTTGATGTAGAGACACAGGATTGCTTCTTGCATTGCCATAAGATGATCCTTCCACCAAGAAATTGACATCCACCAGATGTTGATTTTTTGTTGATGTTGCAGCCACCATAATCAATGTCAGAGTAACCATAGAGATTGAGATCACTATTTCTTGGATACCAGAGACCTAGTTTAGGTGCTCCTTTGAGGTATCTAAGAATTCTCTTGGCAGCTATTAGGTGAGACACCTTTGGAGCAGCCTGATATCTTGCACAAATGCATGTTGCAAACATGATATCAGGTCTACTTGCTGTGAGATACATCAGAGAACCTATAATCGCTCTATACTGATGTTGATCAGTATCCTCCCCCTTAGAATCAGGGCATAGATTGTGGTTTCTGGGTATAGGTGTTTTTGCTGCTTTACAATCTTTCATATCAAATCTTTCTAAGATATCATTGACATACTTAGATTGATTGATAAAGAACCCTTCCTTCATTTGCTTTACCTGAATTCCAAGGAAAAAGTCCATTTTTCCCATGGAATTCATCTCGAACTTCTTCTTCATAATACTCTCAAAGTCTTTACACATTTGGTCATTTGAGGAACCAAATATGATATCATCAACATAGAATTGAACGAGCAAGATGTCTTTCCTGGACTTTCTTATGAAAAGAGTCTTATCAATGGTACCTCTAGTGTAACCATTCTTCAGGAGAAACTGAGACAATGTCTCATACCCCAGCCTAGGTGCTTGGTGCAACCCATATAGAGCTTTATCCAATTTGCACACATAGTTGGGATACTATGGATCTTCAAATCCTGGAGGTTGGCATACATAGACTTCCCTATCTATATCCCCATATAGAAAGGCACACTTGACATCAAGCTGGTAGACAGTGAAATTCTTGGATGCAGCATAAGCAAGGAAGATCCTAACTGCCTCAAGTCTTGCAACAGGTGCAAAGACATCAGTATAATCGATTCCCTCCTCTTGAGTGTATCCTTGAACCACTAGTCTTGCCTTGTTCTTGATAATCAAGCCTCTATCATCTCTCTTGTTTCTGAAAACCCATTTAGTGCCTATAGGTACTTGACCAGATGGTAGCGGACATAGGTTCCAAACCTTTTTTCTTTTGAATTGAAGTAGCTCCTCTTGCATTGATTCAACCCAGCTACTATCTTTCAAGGCATCTTCCACCTTCTTGGGTTCCATTTGGATAAAAAGCATGAGTACAAACAGACATTCCTATTGTGAGTTTGTCCTCTTGTTCTCACGCCTTTAGAGACTTCCCCTATGATGTTTTCAGCTGGATGAGTGTTATGAATCCTGAGTCTAGGAATCACTTCCAGTTGCAAAGATAAATCCAAATTGGACATATTTTGCTCAGGAGCTTGAATACTTGTCCAGCTGTTGTTTCTAACTCATTCAATGAGGACAGATTGAATGAGAGAGAAACATCATCATTTGTTTGCTGTGAAGCATCATTAACAGTTGCCTGTTCCTTCAAGATGGTGCTTTCATCAGCTTGGTGTTGTGCAGGGTCACCTGAAGAGATTTGAAAGTCAGCAGGTGAATCCCTTGTTGAAGTACCACTATCTCTTGAGATGGTTATACTGTCAGATCTTTCAATAGTGGAAACTTGATTTGCTGCCACTCTTGGAGAACTTGGAATACGTCTGGGAAGCTCAAACAGTTGATCTTCATCAGAGTCACTTTGAGCACTTGTTCCAGCTGAAACATTCTCACAAGATGGTTTAGAATAGTTTGGAAACAATTCTAAATCAAATATATTATCAGGGCCATTCCCCCTAAATCAAGGAGTGTGCTTATTGACAACAATGTTGGAAGATTCCTCAAATTGTTGATTTTTAATATTGTAAACCCTATAAGCTTTAGAGTAAGAGGAATATCCAACAAAGATAGCATCATCCGACTTTTCAGCAAATTTTTCCAAATTGTCTTTTGTGTTAAGTATGGTACACCTGCTACCAAAGGACCTTAGAAAGCCAATGAACGGTGGCCTCTTGTTCCATAACTCATAAGGGGTTTTTCCATGTGGCTTTACTACAAGAACTCTGTTCTGCACATATCATGCAGTGCTGACTGCCTCTGCCCAGAATGTTAGAGGCAGCTTTGAATCAGCTAATATAGTCCGAGTAGCCTCAATAAGTGTCCTATTCCTCCTCTCAGCAACACCATTTTTCTGAGGAGTTCTAGGAGCACTATATTGTCTGGCAATCCCTTTTGAGTTACAAAATGAGTCAAGAACTAGGTTCTTAAACTCAGTCCCTTGATCACTTCTAATTATTTTAACCTTGTGATCAACTTGATTTTCTATTTTATGAATAAAAGATTTCAAAGTTTCAGCAGTTTCATCTTGGTTCTTAAAAAGAATACCCATGTAAATCTAGTAAAATCATCAACAATCACAAGACAATATGATTTCCTTCCAATGCTCATTATACTTGTGGGACCAAATAGATCCATGTGCAATAAGTGTAATGGAGTGGTGATGGAGTTAACAGCTTTGGATTTATGAGATGCCCTGTGTTGTTTCCCTTTCAGGCAAGCAACACAGTTATCTTTGCAGAAAAATTCCTTTTTAGGCAAACCATGTACCAAGTTATTTTTAGCCAATTTATTCATTGTCTTAAAATTTACATGACATATTCGTTTATGCCATAGTGTTGACTCATCACCATCAGCTTTAGAAAGAAAGCATGATACTTCTCCCATTGGGGAAGCATTGTTCATATCCAGCTTGTACATATCCCCTTTCCTGGGAGATCTAAGAAGCACCAATTCCTGAGGAATTGTCATCCTGGGTTTGAGGATAATGCACTCATGTTCTGTGAAGAGCATTTGATGCTTTTGATCACCGAATTTAGAAACACTTAACAGGTTATGTTCAAGTTGTTTGACAAAATTAACTTTGTCAACCTTTAACTTTCCATTGGATATACTTCCTCTGCCAGAAATATATCCTCTAGCCTCACCTCCAAACTAGACAGGACCTCCATCATAATGTTGAAATTGTTGAAGGAGAGATCTGTTCCCTGTCATGTGCCTGGAGCATCCATTATCTACAATCCAAATGTTGTTATTCTTGTCATATGGATGTCCCTGCACATAAGATCAGATAATTAGTTTTGATTGGAAACCCAAGCCTTATTGGTCTTGGGTTCTTCCAATGATAATAACATAATTGAACCACAATTTATGCATGGGGGTTCAATGGATGTCTTTGAAGAAGAGGTTTGGGCTACAGCATCTTCTTTGATCATCCATTCCATCCTTTGGTTTATCATGGAGGATGAGCTTGTTGAAGCTTTTGTAGCTTGGCATTCTTCCGAAGCTTCTTTTTTTTCGGAAGAAGCCTTCACCACCTTTTCTTTCGAAGCAGTCTTCTTCTAGGATGGTTTCAAGGGGACTCTTTTGCTTTTCTGAGTCTTTACAACTTTAGCTTCCGAAGCCTTTTTCCTTTCGGAAGAAGAATCTTCTTTCGAAATCAGCCTTGCTTCGGAAACAAGCTTTCCCTTTTTCATCACTTGAACCATTTGATATGGTCCAAATGAGAAACCTTCCCTGGCTCTTTCCTTTTTAACATTATTTGCATAATGTGTGCTAGAAGGATTGTAGTAACAATCTTTGGCCATGTGGTTTTGCAGACCACACATTATGCATGCAATGTTAATCTTTTGGGAATTTGAGGATTGCTGTTTCTTGTTCTTTTTCTCTTCATCAACAACCTTTCCCTTTAACATCTGATCCTTTGGTAGGACAGGAGTACTGGTACTACACCCCTTTCCTGAATCAGAATTTCCAACCACCTGGAATCCTGCTGAGATGAATACACCCTTTTGCTTTGGGTCTATCTTTAGCTTGGACTCAGCCACTTTCTTGGCAGTTTTTCTGGCTGCCTTAGCTCTGCTTCTTTTGGCTTTGGTGGTTAGGGTTTGATCATCATTGGCAGGGGAGGGCATAATTACATGGTTCTTTCCTATGATGGTCTCCATAGTTGCATCATTCTTTGACTCATGAGAAGGTGGGTCAGCAGATGAAACCTCTTGCTATTCAGTACCACACCTTGGTTGTCTTATAGACTCATAAGAGTGTGGTGGAGCAATTTCATTGGTTCCAACCCACCTTTGTTTTGGTAACAAAGTTTTGAGTGAGAGGATGAGGCAAGAATGGCTTGGAAGTTTTGCTCGGAAATAGCATACTTCCTAGCTTGAGCCTCAGCTGTGACAAGCTGGGCTTGAGCCTCAGTCAATTTGGATATTAAATCCTTTATCTGAGTCTTATAGTTTGTGTGTTCATGTTTTAGTAGAGACACAGTTTTCTCTAACTCCTCAATTTTTCTTTGGTAGTCAGATTCAGCCCTTTTAAAGTCAGATTTTAAAACATTTAAAGACTTAATATCAGATTTAATCTCCATATTGTAGTCCTGATACAATTTAACCTTAGCAATACAGGCAAGAGTACAAAGATGTTCATATACCTTATTTTCATCTGTTCCGGCCATGAGTGCTTGAGCAGGAGTCACATCCTGTACCATGAAGCTCTAGTCAACTTCTTGAGCCATTGCAGTTGTTTCTATTGACTTTCCGCTGGGCTTTGGTGTAGAGGGATGTGTGGAGGCCTGTGGGGTTCCCGGGTTGGACTTGGGAGCCTTGCATTCCCTTGCAAAATGATCAAGTTGGTTACAGTTGTAACATTTGGCATTGGTTTTGTCAAACCCAAATTTGCTGTTGATTGGGTTCTGGGGAAATTGCCTTCCAGTTCTCTTATAGAACTTCTTTGCTCTGTAGGTTAAAAGAGCCATTTGTTGGACTATGTCCATGTATTCCACGTCATCCGGGCTAAAACACTCTAGATCATCAAAGCAGTATTGATAATCATTTGAGTGTCCACTTCCTGAGGCAAAAGCACAGCTGTCCTGAAAGGAGCTTTGCTGAGCTTGTTGAGACCTTGGAGTCTCAGGAAATGTGATGTATGGCCCAGAAGAACAAGATGGCTGCTGGGTGTAAGTTAGGTATTGTTGAGGCTAGGAGATTCCTGAGCCTTCAGCAACCATTAAAGCGTTGCTAGCAGGAAGACTCAAGGGTCTGCTTGTCTGATGACCCCTCTTACTTTCCATTTCCAAACGGTATCCATCAAGGATCCCATAGAGTTCGGTCATGGTGAGTGTATTTAGATTCTCTGTTCTCTTGATAGAGATACAGTAGTATGTCCACTCATTGGGTAATGCACTCATGAACTTTCTTGTAAGGTCTCTGAGTTCATGAGCAATTCCCATAGATTGAAGGGAAGAAATGAGATCCATGTACCTGAAATATTGCTGGCTAAGAGTCTCTCCAGCAACATAGGTGAAGTTCTCGAACTGCTGCTTCAGTGAGTCCTTCTTGGAGTCATTTGAGCTTGAGTACATTTGACCAAGCGCATCAAAAAGTTCTTTGGCAGACTTGCAATGCTCAAACCCCACCATGATAGAGTTTAGAATTGCAGTCATAAGAACAGTCATAGCATTGCTGTCGATGTCAAGCTTCTTCCTGTCTTCATCAGAATAATCTTCAACAGCTTTCTCAATCATGGCACCGTTTCCACCAGCTACTTTTGGCTTATACGGGCCATTGACAATGGATTGCCACATCTTGCTGTCTTGATACATGATGAAGCCTTCCATTCTTCTGCTCCAAGACCTTAAGTTTTCAGGGGTGATGATGGGTGCTTTGGTCATCGTCCCCATCTCTACTTCAGATTTGTTGAGGGCCATTTTGAGTGAGGTATAAGGAGGAGTGAAAAACAGGTTGATTAGGATGGTAAGATCTCACAATCAAGAGCCTAAAAAGCTCTGATACCAATTGCAGGATCGGGTTTGTCACTTAAACACTTGGATTTCTCTCAAACTCACTTATGTAAACACTCAAATCAGATGAAGTAATGTCTTTTACAAAAGTTGATAATAATATAATAAGTAGCAAAGGAACACGCAGAAATAAATTTTCAAGCCACTTGTATATATTACTTCTCAACTCAAGATATTACAAGACTGTCCCAAGCATAATACATGAGTCACAATGAGAAACTATATATACTAGATCCTACAGCCGGATATACTTTGATACCGGCTGGAAACCTAAGACTAAAGCATATACTACAATGCTAAAGTTAAGGTATCTTAGATAAAGTATTATCTAAGATATGGTAGTCATGATATGTCCATGACTTACCTTTTGTCACTAACTAAAGATGGCAACTGTACTAACATAAAAAGGTAAACAGTGGATTAAGTATGGTCAACTACATGGCTTTTGAGAAAACGCCATGCAGTATCTCAGAGATATGCAGCGGAGTGTCAGAGAGACCATACTTATGTCCACTGGATAATAGGAGTGTCTTTCGAAGGTAAGTTGGCTTCGGAAGAACAACTTCTTCCGAAGTCACTTATACTTCGGAAGAGGCTTCTATACTTCCAAGGCTTGAGGACTTCTGTACTTCGGAAGTTGACTTTAGGTCTTTCTTTCTGAGTCTTGATCTTCGAAAGTAGGTTCTTTGTCTTCGGAAGTTGGAGTTTTCCTTCGGAACTAAGTTTTACACTTTGTCTTCGGAAGAGCTCCTTCTTCATTTTGAAGTTCCACACTTAGCTTCGGAAGTCCTTATTTGTTGTATCAAAATCTTCTAAGTGACTTGGTCTTGGTTGCACCAGCCTTTCTAGATCCAACACTTTCGTTCAGTTTCACTTGACTATCGGTACTTTCGCAGTAAGAACTGCGAAGGTACCGAAGAGTCTCGATCGAATAAACCCACAATGTTGTTGTTTAACTTCGATTAAGTTATGGTTCTGAGTTCGAAACTCACTTGCGAATAAGATGGAAAGGACAATCAAGAATCAAACAGTCAGAATATCAAAATCGCACACAAAGGCGTCGGTTAAACCCTAGAACACGCAAACTTTCGATTGTGCGAAAATGAGAAAGCAGTTTCGCGAATTGAGTTATATAGCCAATAGTTTCGCAGGCAGCGAAACTGTAGTTTCGCCATGCGAAGCTACAATTTCTCCGGGCGAAACTCTGGTCAAAGTTGACTTTGCAAAGCGCTAAAGAGCCGGCGAATCTACAATTTCGCCATGCGAAACTACCAGCGAAAGTATAATTTCGTTGTAAACCAAAAAACTTAAAAAATTTTATTTTGATTCTCTTTCTTTTTAAAAACATAAAATAAAATAAAATAAAAGGAAAATAAAATAAAATAAAATAATAACAAAATAAGAACAAATAAAATGAATTAAAATAAGGTAAACAAAATCAAAAGAAATTATCCTCACAAGACCTCACCATTAACCACAATTAATAATAGTGTAATAAAAATTTAAACAATATAAAAGGATATGAACGAGAAGCTGAAAAGATCCTTCTGGAGAATCAAAGTTTGGTGGGATTGCTGATATGCTCGTCCTTTTAAGTCCATGTATTCTTCGTTTCAACAGATGCATCACAAGTATTGTTATCATGTTTTTGTTTATGTTTAAAGAAAACATTGAATGACTCAATCCCCACAGACATTTGGCAAAGAAACTTATACTATCCTCTTGATGTATTGAACGAATGACATGCTTTGCATGAATTTTCCTCTCAGAAGCAACAGAGGTCATATTTCAAAAGAAGCCAAGCCCTTATAGACATCAAATGATGAGAGCCCCAGGCCTATACTTACCTATAACAGATGAGATTATCATATTGTGCCGATGAGAGCTCCAAATCAGTACTATCGTACAGCAAAGGAGATCATCACTCCAGGTCAATGTTCACACATAGCAGAGGAGATAAGCACAAGATAGAATACAATAGGGAGCATCTTATATGCAAAGATGAAAAAGCATATTGCTTTTTGAGATAGATTTAAATGATTTGACACAAAGAAACTTTAGATAAAAAGAACTCAAAATAGAGGTATCACGTTCTCAATTCTTTTTGAACAAGGACTTGAAACTTTGTGAAGGCCAACGATGTCAAGGGGATTATTTGAGTCATCAAGTTTCTTGTTCTATTAGTTCAGCTACAAGACAACAGTTTACTTTGATTTCTGGCTGAACCTATCAAACATATCCCACACAATACTGTTGACCTTCTTTACATCGTCCAGGCTTCTCATTTTATTCTGCAAATGAAAACAAAAAGAACTTGTAAGGATTCCTTAAGTCTGATGCAACCCAAAACATCCAATGTGTCTCTGCAACATGCACTAAGTACTGAAGTAAAGAATGCTTCGGAAGTTTTACACAATGCACTAGAAAATACTCTAAGTGTAAAATCTTCCGAAGCCAAGACCAATATCTTCCGAAGCCAAACATGAAGTCTTCCGAAGCCTCAGAGACAAAGTCTTCCGAAGCTTCAACCTATGAAGACAGATTTCTTCCGAAGACTTTTAGTACACATGCTTTATCTGATGTACTGTTCCATAAAGCACCTTTCCGCTGCATCTCTGTAAAGTCACCAACTTACATGAGTTGGTGAAAAGGTCCATGCTTTTGGTAACTGTACATTGAGGTCTTGAGTCTGTAACTTTCAACTTTATGTACTTTATCCTTTTTGTAATGTATAAGGATGTGAGCTATGGCATGTCATAGTCACAAGGTCAAAAGGTAGATATGCCTTTTGATCCTACAATTGATTTTGTTAGTGTCTAGTTAATTGTATCCAGCTGGTTTTCAAAGTATGGCCGGCTGTAGGTTGTAGTATAAGTATTCCAAGTTCTTGTGTCTTTCTTTATGCTTTGTAACACTTGTAAAAGAACTTGAGAAAGCAATATACTGCCTCCTTGAAACCCAACTCTCTTGTTCTGTCTCTTTACTTTACTTGTGTTCTTTGTATCAACTTGGTTAATCCAGTTCACTGTTTGATTAAAGTTTAGTTGCTCTCCTCATTGTGTTGTTGTGTTGTAATTTGCTCAAGCCCTTAAACGGTCCTGCAATTGGTATCAGAGCATTCCAGGCTCTTGATATAAGATCTCACCATCTTAAGATCCCTCACACACATAAAAACTAAACTTTCCAAATGGCATCCATCTCAAAGACTGATATGCAGACTGGAACCATGAACAAATCCCCACTGATCACTCTTGATGATTTTGACACCTGGTGTATAAGAATGGAAGGTTTCATCAGGTCTCTTGATTCAAGAATGTGGGAATCTGTTGAGAATGGACCTTTCATACCCAGCACTCCCTCTGCTACTGGTGCTGGTATGATTCCAAAAGATGTGGCCAACTACTCAGATGAAGATAGAAAAAGAGTAGAGATTGATAGGAAGGCCATGACTGCTCTTCAGACTGCTCTCCCAAACTCTGTATACAGAGGTTTTAAGAAGTGCAAAACATCTAAACAGCTGTGGGATGCACTGAAGCTGATGTATGAAGGCTCCTCTGAAGCCAAGGAGAACAAGAAGGATCTTCTGAAGCAGTAGTTTGAAAACTTCACCTTCAAAGCAGGTGAAACCATGACTCAACAATACTTCAGGTATGTTGAGATAATGGATACCCTAGTGGATGGAGGAGTTCTTCTTGAGAACAGGGACAGTGTAAGGAAGTTCATGTCCTCACTTCCTAGGCAATGGACACACTATTGTGTGGTGATCAAGAGGACTGAGAACCTTAAAACTCTTACTCTGACAGAGTTATTGAAGGGTTTGCTAGAACACAAAATCCATGTTTAACCATTTAAACTTTCAGAAAACACAGCGGATATGTAGCTTTTAAAACCGATTTTTAAAGCTGAAAATTTCATGTTCTTAGTTATGTTTTAAGATGAAAACAAACCCAAATCAAAAAGGATCATTTATGTGAATAGACAAGCTATGAGAGCAAAAACAAGCATAATATGGCAGCCACAATAGGTGCTGCCAGAATACCTTTTCAGCAGAAAAACACAAAGATTAAGGATTTGGATGCTAGAAATCACGGCCAAGACTCCAAGCTAGAAGTCCTCAAGCTTGTATACCCGAAGCTTGTGAAGAACACACCACTCTTGCTAGGGAGAGTTTACCAAAAATCAAAACCAAAAGCCTCAAAACCTGCTGTCCAAGCCGTGGATTAAGAGAGAGATGGAGAGAGTTTTTGGTCTTGTTGCATGTGTGTTGATTGTGAGAATGGGGAGTGATGGATGAGTAAAAGACTTGTGTGTTCCAAGGACATAAAGGTCCAATGGGGAACCAGCAAAGGGGCGGCCAAAGTTTAAATTTTAAGAGGTTTCCCTCTTAAAATTATAACACATAAAATATGTTAATAAGTCTTTTAACTAGATATATATACAACTAATCCATTTAATTGTATAATCTAATTACTCCCATTATTAATTTGTAACGTTATCTAACTTATTTAAATAACATTACAAATAACTCATTGAACAAGATATCCTAATAAATTGTTCCATCTCAAATGCAACTTATTTAGAAAAACCCATTTTCTAAATTGGTGTTAATATTTAATTGCATGATCATATCATCAATTAAATATTAGTAGGTGTTTTCTAAGCTCGTTATTGGGTATAACCCGACTTGGATCATAACGTACTAACCACATCAATATTCTAAGTGTCTTGGGCACACAGGATCCAACAATCTCCCACTTGCCCAAGATTCATAGAAGATTGATGCAAGCAGTAAATACCGCCTAACAACGGTTTACTACCCTTAATACGCATGACTTATAGCCATTCAATAACATCATCCCTTTCAAGTACCCTACTTGAAATGATTTAGGTGAATCAATCATCTATCCTTTTGTTACAGATGTCATGTTAAATCCAAGGACACAGAATGATCATTCCTTGTTGATTTAACTGAATCAGGCCTTAGACATCTAACTCTCAACGAATAAGAGGAACAAATTCCATCTTGACTACATACGTTTCTCACAAACACCTCGTGTTATACCTGAACATACCCTTATGTACTGTCCACTATTTCAGGACAGTGAAGAATTAGCTCAAGGTATAAAACTTGGTGAATATCAAAACGCAATATGTATCTCAGGTCTGAGGATACCAAATGATATTCGCCTTTTACTCAAACTTACTTATGATCAATCGATAAGATTCTATGTAGTAAAATTTGAAGTGCGGGTTAGTCCAATATTTGTATCCCACAAATATCTATGAACCTTGGTAGCAACCCATTGCTCTATATTCATCCTTATGAATATCAACCATTCCAAGTTCATAATAATCTTACTTTCACACTTGTTCCCACAAGTATGAGCGACTACGGACATTTTAGAGTAAACATTTTACTCATGGATAAAACATGCTAATTTGGAACATTAATTGAAACATTATAACCAAATAATTTTATTCAAATAATAAAGAGTTCCACATATCCAAATACAAAATGTACAGATCAAATCCAATCACTAGAATATCGAAGTCCCATGGCACAAGTATGACATTCATGCTTTGCCTTTTCAAGGAGCTTCGTGAGAGGATCCGCAATGTTTTGATCCGTGTGAACTTTACGAATACATATCTTTCCCTTTTCAACTTCATCTCGTATGTAGTTGAATTTCCGCTCAATGTGCCTAGTCTTTTGATGAGCACGAGGTTCCTTGATTTGAGCAATCGCACCCTCGTTGTCACAAAAGATCTCTAGGGGTTCCTGAATGGAAGGGACAACCCCTAGATCGGCAATGAATTTCTTCAACCATGCAGCTTCTTGAGCTGCCAATGAGGCGGCGACGTATTCTGATTCTGTAGTTGATAGAGCCACCACATCCTGCTTGGAGCTCTTCCAAGAGACAGCTCCTCCATTCAGAATGAAAATGTATCCCGATTGTGACCGTGAATCGTCACGATCGGTTTGGAAACTCGCATCCGTGTAACCTTTTACAACGAGCTCCTCGTTACCAGATCCATAGATCAGGAGCATATCTCTTGTCCTCCTTAGGTACTTAAGTATGTTCTTAACAGCTATCCAATGACTGTTTCCAGGATTTTGCTGGTAACGGCTTGTCATGCTCAATGCGCATGACACGTCCGGTCGAGTGCATATCATTGCATACATGATGGATCCAATAGCAGATGCATATGGTATTGCCTTCATTTTATCTTGCTCATCCTTTGAGCTTGGACATTGAGTCGTACTCAATATCGTTACTCTTTGAATAGGTACGGTACCTTTCTTAGAGTTCTCCATCATGAACCTTTTCAATATCTTATCAATGTATGCACTTTGATTCAAACCAATCAACTGCCTTGATCTATCCCTATAGATCTTTATTCCTAGAATATAGGCGGCTTCACCAAGATCCTTGATGGAAAAACAACTTCCAAGCCAGGTTTTTACACCTTCCAAGGTTGGAATGTCATTTCCAAATAGTAGTATGTCATCAACATACAATACTAGGAAAGTTATTGTGCTCCCACTAGCCTTCTTATACACACAAGCCTCATCAGCGTTTTTGATGAAGCCAAATTTCTTTACCTCCTCATCAAAACGGTGATTCCAGCTTCTCGATGCTTGTTTCAATCCATAGATTGATTTCTTTAACTTGCATACTTTATTAGGATGTTTTGGATCGACAAAACCTTCAGGCTGAACCATATAAACATCTTCCTCAAGATATCCATTTAGGAAAGCGGTTTTGACATCCATTTGTCAAATCTCATAATCATAATGAGCAGCTATGGCAAACAATATCCTTATAGACTTTAGCATCGCAACAGGTGAGAAGGTTCCATCATAATCAACCCCTTGAGTTTGAGTGAAACCCTTTGCTACAAGTCTAGCTTTATAAGTATCCAAGTTTCCATGCATATCGGTTTTCTTCTTGAAAACCCACTTACTTCCAACTACCTTGGAATTAAGAGGTGGTACAACAAGTTCCCAAACTTGATTGTCATACATGGATTGCATCTCAACGTTCATGGCCTCAAGCCATTTGTCACAATCCAAATTGGACACTGCATCATGGTATGTGGTTGGTTCATCTGAATCTACCACATAGCATCCATCCATGAAAAATCCGTATCTTTCAGGTGGATTACTAGTTCTACCACTTCTGCGAACGTTTTGCGTGTATTGATCAACCATTTGATCATCCTCAACATCCTCATGTTGAGTGCTAGTTTCAACCAAACGTGCATCGGGTTGTGGTTCTTGATCCTCTTCAAGGTCCACTGTTCTACTGCCAGCTCCTTCCATAAGGAACTTTGCTTCTAAGAACTCACCCTTTCTGGCAACAAACACCTTTTGTTCCAGCGGATCATAGAAATAATATCCCATAGAATCTCTAGGATATCCAACAAAGATACACTTGGTGGATCGGACTTCTAACTTGTTTGGGGTGGGAGTCTTAACATAAGCCTCACAACCCCAGACCCTTAAGTATGATAGGGATGGAACCCTTCCATGCCATATCTCAAAAGGTGTCCTTTCCACCTTTTTGGTTGGGGCCATATTTAGAATATGGGCCGCGGAGAGCAGAGCGAAACCCCAAAATGATAGAGGTAATGTGCTTCTAGCCATCATAGATCGGACCATATCCAATAAGGTTCGATTCCTCCTCTCAGACACACCATTATGTTGTGGTGTTCCAGGTGGAGTGAGTTGTGAGACAATCCCACAACTCCTAAGATGATCTTGAAAAACATCACTTAGGAATTCACCTCCTCTATCGGTACGGAGAACTTTAATTGACTTGTTGAGTTGATTTTCAACTTCATTCTTGAAGATTTTGAACATTTCAAAAGCTTCATCTTTGTGCCTTAATAAGTACACATACCCATAGCGACTATAATCGTCGGTAAAGGTAATGAAGTATCTTTCACCATTCCTAGTCATTGGCTTAAAAGGACCACATACATCCGAATGTATGATTCCTAATAAATCTTTTGCCCTTTCGTTAGTTCCACTAAAGGGTGCCTTAGTCATCTTTCCTTGTAAACAAGATTCATAAACATCAAATGAATCACATTCATTTGTTTTTAAAAGACCATTCTTTTGAAGTGTTTGTAAACGTTTCTTGTTTATATGGCCAAGACGACAATGCCAAAGATAGGTATCACTCAAGTCCAACTTGAGTTTCTTGGTGTTAGTTTGGTACAATGAGCTATTTAAAGTATTTTCATGAACCAATTCATAAATACCATTAATGGGAATAGCTTTAAAATAGAACATACCATTAAAAGAAACATGAATATCTCTTTCAACAAATGATAATACATATCCAAATTGTTTTAACAGGGCTACAGAGATAATATTCCTAGTCAAACTAGGAGCATACAAAACATTGTTCAAAATTACTTCCAAACCATTTGGAAGTTTCAAGATGTAGTCACCACGGGCTTCAACTTGAACTTTAGCCCCATTGCCCATGTAGAGGCTTACATCCCCTTTCTTGAAGTCACTACTTCTTTTGAACCCCTGCAACAAATTGCAAATGTGAGTTCCACATCCGGTATCTAATACCCATGTGTTAGAGGATATCATGTTTAAATCAATATGGATCATGTATATTGTACCTGAGGTCTGCCCGGCATCCCTCTTTGCTTTTAACTCTTGGAGATGGACAGGACAATTCCTTGCCCAATGTCCAATCTCCCCACACTTGAAGCATGGGTCGTTAGTAGCAACCTTTTGCTTTTTCTCTTGTGGTTTGGGTGGTACCCTTACCACCCCTTTCCCTTTTCCCCAAGCGGGTCCCTTACCCTTAGCAACCTTTGCCTTGGGTGCGGGACGAGGCCTTTTATTGTTCCCACCTTCATTGATGGTGAGAACGGGTAAAACCCTTTTTACCCATGGCCGCCTCGGCCGTTTTAAGCATTGAGTGAAGCTCACCAATGCTCTTGTCCCAAGCATTCATGTTGTAGTTCAACACAAACGTCTCGAACTTCTTGGTAAGGCCATTAAGGATCAAATCCGTGGCCAATTCCTTCGAGACGGGACAATTAAGCCTATCGAGGCGGTCAATATGACTTTTCATCTTAAGAACATAAGATGAAACAGATTGGTTGTCGTCCATACGACATGCATGGAGTGCTCGAACCGTTTCGAAGCGCTCAACCCTTGCTTGCTGTTGGAACGTTTCCTTCACCTGGGTTATCATGTCATAAGCTCCGTGATGTTCATACTCCTTTTGGAGATCCGGTGTCATGCTCGCTAGCATGAGACAAGACACTTGGACGGAGTCCTCAGTGTACTTCAACCAATCGTTGAAGGCCTCCTCATCATCCTCGCTAGGTTGATCAGGGATAGGGTCGTCTAGAACATACGATCTTCTCTCTTGCTTGAGAACGATTCTCAAGTTTCGATACCAATCGATGAAGTTGTTATGATTTAGACGTTCCTTTTGGAGGATCGCTCGTAGAGATTGGTTGGACGCGGATGAGTTATCGGAATTATCATTATTTGAGGCCATCTACAAAATTTAACAAAGTTTTATTTTAGTATTTTCGATATTGTAATTTTAATAATAAATGCCTTTTAAGGTCTTTTCATATTAAAATCTAGAACCCAACATTACATTTAAATTGTGTTTAGGTGACCTTTATCCCACGTTTTAAATTAATAAGGTGGTCAACGTTTGACGATTGCAACCGTTTGCAACTTCTAGAAATATGGGATTGACTTGAAACATCATATGTAAAGTCGGCATGTTAATCCCATCAACACCATTTGGAAACCACATCGTAGGTGATCCATTTGACATGATTTGCAAATCAAGACACCCTACTTACACCCACGTGTGAGTTTGCCAAAACAAGTGGTTAGGTGACCTTTATCCCACAAATAAGGCATTCTCACCTCAAGTCACAAGTTCCCTCAAAATGGTTAGGTGACCTTTATCCCACTAAGAGTTCCCAAGTGACTCAAGTGTTGTGTAAAAGGACGGTGTTGATCTTGTTTGTAAAAAAAAGTTTAGAGGTTTCAAAATTCTAGTTTAGAAAACTCTATGTACTTGTATTTGCATGCTTTCAAATACAAGGTACCCTATGGTTCTTTGATTAAAACCTATTTTAATCTTTAAAATCATTAAATTATTTTAATAACCTTTTATTTACTTTTAAGAACCATCAATTTTCAGCTTGTTAAGTTTGTTAATGAGTTTGTTATGAATATCCAAATATCAACCAAACAATCAAACAACAAACAATCAACCAAGCATAAACATAAACAACCATATGTGCATATGTGCATAACCATAGCATCTAAAGTGGTCCACACTTGTTTGCCATCACAAGTGTGGTCCATAGGACATTCCTAAGGGTCACAAACAAAGCATATAGAAAACTTCCAAAAGCCTCCCACTTGAAACCGCATCCAAAATGCTCCATGTTTCTTTGATGACCTTCCTTTGTGCTTCCAATGTGTATGTCTTCATATTACAAGATATAAAGTCCTAATACAAGATATCTAGTAAAATGAAAATACACCTAATCTATTTATTACAACCCAATAATAAATAAATTACATTTGAAACAAAGCACAAATAACAAATAATACAACCCAATTGAATGAATGAATACAACCATCACAAACATCCAAACAATCACAAGGTCAATGGCTAGGTTATGCACTAAAACAAGCATCTATCATATCATCCAAAATATAACTATGAATCCCCTTAAAACTAACTAATTTTCAGCCAACATAAACTGAAAAATTCGGGTTTAGATGTTGTCCAAACAACACAACATATCAACATATATATATCTTTCAAGATTTAATCTTAAGCATGTATAATATAATCTTGAAAGTTGGGGATTCAACAAAACAGAAACATAGCAGCCCCAAATCAGATTATATTTAGATCATTATCATCCTTTAAAACCTATTTTAAAGGACAAAACAAGCATGTCATCCACATAACCGGCCCTTGATGCCATTGAAGGGTTTGCTAGAACACAAAATCCATGTTTAACCATTTAAACTTTCAGAAAACGCAGCGGATATGTAGCTTTTAAAACCGATTTTTAAAGCTGAAAATTTCATGTTCTTAGTTATGTTTTAAGATGAAAACAAACCCAAATCAAAAAGGATCATTTATGTGAATAGACAAGCTATGAGAGCAAAAACAAGCATAATATGACAGCCACAATAGGTGCTGCCAGAATACCTTTTCAGCAGAAAAACACAAAGATTAGAGGATTTGGATGCTAGAAATCACGGCCAAGACTCCAAGCTAGAAGTCCTCAAGCTTGTATACCCGAAGCTTGTGAAGAACAAACCACTCTTGCTAGGGAGAGTTTACCAAAAATCAAAACCAAAAGCCTCAAAACCTGCTGTCCAAGCCGTGGATTAAGAGGGAGATGGAGAGAGTTTTTGGTCTTGTTGCATGTGTGTTGATTGTGAGAATGGGGAGTGATGGATGAGTAAAAGACTTGTGTGTTCCAAGGACATAAAGGTCCAATGGGGAACCAGCAAAGGGGCGGCCAAAGTTTAAATTTTAAGAGGTTTCCCTCTTAAAATTATAACACATAAAATATGTTAACAAGTCTTTTAACTAGATATATATACAACTAACCCATTTAATTGTATAATCTAATTACTCCCATTATTAATTTGTAACGTTATCTAACTTATTTAAATAACATTACAAATAACTCATTGAACAAGATATCCTAATAAATTGTTCCATCTCAAATGCAACTTATTTAGAAAAACCCATTTTCTAAATTGGTGATAATATTTAATTGCATGATCATATCATCAATTAAATATTAGTAGGTGTTTTCTAAGCTCGTTATTGGGTATAACCCGACTTGGATCATAACGTACTAACCACATCAATATTCTAAGTGTCTTGGGCACACAGGATCCAACAGTTATATGGGATTCTCAGTGGATACCAGATGGAGATGAACATGCAAGGTTCATCTGGCAACTCCAACAATCAAATGGGTTCAGCCCTTCATGTGGTTGAAAGGGATAGCATAGAACCCCAACATCATCTCATATACTACCCTGACAACTCACAAAAGGGTCCTTTCATCACCTTCCCGGAGACACCAAGGGAGAACTTTACTCAAGGAAGCCCATTCCAAGAGACAAGTTCTTCTCAAACCTTTGTGTCTACTGATGAAAGCTGTGGGAATTCTCTCTTCACTCTTGAAGACCTAGAGTGTATCCATCCAGATGACCTGGAGTATATGGAAATAGTTCAGTAGATGGCTCTCCTCACTCAAAGAGCCAAGAAGTTCTACAAGAGAACAGGAAGAAGATTTCCAAGCAATGCTACTAGTGGAAAGTTTGGGCTGGATAAAAGCAAAGTTAAGTGTTACAAGTGTAACCTTATGGGCCACTTTGCTAGGGAGTGTAAGGCACCTAAAACAAATGGGGGCCAAACACAACCCAGACCAAACTACACTGACAAAGCCCCTCAGAATAAGAAGCCAAAGCAACATGCTGCTGTTGCTGTTGAAGAGGGTAGCTTTGACTGGAGCTATCAGGTGGAGGATGCTTCTCCAAACCAAGCACTGATGGCTGACCATGATGAAGCCAAGGTATTGGAACATCTCTGTACTCCTGAATGCATTGCTAAAGTAAATAGATACAGGTCCTACAACTTAGAGATGAGATCTGATCTGGAGTCATTTAACATATTAAAATCTGATTTTAGAAAGTCTGAAAATGTTTACAAGTTAAAGATAGAGGACTTGGAGAAAACCATTTCAGTACTAAAACATGAACATACAGATTTTAGAATTCAGATCCAAGATCTCATAACTAAGTTGACTGAGTGCCAGGCTGAGCTTGTGATCAGCAAAGCCAACGCAGAGAAGAGTTTTCTTGAAGAAGAGACCTTCAAGAACATGATATCCTCATCCCTGCACAACAAAGTGTGCTATCAAAATAGACAGGGACTGGGATCAAATGAGATAGCTCCTCCACACACAATCTTGTCTGTAAGATCTCCTAGGTGTGGAACTTGTGAAGATGAGCTTCCTCTCATAGATCCTATAAGTGAGGAGGATGAAGAAGTGATAGTGAAGAATTCCTCTGAGAAGAGTGAAGAAGAGGATTCTTCCAAGGGCCACTATCCTTCTGAGGAGAAGAAATCTACTGTGATGACCAAGTCCAAGAGAAAGAACTTGATCAGGAAGAGCAAGAGGAAAGCAAAGAAGGCTCAAGAGATCAAGGCTACTTTTGATGCTAAGCAGAAACAAGTTTTTATCTCTGCAGGTTTCAAAGTAGTAATGACTGAAGACATCAACCAAGACTCCTCAGCTAAGAGTCCTGGTTCTTGTTCAAATCATCTCAGTGCAAAGAAGAAGACTGAGCTGCTGTGTACCACTGCTGCACAGCCTGGACCATCAAACTTCAAGAACAGTTTACAGCCCAAAAGAACTGTCTCAGCATCTACCAAGATGAAGGTGGAGAAGGGATGTGACCAAAGCCAGTCTTGCCCTCAAAAGGAGACTCCTTTGAAGAAGAAAATGTTATGTCTCATGTTTGAAAGTACCTCTCACATTGCTAAGGATTGCCCATACAATCCTAAGAGTACTATCCACATGACCAATATAAAGACTTCAAAGAGTCTCAAGAAGTCTAAAGCTTCGGAAGGAAAGTCTGTTTCCTTCGGAAGCTCCAAATCAAAGAAGAAGGTAAATGGAAAATTACCTTCGGAAGTAAAATTGGTCTCGGAAGAAAGGAGTTCTTCCGAAGCACTGAAGTCTGCTGTAGTGACTGTAGAATCTTCCGAAGGTTCAGTCATCAAAACTTGTGAAGTCCCAAAAGCTTCTAAGGTTTTGAAAGTCAAGCCCAAGACTCCAAAGGTGGTGCGGAAGTCTAAGAAAGACCAAATAACTGAAGTTTCTCCATCAACAACAGCTTAAGATCCCCATAGTACAACCATAGGATCTATTACTGTTGCATTACCTTCTATTACACTTAGTGAGCCCAAGACAAGTAAGGCTTGGGTTTCCAAATGTAACTAATCATTTTCTTTGTGCAGGAACAACTCAAGACAAGCAGGAATGTCTGGATAATTGACAGTGGCTGTTCCAGGCACATGACAGGCAATAGGTCTCTACTCCATAAATTTGAGAGAATTGATGGAGGACCAGTTGCTTTTGGAGGAGATGAAGGTGGTTACATTTCTGGAAGGGGCAAGTTCACAAATGGTAAGCTCAGCATTGAGAAGGTAAACTTTGTTAAGGAGCTTGGGTACAATCTTCTGAGTGTATCCTAATTTTGTGATCAGAGTCATAACATGCTCTTTACTGAGCATGAGTGCATTGTTCTCAAGCCTGGAGTGGTCATTCCTCATGAGCATATCCTGCTCAAAGCCCCCAGGAAAGGGAACATGTACAAGATGGATTTGCAAGAAACATCTCCCTCTGGATAAGTTTCTTGCTTTCTATCTAAAGCAAATAGTGATGAGTCTTTCCTATGGCATAAAAGAATGTGCCATGTAAACTTTAAGAACATGAATAAATTAATTAAACATGATCTGGTAACTGGAATGCCAAAGAAAGAGTTTTCAAGTGATGATCATTGTGTTGCATGCCTGAAAGGGAAGCAACACAAGGTATCTCACAAGCCTAAGGAAAAGAACTCCATCACTACTCCCCTACACTTGTTACATATGGGTCTCTTTGGCCCCACCAGTGTAATGAGTCTAGGAAGGACCTCTTACTGTTTAGTGATCACAGATGCTTTTACAAGATTCACTTGGGTTTTCTTTCTTAGAACTAAGGATGAAACCCTTGAGATTCTGAAGAATTTCATCTTAAAAGTTGAGAATCAATGTGATCACAAGGTCAAAACCATAAGAAGTGATCAAGGAACTGAATTCAAGAACCAAATCCTTGATACATTTTGTGATGAAAAAGGTATTACAAGACAATATAGTGCTCCCTGGACACTTATTGAAGCTGCAAGAACTATGGTGTCTGACTCTAAACTGCCTATCACCTTCTGGGCAGAGGCAGTTAATACTGCTTGCTATGTGCAAAATAGAGTTTTAGTATTTAAGACACATGGTAAGACTCCTTATGAACTTTGGCACAAGAGGAAACCTTTCATTGGTTTTCTCAGGTCATTTGGATGTCCCTGCACCATCTTGAATACCAAGGATCAAATTGCCAAGTTTGCTGAGAAATCAGATGATGGACACTTCATTCGATACTCTTCCCAAGCTAAGGCTTATAGAGTATACTGTTGATGCATGTATGTCCCTAGATCATGATTTGTAATGTAATGAATCTTGTCTGTTTGATTATGATGTAATTTGTATTGATTAATGAAATGACATGAATTGTTTGTTACTTGTGATGTTTAATATTTCATTAATGAGTCGTGATTGAATTGATTGGGTTTATGATTGTTTGAATGGTTACACATTATGTTATATTAATTAAAACATTCAAACTTAACTTAATGAAGTTCTCATGCGAATGGCCCATGCGAATGGACCACACGCATGAATTACTTCATACGATTGACTCAATCGCACGACTGAACCAGGAGACTGGATCAGTCGTATGATTGACACATAAGATTGGCTCAATCGCACGACTGAACACTCAGTCGTGCGAATGAATCAACCGTATGGTTCAATCGCACGACTGAACCATACTTATGGCCCAGTCGCACGATTGAACAATACTAACCTATAAATAGACCCAATTCGTGGAAAAACGTAAGCATTCATTCCATTACGATTCCAGACGTACCCTAGCCGTCCACAGACCTCCCAAATCGTTCTCCAAGTTCACAGAACACATTAGATCGATTCCTAATCGATTTCTAACGTTGGATTCAATTCTTGATTGATTCTTCTTGTGTTCTCACTGATTGGATCGCCAATCAAATAGGATTCCACACTATTTGAGTTGGTTTAACACGCTAATCACTAGGTATTTCGTTCAAATACCAGGTCCTAACAAGTGGTATCAGAGCTTTGTCTCTTGATTACGTGTTGATTCAATCAAGATTGCATAAAAGTTTGTGTTTTTGCACTAAAAACGCAATCTTTGGTGTCAAAAGTGATCTTGGACGTTCCCTGCTCATCGAAGTTTGGTTTCTACGGACTTAGGCGATTAGGACTTGTGAAATTTCGAATTTTTACGGCTGAAACCCGTGAAACCTAGAAATTTTCGCAAAACAGCAGCTTCAGTCGCACGAGTGACTCATTCGCACGACTGGACTCCATTCGCATTGCTCATTCGCACGATTGGACCTTGTCGCACCCTCATTCGGCCGACTGAACCGTTCGTTCGCATAGCTCATACGGACCAGATTCATTCGCACGATTGAACCAATCGCCCAGTTCAGCCGCACGATTGAACCAGTCGCAGAGTTCATACGCACGATTAGACCATTCGCATCCTTCAGTCGCATCAGTGAAAGTTTGTTTGATTAGATTCTAAGTTATTCGCCATGGAAGATCAGATGTCAGCCTTTACTGCTGGGAAGGACTCGAGGATTCAGAACCTGCTGTTGCTTGAGAGTGAGGTGGGTAATCACAATAAACCACCAAAGCTCTTGACTTTAGATGAGTTTCCCCACTGGAAACAACGTTTTGAGATCTACCTCAATGGAGTAGATCCTAATCTGTGGGAAGCCATTGAGATTGGTTATAGTACACCGGTGGGAGCTGATGGAGTTAAGCTAACGTTAAGTGGGATGACAGACGCACATAAAGTAAAGTACAATGCAGAGAAAAGGGTTTATGCATTGATCACTCAGTCTATCCCCAAAGATATATTCCACCAGTATTCAGAGAATAAGCAGTCCAAGAAACTGTGGGATGAGCTAGAGAAGAGGTATGATGGGAATGCTTCGTTGAAGGCAATCAAGGCAAAGGAGTTAAAGAAGGAATTCGATAACTTCTCATCGATTGGTAATGAGAGTTTAGACGAAGTCATAGACAGATTCTACCACTTGATGAGCGAATTGCATACACATGGAGTGGAAACGACTATGGAAGAGAAAGTAAGCAACTTCGCAGACGGATTGCCTGATAAGTGGGCTTCATTCGTGTCTAACCTGAGACAGAATGGAATGCTTGTAAAGCTGGATATTAATGACTTCATTCTTAAGTTGCGAGAAGAAGCACTTAGGATGAAGTACAGAGCGCAGAAGTCATCGTACACACAAAATCCAGCTTTATACAACGCCACGCCTCAAGCTAAGACTTCTGGAGCACCTCTCCAGACAGCTTTTGTGTCTAGCTCATCAGGTCCTCCACATGCTTCTACTTCTGGATCAGACACGTCAGGGTCGTCATGTACCCTCTATATCAGATCAGAAGCAAGTGCTACCAAACTGAAGACCGAGAACCTCGGTAATGTGACCGTAGAAGTAGCTCGAGAGCATATGGATCTTTTAGCAGCAGTGGTTCATTCATATGATGGACTTGTTGCCGGGAAGATTGGAAACTGCCATCTGGCAGATGAGGACTACGAGCAGGTGGACGATATGGAGCTTGAGAGGATGGATATAATGTGGGCCTTAGCTAGTGCTGTCCGAAGGGCGAAGAAGTTTGTTAAAAAGACTGGACAGAATTTGGTAGCTACTAAGGATACCACATTTGGATTTGACAAGAGCAAAGTGACCTGCTTCAACTGTGGAGAAAAGGGGCACTTCAAGAGAGAATGTGTCAAGCCAAAGAAGACGGGTAATGGGAACCCGTTTTCGTCCTTCACTCGCCAAGACAAGCAGGCTTCTAGTTCTACTTCATCAAGCAAGGATCCAAAAGCCTTGACTGCTCATGATGATGAAGGACAGGATTGGAGCTTTAGATTTGTCTCACCAGGAGAATCTAACATTGCCAGTGTAGAGGATATTGATGATGACTCTGCGAGTGAAGGTGATCTAGCAGTTGAGATAGCAATGTCACATAGTGAAGAAACAACTGCAGCCGAGGTTAGTTACAAGCCAAAGGAGGAAGCTTCCACGTCAGAGACAGAAAAGTCAGAATCACCAGAACCAGAGACATCTGATGCTGCGTTGATGGCTAACTCTTTTGAACCAACACAAGTAAGTACAACTGACCAAATGTTTAATAATCATGCTTGTTCTGATTGTGATACTTTTAGGAATAGCAAAGATGAAAAATTTGCTAGGTTATTAGATCACAATGATAACTTAGTAAAAGATTTACAATTATGCACTGAGGCTAATAGAGTATTAAAACAAAATGAGCATAGTTATAAAGAAAAGATAGATCTATTGACTAAACAGCTTAGGGAAACCGAAGTAGTTGCCTTTAACCAAGCAAATGACATTAGGTACTATCTAAACTCCCTAGAAGACACTAAGAAGCAAAAGGCAGTTCTAGAAGTCGAAGTAAACTCATTAAAACAGAAACTGCATAGTTGGACTAGTTCTTCACACATAGTTCAACACTTAGTGAGAGAAAGGAATAACGGGGAGGGATTAGGCTACAAAGTGGTTCCACCACCATCTAAGACCTTGATGAACACTAGGTCTAGACCAGTAAATAATAACCCCATCAAGGATCATGTGGTGACTACTCCTCTTGTTACTGATCCAGACACCTCATGTTCATCTACTGAATCTGGAAAGAAACAAAAGGAGGCCACTTCAAAGGCAAAGGGTAAATTGCCTTGTGTTAATCTGGAAAATGAATTTGAAAAAGTTAACTTAAAGTCAGGGTCAAACAGAGTCAAATCAGAACCTAAAAAGACTTCAAATGTAAATTTTTCACATGCTTCAAGTCAAAAACCAGTTAACCAAAAAGAGAAAGATGTTAAACAGGTTAAAACAGTAAATTTTGTTAAACCAGAGAAAACATCAAACGCACAAGAGTCAAAACCTAAAGTGATTGATTTTACTAGAGTGTCACGCACTTCTCCACAAAGAAAGTCTACTCATAAAGTTGATAGCCGGTCATGCTACAACTGTGGAGAATGTGGACACATTGCTTCCTATTGTCCTTTCTATCAGACACCTAGGAAGAAGATTGATCTTCAGGACTCTAGTCCTAGGTCTTCTAAGAGGAGTTCTTTGACTCCACCTAGAAGAGCTAGTGAACCTAAAGTCAAATCTGTAAGCCAGACGACTGTTTATCATAAACAGGCCTTGCACAAATCTGGCTTATGGAAAGAGAAGTCATCCTGCGTGTCTGATACTGATGACAAGAAGGAACCTGAGCTACCCTCACCCTCTAAGGGTCAATGGGTGGAGTTTATGATGTGTGATGCCTCTGGGAAACCCAAGACAGTAAAGGCTTGGGTTCCTAACCTAAACTAATTCATTTACTTTGTATGTGCAGGGTGTTCGATACAGTGCTGAGACTAACACGTGGATTGTAGACAGCGGAGCATCCAGGCACATGACAGGAAATAGAGCCCTTTTATCAAACGTCAAACAAATAAAAGGAGGGCATGTTTCCTTTGCAGGAAACAAGGGAGGCTATATCACAGCTCAGGGAGAAGTGGGAAATCAGAAAGTTAAGTTTGATAAGGTGAACTACGTTCAACAACTTCAAAATAACTTACTTTCTGTTTCCCAAATCTGTGATAAAGGATTTAAAGTCATCTTCGACAACAAGAAGTGTTACGTGCTGAAGAAAGATACATGATCCCAGAGGACCAAGTTCTGATGACTGCTTCAAGATATAAAGACCTTTATGTCTTGGATCTGTCAACAGCTGCTACAACGGATCATGAGGTTCAGTGCTTTCTATCTAAAGCTACTGAGAAGGATTCCATCTCCTGGCATAGGAGAATGGGACACATTAGTCAAAGGAAGATGAATCATTTGATTCAGAAGGATTTAGTGAGAGGAGTAAATGTCAAGAACTTCCAACTTCCTGACTTTTGTGTAGCTTGCAAGAAAGGCAAACAGACAAAGAAGTCTCATAAGGAAAAGAAAGTTCATTCAATAGAACTTCCTCTTGAACTTCTTCACATGGATCTGTTTGGTCCAGTCAGTACAAAGAGCATTGCAGGCGACTTGTACTGTTTTGTGGTCACTGATGACTACTCAAGGTTCACTTGGGTAATGTTTCTGAAATCCAAATCAGAAACATTTGAGTCATTCAAGGAATTAGTAACCACACTGGAGTCTCTCTACAAGCTAAAAGTTAGACAAGTACGCTCAGACAACGGGACAGAATTCAAGAATCAATGGATGGAGGCATACTGCAACAAAACGGGAATTGTTCATCAATTCACTTCTGCCTAAACGCCTCAGATGAATGGTGTTGCTGAGAGGAAGAACAGAAGCTTGATAGAGACAGCACGGACCATGCTGGCGGACTCGAAACTGCCTATCCAATTCTGGAATGAGGCAGTGGCAAATGCATGTTATACACTGAATCGAGTCCTAATAGTCAAGCGCCACGGAAAGACATGTAATGAGCTACTACAAAGACGCAAACCGAATTTGGAGTATCTTGAACCTTTTGGCGCACCATGCACACTTCTGAAGAAGACACAAAGGCAAATTCAGCGAGAAGGCGGATGAAGGAATCTTTCTAGGATACAACATACCGAACAAGCGAGTTTACAACAACTCAACGGGTCTTGTAGAAGTGTGGTGTAATGTCGACGTTCAGAGATATACCACACCACCTACAGGCAAAGGACCCGCATACTTCTTCGATTATGATGGATTCTTCAAGTCCTTCAACATCCCTCTCTCTCCCTCGGATGATGAGTTAGCTACTAGGATGATGTATGATATTCTGAATACACCATCTAGCACACAGGGAGAATCATCTACTCAGTCAGGGGGAGTAGTCGATGACAGTGACTCCTCCTCTGAAGATGAAACTGAAGCAGATGACCAGAACAGTCAGGAGGAACAGGTTCCAGTTCCTGAAAGTCCACAAGCATCTACGAGTGATGCACCTTCGACTTCGGAACCTCAAACTCCATCTACCTCAGATGCAGAACCAAATGTTCATAATCTTGGCTCTGAGGTGCTGTTCCTACTACTCCAGGATCACGACTAAACGTCTATCATCCCCTTGACAATGTTATTGGGGATGTCAGATCAGGAGTACAAACCCGAAATCAGCTATACTCAGCTGATTACGCCTCGGTTATGGAGAAGGGTTACATTCATGATGGTGCTTATCGATGTTTTGTCTCGCAGGTTGAGCCAAAATATGTCAGTGAGGCACTAAATGATGAGGCGTGGGTGAGTGCCATGCAAGAAGAACTTCTGCAGTTCAAGAAGTTAGGTGTATGGACTCTGGTTGATAGACCTAAAGGTGCTAAAGTCATTGGCACCAAATGGGTACTAAAATGCAAGAAGGATGACCAAGGAGTCATTATCAGGAACAAAGCTCGACTGGTGGTTCAAGGTTTTCGCCAAGTCGAGGGGATTGACTATAATGAGGTGTTTGCACCCGTGGCAAGGATGGAAGCTATTCGTATCTTCCTTGCCTATGCATCGTACATGAAGATTAAAGTCTACCAATTAGATGTGAAGAGTGCATTCCTTCATGGGGAAATCAGGGAAACAGTCTATGTAAGTCAACCCGAGGGATTTGAAGATCCTTATCATCGGGATAGAGTTTACAAGCTCGACAAAGCTTTATATGGGCTTCATCAAGCTCCTCGAGCTTGTATGAGAAACTCTCGACTCATCTTGTGAAACACGGCTTTCGCAGGGGAGTCATTGACTGCACACTGTTTATTAAAGAAAAGGATGGCGACCTACTGCTTGTACAGATATATGTTGATGACATAATCTTCGGGTCAAAGAACGAAGAGTTATGCAAAGAGTTTGAAGCAGTGATGAAGAAAGAGTTTGAGATGAGTGCTATGGGGGAGATGAAGTTCTTTCTCGGGTTACAGGTGGATCAGACACCAAATGGGATTTTCTACATCAGACCAAGTATGTAGGAGACATTCTCAGTCGCTTTGACATGGAGAATGCTTCTGCTGCTGGGACTCCACTTGCTACGAATCATGATATAGCACCTGATGAGATGGAGATCTTGTAGATGCCACGATGTACCGAGGAATGATTGGATCCCTCATGTATCTCACTGCCTCAAGACCTGATATTATGTATGCTACATGTTTATGTTCTAGATATCAGGCTAAACCAAAGGTCAACCATCTGATCGGGGTCAAGAGGATTTTTCGTTATCTGAAGGGTACACCCACACTTGGATTGTGGTATCCTCATGATGATGACTTTGAGCTTACCGCGTATAGTGACTCGGATTACGGGGGCTGCAAGATGAACTACAAGTCTACATCAGCAGGGTGTCAATTCTTTGGGAGAAGATTAGTTACCTGGCAGTGTAAGAAGCAGACATCGGTTGCATTGTCAACCTGTGAAGCCGAATATGTTGCTGCTGCAAGTTGCTGTTCACAAATCATCTGGATTCAACAGCAAATGCGGGATTACGGTTTAAAATTCTCATCTACTCCTATTTTTGTTGATAACTCTGCTGCAATTGCAGTAACTAAAAATCCGGTTCAACATCCTAAGACCAAACACATCGGTATTAAATACCATTTCATAAGAGATTGCTTTGAAAAGAACTTAATTGATGTGGTAAAATTAATACTGATTTTCAACGCGCTGACCTCTATACTAAAGCCTTTGATAAACCACGTTTTCAATATTTGCTAGAGGTCAACGGCGTTAAAAAGAAAAGTGAGGTAATTCCTGATGATGATAATGTGTAGTCCGATGTAGTTTAGTTAAAGTTTATTTTATTTTATTTTATTTTATTTGTTTTATTTTCGTCTGTTATATTTAAACTCATGTTATTTTGCTGTTTATTAAAATCCTAAAATAATTAAACCAGAAATGATTTTAATATTTTAGGGGGAGAATATGTCAGCAAGTTAACATAAAAAAAATGAGGGAGAAGGAGTAACTAGCTGGAATAAGGTAGATTGTGTCTGTGATACCGATTCAATACCTTTGAAAATGATAGTACACAGGAAAAAATCAAGAGGGACTTTAAAATTTTAAGTTTTGAAAAAAATGCAAAAATTCAAAGTATAAGTCTGTGTAGTATAAGCAATATAAAAAGGAAGATGATAGAAAACTGGCAACTCCTAAGGTGACACAAAGAAAGTAGACTTAGAGGCTGCTAGACCACAAATGATATGTTGGTAGATTCAACACAATAGATAATTAGACCTGATTGGTGATCTCAAGATCAAACTAAGTTGTTCAACTGACTGTGGGCTTCCATCTTATCACTGGTTAACACAATCAAATATATTCCGATAAGGGGTAATTAGCATTTAAACGCCACAAATGTGTGCGGATGACCATAATTAGAGCAAAGCAAGAAAAAAATTGAAAGACAAATGCTATAAAGCTAATGACTTACGTTGTTGGTGCATTTTGTGCAAAATAAAATAAGCTGCTCTAACAAGGAGATAGGTTGTGTGCCTCTCTGCTGTGCGATGGCACTGACCTGAGGATAAGCATAACCTAGATATTCTAGAATTCATTGTTGTTTGCCGCCTCTCTGCTGTGCGATGGCACTGACCTGAGGACAGGCTTCTCTTTGAAAGCTCTAAGAATAGTCTCTTCTTGTAATAATACCCGTAGACCGCTCAAAAGCTCCCGAGGAATGTTGATTACCATATAAGTGTGGGATCCACAAATGTTAGTTGAAATAATTAAACCTAAATCAGTCACCAGTCTGTGTCAAAAGTCTGTGTATGGATTTAAGTGGACAAACATATTGACAATCATTGTGGCTACATTCTCAAAAGTTCAAATCAATGTGAAAATCTAAGAGTTTCAGTATGATTTCCTTAAGTTGCTAACGACTCTGGATGAACACCGAGAATTTGAGCATCAAAAGGTTTTGATAACAAGTCCCAAATGGTTTGACTTGCCTGTATGATTCCAAAATTGAATTGGTCCAGATATGATCAACCCAAGTTGAAGCTATCTACTCCCGAACCAAATCCCGTAGATATCAAGCTCTGGATTTATCTCTCACAAAAAGCCAAAAACAAGTTTGTTTATGTAATTAGTTTAAAGTTTTTAAATTAGTTAGTCGTGTTTAATTTTAATTTTATTAGTTTGTCGGACTACATCAGGAAAATCAGAAAGGAATCAACTCACTAAAAGGGTCATGTCTGAGATGACCACATGTGCTTTGAAAATTTAAAACAGTCACGTCTGAGGTGACAAAGTGTTTAAAAGAGTCACGTCTGAGGTGACTAAATTGGTTAAAAGGATCACGTCTGAGGTGATCAAAATGTTTTCCGGATAAGATGATCATGTCTGAGATGATCAAAGGCTCATAACGTTAATTTCAAGAGTTAAAAAGGGTTTTAAATTTAAATTGGTAAAAATGGCAGAAAATTAACTAAGTATGACCCATTCGCACGAATGGACCATACGTATGGACTAACCATACGAATGGAATCCATTTGCACGAATGAACCATGAGTATGGACCATCAAACCGAATGGCCCATACGATTAGCCCAGTCGGAGGCTTAAGTGCGAACGAGTGAGTCAGTCGCACGACTGAAATCCAGTCGGACGACTGGAGAAGGGCGACTGACCCAATCGCACGACTGAGTCCCACTCGCACGACTGAAAGGTGCGTATGAACTCAGTCGCACGTTTGGATCTAGGGTTAGTATAAATAGAGGGGGAGTCGGTCGCAGAGACTCATCACCCTCAAAGAAACCCTAAATCGCACGACTTAACCAAACTCTGCCAAAATTTCATTTGATTCCTAAAACACCCGCTTCTTGAGTACTGATCATTTCTATCGACTTTACAGGTAAATTGCGGTGGAAAGAAACCAAAATCGTGTTCATTGTGACTCCATATCTGTAAAATTTGAACTAAAGCAAGCCGAGACTCAAACGGACAAATAACCTAACCTAACTACTCAAACAGATGAAATAAGTGTGTTATAGGTTATAAGAACATATTGCGAGTCAAATGAACCAGATAACGATGTCTAAAACTCAAAATTGGTGAAAAAGTTAATTTGAATTGAACAGACAGGATTTCATACGATTGGTCAGGCGGATGAACTTCAGTCGCACGACTGAAGGGTGCGATTTACCTAACCGCACGACTGAACCATGCGTATGAGGCTCAGTCGCACGACTGGGTTAACCGCATAAGAGTACATGCGCATGAGTCCAGCCGCACACTCAGTTGTACGCATGAGATCATTCGCACGTCTGAACCTCAATCACACTGTTAGTCGCACGACTGATCTCAGTCGCACAACCTCAATCGCATGACAGAAACATTCTATTCAAGTTTAAGTGTTTCATGATGCTCTTAGCCAAAGGTACTAATGTTTATATTGTTATGTGTTACAGATGGCGAGTCGATGGACCATGAGCACAAAGCATAACATATGTGCTCATCTGGATTTGACATCCAGGAATGCGGCTGACTTCTCAGGCATCATTACTTTTCTGCTGAGATCTAGGATTGCTCATGCTATCTCTATACCATATACACCTTATAGATCAGTGCAGCAGGCCTTCTGGGAAGGTGCGACTGTTGATAGATCCTTTGAGCCTCATTGCATCAGGAGTACGATCTTTGGTGAGGCTATTACCATCTCAGAGGAGGATCTGAGGATTGTTCTACAGTTAGGGGATGATGCTGATTGTCCTACTCGTCTACACCCCCTCACGGTCAGAGGATGTTTTTTGAGAGCCAAGTACTCTGGGGACATCAATGCTGGGGTACTCAACAAGAGTAACCTCTGTCCCCAGTTCAAGTATCTTGCGCATGTTCTACTGAAGTGCATAGCGTCGAGGAAGGGAGGATTTGATGAGTTGTCAGATCAGATCCAGAACGCTTATGCTGCATTGGTGCTGAACCGCCCGTTCAGCTTCTCCAAAATGATCTTCACCTACCTGGTGGAGAACATTGAGGGGAAAGGGAAGGAAGGCTTCTGCATGTATCCGAGGTTTATGCAGATGATTATAGATCAGAAGCTTTCCTCCCAGCCGAAGGAGAAGGAGGATGCTGTAATGCTCGAGGTCATGGATGACACTACGTTAGGCAGGATGAAGGTGTACAGGGGAAAGCAGGTGAAACCCCCTGTCAAGAGGTTGTTTGGGCATCTGGCCCGTGCTGACTATGTGGCGCCAACCAAGAGAAAGTGGCGCCACGATGAGAGTGATTCAGATGTAGAGCAGATTGCTCTACCAGATATTGATTCAGATGATGATGATAGCGGAGACGCCGGGGATGATATGCCTGCTCCACCTAGAGGCACTGATTCAGATGTTATTCCCCCAGGGTCTGCCCCTGCCGGAGAGGTTGCTGAGACGGCCGGCTTCCATCAGGAGTTTGTAGGTGGTGATCAGGAGGAGGAGGAGTCGGATGAGGAGCCCCTCACTAGGACTGTGGGAAGCAAGGTTGTTCCCACAGAACACGGGCTTAGGGTGGTTGGTGAACACCCTCGGGACTCCACAGAGAGAGAGACTGACCCGAGCTATGCTCCGGGTTCAGTGGGCAGAGCTGTAGGGGGAGCATCCACTTCCACTGGGACTAGGAGGAAGAGGATGGCTCAACCCCACGGACTGAAGAAGAAGAAGCGTCGCCTGACCTTCGTTACCACTACTGCCTCTACTTCCACCACCACAGCCACCACTACCACCTCCACTGACATACCACCCATCACCACAGCCACCACATCCACTACTGCTACCACAGCCACCACCTCACCAACCACCACTGTATCCTTCCCATCCACCACCATACCATTTACACCTACATCACCAGCACCTGCTTACCGACCCATATTCACCACTGCTACTACCACCACCACCTCACATCGTGCCGGACCATCAGCCCAGCCATCACACCTATATGGATCTACTCTACCTCACATCGGGGTAGAGGAGCAGCTGTCGGCGCTAAACCGTATGGTGATGCGCCTGCTAGCTGCAGATGAGGAGAAAGCGGCGCAGATTCGCCAGTTGACCGACCTGACTGCTGCCCAGTCTCAGCAGATGGCAGAGCAGGCTCGGGTGATAGAGCAGCAGACCCAGCTAATTGATGCTCAGAGAGTCGAGATGTCCCAACTCCAGGACCAGCAGGCCCAATCAGCCAAACGTATAGAGGAGTTGGAGACTACCAACAAGACGATTATGCTGAGGTTAAAGGGGTCAAAGGATGAGCCCTTGAAGATAAAGGAGGGGGATGGGGATGATGGAGATGGTGATGATGACGATGAAGATGATGATGAGGATGAGGAGGATGATGAGGATGATGAAGAGACAGAGGAAGATATGACAGAAGGAAAAGATGATGATGACGAAGCAGAAGGAGGGGATGCGGCTGCATCGGCCTCTGCTTCTGGTCAAGAACGAAGATCGAAGCATCGACAGGACCAGTCATCTTCCACTTCTGCTCCTCCGAGTGACGAGCCCATGATTCAAGACAAAAGTACAGATTAGATGTCTTATGTATTTATTTATTTTGTGTTTGAATCATGTAATGAAAAACAATTATGTTGAATGTTTATATATTAAGTTTATATAATTCTGTTTGATTACTTACAAATGGTTTATGTGTTGAATGTTTAAATCAAACAGATCCAAACTTTCAAAGGGATGAGTTTGACATTGCTCCCCTTCAACAGGTCAAGACTCAACTAACCATGATTCTTGATCTGCAAGGGATTGTAAGAAGGTCTGTGAGTTATACCCCTGAAGAAGGGGAAATAATTCATGACCTATCTAACGAGCAACCGGCAGAGATGTTCAGACTTAATCCTGATGAAATTGTCAAGGATGCTCCAACAGTTGATTCGACCAGTGATGAAGAGCTAAATGATGTTGATGAATTTGAGGTCGAAGATATCACTGCAGAAGAGTACCCTCAGTACGCTGACAACGAGGGTAATGTGGTCCCCAATCTGGGTGAGTCCCTAGTCAGTGATACGTTTGAGGTACTAGACAAGATGGAGCAGGAAACCGAAAAGACCGAAGGAACAGCCCAAGCCTCAAATGATGACGTAGACATTCGAAAGGCTGAATGGGCTGCCTGTTTTGAAGAAGTGAGAGCCCAGCGTGCTGCACCAAAGAAAGATGCCTACACCAAGCTCTACAGAGTCAGGAAACACCACAAGGTGTCAGGCAGGATTATTGCATGGGCTTATTTTGATGACCTTAACGCGTATGCAGTTAAGAGGGAACAGGGCATAGAGTACTTCAGGTTTCCACATGATCTGAAGACTCTACCTGGTTTTGAGCTCAACCAGCTGGCTAAGCTAAAGCTGTTGTATGCTGACCCAAGAAAGATGTCAGGCTGGTTCGAGGCTGCCCTGAAGAAGGAGTACCACACCAGATGGGTTAACTTCAGACCCCAACAGCCTACGAGGTATATAAGAAGGTCTGAGGTTGATGCCATTACTGGTAAGCCCAAGATTGTGTTGAAGTGGAGTCCTCCGCGCACTATGTCGAGAATCCCTCTCAGGGAAATGCCACAGGACTTCACTCCACACTTCAAATGGTGGTACTATGATTGGAGAACTGCTGAAGCTGTCATAGTTCTAAATAAAGAGGGCCAAATGGATACAATCAGAGTATTCGACCCGATGTGGCTAACCAACTTGTCTGCTAATGATGTCTATACATTATACAAGTGGCCACTGTTCTATGACACACAAGACATTATACAAGCCCTCCAGTTCCAAAACGTTATCGACTTTGCTTTGCGTTTGAGATTCACGCAGGAGTCACCAAAGAGGAGAAGTACAAGAAGTATAAGGAGGTTATGCAGAAGACAAGAGATTAAATAGATCTAGGTCCAAGGGGGAGTTTGTTGATGCATGTATGTCCCTAGATCATGATTTGTAATGTAATGAATCTTGTCTGTCTGATTATGATGTAATTTGTATTGATTAATGAAATGACATGAATTGTTTGTTACTTGTGATGTTTAATATTTCATTAATGAATCGTGATTGAATTGATTGGGTTTATGATTGTTTGAATGGTTACACATTATGTTATATTAATTAAAACATTCAAACTTAACTTAATGAAGTTCTCATGCGAATGCCCCATGCGAATGGACCACACGCATGAATTACTTCATACGATTGACTCAATCGCACGACTGAACCAGGAGACTGGATCAGTCGTATGATTGACACATAAAATTGGCTCAATCGCACGACTGAACACTCAGTCGTGCGAATGAATCAACCGCATGGTTCAATCGCACGATTGAACCATACTTATGGCCCAGTCGCACGATTGAACAATACTAACCTATAAATAGACCCAATTCGTGGAAAAACGTAAGCATTCATTCCATTACGATTCCAGGCGTACCCTAGCCGTCCAGAGACTTCCCAAATCGTTCTCCAAGTTCACAGAACACATTAGATCAATTCCTAATCGATTTCTAACGTTGGATTCAATTCTTGATTGATTCTTCGTGTGTTCTCACTGATTGGATCGCCAATCAAATAGGATTCCGCACTATTTGAGTTAGTTTAACACGCTAATCACTAGGTATTTCGTTCAAATACCAGGTCCTAACATATACAATCTTAGAACTAGAGTTGTTGAAGAGTCAGCCAATGTGACTTTCAATGAACCCACACACCCTGTGTGGCTGGTTCTGGTCCTGATTGGCTGTTTGACCTTGATTTAGTTACCAATTGTTTTAACAAATATTGTGAGCATGTTTCAGGATCTGCAGAAAATTTAAATACAGGTGATCCTGATCCAAGATTTGAGCTAGGAAGACCCTCAACTCATACATCTTCAGCTCCAGTTGGAACTACTTCAGCAAATGAGGTCTCTATCAGCATCACAATGACAAATTCAGCTGATACATCTGGTATGCCTTCAAATTCCAGCTCAGAGGCTCCTCAACCAGATAAAGATACCTCAATTGTAGAAGACAACAATGGTGGTGGTGATAGTGATCAGGAATTTCTTGATGCCAATAACAACACCATAGATGACAACATCAATGATGTCACACACTCATTGGATCAAGTTAATCTTGATAAGTGTGATAATGTGGAGCGTGAATCTTCTAGGCCAGATCTAAATTTCTCAAATTTGGATCTTTCTCAGCAACTTGCTGTGATCCCTCAGCTAAGGATCCACAAGTCTCATCCCACCACAAACATCATTGGAGATGTTGTCACAGGGGTAAGAACAAGAGGACAAACCCATGAAGCAAATGTTTGTCTTCACTCCTGTTTCTTATCTCAGATAGAGCCAAAGAAAGTTGATGAAGCTCTAAAGGATGGAAGTTGGGTTGAAGCTATGCAACAAGAGCTGCTTCAATTCAAAAGGCAGAAAGTTTGGAACCTTTGTCCTCTTCCTCATGGGAAGACTACCATTGGAACCAAATGGGTTTTTTGGAATAAGAAGGATGATAGAGGAATTATAAATAAGAACAAGGCAAGACTAGTTGTTCAAGGATACACACAAGAAGAAGGGATTGACTACACTGATGTCTTTGCTCCTGTAGCAAGACTAGAAGCTGTTAGGATATTCCTGGCATTTGCTGCATCCAAGAACTTCAAGGTCTTTCAACTTGATGTAAAGTGTGCTTTCTTATATGGAGTGATTGATGAAGAGGTTTATGTCAAACAGCCATCTGGTTTTGTAGACCCTGATCATCCTGATTATGTCTGCAAGCTTGACAAAGCTCTTTATATGCTGCATCAGGCACCCAGGAAGTGGAATGAGACACTATCTGAGTATCTTTGTAAACATGGATACAGGAGAGGTACTATAGATGGAACTCTCTTCATCAAAGGACAGGGAAATGGCTTATTGCTAGTTCAAGTATATGTAGATGACACCATCTTTGGTTCAACTAATCCAAAGCTCTGCAAAGACTTTGAGAAGCTGATGAAAGACAGATTTGAAATGAGTTCAATGGGAGAACTCAATTTCTTTCTGTGAATTCAAGTGAAGCAGGTTGAAGATGGCATCTTCATAAGTCAGTCAAAGTATGTTCAAGACATACTAAAGAGGTTCAACATGACTGATTGTAAGATTGCTAAGACACCCATAGCCAGAAATCACTCCCTTGGACCTGATCTTGACGGGGAGTGTGTAGATGAACATTTATACAGGGCTATGATTGGGTCTCTTATGTATCTTACAGCTAGCAGGCCTGATATCATGTTTGCTACATGTATTTGTGCTAGATATCAAGCCAACCCTAAGATGTCTCACTTAATCACTGTCAAAAGGATTTTAAGATACCTCAAAGGTGCTTCAACACTTGGTCTATGGTATCCAAAGAATCCTAACTTCAACCTGTATGCTTATATAGATATTGATTATGGTGGTTGCAACATGACTGCAAAGTCTACATCTGGGGGATGTCAATTCCTTGGTGGAAGGGTTGTCTCATGGCAATGCAAGAAACAATCCTGTGTGTCTGCATCAACTGCTGAGGCTGAATACATTGCTGCTGCAAGCTGTTGTGCTCAACTACTTTGGATTCAAAATCAGATGCTGGACTATGGATTTAACTTCAAAGAGACTCCTATCCACATAGACAACAATAGTGCTATCTCTATCACTGAGAACCTGTGCAGCACTCAAGGACCAAACACATCAACATCAGGTATCATTTAATAAGAGATAACTATAAAAGGGATTAATTAAACTAGTCCAAGTTCATACAGATGAACAATATGCTGATCTGTTCATAAAAGCTTTTGATGAACAGAGATTTAAATATCTGATATCAGCTATTGGGATGATTAACTTTGAGTAGACTTTTTCTTAAAACTAATTCTAATTATTTCTTCTTAAAATATGTGTGTCCTAAGTTGTCTAGTTCATCACTTCCATAAGCTCATGTTTTCTTTGTATGTAAAATTCTTTTTGAAGACTTTCTTAGATTCTTAAAAATTTTCTGATACTTCGGAAGATAAAATTTTATCTTCGGAAGAAAAACATGTCGTCAAAATAAATAACTGTCTAAGAGATTTTACCTTCGGAAGAAGTCTAAACCCATCTTCCGAAACTTAAATTCTTATCTCAGACACTTATTTGTTTTTAAGGACTTTTTCCTTCCGAAGCAAAATTAACTCTCGGAAGCTTTGTTGTTCTTTATACAAAGCATTCAAGGGTTTATTTCTCTTCCGAAGCTTAAATTTTCAAGACTCTAAGGAAAGTCTTCCGAAGCCATTTTAGCTTCGGAAGCTTTTTCATTAAAACTTCTGAAGACAATTTACCTTCGGAAGCTTTTCGAATTCCAAGAAAACTACTTTTTGAGCAAAAGTAAACTACTTTTTCAGAGGTGGGACCGACTTCCGGATTTCAAAGTTTATCCTCTTTCATTAACTTTGGTTCAAATCCCTTTTCACATAAATACCCAACGGTTCCCCGTCTTCCTCACTATCTTCCTCAATTCCACTATTCCTCTAACCTAATTCTCTAAACCGCCTTTGCTTTCTACCTTTCTTCACCCTTAAGCTTCTGAAATGGCCAACCTTAACCGCAGAAACAACCCAGATTTCTCCATGCAACTTCACAGGCAACATAATCAAGTTGCTCTGTTAAGCTCTGAGAAAGATGCAAGTTTCTCAGAGATTTGTCAATTCTTAACTCTATCCAACTATTTCACCTCCCTGACCATTGATCCTACTCTATATGAGGATCACTTGCTTGAATTCTGGAAGACCTGTCAAGAGGTCATTATGGATGGGGAGAAGGGACTGTCTGCCATAGTGCAAGGGAGGACAATCTTCATCACTCCGGCCATCATCAACCACCATTTGCAGCTGGATGATGAAGAAGGTGAGTTGTCCTTCCCAAAGGAAGCTGTTAATCATTCCTTTGAGCAGATGGGCTATGAGGGAGATTTCTCTGTAAAGACCTTCAGGAAAGGGAAGGTCTCATCCCAGTGGAAATACCTGCTCCATGTGGTTATCCACAGCTTATCAAACAAGCATGGTGGGTGGGACCAGATTCCTTAGGATCTCTCCTTTATAGTTCATGGAATGGTTCAGGGGGTCAAGTTCAGGTATTCTCAATTTGTTTATACTAATTTACTTGCAAACTTGGACTCCTTAGAGTATTACATGTTTCCTAGATATGTTCAACGCATTCTCAACTGTGAACTGGGCTCACAGTTGAGGGAAACAAGTAATATTCTTAAATTGGGACAGATGAAGCCCGGTATCTTTAAAATAATGAAGAAGCCAACTGTAGGCTTCTCAGGGTAGAAACAGCCCTAGTCCCCAAAATGTTAGAGCTCATTGCTCAAGGTGACAACCTAGCAACACAAGCTAGTGTTGAACCCACACCTCTTTTATCCTTACCTCTAAAAAGACCACAAATAACCCTCACCTACCAAAGAAAATCCAAACGAACCCCTGCTCAGGCTATTGAGTCTGTGCAGGCCCCCATATACTCAACCTTACAGGAGGAAGTGGACACTAGAGCTCCCACTTCCCCTGAGGAGCAAACCACTCCTATTTCTTCACCTATCAGGGTTGAGGTTCCTCATGCTCATCCTGATGAGCTCACAAGCCCAACAGCCTTAAGCCTTCACTCTGAGTCTCAACACTCAAGTGAACAACCTTCAGGGGACAGTTACCATCCCCAGCCTTTAGATCTCAACCAACCAATTCCCAACCTATCCTTCTATACTAATGAAGATTAGGATTCAGTGAGTACCATGAGTCTCTCTTCTCCTCCCCTACTCAAAGAGAGATGAGTACCTCTGACTCTTCTCAGTCTATCCCACATCAGTCACTTGTTACTGAGGTAGACACTCCTGAACATGTTCAGGATGTCCATAGGGAAGAGGCTCTCTCTTTTGAAAGTGATTACATCATTAAGACCTCAACCATGGCAACTCAGTCCACTGGCATCTCAACTGAGATTGCTAGTGAGCAGAGGAAAACCAGCAGCCAAGAACATCAAGCTGGTGGTGAGAGAGAGGACTTTGGTCCAATCATCTCATCCCCCAATGATTCTTCTAATGAAGAAGAGAGGAATTTGAGACTAAAGGTGCAGAAATTGTCAAAAACATGCTCCTATTTAGTCTCTAAGGTTAGTCACTTGGAATCTCAGGTGACTACCTTACAAAACAGGGTCAATGATCAGCAACTTCAGATTTCATATCTAAAGGAAAAACTAGCTGGGAGACCTTTAAGGAGAGCTCAACCAAGAACACAAGAACCTGTGGAAGTGATTGACTTATCCTCCAGCTCACCTATGCAAGTGGGTGATGCTACCAAAAGGGGGAGAAAGTTATTGCAGCCACATAACCTGGGGGTTCTTCACAGAGAATGGACATAGAGGACTCACCATCCTCACTTGCTGTTGTGCATTCTCAGCAACTTCCTCAAGTTCACATTAATGTGGACTCTATAGACTCTATCATCAGGAGTCTCTTTGAGGAAGGTATACCAAGGGCTGTCTCATCTCCACCACAAGGAACTTCAAACTACATCATAAGGTGGAGGTATGATGCTGACAGAAGAGCCCTTATCCTTCACAGAGTTCAAGGGCAACAAGAAGTGTTTGATTTTCAAAGCCTGAACTTCTATGAAAGATTGGATCTAGTCAACATGCCACTTGTCAATCCAAGCAATTCAAGACAAGCTGACAGATTGGCTCAAATATTCCAAGATAGAATCCTTGCAGAGTTCACTCTAAGAAGAAGACTTAGGCAATCAGGCAATGTCATCGGTCAACTGGATGTTGAGGTGGACCCTAAGATTAGTTTCATAGGGGATACCTTGACTGAAGGCCCAGTGGCAGAACCTGAGACCCCTGTCTCATCATCAACAACTGCTGCAGAGGTTCAAACTCCTTCTGAGACACCTGCTGGTGAAGGTGTTTCTCAGCCTCTCTCTAGCCAGAGCATGGAAGCTACACCAAACAATGAAGGCCAAGCCTCTATCCACCCTGAGTCACAAAGGTCTGTTGGTGACAATGGGAAAAGGATAATGACTTCTGAGGGAATTGAGGAGGAAGAGAGAGAGAGAGGAAAAGGAAGCTAAGGGGAGAAAGTTCTTCTGGGTCATCAAGCTTTATGCAAGCTGCAATCAGGGCTGCCCCCAGACCAAATACTCAAGATGATGAGTTAAGGGCAGTCAGGATTACTTATCTACAGACCAGGAACTATGATATTGATGAAATCATCTCCATCCCCTTAGAAGAACTGAATGAACTGGCTGACATGGAAGTGTCAAGAGAGATGAAGGAGAAAGAGGATGCAAGGCTACTTCTCCAATTCAAAGAGGAGAAGAGACAGAAAAGACTCTGCAAGCATGCTCCCACTCTCTCTCCAGTTCAAGAAAGTCCTGCACATGAAGATGTGGCTCCACAAGAACCTCAGGTAGATAAAGAAGAAGATAGGATCAAGATGATCAACTACCTGAGTGCCACAGGCTTCTATCAGGAAGATGCACTTCTTCCCTTGTCCTATGACTTCATTGAGTTTGAGTACCTAAAGCAACTTGAGCTTGAGCTAGTCAAAGAAAGAAAGACAACCAAAAGGAAGCTAAGGGAAGAAGCTGCAAAGTCAAGTTGACCTGAGTGCAAAACTGATTGACTTGCACTCTCTTCCAAGTCAAGTCCCACCTGAAGTGGAGGTCAAGTTTAAACAACCTGAGACACCTCAACCAGAACCTCCAGCTGAGCCTCAGCAAGCTTCATCTTCTGATCCAAGGCAGGGTCAAACTCCCTCTCCTTCTGAACATGTGAGGGAGGAACACCGAACTGAGAAAGACAATGATGATCAACAAGGTGCTGCAGACCAGTCTTCTCAGTTAAAGTCATCTAAGAGGAAGAAGAGAATGGCTTCTAAACCAAAGACAAAGAAGAAGAAGAAGCCTAAGTCATCTACCTCTACACCTCAGGCTGAGTCAGATCAACCTGAGGAAGTGCATGATGAGGCAGTTCAATCAACTCCTATGCAAGTGGCTCCTCTAACAACTAAGACACCCATCTTGTCCTGGACTTACTCTACCAATCCAGAAAGATGGCATGTAATCAGAGATCAAGGTGTTAAGAATGACTACTCCTGGCAAGACATAATCAACTTACCTCTGCATGATCTCTTTGAAATGAGAAGATACTATGAAAGTCTTGATGATCCTGACCATCTAATGAAGAAAGGAATGGTCATGATTGTTCTGAAGACCACCAAAATCTGAAGATCTTCTAAGTGTTTTGGTAGCATCAGCCTAGGGGGAGTTTGTAAGGATTCCTTAAGTCTGATGCAACCCAAAACATCCAATGTGTCTCTGCAACATGCACTAAGTACTGAAGTAAAGAATGCTTTGGAAGTTTTACACAATGCACTAGAAAATACTCTAAGTGTAAAATATTCCGAAGCCAAGACCAATATCTTCCAAAGCCAAACATGAAGTCTTCCGAAGCCTCAGAGACAAAGTCTTCCGAAGCTTCAACCTATGAAGATAGATTTCTTCCAAAGACTTTTAGTACACATGCTTTATCTGATGTATAGTTCCATAAAGCACCTTTCCGCTGCATCTCTGTAAAGTCACCAACTTACATGAGTTGGTGAAAAGGTCCATGCTTTTGGTAACTGTACATTGAGGTCTTGAGTCTGTAACTTTCTACTTTATGTACTGTATCCTTTTTGTAATGTATAAGGATGTGAGCTATGGCATGTCATAGTCACAAGGTCAAAAGGCAGATATGCCTTTTGATCCTACAATTGATTTTGTTAGTGTCTAGTCAATTGTATCCAGCTGGTTTTCAAAGTATAGCCGGCTGTAGGTTGTAGTATAAGTATTCCAACTTCTTGTATCTTTCTTTATGCTTTGTAACACTTGTAAAAGAACTTGAGAAAGCAATATACTGCCTCCTTGAAACCCAACTCTCTTGTTCTGTCTCTTTACTTTACTTGTGTTCTTTGTATCAACTTGGTTAATCCAGTTCACTGTTTGATTAAAGTTTAGTTGCTCTCCTCATTGTGTTGTTGTGTTGTAATTTGTTCAAGCCCTTAAACGGTCCTGCAGAACTTTTAATATATATTCTCCATCGAAATTTCTACATTTAAGAAAGATTTGGAAATTTCTCACTTTCTCGTATATCACTATACGTTTTTATTATTATTATTATTTATATTTTTTTGTTTGATTTATATATATATATATATATATATATATATATATATATATATATATATACACACACACACACACACACACATATGTATATATATATATATATATATATATATATATATATATATATATATATATATATATATATTTATTTATTTATTTATTTTTATTTTATTTAATTATTTATTTATTATATTTTTTAAATTGTGAAAAATGATGAAGAGTGAAGGAGCGGGCAGAACTAAAAGAAAAGAAAGAAAATAAGAAGAGAAGAAGAAATAATATGTACAGAACATAGATTTAAGGATAAAGGGTTTTAAAATGATATTAAACCTAACATAGAGATCAATTCATAAAAGCGATGTTTATCAAATATTTTAGTGAAAAGATCTGCTTTTTGATTTTTGGTGTCAATGGAAATAATATCAATAAAACCCTTTTCCTGAGCATCACGGATTGCATGAATCCGTGTCTCAATGTGCTTGGTTTGAGAATGATGAATAGGATTCTTGGCGATCCCAATGGGTGCTTCGTTGTCATAGAACAACGGTGTATGTAGAAAGTTTATCCCATAGTCAATCATCTGGTGTTGGATCCAAAGTACTTGTGAACAACAACTGGAGGTAGCAATGTATTCTGCTTCTCTCGTTGAGGGAGAGACAATGGTATGTTTTTTGCTTTGCCATGAAACCAGACAATTTCCCAAGTATTGACACCCACCAGTAACCGACATTCTGTTTAACCTGCAGCCATTAGAATCATTATCGGAATATGCATGTAAGTCAAAGTTCCCACCATAAGGATACCAAAGACCTTAACGAGAAGAGCCTTTAAGATAGCGAAATATTTGCTTTATAGCTTTTTCATGAGACTCTTTCGGGGCAAATTGGTATCAAGCACAATATCCTACAACAAAGGTGATGTCGGGACGACTTGCTATAAGATACATGAGGGAACTGATCATAGATCTGTAGAGATGAGGATTGTAAGGATCACAACAGGGTCAATGATCAGCAACTTGAGATATCTTATCTCAGGGAAAAACTAACTGGGAGACCTTTAAGAAGAGTTCAACCAGGAACACAAGAACCTGTGAATGTGGTTGACCTAACCTCTAGCTCACCTATGTAAGAGGGTGATGCTACCAAAAAGGGGGAGAAAGTCATTACAACACAGAACCTGGGAGTTCTTTAGAGAGTATGGACATTGAGGACTCACTATCCTCACTTGCAATTGTGCATACTCAGCAACTTCCTCAAGTTCAAATTAATGTGGACTCCAGACTCAATCATCAGGAGTCTCTTTGAGGAAGGTATACCAAGGGCTATGTCATCCCCACCTCAAGGAACTTCAAACTACATCATTAGGTGGAGGTATGATGCTGATAGAAGAGCCCTTATTCTTCACAGAGTTCAAGGGCAACAAGAAGTATTTGATTTTCAAACCTTGAACTACTATGAAGGTCTTGATCTGGTCAACATGCCACTTGTCAATCCAAGCAAATCAAGACAAGCTGACAGGTTAGCACTCAGAATTCAAGACAAAATTACTGAAGAGTTCAGCCTAAGAAGGAGACAAAGGCAATCAGGTATTGTCATTGGTCAACTGGATGCTGAGGCAGACCCTGAGATTAGCTTCAAAGGTAAAACCTTGGCTGAAGGCCCAGTGATAAAGCCTGAGAGCCCTGTCACACCAACAACTGCTTCAGAAATTCATTCCCTTGGTGAAACACCTGCTGGTGAAGGTGTCTCACAACCTCTCTCTGGCCAGAGCATGGATGCTACACCAAGCAATGAAGGCCAAACCTCTATCCACCCTAGGTCACAAAGGTCTGTGGGTGACAAAGGGAAAAGGATTTTGACTCCTGAGGAAATTGAGGAGGAGGAGAGAGAGAGGAAGAGGAAGCTAAGGGGAGAAAGTTCCTCTGGGTCTTCAGGTTTTATGCAAGCTGCAATCAGGGCTGCCCCCAGACCAAACACTCAAGATGATGAGTTGAGGGCAGTCAGGATTACTGACCTGCAGACCAAGAACTATGGCATAGATGGGATTATATCTCTCCCCTTAGAGCAACTAAATGAACTGGCTGACATGGACGTGTCAAGAGAGATGAAAGAAAAAGAGGATGCAAGGTTACTTCTCCAATTCAAAGAGGAAAAGAGACATAAAAGACTATACAAGCATGCTCCTACTCTCTCCCTAGTTCAAGAAAGCCATGTGCAAGAGACTATGCCATCTACACAAGAGCCTCAGGTAGACAAAGAAACAGACAGACAAAACATGATCAACTACCTGAGTGCCACAGGTCTCTACCAGGCATCTACACTTCTTCCCTTGTCCTTTGAGTATATTGAGTTCGAGTATCTCAAAAAGCTTGAACTTCAAGTGCTCAAAGAACAAAAAGCTACAAAGAGAAAGATGAGGGAAGAGGCCGTAAAGTCAAGAGCCATCATCCAAAAGAGTATGAAGAAGTCTGCTGACAGACAAAGGATGATGAGCTTCTTGAAGCTGTATGGATTCTCCGGAAGGAGACTTGGCCCTATCTCTCTATCCACAATGGATGAGCATATCAGGGTAATCAAGCAGAAGATCAAGAGTGGAGAGCTGATTGACTTATACTCTCCTCCAAGTCAAATCCCACCTGAAGTGGAGGTTAAGGTTGAACAACCTGAGACAACACAACCCGAATCTCCTGCTGAGCCTTAGCAAGCTTCATCTTCTGATCCACAGCCGGGTCAAACTCCCTCTCCTTCAGAACTTGTGAGGGAGGAACACCCAACTGAGAAAGACAAGGATGATCAACAAGGTGCTGCAGACCAGTCTTCTCAGTTAAAGTCTTCTAAGAGGAAGAAGAGGATGGCTTTTAAACCAAAGTCTAAGAAGAAGAAGCCTGAATTCAAGTGGCTCCTCTTGCAGCTGAGACACCCATCTTATCCTGGACCTTCTCTACTAATCAGAAAGATGGCATGTGATCAGAGATCAAGGTGTTGAGAATGTCTATACATGGCAAGACATAATCAACTTACCTCTGCATGATCTTTTTGAGATGAGAAGCTACTATGAGAGTCTGAATGATCCTGACCATCTAATGAAGAAAGGTATGGTCATCATTCTGCTGAAGACTACAAACATCTGAAGATCTTCTAAATGTTTTGGTAGCATCGGCCTAGGGGGAGTTTGTAAGGATTCCTATAAGTCTGATGCAGCCAAAATATCCAAAATCTCTCTGCAAGCATGTACTAAAGAACTGAAGAAGAAGTGCTTCGGAAGTTTTACACCATGCACTAGAAATATTCTAAGTGTAAAATCTTCCGAAGCCAAGACCAATATCTTCCGAAGACAAAAGTGAAGTCTTCCGAAGCTTCAAAGACAAAGTCTTCCGAAGCCAAATAGTGAAGATAGATTTCTTCCGAATATTTTTATAGATATGCCTTTATCTGATGTACTTTACCATAAAGCTGGACCACCTTTCCGCTCTAACTCTATAAAGTCACCAACTTACATGAGTTGGTGAAAGGTCCATGCTTTTGGTAACTTTATATTGAGGTCTTGAGTCCATGCTTTCTACTTTATGTACTTTTATCCTTTTTGTAATATATTAGGATGTGAGCTATGGCATGTCATAGTCACAAGTCAAAAGGTAGATATGCCTTTTGATTCTACAAATGATTTTGTTTGTGTCAAAAGGCAGATATGCCTTTTGATTCTACAATTGATTTTGTTTGTGTCTAGTCAATTGTATCCACCTGGCTTTCAAAGTATAGCAGGTTGTAGGTTGTGGTATAAGTATTCCATGTTCTTATATCTTTCTTTATGCTTTGTAACACTTGTAATAGAACTTGAGAAAGCAATATACTACATTCTTGAAACCTAATATCTTGTGTTCTCTTGTTCTATCTCTTACTTATTACTTGTTTTCTTAGTATCATACTTGTGGTTAATCCAGTTTACTGTTTGATTAAAGTTTGGTTAATCTTCTCTTTGTGTTGTTGTGTTGTAAGTGACCACCCTTCACCGGTTCTTCAATTGGTATCAGAGCATTTCAGGCTCTTGATATAAGATCTCACCATCTTAAGATCCCTCACACACATAAATACTAAACTTTTCAAATGGCAGCCATTTCCAAAACTGATATGGAAACTTGGACCATGAACAAGTCCCCACTGATCACTCTTGATGACTTTGATACCTGGTGTATGAGAATGGAAGGTTTCATCAGGTCTCTAGACTCTAGAATGTGGGAGTCTATTGAAAATAGACCTTTCATACCCAGCACTCCTTCTGCTACTGGTGCTGGTATGATTCCTAAAGATGTGGCTAACTACTCTGATGAAGATAGGAAGAGAGTAGAGATTGACAGAAAAGCCATGACAGCCCTTCAAACTGCCATTCCAAACTCTGTCTATAGAGGTATCAAGAAGTGCAAAATAGCTAAACAGCTATGGGATGCACTAAAACTGATGTATGAAGGCTCCTCTGAATCCAAGGAGAACAAGAAGGATCTCCTGAAGCAGCAGTTTGAAAACTTCACCTTCAAAACAGGTGAAACCATGACTCAGCAATACTTCAAGTATGTTGAGATAGTGGATACCCTTGTGGATGGAGGAGTTCCTCTTAAGAATAGAGACATTGTAAGGAAGTTCATGTCCTTACTTCCTAGGAAATGGACATACTATTGTGTGGTGATCAAGAGGATTGAAAATCTCAAAACTCTTACTCTGACAGAGTTATATGAGATTCTTAGTGGCTACCAGATGGAGATGAACATGCAAGGTTCATCTTGCAACTCCAACAATCAATTGGGTTCAGCCCTGCATGTGGTTGAAAGGGATAGCATAGAACCCCAACATCATCTCATATGCTACCCTAACAATTCACCAAAGGGTCCTTTCATCACCTTCCCAGAGACACCCATAGAGAACTACACTCAAGGAAGCCCATTCCAAGAGACAAGCTCTTCTCAAGCTTTTGTGTCTACTGATGAAAGTTGTGGCAACTCTCTTTTCACTCTTGAAGACCTGGATTGTATCCATCCAGATGATCTGGAATACATGGAAATAGTCTAGCAGATGGCTCTTCTCACTCATAGAGCCAAGAAGTTCTACAAGAGAACTGGAAGGAGGTTTCCAAGCAATGCAACAAGTGGAAAGTTTGGCTTGGACAAAAGCAAAGTCAAGTGTTACAACTGTAACCTGATGGGTCACTTTGTTAGAGAGTGTAAGGCACCTAAAACAAATGGTGGCCAAGCACAAACCAGACCAAACTACACTGAGAAAACCCATCAGAATGAGAAGCCAAAGCAACAAGCTGCTGTTACTGCTGAAGAAGGAGGCTTTGACTGGAGCTTTCAGGTGGAAGATGCTTCTCCAAACCAAGCACTAATGACAGATCATGATGAAGCCAAGGTATTGGAACATCTCTGTATTCCTGAATGCAGTGCTAAAGTTAATAGATAGAGGTCCTATAACTTGGAGATGAGATCTGATCTAGAGTCCTTAAGCATTTGAAAATCTGATTTTACAAAGTCTGAAAATGATTATAAACTAAAGATAGAGGACTTAGAGAAAACCATTTCAGTTCTAAAACATGAGCATACAGATTTTAGAACTCAAATCAAAGATCTCATAACCAAGCTGACTGGGTGCCAGGCTGAGCTTGTGATCAGCAAAGCCAGGGCAGAAAAGAGTGTTCTTGAAGAAGAGACCTTCAAGAACATAATATCCTTATCCTTGCACAACAAGGTGTGTTATCAAAATAGACAGGGACTGGGATCCAATGAGATAGCTCCCCCACACACAATATTGTATGTAAGATCTCCTAGGTGTGGAAGTTGTGAAGATGAGCTTCCTCTCATAGATCCTATGAGTGAAGAGCATGAAGAAGAGATAGTGAAGAATTCCTCTGAGAATAGTGAAGAGGAGGATTCTAAGAAGGGCCACTATTCTTCTGAGGAGAAGAAGATTACTGTGATGACCAAGTCAATGAGAAAGAACTTGATTAAGAAGAGCAAAAGAAAAGCAAGGAAGGCTCAAGAGATCAAGGCTACTTTTGACTCTAAGCAGAAACAAGTTTTTATCTCAGCAGGGTTTGAAGTAGTAAAGACTGAAGACATCAACCAAAACTCTTCAGCTAAGAGTTTTGGTTCTTGTTTAAATCATGTTAGGGCCAAGAAGAAGACTAATCTGCTGTGTACCACTGCTGCACAGCCTGGACCATCAAACTCCAAGAACAGTTCCCAGCCTATAAGAACTGTCTCAGCATGTGCAAAGATGAAGGTGGAGAAGGGATGTGACCAAAGACAGTCTTGTTCTCATAAGAAGACTCTTGTGAAGAAGAAAATATTGTGTGTCATGTGTGAAAGTACCTCCCACATTGCTAAGGATTGTCCATACAATCCTAAAAGTATTGTCCATATGACCAAGACAAAGACTTCAAAGAGTTCCAAGAAGATTCAAGCTTCGGAAGGAAAGTTTGTTTCCTTCGGAAGCTCCAAATCTAAGAAGAAGGCAAATGGAAAATTACCTTCGGAAGAGAAGTTGGTCTTGGAAGAAATGAATTCTTCCGAAGCACTGAAGTCTGCTGTAGTGACTGCAGAATCTTCCGAAGGTTCAGTCATCAAAACTTCCGAAGTCTCAAAAGCTTCTGAAGTTTTGAAGGTCAAGTCCAAGACTCCAAAGGTGGTGTGGAAGTCTAAGAAAGACTAAGTGACTGAAAATTCTCCATCAACAACAGCTCAAGATCCTCCAAGCACAACCATAGGATCGATTACTGTTGCATTACCTTCTATTATACTTAGTGAGCCCAAGACAAATAAGGATTGGGTTTCCAAATGTAACTAATCATTCTCTTTGTGCAGGAACAACTCAAGACAAACAAGAATGTCTGGATCATTGATAGTCGCTGTTCCAGGCACATGACAAGCAATAGGTAACTACTCTATAACTTTGAAAGGATTAATGGAGGACCAGTTGCTTTTGGAGGAGATGAAGGTGGTTACATTTCTAGAAGGGGCAAGGTCACAAATAGTAAGCTCAGCATTAAAAAGGTAAACTTTGTCAAGGAGCTTGGGTACAATCTTCTGAGTGTATCCCAATTTTGTGATCAGAGTCATAACATTCTCTTTACTGAGCATGAGTGCATTGTTCTCAAGCCTGGTGTGGTCATTCCTCATGAGCACATCCTGCTTAGAGCCCCAAGGAAAGGGAACATGTACAAGATGGACTTGCAAGAAACATCTCCCTTTGGAGAAGTTTCATGCTTTCTATCTAAAGCCAATAGTGATGAGTCTTTCCTATGGCATAAAAGAATGTGCCATGTAAACTTTAAGAACATGAATAAACTAATTAAACATGATTTGGTAACTGAAATGCCAAAGAAAGAGTTTACAAGTGATGATCATTGTGTTGCATGCTTGAAAGGGAAGCAACATAAGATATCTCACAAGCCTAAGAGAAGGAACTCCATCACTACTCCCCTACACTTATTACATATGGATCTCTTTGGCCCCACCAGGGTAATGAGTCTAGGAAAGACCTCTTATTGTTTGGTGATCACAGATGATTTTACAAGACTCACTTGGGTTTTATTCTTTAGAACTAAGGATGAGACCCTTGAGATTCTGAAGAATTTCATCTTAAAATTTAAGAATCAAAGTGATCACAAGTCAAAACCATAAGATGTGATCAAGGGATTGAATTCAAGAATCAAACCCTTGATGCATTTTGTGATGAAAAAGGTATTACAAGACAATATAGTGCTCCCAGGACTCCTCAGCAAAATGGTGTTGCTGAGAGGAGAAACAGGACACTAATTGAAGCTGCAAGAACTATGTTGTCTGACTCTAAACTACCCATCACCTTGTGGGAAGAGGCAGTAAACACTGCTTGCTATGTGCAAAATAGAGTTTTAGTAGTTAAGACACATGGTAAGACTCCTTATGAACTTTGGCACAAGAGAAAACCTTTCATTGGCTTTCTCAGGTCATTTGGATGTCCTTGCACCATCTTGAATACCAAAGATCAAATTGCCAAATTTGCTGAGAAATCAGATGATGGACATTTCATTGGATACTCTTCTCAGGCTAAGGCCTACAGAGTATACAATCTCAGAACTAGAATTGTTGATGAGTCAGCAAATGTGACTTTCCATGAACACACACCCTGTGTGGCTGGTTCTGGTACTGATTGGCTATTTGATCTTGATTTAGTTACCAACTGTTTTAACAAATCTTGTGAGAATGTTTCAGGATCTGCAGAAAATTTAAATACAGGTGATCCTGATCCAAGAATTGAGCTAAGAAGACCTTCATCTCATACATATTCAGCTCCAGTTGGAACTACTTCACCAAATGAGGTTTCTATTAATACTACAATGACAAACTCAGCTGATACATCTGAGGTGCCTTCAAATTCCAGCTCAGAGGCTCCAAAACCAGATAAAGATACCTTAATTCTGGAAGACAAGAATGGTTATGGTGAAAGTGATCAAGAATTCCTTGATGCTAATAACCACACCATAGATGACAACATCAATGATGTCACACACTCATTGGATCAAGTCAATTTTGATAAGTGAGGTGATGTGGAGGGTGAATCATCTATGCCAGATCTAAATTTATTAAATTTAGATCTTTCTCAGCAACTTGCTGTGATCCCTCAGCTTAGGATCCACAAGTCTCACCCCACCACAAACATCATTGGAGATGTTGTCACAGGTGTAAGAACAAGAGGACAAACCCATAAAGCAAATGTTTGTCTTCACTCTTGTTTCTTATCCCAGATAGAGCCAAAGAAAGTTGATGAGGCTCTAAAGGATGGAAGTTGGGTTGAAGCTATGCAACAAGAGTTGCTTCAATTCAAAAGGAAAAAAGTTTGGAACCTTTGTCCTCTTCCTCATGGGAAGACTACCATTGGAACCAAATGGGTGTTTAGGAATAAGAAGGATGATAGAGGCATTATCATCAAGAGCAAGACTAGACTAGTTGTTCAAGGAAACACACAAGAAGAAGGGATTGACTACACTGATGTCTTTGCTCCAGTAGCAAGACTAGAAGCTGTTAGAATATTCATGGCATTTGCTGCATCCAAGAACTTCAAAGTCTTTTAACTTGATGTGAAGTGTGCTTTTCTGTATGGAGTGATTAATGAAGAGGTGTATGTCAAACAGCCACCTGGTTTTGTAGACCCTGATCATCCTGATTATGTCTGCAAGCTTGACAAAGCTTTTTATGGGCTGCATCAGGCACCCAGGAAATGGTATGAGACATTGTCTGAGTATCTTTGCAAACATGGATACAGGAGAGGTACTATAGATGGAACTCTCTTCATCAAAGGACAGGGAAATGACATATTGCTAGTTCAAGTGTATGTGGATGACATCATCTTTGGTTCAACTAATCCAAAGCTCTGCAAAGACTTGGAGAAGCTGATGAAAGACATATTTGAAATGAGTGCAATGGGAGAACTCAATTTCTTTCTGGGAATTCAAGTGAAGCAAGTTGAAGATGGTATCTTCATAAGTCAGTCAAAGTATGTTCAGGATATACTCAAGAGGATCAACATGACTGATTGTAAGATTGCTAAGACACCCATATCCAGAAACCACTCCCTTGGACATGATCGTGAGGGGGAGTGTGTAGATGAACACTTATACAGGGCTATGATTGGGTCTCTTATGTATCTTACTGCTAGCAGGCCTGATATCATGTTTGCTACATGTATTTGTGCAAGATATCCAGCCAACCCTATGATTTCTCACCTCATCACTGTCAAGAGGATTTGAAGATACCTCAAAGGTGCATCAACACTTGGTTTAAGGTATCCAAAGAATCCTGACTTCAATCTGTATGCTTATACAGATTGTGATTATGGTGGTTGCAATATGACTGCAAAGTCTACATCTGGGGGATGTCAATTTCTTGGTGAAGGGTTGTCTCATGGCAATGCAAGAAAAAATCCTGTGTGTCTGCATCAACTGCTGAGTCTGAATACATTGTTGCTGCAAGTTGTTGTGCTCAAGTGCTTTGGATTCAAAATCAGATGCTGGATTATGGATTTAACTTCAAGGAGACTCCTATTCACATAGACAACAATAGTGCTATCTCTATCACTGAGAACCCTGTGCAGCACTCAAGGACCAAACACATCAATATCAGGTATCATTTAATAAGAGATAACTATGAAAAGGGATTAATTAAACTAGTCAAAGTTCATACAGATGAACAATATGCTGATCTGTTTACAAAAGCTTTTAATGAACATAGATTTAAATATCTAATATCAGCTATTGTGATGATTAACTCTGAGTAGATTTTTCTTAAAAACTAATTCTACTTATTTCTTAAAATATGTGTGTCCTAAGTTGTCTAGTTCATCACTTTCACAAGCTCATGTTTTTCTTTGGACAAAAAATTCCTTTTTGAAGATTTTCCTTAGATTTCGAAAATTTTCTGATCCTTCGGAAGATATATTTTTATCTTCGGAAGAAAATCATGTCTTCAAAATAAATAACTGTCTAAGAAATTTTACCTTCGGAAGATGTTTCAATCTATCTTCCGAAGCTTAAATACTTGTCTCAGACACTTATTTGTGTTCAATGACTTTTTCCTTTCGAAGCAAAATTAACTCTCGGAAGCTTTGTTGTTTTACATACAAAGCATTCATGTTTTTATTTCTCTTCCGAAGCAAAATTTTCAAGATTCTCAAGAAATTCTTCCGAAGTCATTTTAGCTTCGGAAGCTTTTTCATTAAAACTTCCGAAGATAATTTACCTTTGGAAGATTTTCGAATTCCAAGAAAACTACTTTTTGAGCAAAAGTAAAGTAGTTTTTTAGAGGTGGGACCGACATTCGGATTTCAAAGTTTATCCTCTTTCATTAACTTTGGTTCAAATCCTTTTCACATAAATACCCAACGGTTCCCCCTCTCCCTCACTATCTTCTTCAATTCTACTATTCCTCAAACCTAATTCCCAAACCGCCTTTGCTTTTCATCTTTCTTCATCCTTAAGCTTCTCAAATGGCCAACCTTAACCGCAGAAACAACCCATATTTCTCCATGCAACTTCATAGGCAACACAACCAGGTTGCCCTGTTAAGCTCTGAGAAAGATGATAGTTTCTTAGAGATTTGCCATTTCTTAGCTTTATCTAATTACTTCACCTCCCTAACCATTGATCCTACTCTCTATGAGGATCATCTGCTTGAATTTTGGAAGACCTGCCAAGAGGTCATCATGGATGGGGAGAAGGCACTGTCTGCCACAGTGCAAGGGAGGACAATATTCATCACTCCGGCCATCATCAACACTCACTTGTAGCTGGATGATGAAGAATGTGAGTTGTCCTTCCCAAAGGAAGCTGTCAATCATTCCTTTGAGCAGATGGGCTATGAGGGAGATTTCTCTGTAAAGACCTTCAGGAAAGGGAAGGTCTCATCCCAGTGGAAATACCTACTCCATGTGGTTATCCACAGCTTGTCAAACAAGCATGGAGGGTGTGACCAGATTCCTAAGGATCTCTCCTTCATAGTGCATGGAATGATTCAAGGGGTCAAGTTCAGGTACTCTCAATTTGTCTATAAAAATTTGCTTGCTAACTTGGACTACTTAGAGTATTATATGTTTCCTAGATATGTTCAATACATTCTCAACTGTGAACTGGGCTCACAGTTGAGGGAAACAGATAATATTCTTAAATTCGGACAGATGAAGCCCGACATCTTTAATATCATAAAGAAGCCAACTGTACGCTTCTCAGGGGTAGAAACAGCCCGTGTCCTCAAAATGTTAGAGCTCATTGCTCAAGGTGACAACCTAGCAACACAAGCTAGTGTTGAACCCACACCTTCTACCTCTCTACCACTAAAAAGGCCACAAGTAATCCTCACCTACCAAAGAAAATCCAAACGAACCCCTGCTCAAGCTATTAAGTCTGTGCAGGTCCACCAATACAGGAGGAAGTGGACACTAGCGCTCCCACTTCCCCTTAGGAGCAAACCACTCCCATCTCTTCAACAATCAGGGATGAGGTTCCTCATGCTCACCCTGATGAGCTCACAAGCCCAACTGCCTTAAGCCTTCACTCTGAGTCTCAACACTCAAGTGAACAACCTTCAAGGGACAATTACCATCCCCAGCCTTTAAATCTAAATCAACCCATTCCCAACCTTTCATTCTATACTGATGAAGACTTAGGTTTCCGTGAGTACCATGAGTCTCTCTTCTCTTACCCTACTCAAAGAGAGATGAGTACTCCTGAGTCTCCTTAGTCTAGCCCACATCAGTCACCTATAACTAAAGTGGATACTTTTGAACCTGTTCAGGATATCCATATGGAAGAGGCTCAACCATGATGAAGGTGTCTCACAACCTCTCTCTGGCCAGAGCATGGATGCTACACCAAGCAATGAAGGCCAAACCTCTATCCACCCTAAGTCACAAAGGTCTATGGGTGACAAAGGGAAAAGGATTTTGACTCCTAAGGAAATTGAGGAGGAGGAGAGAGAGAGGAAGAGGAAGCTAAGGGGAGAAAGTTCCTCTAGGTCTTCAGGTTTTATGCAAGCTGCAATCAGGGCTGCCTCCAGACCAAACACTCAAGATGATGAGTTGAGGGCAGTCCGGATTACTTACTTGCAGACCAGGAACTATGACATAGATGAGATTATATCTCTCCCCTTAGAGCAACTAAATGAACTAGCTGACATGGAAGTGTCAAGAGAGATGAAAGAAAAAGAGGATGCAAGGTTACTTCTCCAATTCAAAGAGGAGAAGAGACAGAAAAGACTATACAAGCATGCTCTTACTCTCTCCCCAGTTCAAGAAAGCCCTGTGCAAGAGACTATGGCATCTACACAAGAATCTCAGGTAGACAAAGAAACTGACAGACAAAACATGATCAACTACCTGAATGCCACAGGTCTCTACCAGGCATCTGGACTTCTTCCCTTGTCCTTTGAGTATATTGAGTTTGAGTATCTCAAACAGCTTGAACTTCAAGTGCTCAAAGAACAAAAAGCTACAAAGAAAAAGATGAGGGAAGAGGCCGCAAAGTCAAGAGCTATCATCCAAAAGAGTATGAAGAAGTCTGCTGATAGACAAAGGATGATGAGCTTCTTGAAGCTGTATGGATTCTCCGGAAGGAGACTTGGCCCTATGTCTCTATCCACAATGGATGAGCATATCAGGGTAATCAAGCAAAAGATCAAGAGTGGAGAGTTGATTGACTTATACTCTCCTCCAATTCAAATCCCACCTGAAGTGGAGGTTAAGGTTGAACAACCTGAGACAACACAACCCGAACCTCCTGCTGAGACTCAGCACGCTTCATCTTCTGATCCACAGCCGGGTCAAACTCCCTCTCCTTCTGAACCTGTGAGGGAGGAACACCCAAATGAGAAAGACAAGGATGATCAACAAGGTGCTGCAGACCAGTCTTCTCAGTTAAAGTCTTCTAAGAGGAAGAAGAGGATGGCTTTTAAACCAAAGTCTAAGAAGAAGAAGCCTGAATCATCTACTTCTACACCTCAAGCTGAGTCAGATCAACCTGAGGAAGTGCATGAAGAGGCAGCCCAATCAACTCCAATTCAAGTGGCTCCTCTTATCCTGGACCTCAGGCTGAGTCAGATCAATCTAAGAAGAAGAAGCCTGAATCATCTACTTATCCTGGACCTTCTCTACTAATCCAGAAAGATGGCATGTGATCAGAGATCAAGGTGGTGAGAATGTCTTTACATGGCAAGACATAATCAACTTACCTCTGCATGATCTTTTTGAGATGAGAAGATACTATGAGAGTCTGAATGATCCTGACCATCTAATGAAGAATGGTATGGTCATCATTGTGCTAAAGACTACAAACATCTGAATATCTTCTAAATGTTTGGGTAGCATCAGCCTTGGGGGAGTTTGTAAGGATTCCTATAAGTCTGATGCAACCAAAACATCCAAAGTCTCTCTGCAAGCATGCACTAAAGAACTGAAGTAGAAATGCTTCGTAAGTTTTACACCATGCACTAGTAATATTCTATGTGTAATATCTTCCGAAGCCAAGACCAATATCTTCCGAAGTCAAAAGTGAAGTCTTCCGAAGCTTCAAAGACAAAGTCTTCCGAAGCCAAATAGTGAAGACAGATTTCTTCCAAAGACTTTTAGAGATATGCCTTTATCTGATGTACTTTACCATAAAGCTGGACCACCTTTCCGCTGCACCTCTGTAAAGTCACCAACTTACATGAGTTGGTGAAAGGTCCATGCTTTTGGTAACTGTATATTGAGGTCTTGAGTCCATGCTTTCTACTTTATGTACTTTTATCCCTTTTGTAATATATTAGGATGTGAGCTATGGCATGTCATAGTCACAAGTCCAAAGGCAGATATGCCTTTTGATTCTACAATTGATTTTGTTTGTGTCAAAAGGCAGAAATGCCTTTTGATTCTACAATTGATTTTGTTTGTGTCTAGTCAATTGTATCCAGCTGGCTTTCAAAGTATAGCCGGCTGTAGGTTTTAGTATAAGTATTCCATGTTCTTGTATCTTTCTTTATGCTTTGTAACACTTGTAATAGAACTTGAGAAAGCAATATACTGCATCCTTGAAACCCAATATCTTGTGTTCTCTTGTTCTGTATCTTACTTATTACTTGTGTTCTTAGTATCATACTTGTGGTTAATCCAGTTTACTGTTTGATTAAAGTTTGTTTAATCTCCTCTTTGTGTTGTTGTGTTGTAAGTGACCACCCTTCACCGGTCCTGCAAGGATCAACAGGTTTCCCGTTCTCGTCAGGAGTGAGGCATGTTTGAGCAGTAAATGGAGTCATTTCAGGAGAAGCGTCATCCATCCTGAATTTCTTTAACATATCTTTAATATACTTCTCTTAATGAATGAGGACTCCTTCTGGCTTTTGTTTAACTTGCAGCCCAAGGAAAAAGCACATTTCCCCCATCATGCTCATTTCAAAATGACTACGCATTACCTCCTCAAAATCCCGACATAACTTTGGATTGGTGGAGCCAAATATAATATCATCGACATAGACTTGTATGATTAGTATCTCACCATCCACTTCCTTTTTGAATAACATCATATCGATGGTGCCACGAGAGAATCCATTGCTTAAGAGATACTGTGTTAGGGTCTTATACCAGATTCGAGGTGCTTGTTGAAGACCATAAAGAGACTTCTCAAGCTTATAAACTTTGTTAGGAAAATCGGGATCCTCAAAACCTGGTGGTTGACACACATATATCTCCTCGTCAATGTCTCCATAAAAGAAGGCAAATTTGACATCCATCTGATAGACTTTGAACTGTTTATGAGCGGCATGAGCTAGAAAAATTCTTATGGCTTCAAGACGGGCGACAGAAGCAAAAACTTCGGTATAGTCTATCCCTTCTTCTTGAGCAAATCCTTGCACCACCAATCTTGATTTGTTCCACACCACAATGCCACGGTCATCGGGTTTGTTCTTAAAAACCTATTTCGTGCTAATTGGGCATTTGTTTGGTGGAAGATCGACCAGAGTCCACACTTTGAGTTTTCTAAATTGTTGGAGCTCTAATTGCATTGATTTAACCCAGCAAGGGTCCTGGAGAGCTGCATGAACATTTTTTGGAACGATTTGGGAAATAAAACAAGGGAAGAGACAAATGTTAATCAAACAAGATTGACTTCGCCCTCCATCGGTGATAGATCCAATAATGTTATCATGAGGATGATCTCTCAATGTTTTGAAATCAGTGGGAATTGGCAGGATGTTTGGAGTTGGTTGGCTGATAGAAAGTGGATGGGTAGATGAAGGTGAGAGGGATGGTACTGGCTCTGATAAGGTAGATGTTGGGGATGAAGGAAGGGATGCAGAAACAGGTGGAGGTGGAAGATCAAATGATGATGAAGACGATGCAATATCAACTGACGTGGCATCAATCGCAAATGAGGTGGAATGGTCTTGAGGAATGACAGGTAATGGAGTTGGAGAAATGATATTTGTTTGAACATTGGAGATAGATGCATCATCGTCGAAGACAGGAAGATTAAAGGAGTTAAACACCGTATCAGAGTCAAAGAACCATGTTGGTTCAGATCGAACAATGGAAGAATTAGATTCCTACCAATCAACATAGAACGACTCTTGAACAATACGTGTTCTCTTGTGATATACCCGATAAGCCTTTTGAGAAGAATAATAGCCGACAAAGTAACATTCATCAGAGACGGCACCGAATTTCATCTTCTATGATTGAGTATTCAATGGAGTGCAGGAGCAGCCAAATGGTCAAAATAAGTCAATTAAAGGCTTTTTCTTATGAAAAAGTTCATAAGGAGTCATCATTTTGTCTTTGACTATCAACACCCTGTTTAGAACGTATGAAGCACAGTTTACCGCCTCTGCCCAAAAGATAATGGGTAAGGAGGATTCAATCAGCATCGTACGAGCGGCTTCAATAAGGGTGCGATTCTTTCGTTCAGCTACTCCGTTCTGTTGAGGGGTCCTTGCAGCACTGAATTGTCTTAAAATTCCCTTAGCAGCAAAGAACGAATCAAACATATGATTTCTAAATTCGGCACCGTTGTCACTTCTGATTGCCATAACTTTTCTCTTGCTTATAGACTCGATTGAAATAATTAGCTTCTGCAGCTCCTCAGCAGCCTCTCCCTTGTGAGCAAGAAATCTCACCCAATAGTACCTGGAAAAATCATCTGTTATAATAAGACATAAAGATTTTTTAGCAATTGATTTAACACTGATTGGACCAAACAAATCGGTGTGTAACAACTTGAGGGGATTAGATATGCTATTTTCGAGTTTCGGCTTGTTATGATTTCTTATGTTGTTTACCTTTGGCACATGCCATATATTTTTCGACCACAGAAAAATCTTTTAAAGGTAGTCCCCTAACGAGATTGTTTTTAACCAATTTGTTTATATTTTTGAAATTAACGTGGCCCAATCTACGATGCCATAGAAACGACTCAGAAGATGAGGTCTTAGAAAGAAGACAGGTGACGGTAGAAGTTGACTCCCTTGAACCCATGTCAAGAAGATATGTATCATTTTTTTCGGAGCCCTTATTAGTACCATCTCATCTGGAATATCAATCTCAGATTTTAAAAAGAGTCATTCATTGGACATGACCAAGACCGTAATATCCTTATCACAAATCTGAGAGACACTCAAAAGATTAAACGCAAGCTCGGGTACATAATTGACTTTCTCTAAAGTTAGAGACCCATTAGAAACTTCTCCTTGACCGATCATTTTCCCTCCTTTCTTATCGCCAGCAAATGCGACATATCCCCCATTTATTGTTCGATAATTGGTCAGTAAGTCCTTGAGCCCCATCATATGTCTAGAGCATCCACTATCCACATGCCATACACTGTTGACGACCTTCGTGGATAACTCCTGCAAACATATCAAAGAACAGGTTAACCACGTGAAATGGGGACCCAAGTTTGAACAACCTTGGTTTTAGGAAGAACAGATTTCTTACAGAAGAAATTATTAACTGATTTTGTCAATCTATTTCCAAATGAATTCCTATTAACATGTCTATGATGTAGTTCTGAACAATTCTTAACACTATGATCATCTTTACCACACCTAAAACAGTGTGGTTTTAATCTAGGTCTGTTATGTAACGGGGTAGGGATTGGATAAATATGAATTTCCTCATCACATTCAGACAGTTTAGAATCTACATCACTGTATGTCTCATACATGTCTCGAGGTCTGTTTTTATTTGAAAAAGAATAATTATTTACAAAAGAAGATGAATTGTCATCAAAAGTACATGCAGTACTTGTACCACTTGTACTAGCATCAGATGATGACAATATTCTTTCGTTTGATAAAGAATTATTCATTGGGATAAAAGATGGAATAGGATGAGAAAAGAATTTTTCAAAATAATTAGTCTGATTTTTCTTGATGTTCTTTTTGCTGGAATCATTTACACTAGTAACACAATCAGAAACACAAGCATCATCACAATCCACAGAAGTTAAAGATGAAATAGAAACATCACGAGTACATGATGAGACAGAGTCTATTACAGATTTACTAGAAACAAAAACAGAATTTAAACTAGATTTATGATCTAAAACAGGACGCTGAAACTTAGGTGTACTAAGACTAGTGCATCCAAGCCCGCTAGTCGGTTCATAATCGTAGTCCTCACGAACATGCTTAGGATTCATACCATCTAAACCTTTAGACATACTGTTAGTATCTGTTTTGATCAAATCATTAGAAGGATGAGGAAGGAGAATAGCAGTAAGTACTGGGAGGAGGATAAACCTTAGCATTTTCATATCCCAATCCTGTTTTAATCCTAGCCCCCCTTTGAGATTTACATAGATAATCATGTTTCATTCCCGATATCATCCATTTATCTAGCTTTGACTGATGTTTGCTTGTTTCGAATTCAACAAGAGCAACCCTTTCAGTCAAAGTGTTAATCTTAACATTTCTTTCCAAAACAATTCGTTTTAAGTGATCATTCTCTTTCAAAGCCTCGTTTAATTTAACAAAATATTTAGATTCATTTATTATAAGTTCCTCATTAATTCTTTTTAAATCTTTCTCATTATCAATTAATAAACGATTAGCTCTATAAACCCCAAATAATCTGAATTACCTCATACGGAAGTCCCATCACCACCTTTTCTGCTGTTAAGGCCTTCTCACATTGGCACTCTGGAGTACTTGACTTGCTTTCCTCAACAGTGATAGCAACATCATCCTTTTCTTTTTCTTGCTCAGTGGATGGACTTTCTTCCTTATTTAGTTCTTCAGATTTACCTTCTGTCACCCTCTCATCCTCCTTCCCTTTCTCCTTCACAGACAACTCAGCCTCATCTTTAAGTTCCTTGAATGGATCAAATTCATCCTCACAGTTTACGTTCTTCTTTCCTTTAACAATTTCAGCCACCAATGCTTGATTAATCTCATCTCTCATCTCTTCAACCTCAGCACTCCAATCAAAATTAGAGATCAAAGCTGTCTCTTTCTTGTGGCTCATATCCTCTTTACTCCCGCTAGATACCAGTCGTGGAACTCCCGAGTTATTAGGATCAGTGATGATTGGCAATGGATATTCACGTTTGAAATGTCCCAACTGTTTGCAATTAAAACACCTCAGCTTAGATTTATCAAATCCCAGTTTGGTGTTAGAGCTTTGACCTTTGAAGTTCTTTCTTCCAGTGCGCTCCATAAATCTCCGAGCTCTAAGTGTCAACATTGCCATTTGCCGTTGAATATTAGTTTCTTCAAGATCATCAGGGTCCACCTGATACATATCCTCATCGTTATTCCTTTGCCTTTCAACTCCCCTGCCACTAAGGCTTCATAGCTCTGAACAACATACCAAAAAGAGCCATTTGTGTCGGATAGAACTGAAGCTTCAACATTTACTTTGAATTATCCTGATCTCTCCCAACACTACCACTACCTCCTGAATAATTACCAGTATTCACTCCTCCTTGAGTAGATGTCTACATATGAGAGCTTGCAACGGAAGACAGTAATGCAGTATTTTGAGTGAAACTAGATGTAGGCATCATGGTCTGGCTAAATTCCCTTCTTTTCATGTCCAACTCAAAGGATTTAAGCTTATTGATGATGTCCATCAGCTTGTAATCAGTGAAACTTCTTTCCTACTTTAGCATTGTCACCTAAAGGCTCCTTTGAGGTAGGAGAGAGTGTAGCAATCTGTTTACTTGCTCACTGTTGGAAAGTTTTTCATCGTATTTCTTTAGTGTGCTTGAAAGTGTCAGAAAACGATTTCTTAGATCTGTGAGACTCTCGTTCTTGTATCCCATAAAGGAGTTGAATTCCTTCTCGGCTTTGATACTCTTATCCTTCACCAGCCCATCATTACCATCATAGAACTCACATAGAGCATCGAAGAGGGTCTTAGCATTTTTATGCTCAGCAAATCAGTTGTAGATGTCTGGTGCGAGGCAGAGAGTTAATGCTCCAAAAGCTTTCTGGTCACGATCTATCAGCTTCAGATCCTTCTCAGTGAATGTAGACGAGTCCTTGTTTTTAGATACAACATCACCAACAGTGACAGTTATTATCTGAGGACCAGAAATGATAGATTCCCATTGATTGTGGTCGATGTAAAAGAAAAAGGCTTTAAAAAATCACTTCCAATCCTCGAAATTATCACCGTTAATGAGTCTCGGAGGTCTATTGGGAGCTACACTTTCAATATTAACAAGAGTGAGGGAAGTCATCTTTGACATACTAGTTTCGCCGGGAGGAAAATAGTTTCGCTGATAATTGGTAAATTCGCAAACAATTTCGCAGAGAAAATCTAGTTTCGCTGAGTTGCTTTAATTTCGCAGACAATTTCGGCAACAGTTTCGCTAGCCAAATGCCTGAAATTGCTTAGTTTCACCGACAATTTCGCACGAAACAAGCTTGAACTTTCGTTCAAAGGTACTTTCGTCAACAACTTCGCTTGAAAATCACCCACAAACAGTGTTGAACTTTCGTTCAATAAAGCTAGTTTTGCAGGAAAGCTGAAAACAACTTCAAATAGGATAACACATGTAGTTTCGCAGGAAGAGCAGAACAGTTTTGCTGAATGAATTTATAATTTCGCTGGATGAAGCTGAAAACCTTTTTCAACATGAAATCAATCTGAAATCATCAAAAACTCAATGGATTTGAGATCTGATGATTCACAGAGCGTCTCCAACCAAAAACCAGCAAAATTCAGGCAAATTACATATTAAATACACTAGAATTTGATCTGAAATTGATGTAAACTTGATATTGAACAAAAACAACCAAAATTTCAATAAATCATGAGCACTAAGGCTCTGATACCATATTGTTGGTCCATATGATCGATTTGCAGTACAAATGAGTCGTTGAATCGTTTAATATCAAATACAAACAATAGACAAGTAAGATGAAGAAGACTGAGAACAATAACAAGTGAATCAAAGTAAGACAATGATGATCAATATACTCAATAATAACAAAGCACAATGATATTTCTGTGAAATGAATGCTTAGAAAGGATACTTGCAACAATGATAAACGATTAGGGTTTTGCAAGATTACCTTACAATGAAAATGATCAAAACTATATATAGCAGTCTTAGTTTCGTGCGAAACTGTTCTTCCGAAACTATAGTTTTGCCCGGCAGAAACAACAGTTTTGCCGGCTGAACTATAACAGCTGACTATGAGCGAAACTGTAATTTCGCTCATAGTTTTGCTGGACTACAAAACTAAACCAAATGTATTACATTCAAAAGTAACTAACATTAAACCTATTACAAAGTAATATAAACATAATCTAAACTAAACTAATGTGAGTCCAACCTATACTTGATCTTCAACTGTGACATCCGTCACCTAAAGGTCAGTCAATTAACGTGAATTCTATTAAATTTTCTTCGATCGTTCATTCCTCATCCTTTATAAACTATTCGTGTGGATATTATACTTGCTTTACCATCTTTATGCTTGTGATCTTATCGTTAACGTATGCTAACTTTAAAAAACTTTTACAATTTTCATCATCGTTATCACTAAATATACCATTTTTATATAATATTATCGTCATTAATAAAACCATTTTTAAGTTATAAATACCATTAAATATATTTTTATCATTAATATAACAAATCTATTAAAGTCGTTTTCAATCGAAACAAATTTGGAAAACTCGGGGGTTATGTGCAGGGACTAAATGTGACATTTCGCCAAACTAGGGCTGGGTATAAATACCCCATTTCCAGCCCTAGCCACCATTTTATTTCTTCTTCTTCACCTTTCTTCCTCCTGCTTGCACCAAAACCGCCCATTTTCGTCACGTTTTCACCGGCAAGACCTCGGCTATAGCTAAGTCTACTCCTTTCTAGCAGGTAGACGACCTTGGTCGTCCCTTTTCTTGCTTGTTTACGGCTGTCCATTTAGGGTTTCGGGTGTTCGGGGCCAACCCGAACACATGAGGTCGTGTGGGTGCGTGTGATGTCTTTCTGCGTGTTCTTCTTGTTTGAGTGTGTTTGAAATGTGTTTCTGGAAGTCCTTGTGGTGTGAATCCCGTGCACGGAGCAGCCAGAGGCTGCTCTGCACTTCAGCAGTCGCGAACATACTGTTCAGGCGACTGGGTCGACCATGCGACTGAGCCGTGCGAATGGTGAGTCATGCGACTAAGCCATGCGTCTGAGTCAATCGTGCGACTAAGTTGTGTGACTGGGTGTGTCGTGCGATTGAGTCATGCGACCGTATGTATGTGTGCGATTGAGTCATGCGAGCGAATGAATGTGTGCGATTGAGTCATGCGAGCGAATGAATGTGTGCGATTGTGCGTGTATCGCACAACTGAATGCCAGTCGCACGAATGGAGGTTCAGTCGTACGAATGAAGCTGATTCGTACGAAGGAAGGTTGATTCGTGTGTATGGATGTTGAGTCGTGCGAATGGGTGTTGTGTGGTACGACTGAATGCTGAGTCGCACGAATGAAGGTTCAATCGTACGAATGAAGCTGATTCATACGAATGAGGGTTGATTCATGCGGATGGAGTGTTGAGTCGTGCGTCTGGTCCTGTCGTGCGACTGAAGTTGTTGTGTGTAAATTCCTTCTGTGTATGGTGTGTGTATGTCGTGTGATGTTAAGGTGACATCGACACGGTTGCCATTGCTAATGACAATGTTAAAGTCAACGCTATCAAACTTACTAATGTTATTCCAAACCAAATCAACTTAACATTTTACAATTATCAACAACCGATTTATAACTACTAATATTTACCAAATACTCCTTTAATAACAAAGAAACATTTACACTAATACCATCAGCAATGGCGACGATATCTAGTACTTGGATCTACATAAGATCTAATACGTGTGTTTGTTTGTGTGTGTTACACGCGACCCAATCAATACAAGCCAAACCGACCGAACGTTACTATTTACTTTATTCATATCATTAATGCTTAACAATAACTGTCAATAGGTGTTTGACTGTTTTCTGCATACAACATTTGGAAACTTGATCATTCATACTTACCACTTAACAAGTGAGTTTCGTGGCCTCTTTTTATGCTTATACAACATTTCAATCATTTACAAACATGGGGGAAAAGTATGCTCACCCATTTTCAATGTTGTACAATTTACATACTTGGAATCAACGTGTTACTTTTTTATGAGTACTTATCTAATACATGCTTGAGTTTGCTGTGTGGTACTTTCTTTGCAACTATTTAATTCCAGTGTGGAAACCGACGGATAGGTATTGGTAGTACTACTGGGTTGACACCCCCCTCTTTTTTGCTGGTATACTAGTTAGTACCATCAGTGGCTAGGAACGGACCCTTGGGTGAATATATTCCGACAAGATCTGTGTGTACGTCATTAGGTTTGGTTGCAAAGCTCATTGTCATGTGATTATACTTACTTATAACTGTATTCACGGTATTCCACAACATTTACTATACAACATCAATTACTTATTTACTATTTAAACCTGCGAGCTCACCAACAATTTTGTTGACTATTTTGAGCATATCTTTTCAGGTGACAATGTTAATTGAAGATCTAGGTGTGCTGCCTTTGTGGAGACCCTAGGATGCATTTTTAAGACTAAACATATTTGAAAACAATCATTTTGAAACATTGTTGTAGTCTGATTAAACATTATCATTCTTTTGATACTTGTTCCCGGGTTGTGGGAATTTACATTACAATTGTTACTACTTTGACTATGTGAATTATTTAACATGTTTATGCTAATGGCTATGTTGTCGTGAAAATTGACTAAACACGACACAAGTCTCCATTTGTGTCGGGTGTCGTCATGACACGCTTTATCATCATTTATTATATTGCATCTCTATTGCTTACCATGTGTTATGACAATCCCGTCTCGTTACATCCCCGTGTTTCCGCTTTTAGCGGGGGTGTGACAGATTGGTATCAGAGCCATTGGTTATAGAGAATTAGGCAATACGCTTGACCTAGACTATAACCTAGGAACCTTCATGTAGATTTGCATGCTAGGATCTGTGTGCATTTTATATGTCATGTATGTGTTCCTCTTTACTTGTTCGTTTATCTATCTGTTTTGTGATCTTTTCACCCTGTGAGAGAGCCCTTGTGCTCACTCCTTATGGGATGCTTCTATTGGATCTTCCGTTCCCTCTGCGCGCCGAGTTGGTTTATCAAATCCGGGTATTAAACCCGAAGAGATCTTCACTGATCATGCTATTGCGCTTGACCTCAGACATTGAGATTGACCCTGAGGAGGTCATGTCTGAAACCTCGAAAGAGGAGGAGATAGACAACCTTCGCAAGACTAAACGTGATTATATACATGGATTTACAACTTTTATGATGAACTATTATGGGACATTATCAATTCATGGTGTGAGCACTACACGACTTGCATGTGATGAGTGGTGACTATAAGTGTGATATTAACTTGGAATGCTGGACTATGATGAACGATGTGGACAATATAATTTAAAATGGTTAAAACTTATGTGTTTACTACTTTTATGATTAGAAAATGCCGCCTCGAAGAGTTACCCGCAACAATAGTGGCGGAAGTGAAGCCCCGAGGGGCAGAGGCAGAGGCAGAGGTAGAGCACCAAGAACAAGTGATGGTCCTGCCAGTAATAATCAGGGAACAGGAGACTCTGATATGGCAGCTTTGATCGCTCAACAACTGGCCGCGCTGATTCCGACCATAGTGGCCCAAGTGAGCGATGCACTTCAGCAACACCACCCCCACGGGGATGGTGGAAATGATAATGAGGATGGTGGAGAAAGAGGTCAAGGTGGGATTGAAACTGAAGTAAGTAATGGGAACCCAACTAGGAACGAGAGCAATCAGGAGACCGGGAATGGTGGAACAACCGGTAATGAGACTGGGGTTGTAATTGCAAGAAGCGGATGTTCGTACAAGGAGTTTGTGGCCTGCAAACCGAAAGAATTTGATGGGAAGGGTGGAACGATAGCCCTAACCAGATGGCTGGAGAAGATGGAGGCAATGATCGATATCAGTGAGTGCCTCGATAGCCAGATCAAGTATGCCACGTGTTCATGACAGGGCAAGGCGTTAACCTGGTGGAACACTCAGATTCAGGCTAGGGGAAGAGAATCAGCGATGCAGATGTCATGGGATGAATTCAAGGCATTGATCACCGAGGAATACTGCCCCCTCAACGAGATGCAGAAACTGGAGCTTAAATTCTGGAATCATGCTATGGTGGGTGTCGGGCACGCACCTTACACTGACCGTTTTCACGAGTTGGCAAGATTGGTTCCACATCTAGTGACTCCGGAATCAAAGAGGATCGAGAGGTATATTTGGGGACTTGTGCCTCAATCCGAGCGATGGTAAAAGAGTTGCTCCTCCTACGATTCAGAGCGCAATACTAAAGGCTGGCGCTCCAACTGACGAGATGGTGAGAACAGGGGTTTTGGGTAAATGAGCAGAGAAAAGGAAAGATGTTGGAGAAACGAGCCGGTCGAGCGTCGGGAAATTTGACAAGAGAGCCAAGACAACTAGAAATTTTGTGGCCGTGACACAGAGTAAAAGAGAGTATGTTGGGCCACACCCCAAATGTGGCAGGTGCAACTATCATCATCCCCCACGAATGCCGTGCTAGGTGTGCGTTAACTGTAAACGCCCGGGGCATCTAGCGAGAGACTACAGAATAGCGCCGAAACTGGTGGCACTGGTCAACGCGGTTAACCCCGCCGGGAATGCCAGGGTCTGTTACGAGTGTGGAGGCCCTGATCACTACAGAAACATGTGCCTTAGACTGAATCGGGGGCCGGGTCAACAAGGGAACAACCATGCAGGATCGGGTTTGTCACTTAAACACTTGGATTTCTCTCAAACTCACTTATAGAAACACTCAAATCAGATGAAGTAAAGTCTTTTACAAGAGTTGATACTAGATATTACAAGATTCTTACAAGCATGATACATGAGTTACAATGAGAAACTATATATACTAGATCCTATAGCCGGATATACTTTGATACCAGCTGGAAACCTAAGACTAAAGCATATACTACAATGCTAAAGTTCAGGTATCTTAGATAAAGTATTATCTAAGATATGGTAGTCATGACATGTCCATGACTTACCTTTTGTCACCAACTAAAGATGGCAACTGTACTAACATAAAAAGGTATAAAGTGGATTAAAGTATGGTCAACTACATGGCTTTTGAGAAAACGCCATGTAGTATCTCAGAGGTCTGCAGCGGAGTGTCAGGGAGACCATACTTATGTCCACTGGATAATATCAGTGTCTTCCGAAGGTAAGTTGGTTTCGGAAGAACAAGTTCTTCCGAAGCCACTTATACTTCGGAAGAGGCTTCTATACTTCCGAGGCTTGAGGACTTCTGCACTTTGGAAGTTGACTTCAGATCTTTCATTCTAAGTCTTGATCTTCGGAAGTAGGTTCCTTGTCTTCGGAAGTTGGAGTTTTCCTTCGGAAGTAAGTTTTACACTTTGTCTTCGGAAGAGCTCCTTTTTCCTTCGGAAGTTCCACACTTAGCTTCAGAAGTCCTTTATTTGTTGTACCAAAATCTTTCAAGTGATTTGGTTTTGGTTGCACCAGCCTTTCTAGATCCAACAAACTCCCCCTAGGCTGATGCTACCAAAACCTCACTTGTTTTTGCTTCTCAAAGCTTTCAGCACCAGGGACAAAAGATACATGTCTGTCTCTTTGTTCTTCCCTGAAGTGGTGCTGAGAAGCTTGTAAAAGTCATTGGTGGATAGGAGATCCAGTCTATCACTCTGAATGACATGTACCCTTTGTTGTGTCCCCCCTGAAAAGAGTTAGTTGACGGGAGTTATAGTCATACTCCCATCTAACTATGGATTCAAGTTGAGGACCTTTAACCATTTGTAGAAAGGCTTTGCCTTTGGTTGCTGATCCCTTCCTTTCCTCCTCCTCTTTCAGTTTCAACTCTTCTTCAACCTTGCTTGTAGCGGTTAGCTCGGCCATATGAAGGTTGCCTAGATGATTTCTGATATGGCAGCTACATCAGAGTTTGAAGGGTTGGAGAATGGCTTCTCTGCTAACTGAGCAATGTCAAATCTGCTTAAGTGTAGCAGAGATGAGGCACTTAGCCTGTGAGCTCTCCATTCTCTCTTTCAACAACAAAGTTGTGAGAAGAGTCTTCGAACCTCCACTAAATGATCTTCTTCCTAGGTGCAAGAGGTTGTCTTGGCACCCGGTCGCCTTTCTTGGTATCCAGTAGAGTCACCAGCCTTCTCTTTAACTTCTTTTCTTCCTCATTCAAAGTGTCTGAATTGAGGCCAATGAGATTTGCAGCTTGGTCCAATGTTCCTCTGGGCAGATCAAGAAATTGATCTCTAGTGAGGGAACCTGAGGATCCATCAACATAAGTCAAATTGACTGAATCCTCCTCACAGGAGATATCACTCAGAGTTGTGCAATTGATGAGCTTTGTCTTGACTTCCTTGAATTCTTCTAAGGAGAGATGTTTAGAAGGCTGAGGGGATGGTTTGATGGGTAGGTTGAGGTGTTTGGGTTCTGGCTAGAGTTTTGGGTTGGTGGATGGGTAGTTTAGGTTGTTGAGGTGAAGAGATTGGTAGGGGTGATGGTGTAGGTTCAGGGGTGTATGGTTCAGTGGTTGGTTCGGTTTTGAAGGGGAATGGAAAGAGTATTGGTTCAGGTTGTGGTTGGGTTTGGAGTTTGTGTTGAGTGGTTGCTTTGAAGATCATCCCCTGTCCCCTTCTGTACATCTCTTTCCTCTTCTCCGCGGGAATGTCAGCCTTTATGTCACTTACATGTCGCTGGAGAGTGTTTTCTGACGTAGGACCCACCTGCCTGGTAGAGAAGCCATGAGCCTTGAGATAGCTCTTCATCCAGGCCTTCTCACCTATCTTCTTGGCAGCAGTCAGTCCTGCTTCCTCTTCCTTCTTCTTCTTCTATATCAGCTTTTCCCTTGCAGCTTTCTTTCTCCCTTTCTCCATTTGATCTTGCTCTTTGTTAAAGAGCCATAAGATCATATCATTGTTATGTGGAGATAATTCTTCTTGAGAGAAACCTCTAGAGGTTAGGAAAGTTATCCTTTCCCTCCTAAGCTGCAGATCAGCTTCTCTTTCTTTCCTCTCCCTTTCTTCTTCTAAGGCCAACCTTGCTGCCTCTTCTTTTTGCTGTTTTAGCAGCAAGGTTGCCTTTTCCAGCTCAACTAACTCCTCTAATGGTAGCAGGAGTACATCTTCATTTGTAGCTCCTAGACTAACAAGTCTATCAATAATCTCTACTCTTTTTCTGTTGTTGACTGCCTCCTGGTTGGCTGCAGCTGCTTTGGTACTTGCAGCTAGCAGTTTTCCAGTTGGAAGCCTACCTTTTCTTTTGAGTTTCTCTAACCTTTCTTCCTCCTAAAGCTCTTCCGTAGTCATCTTCCTCTTTCCTTTGATATCTTTGGAAGTGCTAGACTTTGGGGGTTCTTGGATGGAAGATTCAGGTTGAGTAGTAGAGATGGAAGCTGGAGTTAATGCTGATGTTAGAGCTAGAGGTTGGGTGAGAAAATCCTCCCTAATAACCTCAGATGCAAGTTCCAGGATTGCATCTGTGACTATTAGATCATCGGATAATGAGAATAGTCCTTCCGCAGCAGCAATCTCAGCTTCGGAAGTTTGAAATTGTTCTTCCAAGGCTTTGAATTGTGATTCGGAAGTTTGTGAAAATGCACTATATCTCCCAATTGTTTCAGTTATTGGGCCATCAGTCCTTGTTTCCCCTTCGAAGTTAATCTCAGGTTCCACTTGGACCTCAGGTTGACCAACTTCCTCAATAGTGGTAGAAGGTGCATTTAACCTCTGAAGCTCTTCTTCGAAGTACATCACAGACAGATCAGGACTTGGATGTTCTATAAAAGATTCCAATAGGAACTTGTTAAAGAACCTATTGAGATCTTGGAGCATTCTTTGATCCATTTGAATTACAACTGGAGGAGGCTCAGGGAAAACTGAAGCTTGTTGCATATGATATTTTAAGCTCAGGGAAGTGAGAGCTTGACTTTGGGGTTCCTCTTGTCTTTAGCTTTGTGTCTGAACACTCTCCACCTTTTTGGTAGCATCATCCTGAGAGCTTGATGAGCTAGAGGAAGAGGTCAAGGAGACCTGAGTTGGTACATGCCAAACAGACCTCTCAATCTGTTTCTCAGCTAGTTTGGCCTTGAGAGTTTCAATCTCAAGTTGCTGAGTGGCAGACCTATCTTCTAAAGTCCTAACCTTGGATTCAAGATTTGAGACTTTAGAAAGTAGGTCTTGAATGGTGAGTTGCATTCTTCCCTCATCTTCTTTTGAAGAATCACGGGGAGATGAGGTAACATACCTTGTATGTTCATCCTCACCACCAGATGTGGTTTCTTGGCGCCCTGGTTTCCCTTGCTCAATGATGTCTCTTTCAAAGTCATCAAAGGGCATGGTTGCCGTAGATTCAGTCTCAGTGATGTTACCACTGTCCCGAGGATCCCTTGAGGCTCCTTTAGTACTGGCAGCTGAATCTACATGAGTCCCCTCCACATCAGTGGGACTCACCTCAGTAAAGGTTTACTGATGGGGGCTAGAGATAAGAGATCTCTCTGGGCTCCGTTGATCCTTGAGAGGGTGTTGTGGATCAACTTCATTGCCCTAAAGAGACATAATCTCTTCATCAGCTCCAATTAAAAGGACAGTAAAGGATATGGAAGTGAAACCTAATGACTCGGGACTTTGATCAATGTCTAAAGGCATTGAGCCTGTGATAGGGCTGTCCCTTTTTGGCTGCTCAGGGGAGTATAGAGACTCTCCCTGAGGGCTTTCAGCTCGGGTTTCAGGCTCATGGGTCTGAGACTGAGGAGACTCAAGACCCATATTGAGGTTAATTCTGAAGGATGGTTGGACCTCAGGCTGAGTGGGAGCCCTTTGTTCCACTCTATCCTTTTTGGGTAGAACATGAGGAGCTTGTTCAATCAGAGAAGATTGAACAAGGGTTCGTTTGGGGCGTCTTTAATAAGTAAAGGTAATGGGTGGAGAAGGTAGATTTGGCAAAGTGAGGGTAGTTGCTGGTGTGGGTTCATCACCTGTGAGGTTAACAGGGATGTCACCAGGAGCCATTGGCTCAATCATACCTGGAAGAAGTGTAGTATCTCTTCCGGTGAAGTTGGTGGACACTCTCTTCAAAGTCTTGAAGATGGTCGGCCTCATTTGAGGAGCAGTCAGAGCAGCTGCGCAGACAAGCTTGCTTTGGTCCAGCTCACAATTGATTATGTGCTGGAGAAACTTGGGATACATGAAGAATGTTTCCCTTTGAAGATTTCCCATGAGGTTAGTCAGCACAAATCTTGAGTAGTTGAAGCGGAGGCTTTTCACCAAACCATAAACTAGGCACCTAAGTTCATATGGGATTTGATCCCATCCCCTAGATTTATTGGACAAGCAGTGAAGAACCACATGCAGAAGGAACTTCCATTTGTAAGAGAAGTTAAATTTGTAGACGGTGGACCTGCTAACATCTTCACCATATCCCATTTGGATATAAGATTTGTCCAAATCTGCTTTGGGGAATTCCGTTGGAGTGCCTTCATCATGAAGCTCTAGATGCTCCCTGATGATTTGTTATATGACCAACTCCTGGCCACAAATGCTCGATTGAATGACACGAACCCCATTTTGGGTTTCAATCTGACCATTTTCCCAAAATTCAGACATATGGTTTGAACAAATTATGGGGTTTACAGTCAGAGCGGTGTATTAAGAAGATTGGGTTAGAAAGGAGATAATGTCTGAGAAGTCAACATCCCTTGAAGAGTCAAGGAGTGCGACTTGGTTGTGCTGAGGGTTAAGTGCCATTGAAGAAAGTTACAAGAAGATAGTTCGGAATAGGGTAATTTGAAGATGAAGAAAGCTTTTAGGGCAGTAATTTTGGTAAAAAGGATGTAAGTCATTAGCCGGAAGTATTTAAATGGCTGGAATGGCGGTTTAAAGGGGGTTTGGATAAGATGATGTGAGGTTTCAGTGGATGATGTGACATGGGCTGTAAGGTTAGTCCATATTCAACATCATTAACAAAATCTTTACTTTTCACAGAGTGGGGCCTAAAAGATTTTCGTTACACAGTAAAATGTTTATTCCGAGTATAAAGCATTTCCGAAGGTAATGTTCTTTCGAAGGCAAATTTACTTCCGAAGGTAAAGTTATACTTTCGAGAGTATATGTTGCTTTTCAAATGGAGAGTGTTATAAGCTTCGGAAGTAGATCTGATATGAAATCAATCGCTTCTTCCGAGACTTAACACTCTTCAGAGAAGAAAATTATCTTGGGAGAAATTTGCTTCGGAAGATATGTGAAATATCTTTCGAGGTAAAGTTCTCTTAGGAAGAATTCATACTTAAATAAAAAGATCTTTTGTAACAGGGCTTAGATTGTTTTGACATAAGACTTTACACATTAAAAGGTTTTCAAATGAGATCAACTAATCAAGGTTTATCATCCTAATAGCTGTAATGAGATATTTAAATCTTTGTTCATCAAAGGCTTTGGTGAACAAGTCAGCATATTGTTCATTAGAGTCAACTTTGATTAGCTTGATAAGATTTTTTCTCATGAATAACTCTAATGAAATGATACCTGATATCAATGTGCTTAGTCTTGGAGTGCTTCACTGGATTTTCAGTAATGGATATAACACTATTGTTGTCAATGTGGATAGGAGTGCTCATGAAGTTGAATCCGTAGTCTATCATCTGGTTTTGAATCCACAGCAGCTGAGCACAGCAACTAGCAGCAACAATGTATTCAGCTTCAGCAGTTGATGTAGAGACACATGATTGCTTCTTGCATTGCCATAAGATGATCCTTCCACCAAGAAATTGACATCCACCGAATGTGGATTTCTTGTTATTATTGCAGCCACCATAATCACTGTCAGAGTTGCCATAGAGATTGAAATCACTATTTCTTGGATACCAGAGACCTAGTTTAGGTGCTCCTTTGAGGTATCTAAGAATTCTCTTGGCAGCTATTAGGTGAGACACCTTTGGAGCAGCCTGATATCTTGCACAAATGCAAGTTGCAAACATGATATCAGGTCTACTTGATGTGAGATACATCAGAGAACCAATAATCGCTCTATACTGATGTTGATCAGTATCCTCCCCCTTAGAGTCAGGGCAGAGATTGTGGTTTCTAGGTATAGGTGTTTTTGCTGCTTTACAATCTTTATTATCAAATCTTTCTAAGTTATAATTGACATACTTAGATTGATTGATAAAGAATCATTCCTTCATTTTCTTTACCTGAATTCCAAGGAAAAAGTCTATTTTTCCCATAGAACTCATCTCAAACTTCTTCTTCATAATGCTCTTAAAGTCTTTGCACATTTGGTCATTTGAAGAACCAAATATGATGTCATCAACATAGACTTGAACGAGTAAGATGTCCTTCCCAGACTTCCTTATGAAAAGAGTCTTATCAATGGTACCTCTAGTATAACCATTTTTCAGGAGAAACTGAGGCAATGTCTCATACCACAGCCTAGGTGCTTGGTGCAGTCCATATAGAGCTTTATCCAATTTGCACACATAGTTGGGATGCTGTGGATCTTCAAATCCTGGAGGTTGGCATACATAGACTTCCCTATCTATATCCCCATATAAAAAGGCACACTTGACATCAAGCTGGTAGATAGTGAAATTCATGGATGCAGCATAAGCAAGGAAGATCCTAACTGCCTCAAGTCTTGCAACAGGTGCAAAGACATCAGTATAATCGATTCCCTCCTCTTGTGTGTATCCTTGAACCACGAGTCTTTCCTTGTTCTTGATAATCAAGCCTCTATCATCTCTCTTGTTTCTGAAAACCCATTTAGTGCCTATAGGTACTTAACCAGATGGTAGTGGACATAGGTTCCAAACCTTTTGTCTTTTTAATTGAAGCAACTCCTCTTGCATTGATTCAACCCAGCTACTATCTTTCAAGGCATCTTCCACCTTCTTGGGTTCCGTTTAGGATAAAAAGCATGAGTACAAACAGACATTCCCATTGTGAGGTTGTCCTCTTGTTCTCACACCTTCAGAGACTTCCCCTATGATGTTCTCAGCTGGATGAGTGTTATGAATCCTAAGTCTAGGAATCACTTCCAGTTGCAAAGATAAATCCAAATTGGACATATTTCGCTCAGGAGCTTGAATACTTGGTCCAGCTGTTGTTTCAAACTCATTCAATGAGGACTGATTGAATGAAAGAGAAACATCATCATTTGTTTGATGTGAAGCATTATCAACAGTCGCCTGTTCCTTTAAGATGTTGCTTTCATTAGCTTGGTGTTGTGCAGGGTCACCTGAAGAGATTTGAAAGTCAACAGGTGAACTGCTTGTTGAAGCTCCATTATCTCTTGAGATGGTTATACTGTCAGATCTTTCAATAGTGGGAGCTTGATTTATTGCAGCTCTTGGAGAACTTGGAATAGGTCTGGGAAGCTCAAATAGTTGATCTTCATCGGAGTCACTTTGAGCACCTGTTCCAGCTGAAACATTCTCGCAAGATGGTTTAGAATAGTTTGGAATCAATTCTAAATCAAAGATATGATCAGGGCCATTCCCCCTAACACAAGGAGTGTGCTCAATGACTACAATGTTAGAAGATTCCTCAAATTGTTGATTTTTAATATTATAAAATCTATAAGCTTTAGAGTAAGAGGAATATCCAACAAAGATAGCATCATCCGACTTTTCAGCAAATTTTGCCAAATTGTCTTTTATGTTAAGTATGGTACACCTGCTGCCAAAGAACCTTAGAAAGCCAATGAAAGGTGGCCTCTTGTTCCATAACTCATAAGGGGTTTTTCCATGTGGCTTTACTACAAGAACTATGTTCTGCACATAGCATGCAGTGCTGACTGCCTCTGCCCAGAATGTTAGAGGCAGCTTTGAATCAGCTAACATAGTCCGAGCAGCCTCAATAAGTGTCCTATTCCTCCTCTCAGCAACACCATTTTGTTGAGGAGTTCAGGGAGCACTATATTGTCTGGCAATCCCTTTTGTGTTACAAAATGAGTCAAGAACTAGGTTCTTAAACTCAGTCCCTTGATCACTTCTAATTATTTTAACCTTGTGATCAACTTGATTTTCTATTTTAAGAATAAAAGATTTCAAAGTTTCAACAGTTTCATCTTTGGTTCTTAAAAAGAATACCCATGTAAATTTAGTGAAATCATCAACAATCACAAGGCAATATGATTTCCTTCCAATGCTCATTATACTTGTGGGACCAAATAGATCCATGTGCAATAAGTGTAATAGGGTGGTGATGGAGTTAACGACTTTGGATTTATGAGATGCCCTGTGTTGCTTCCCTTTCAGGCATGCAACACAGTTATCTTTGTAGAAAAATTCCTTTTTAGGCAAACCATGTACCAAGTTATTTTTAGCCAATTTATTCATTGTCTTAAAATTTATATGACACATTCGTTTATGCCATAGTGTTGACTCATCACCATCAGCTTTGGAAAGAAAGCACGATACTTCTCCCATTAGGGAAGCATTGTTCATATCCAGCTTGTACATATCCCCATTCCTGGGAGATCTAAGAAGCACCAATTCCTGAGGAATTGTCATCCCAGGTTTGAGGATTATGCACTCATGTTCTGTGAAGAGCATTTGATGCTTTTGATCACAGAATTGAGAAACACTTAACAAGTTGTGTTCAAGCTGTTTGACAAAATTAACTTTGTCAACTTTTAACTTTCCATTGGATATACTTCCTCTGCCATAAATATATCCTCCGGCCTCACCTCCAAACTGGACAGGACCTCCATCATAATGTTGAAATTATTGAAGGAGAGATCTGTTCCCTGTCATGTGCCTGGAGCATCCACTATCCACAATCCAAATATTGTTATTCTTGTCATATGGATGTCCCTTCACATAAGATGAGATGATTAGTTTTGATTGGAAACCCAAGCCTTTTTGGTCTTGGGTTCTTCCAATGATAGTGACATAATTGAACCAAAATTTATGCATGGGGGTTCAATGGATGTCTTTGAAGAAGAGGTTTGGGCTATAGCATCTTCCTTGGTCTTCAATTCCATCCCTTGGTTGATCATGGAGTATGAGCTTGTTGAAGCTTTTGTAGCTTGGCATTCTTCCAAAGCTTCTTTCTTTTCGGAAGAAGCCTTCACCAACTTTTCTTCCGAAGCAGTCTTCTCTTGGGATGGTTTCAAGGGGATCTTTTATTCTTCTAAGTGTTGACAGCTTTAGCTTCCGAAGTCTTTTCCATTCGGAAGAAGAATCTACTTCCGAAAGCAGCCTTGCTTCGGAAACAAGCTTTCCCTTTTTCATCACTTGAACCATTTGATATGGTCCAAATGAGAAACCTTCCCTGACTCCTTCCTTTTTAACATTATTTGCATAATGTGTGCTAGCAGGATTGTAGTAACAATCTTTGGCCATATGGTTTTGCAGACCACACATTATGCATGCAATGTTAATCTTTTGGGAACTTGAGGATTGCTGTTTCTTGTTCTTTTTCTCTTCATCAGCAACCTTTCCCTTTAACTTCTGATCCTTTGGTAGGATAGGAGTGCTGGTACTACATCCCTTTCCTGAATCAGAGTTTCCAACCACCTGGAATCCAGCTGAGATGAATACACCCTTTTGCTTTGGGTCTATCTTTAGCTTGGGACTCAGCCACTTTCTTGGCAGTTTTTCTGGCTGCCTTGGCTCTGCTTCTTCTGGCTTTGGTGGTAAGGGTTTGATCATCATTTGCAGGGGAGGGCATAATTTCCTGGTTCTACCCTGTGATGGTCTCCATAGTTGCATCATTCTTTGACTCATGAGAAGGTGGGTCAGCAGATGGAACCTCTTGCTCTTCAGTACCACACCTTGGTTGTCTTATAGACTCATAAGAGTGTGGTGGAGCAATTTCATTGGTTCCCAACCTACCTTTGTTTTGGTAAAAATGTTTTGAGTGAGAGGATGATACAAGAATGGCTTGGAAGTTTTGCTCGGAAATAGCATATTTCCTAGCCTGAGCCTCAGCTGTGACAAGCTGGGCTTGAGCCTCAGTCAATTTGGATATTAAATACTTTATTTGAGTCTTATAGTTTGTGTGTTCATGTTTTCATAGGGACATAGTTTTCTCTAACTCCTCAATTTTTCTCTGGTAGTCAGATTCAGCCCTTTTAAAGTCAGATTTTAAAACATTTAAAGACTCAATATCAGATTTAATCTTCATATTGTAGTCCTGATATAATTTAACCTTAGCAATACAGGCCGGAGTACAGAGATGTTCGTATACCTTATTTTCATCTGTTCCAGCCATGAGTGCTTGAGCAGGAGTCACATCCAGTACCATGAAGCTCCAGTCAACTTCTTGAGCCATTGCAGCTGTTTCTGTTGACATTCCGGTGGGCTTTGGTGTAGAGGGATGTGTGGAGGCCTGTGGGGTTCCCGGGTTGGACTTGAGAGCCTTGCATTCCCTTGCAAAATGACCAAGTTGGTTACAGTTGTAACATTTGGCCTTGGTTTTGTCAAACCCAAAATTGGTGTTGATTGGGTTCTGGGGAAATTGCCTTCCAGATCTCTTAAACAACTTCTTGGCTCTGTAGGTTAGAAGAGCCATTTGTTGGACTATGTCCACGTATTCCACGTCATCCGGGCTGAAACACTCAAGATCATCAAAGAAATATTGATAATCATTTGAGTGTCCACTTCCGGAGACAAAAGCACAACTGTCCTGAATGGAGCTTTACTGAGCTTGTTGAGACCTTGGAGTCTCAGGAAATGTGATGTATGGCCCATAAGAACAAGATGGCTGTTGAGTGTAAGTCAGGTATTGTTGAGGTTGGGAGAATCCTGAGCCTTCAGCAACCATTAAAGCGTTGCTAGCAGGAAGACTCAATGGTCTACTTGTCTGATGACCCCTCTTACTTTCCATTTCCAAACGGTATCCATCAAGGATCCCATAAAGTTCGGTCATGGTGAGTGTATTCAGATTCTTTGTTCTCTTGATAGAGACACAATAGAATGTCCACTCATTGGGTAATGCACTCATGAATTTTCTTGTAAGGTCTCTGAGTTCATGAGCAATTCCCACAGATTGAAGGGAAGAAATGAGATCCATGTACCTGAAATATTGCTGGCTAAGAGTCTCTCCAGCAACATAGGTGAAGTTCTCGAACTGCTGCTTCAGTGAGTCCTTCTTGGAGTCATTTGAGCTTGAGTACATTTGAGCAAGCGCATCAAACAGTTCTTTGGCAGACTTGCAATGCTCAAACCCCACCATGATGGAGTTGGGAATTGTAGTCATGAGAACAGTCATAGCGTTGCTATCGATGTCTAGCTTCTTCTTGTCCTCATCAGAATAATCTTCAACATCTTTCTCAATCATGGCACCATTTCCACCAGCTACTTTTGGCTTATACGGGCCATTGACAATGGATTGCCACATCTTGCTGTCTTGATACCTGATGAAGCCTTCCATTCTTCTGCTCCAGGACCTGAAGTTTTAAGGGGTGATGATGGGTGCTTTGGTCATCGTCCCCATCTGTACTTCAGATTTGTTAAGGGCCATTTTGAGTGAGGTATAAGGAGGAGTGAAAAACAGGTTGATTAGGATGGTAACATCACACAATCAAGAGCCTAAAAAGCTCTGATACCAATTGCAGGATCGGGTTTGTCACTTAAACACTTGGATTTCACTAAAACTCGCTTATAGAAACACTCAAATTAGATGAAGTAAAGTCTTTTACAAGAGTTGATAATAATATAATAAGTAGGAAGGAACACACAGAAATAATTTTCAAGGCATTTGTATATATTACTTCTCAACTCAAGATATTACAAGACACTTACAAGCATGATACATGAGTTACAATGAGAAACTATATATACTAGATCCTACAGCCGGATATACTTTGATACCAGCTGGAAACCTAAGACTAAAGCATATACTACAATGCTAAAGTTAAGGTATCTTAGATAAAGTATTATCTAAGATATGGTAGTCATGACATGTCCATGACTTACCTTTTGTCACCAAATAAAGATGGCAACTGTACTAACATAAAAAGGTATACAGTGGATTAAAGTATGGTCAACTACATGGCTTTTGAGAAAACGCCATGTGGTATCTCAGAGGTCTGCAGCGGAGTGTCAGGGAGACCATATTTATGTCCACTGGATAATAGTAGTGTCTTCCGAAGGTAAGTTGGCTTCGGAAGAACAAGTTCTTCCGAAGCCACTTATACTTCGGAAGAGGCTTCTATGCTTCTGAGGTGTCACACCCCCGCTAAAAGCGGAAACACGGGGATGTAACGAGACCGGGATCGTCATAACACATGGTAAGCGATAGAGGGCAATATAAATAAATGATGACATGCGTGTCATGACGACACCCGACAACAAGGGGACTTGTGTCGTGTTTAGTCAATGTTCACGACAACATAGCCATAAGCAACATGATAATGATAACACATATACACATATGATGAAAATGTAAATTTTAATTCCCACAACCCGGGAACAAGTTTCAAAAGTTGATAATTGTTTACATGCGTTCACATTGTTCAAAATATTGTTTATCAAAATGAGCTAAGTCCCAAAAATGCATCCTAGGGTCTCCACTAAGGCAGCACACCTAGATTCCTGGACTTGCATGATCACCTGAAAAGATATGCTTAAAACGGTCAACATAATTGTTGGTGAGCTCGCAGGTTTATGTAATAAAAATGTAAGTGATGCTGTAATGAGTAAGCGCGTCGGAATACCGTGAATACAGTTATTACACAAGTAAATATCACATGACATGAGCTTTGCAACCAAACCTAGCGACGTACACAAAGAAATTGTCGGCATATATTCACCTAAGGGCCCGTTCCTGGCCACTGATGGTACCAACTAGTATACCATCGAACGAGGGTGGGGGTGTCAACAAAGTAGTACTACCAATACCTAACCGTCGGTTCCCACACTGGAATTAAATAGTTGCAAAGATAGAACCACACAGCAGACCCAAGCATGTATGAAATAGTAGTTGCAACACAGTATCACGTTGATTCCTTGTATGTAAAATGTATGTAAGTTGTACAGCATAAAAATTGTGTAAGCATACTTTTCCCCCAATTTGTAAATGATTGAAATATTGTATAAGCGTAAAAGGGGCCACGAAACTCACTTGTTAGGTGGTAAGTATGTATGATCGATGTATCCCAAATGTGGAATGCAAATAAACAGTCAAACACCTATTGACAGTTATTGTATAGCATTAATGATATGATATATGTATAAGCGCGCAATAATGATGGGTCGGTTCGGGTCGTATCGGATGGGTCACGCACAACACACACAGACTGACTCACGTACTAGATCCTATGTAGATCCAAGCACAAGACATTGTCGCCACTAATGATGATGTTTAAATAAAAGTATTGTTGTTATTGAAGAAACATTGAATAAGCGTCAATAGTTATAAGTCACTTTGGTCGTTGTAAAGCGTTAGTTCAATTTCTTCAAAATAGTTTCTGTGCCCTTTCTCGCGTTGACTTTAATATTTGTGGCCGAACAATGGCATAATTGTGTTAGTGTTACCTCGACACCACACGACATACTCACGCCACGCACAAGGGGTCAAACACAACAATTTCAGTCGCATAACAAGGTCAGACGCACGACTCAACCTCCATTCGTGCGAATCAACCCTCAATCGTGCGAATCAGCTTCATTCGTACGATTGAGCCTTCATTCGTATGATTGGCCTTCAGTCGTACCACACAACACCCAATCGCATGACTCAACTTCCATGCGCACGAATCAACCTTCAATCATGCGAATTAGCTACTTTCGTACGACTGAACCTTCATTCGTGCGATTGGACTCCAGTCGTGCGAATCACATTCATTCGCACACAAACACTCAATCGCATGACTCATTCGCATACACTCAATCGCACGCATGACTCGATCGCACACAGACACTCAGTCGCACAACTCAGTCGCACGACATGCCTAGTCGCACAACTCAGTCGCGCGATTGACTCAGACACATGATCCAGTCGCACGACCCACTCAGTCGCACGGCTCAATCGCATGGATGACCCAGTCGCCTGATCTGCAGAATCGCGACTGTGGTCGGGAGGAGCAGCCCCCGAGCTGCTCTAAACACGGGTTTTACACCACAAGGACCTCCAGAAACACTCAACAAACATACACAAGCATGAAACACAAGCAAAGAGACCTCACACGCACCCATACGACCTTGTATGTTCGGGTTGAACCCGAACACCCGAAACCCTAGTTTGGACAGCCGTGAAAAGGCTAGAAAACGGACAACCAAAGACAACTACCTGCTAGAAAGGGGTAGTCTAGGCTGTAGACGGTGTCAAGACGAAGAAAACAAGACCTCACGGGTTGGATTTGGTGCTAAAATGGAGATTTTGGTGTGTGAAGAAGATGAAGGTGAAGATGATGGTGAAATGGTTTCTAGGGCTGATAAGGGGGTATTTATACCCAGTCTAAGTTTGCAAAATTACAAGTTTAGTCCCTACACTTAACCCCCGAGTTTTCCCAAATTTTGTTCGGTTGAAAAACGACTTTGTTAGGTGTTTCATATTAATTGTAAAAGTTCATTTAATGTTATTATGACTTAAGAAATGGTTATATTAAAACATTTATTATATTTATAAAATGATATATTTAACGTTTTCAAAAATGAAAGTTTTAAAGGTCTTTTTAAGGTCATCGCATGGTTATAACGAATACACACACAACGATAATATTGCACACATGATATCCACATAAAGAGTCAATTAAAGATGAGGAATGACCAAACTTAGAATAGATGACGGACAAACACGTTAATTGACGGACCTTAAAGTGACGGATGTCACAGTATCCCCCAGTTGAGAGAATTTCGTCCCGAAATTCAGCTGGAGTTAGGTCCAAGAGTGTCATCCTCGAAAAGATGTAGATATTTGAGTTTCATCTGATCTTCACGTTCCCATGTAAACTCTGGCCCTCGTTTTGAATTCCACCTTACGCGAACAATAGGTATCCTACTGCGCTTCAGTTGCTTGACCTTTCGATCCATGACCTCAATGGGTTCTTCAACAAAATGAAGCTTGTCATCAATCTTGATTTCCTCGATTGGCACGTGAAGGGATTCATCGGCTAAACATTTCTTGAGGTTTGACACGTGAAAAGTATCATGCACACCGCTAAGCTCTTGTGGCAACCTTAACCGGTAAGCCACTGGACCGATCCTTTCAGTGATCTCAAATGGTCCAACGTATCTTGGGGCTAACTTCCCTTTCTTTCCGAATCGAACGACTCCTTTCCAAGGGGAAACTTTGAGTAACACACGATCCCCAACATTGAATTCTAGAGGCTTCCGACGATTGTCGGCATAGCTCTTTTGGCGATCTCGCGCGGCTTTAAGTCGATCTTTGATTTGAAAAATCTTGTCTGTTGTCTCTTGGATGATCTCTGGGCCTGTTAGCTGACTTTCACAAATTTCGGCCCAACAAACGGGAGATCTGCATTTCCTTCCATACGCTTCAAATGAAGCACATCCAATGCTTGTATGGTAGCTGTTGTTGTAGGAGAACTCAATCAACGGTAAATGAGCATCCCAGCTACCTCCAAAATCGATTACACACGCTCTCAACATGTCTTCCAGCGTCTGTATAGTGCGTTCACTTTGGCCATCTGTCTGAGGGTGATAGGCTGTACTCATGTCTAACCGAGTGCCCATCGCTTTCTGTAATGTCTGCCAAAAACGTGAAGTGAATCTGCTATCACGGTCGGATATGATTGACACCGGCACCCCGTGCCGTGTCACGACCTCTTTGATGTACAATCTCGCCAACTTATCCATCTTGTAGTCTTCTCGGATAGGCAAGAAATGTGCGGACTTCGTCATTCGATCAATAATGACCCATATCGAGTCATGACCGCTGTTTGTTCTAGGGAGTTTGGTAATGAAATCCATTGCTATGTTCTCCCATTTCCACTTGGGAATTTCAGGTTGCTGTAATAATCCCGATGGTTTTTGATGTTCAGCTTTGACTTTCGAACACGTCAAGCATCGACTGACGTATAAGGCAATGTCTTTCTTCATGCCTGGCCACCAGTATAGATCCTTAAGATCATGATACATCTTGTCTGCACCAGGATGAATAGAATATCGCGTCTTGTGGGCTTCATCCATGACTAAGGTACGAACACCTCCCCATTTGGGTACCCATATGCGATCCATGAAGTACTGAATACCATCATCCTTGTGAATCATCTGTTTGTCTAACCCCCGGAATTCTTCTCCCGCAAGGTTCTCTTCTTTTAATGCCTCACTCTGTGCAATTTGAATCTGAGCTTTCAAGTTGGTTTGAATGGTCAAACCCAACGCTCGTGCACGTAGTGGTTTCACACGTTCTTTACGGCTTAAGGCATCAGCCACCACATTAGCTTTCCCCGGATGATACCGGATCTCACAATCGTAGTCGCTAAGAAGCTCTACCCAACGTCGTTGGCGTATGTTGAGTTCCTTCTGATCCAGAATATGTTGAAGGCTTTTATGATCAGTGAAGATGATGCATTTGGTGCCATACACGTAATGCCTCCAAATTTTGAGTGCAAATACTACAGCGCCCAACTCAAGATCATGAGTGGTGTAGTTCTTTTCGTGCACTTTAAGTTGTCGCGAAGCGTAGGCAATCACTTTATCCTTCTGCATCAGTACACATCCCAATCCTTGATGTGACGCATCGCAGTAAACTACAAAATCATCTGTTCCATCTGGGAGAGACAGTATCGGCGCGTTGCACAACTTCTCTTTCAACGTTTGGAACGCTTGCTCTTGTGCATATCCCCAGTCAAACTTCTTGTCTTTCTGAGTAAGCAGGGTCAATGGTTGCGCAATCTTTGAAAAATTCGCTATGAAGCGACGATAATAACCGGCCAATCCTAAAAATTGCCGTATCTCTGATAGTGTCTGGGGCGTATCCCATTTCTTCACCGCTTTGATTTTGCCGGGATCTACGTGAATCCCGTCCTCATTGACCACATGACCCAAAAACTTTACTTCCCGCAACCAAAACTCACACTTTGAGAACTTGGCGAAAAGTTTCTCTTCTCGTCGCAGCTCCAGAATAGCCCGAAGATGTTCTACATGATCCTCCTTTGATCGGGAGTAGATAAGTATATCGTCTATGAACACGATCACAAACTTATCCAAGTAAGGTTTGCACACCCGATTCATTAGATCCATGAACACAGCTGGTGCGTTGGTCAACCCGAACGGCATGACCAAGAACTCATAGTGCCCATAACGAGTTCTGAACGCAGTCTTCGGTATGTCGTCCTCGAAAACCCTTAGCTGATGATAACCAGAACGAAGATCGATCTTTGAAAAACACAAAGCTCCTTGCAGCTGGTCAAATAAATCGTCGATCCTGGGGAGAGGATATCGGTTCTTCACCGTCAACTTGTTCAGTTCACGGTAATCGATGCACATGCGGAACGATCCATCCTTCTTCTTGACAAATAGTACCGGCACTCCCCACGGTGAATGACTCGGTCGAATAAAACCCTTCTCCAGTAGTTCCTGTAACTGACTAGACAACTCTTGCATCTCGGATGGCGCTAATCGATAAGGCGTTTCGCTACCGGTGTAGCTCCAGGAACCAACTCAATACGGAATTCCACCTGTCGTGGAGGAGGTAAACCAGACAAGTCATCTGGAAATACTTCTGGGTAATCCCCTACCACTGGAATATCCACCAGTTTCCTTTCCTCGTCTTTCTTTTCAACCACATGAGCCAGAAAAGCGTAGCACTGCTTTCGTAGACTCTGGCGTGCTTTCATGCAGGAAATAAGCTTTAAACTCTTACCCGGTCGTTCTCCCTGAACCTTGAGTACTTCCCCGTTTGGCATAGGGATACGTACTACCTTGTCTCGACAGACAATCTCTGCTCCATTCTGCGACAAACAATCCATACCCACAATCACGTCGAAGCTCCCTAACTCGAAGGGTATTAAATCTATGTCGAATGTATGATCCTCCAACGTCAACGAACACTTCCTAATAATCTCATCGGCCTGAGAAACCCTACAATTGGCCATTTCCACAGAGTAGCTAGTTTCTAGCCTACTAGGACTCAAATCAAGTAATTGCACAAACTCAGAAGATATGAAACTATTGTCTGCTCCAGTATCAAATAATATAGATGCGAAGTGATGATTGAGTAAGTGCGTACCCGTGACAACATTCGGGTCCTGACGAGCATCATTGGCTCCAATGACGAATGCACATCCCCGAGCTGCATTCCCCTGAGTGGCCGGGCCTTGATTCCCAGCGATAGCCAACACCTGTTGCTGGTTGTTCCCCTGTTGACCCGGTGCCCGATTCAGCCTGGGGCACATATTCCTATAGTGATCAGGGCTCCCACATTCAAAGCAAGCCTTTGCATTCCCGGCGGGGTTAACCGCGTTGACGGGTGCTACAAGATTCGGTGCCGTTCTGCAATCTCTTGCCAAATGACCCGGGCGCTTACAGTTAGCGCACACCCGGCACTGTGTCCCTGGGGGATGATGATAATTGCACCTGTCACATTTGGGGTGCGGCCCCACATACTCTCTTCTGGCCTGAGACACCGCCACAAAATTCCTGGTCGGCTTAGACCTCTTCTCAAACCTTCCGGCACTCGACCGGCTCGATTCCCCAACATCCTTCCTCTTCTAGGCCCCTCGGCCCAAAACCCCTGTTCTAACCATCTCATCAGTCAAAGCGCCAGCTTTCAGAATTGCACTCTGAATAGTAGGAGGAGCGGCTGCTGTGACCATAGCTCTAATTTGAGGCGCGAGTCCCCAAATATACCTTTCAATCCTCTTCGATTCCGGCGTGACTAGATGCGGAACCAATCTTGCCAGCTCATGAAAACGGTCAGTATAAGCTGCATGCCCTGCCCCCACCATAGCATGATTCCAAAACTCATGCTCGAGCTTCTGCATCTCGTTGAGAGGGCAGTATTCCTCGGTACTCAAGGCTTTAAATTCATCCCACGACATCTGCATCGCAGACTCTCTTCCTCGTGCTTGAATCTGGGTGTTCCACCAGGTTAGGGCTTTACCCTGAAGAGAACAAGTGGCATACTTGATCCTCTGGCTGTCTAGACACTCACTGATGTCGATCACTGCCTCCATCTTTTCCAACCACCTGGTTAGGGCTATCGCCCCACCTTTCCCGTCGAATTCCCTTGGCTTACAAGCCACGAACTCCTTGTACGAACATCCCCGACGAGCATTAACCACTCCAGTTTCGATACCGGCAGTACCACCATTTCCGGTTTCCTGGTTGCTCTCGTTTCCAGTCAGGTTCCCGTTTCCCGTTTCAGTTTCAATCCCACCTTGGGCTCCATCATCGTTGCCACCATCCCCGTGAGGGTGGTGTTGTTGAAGTGCGTCGCTCACTTGGGCCACAATAGTAGGAATAAGCGCGGCCAATTGCTGAGCGATCAGGGGTGCCATGTCGGCGTTCCCTGTCCCTTGACTGTTACTGGCAGGAGCATCATTTGCTCTTGGCGCTCTGCCTCTGCCTCGGCCTCTACCCCTTGGGGCTTCACTCCCGCCACTACTGCTACGGGTAACTCTTCGAGGCGACATGTTCTAATCATAAAAGAGGTAACATATAAACTTTAGTCACCATAAGATACAAAAGTATTCCACTTATCAAATTCCAATGTTCATGTTCCGGTCAGTCAAGACCACCATGCAGCCCATTTCAAGCATATTCTCGGTATACCGGTGATGTTTATATATAGGGTTCCCTGCAGCGTTCCCACCACACCCACGATGTACCGAGAATGATGCCTGATCCGGTTACATGACATCCGACTTCCCTTTACATCATATCCATAATAATCCATCAAGTCCATGTATTTCATGTCAATATCGTGCTTATTGTCATCACACAACACAACAGTTGTAAGTCCATGTATACAATCACGTTTAGTCTAGCGGTGGTTGTCTATTTCCTTCCTCTTTCGAGGTTTCAGTCATATTCCTCCTCAGAGTTAATCTCAATGTCCAAGGTCAAGCGCAATAACATGATCTGTGATGATCTCTTCGGGTTTACTACCCGGATCTGATAAGCTAACTCGGCGCGCAGAGGGAACGGAAGATCCAATAGAAGCATCCCCATAAAAGAGTGAGCACAAGGGCTCTCTCATAGGGTAGAAAGATCACATAACAAATAGATGAACAAATCAAGCAGCGAGGAACACATACACGAGATATAATATGCATACAGAGTCCTAGCATGCAAATCTACATGAAGGTTCCTAGGTTATAGTCTAGGTCAAGCGTATTGCCTAATTCTCTATAACCAATGGCTCTGATACCAATCTCTCACACCCCCGCTAAAAGCGGAAACACGGGGATGTAACGAGACCGGGATCGTCATAACACATGGTAAGCGATAGAGGGCAATATAAATAAATGATGCATGCGTGTCATGACGACACCCGACAACAAGGGGACTTGTGTCGTGTTTAGTCAATGTTCACGACAACATAGCCATAAGCAACATGATAATGATAACACATATACACATATGATGAAAATGTAAATTTTAATTCCCACAACCCGGGAACAAGTTTCAAAAGTTGATAATTGTTTACATGCGTTCACATTGTTCAAAATATTGTTTATCAAAATGAGCTAAGTCCCAAAAATGCATCCTAGGGTCTCCACTAAGGCAGCACACCTAGATTCCTGGACTTGCATGATCACCTGAAAAGATATGCTTAAAACGGTCAACATAATTGTTGGTGAGCTCGCAGGTTTATGTAATAAAAATGTAAGTGATGCTGTAATGAGTAAGTGCGTCGGAATACCGTGAATACAGTTATTACACAAGTAAATATCACATGACATGAGCTTTGCAACCAAACCTAGCGACGTACACAAAGAAATTGTCAGCATATATTCACCCAAGGGCCCGTTCCTCGCCACTGATGGTACCAACTAGTATACCATCGAACGAGGGTGGGGGTGTCAACCCAGTAGTACTACCAATACCTAACCGTCGGTTCCCACACTGGAATTAAATAGTTGCAAAGATAGAACCACACAGCAGACCCAAGCATGTATCAAATAGTACTTGCAACACAGTATCACGTTGATTCCTTGTATGTAAAATGTATGTAAGTTGTACAGCATTAAAATTGTGTAAGCATACTTTTCCCCCAATTTGTAAATGATTGAAATATTGTATAAGCGTAAAAGGGGCCACGAAACTCACTTGTTAGGTGGTAAGTATGTATGATCGATGTATCCCAAATGTGGACTGCAAATAAACAGTCAAACACCTATTGACAGTTATTGTATAGCATTAATGATATGATATATGTATAAGCGCGCAATAATGATGGGTCGGTTCGGGTCGTATCGGATGGGTCACGCACAACACACACACACTGACACACGTACTAGATCCTATGTAGATCCAAGCACAAGACATTGTCGCCACTAATGATGATGTTTAAATAAAAGTATTGTTGTTATTGAAGAAACATTGAATAAGCGTCAATAGTTATAAGTCACTTTGGTCGTTGTAAAGCGTTAGTTCAATTTGTTCAAAATAGTTTCTGTGCCCTTTCTCGCGTTGACTTTAATATTTATGGCCGAACAATGGCATAATTGTGTTAGTGTTACCTCGACACCACACGACATACTCACGCCACGCACAAGGGGTCAAACACAACAATTTCAGTCGCATAACAAGGTCAGACGCACGACTCAACCTCCATTCGTGCGAATCAACCCTCAATCGTGCGAATCAGCTTCATTCATACGATTGAGCCTTCATTCGTATGATTGGCCTTCAGTCGTACCACACAACACCCAATCGCACGACTCAACTTCCATGCGCATGAATCAACCTTCAATCATGCGAATTAGCTACTTTCGTACGACTGAACCTTCATTCGTGCGATTGGACTCCAGTCGTGCGAATCACATTCATTCGCACACAAACACTCAATTGCATGACTCATTCGCATACACTCAGTCACACAACTCAGTCGCACGACATGCCTAGTCGCACAACTCAGTCGCGCGATTGACTCAGACGCATGATCCAGTCGCACGACCCACTCAGTCGCACGGCTCAATCGCATGGATGACCCAGTCGCCTGATCTGCAGAATCGCGACTGTGGTCGGGAGGAGCAGCCCCCGAGCTGCTCTAAACACGGGTTTTACACCACAAGGACCTCCAGAAACACTCAACAAACATACACAAGCATGAAACACAAGCATGAAACACAAGCAAAGAGACCTCACACGCACCCATACGACCTTGTATGTTCGGGTTGAACCCGAACACCCGAAACCCTAGTTTGGACAGCCGTGAAAAGGCTAGAAAACGGACAACCAAAGACAACTACCTGCTAGAAAGGGGTAGTCTAGGCTGTAGACGATGTCAAGACGAAGAAAACAAGACCTCACGGGTTAGATTTGGTGCTAAAATGGAGATTTTGGTGTGTGAAGAAGATGAAGGTGAAGAAGATGGTGAAATGGTTTCTAGGGCTGATAAGGGGGTATTTATACCCAGTCCAAGTTTGCAAAATTACAAGTTTAGTCCCTGCACTTAACCCCCGAGTTTTCCCAAATTTTGTTCGGTTGAAAAACGACTTTGTTAGGTGTTTCATATTAATTGTAAAAGTTCATTTAATGTTATTATGACTTAAGAAATGGTTATATTAAAACATTTATTATATTTATAAAATGATATATTTAACGTTTTCAAAAATGAAAGTTTTAAAGGTCTTTTTAAGGTCATCGCATGGTTATAACGAATACACACACAACGATAATATTGCACACATGATATCCACATAAAGAGTCAAATAAAGATGAGGAATGACCAAACTTAGAATAGATGACGGACAAACACGTTAATTGACGGACCTTAAAGTGACGGATGTCACATGAGGCTTGAGGACTTCTGTACTTCAGAAGTTGACTTCAGATCTTTCATTCTAAGTCTTGATCTTCAGAAGTAGGTTCTTTGTCTTCGGAAGTTGGAGTTTTCCTTCGGAAGTAAGTTTTACACTTTGTCTTCGGAAGAGCTCCTTTTTCCTTTGAAAGTTCCACACATAGCTTCGGAAGTCCTTTATTTGTTGTACCAAAATCTTCTAAGTGATTTGGTTTTGGTTGCACCAGCCTTTCTAGATCCAACAAACCAGCAGCAGGTGATGGCCATAGCTGGGAATCAAGGCCCGGCGAATCAAGGAAATACAGCTCGGGGACGTGCATTTGTCATTGGAGCCAATGATGCCCGTCAGGACCCGAATGTTGTCACGGGTACGCACTTACTCAATAATCACTTCGCATCTATATTATTTGATACTAGAGCCGACAATAGCTTTATATATTCTAAGTTTGTGCAATTGCTTGATTTGAGTCCTAGTAGGCTAGAAACTAGCTACTCTGTAGAAATGGCCAACGGTAGGGTTGTTCAGGCCGATGAGATTATTAGGAAGTGCTCGATAATATTGGAGGACCATGACTTCAATATAGACTTGATACCCTTTGAGTTAGGAAGTTTCGACGTGATTGTGGGAATGGATTGGTTGTCGAAACACGGAGCTGAGATTGTCTGTCGGGACAAAGTAGTACGAATCCCTATGCCAAACGGGGAGGTACTCAGGATTCAAGGAGAACGACCGGGAAGAAACTTAAAGCTTATCTCTTGCATGAAAGCACACCAAAGTTTACGAAAGCAGTGCTACGCCTTCCTGGCCCATGTGGTGAAAAAGAAGGAAGAGGAGAGAAAATTAGTAGATATTCCAGTGGTACGGGGCTACCCAGATGTATTTCCTGATGACTTGTCCGGTTTGCCTCCTCCACGACAAGTGGAATTTCGTATAGAGTTGGTTCCTGGAGCTACACCGGTAGCAAAGACGCCATATCGGTTAGCGCCATCTGAAATGCAAGAGTTACCAGTCAGTTACAGGGAACTACTGGAGAAGGGTTTTATTCAGCCGAGTCACTCACCGTGGGGAGCACCGGTATTATTTGTCAAGAAGAAGGATGGGTCGTTCCGCATGTGTATCGATTACAGTGAGTTGAACAAGTTAACCGTGAAGAATCGATATCCTCTCCCTAGGATCGACGATCTGTTCGACCAGCTGCAAGGAGCTTCATATTTCTCAATGATTGACCTTCATTCTGGATATCATCAACTAAGGGTTTTTGAGGAGGACATACCGAAAACAGCGTTTAGAACTCGTTATGGACACTATGAGTTCTTGGTCATGCCGTTCGGGTTGACTAACGCACCAGCTGTGATTATGGACCTAATGAATCGGGTGTGCAAACCTTACTTGGATAAGTTTGTGATTGTATTCATAGACGATATACTTATCTACTCTTGATCGAAAGAAGATCATGAAGAACACCTTCGGGCAATACTGGAACTGCTACGGGAAGAGAAACTTTTCGCCAAGTTCTCAAAGTGTGAATTTTGTTTGCGAGAAGTGAAGTTTTTGGGTCATGTGGTTAACGAGGATGGGACTCATGTAGATCCCGGCAAGATTGAAGCGGTGAAGAAATGGGATGCACCCCAGACACCTTTAGAAATACGGCAATTCTTAGGATTGGCCGGATACTATCGTCGTTTCATCGCGAATTTTTCAAAGATCGCGTAACCATTAACATTGCTGACTCAGAAAGACAAGAAGTTTGATTGGGGACATGCACAAGAACAAGCGTTCTAAACATTGAAAGAGAAGTTGTGCAACGCATCTATATTGTCCCTCCCAAACGGAACTGATGATTTTGTGGTGTACTGCGATGCTTCACATCAAGGATTGGGATGTGTGCTAATGCAGAAGGATAAGGTTATTGCCTACGCTTCGCGACAACTTAAGGTGCACGAAAAGAACTATACAACTCATGATCTTGAGTTGGGCGCTGTAGTATTTGCACTTAAGATATGGATGCATTGCCTGTATGGAACTAAATGCATCATCTACACAGATCATAAGATCCTCCAACATATCCTGGATCATAAGGAACTTAATATGCGACAGCGACGTTGGGTAGAGCTTCTTAGTGACTACGATTGTGAAATCCGGTATCATCCGCGAAACCACTACGTGCTCGAGCGTTGGGATTGACTATTCACACGAATTTGAAAGCTCAGATCCAAATTGCCCAAAGTGGGGCATTGAAAGAAGAAAACCTTGTGGGAGAAGAATTCCAAGGGTTGGATAAACAAATGAGTTGCAAGGATGATGGTATACAATACTTCATGGATCGTATATGGGTACCTAGATGGGGACGCGAACGTACCTTAGTCATGGATGAAGCCCACAAGACGCGATATTCTATTCATCCTGGTGCACACAAGATGTAACCATGATCTCAAAGATCTGTACTGGTGGCCAGGCATGAAGAAAGACATTGCTATGTACGTCAGCAGATGCTTGACATGCTCGAAAGTTAAAGCTGAACACTAGAAACCATCGGGATTATTACAGCAACCTGAAATTCCCGAGTGGAAATAGGAGAATATGGCTGTGGATTTCATTACCAAACTCCCTAGAACGAGCAACGGGCATGACTCGATATGGGTCATAGTGGATCGGATGATGAAGTCAGCTCATTTCTTGCCGATCCGAGAAGACTACAAAATTGATAAGTTGGCGAGATTGTATATCAAGGAGGTCGTGACAAGATACGGTGTACCGATGTCGATTATATCCGACCGTGACAGCCGATTTACTTCACGATTTTGGCAGACACTACAGAAAGCGATGGGCACTCGATTAGATATGAGTACCGCCTATCACCCTCAGACAGATGGCCAAAGTGAACGAACTATACAAACGCTAGAAGACATGTTGAGGGTGTGTGTAATCGACTTTGGTGGTAGTTGGGATGCTCACCTACCGCTGATTGAGTTCTCTTACAACAACAGTTACCATACAAGCAATGGATGTGCTCCTTTCGAAGCATTGAATGGAAGAAAATGCAGATCAGTCGTTTGTTGGGCCGAGATTGGTGAAAGTCAGCTAACAGGCCCAGAGATAATTCAAGAAACAACCAACAAGATCTTTCAAATCAAAGATAGACTAAAAGCTGCCAGAGACCGCCAAAAGAGCTATGCCGACAGCCGCCGGAAGCCTCTAGAATTCAACATTAGGGATTGGGTTTTACTTAAAGTCTCTCCTTGGAAAGAAATCGTTCGTTTTGGAAAGAAAGGGAAGTTAGCCCCAAGATATGTAGGACCATTCGAGATTACAGAAAGAATCGGTCCAGTGGCTTACCAAATAAGGTTGCCACAAGAACTCAGCGGCGTACATGATACTTTCCACGTGTCAAACCTCAAGAAGTGTTTGGCTGACGAATCCCTTCACGTACCAATTGAGGACATCAAGATTGACGAAAAACTTCATTTTGTCGAGGAACCCTTTGAGATCATGGATCGAAAGGTCAAGTAATTGAGGCGCAGTAGAACAACAATTGTTCGCGTAAGATGGAATTCAAAACGAGGGCCAGAGTTTACATGGGAACGGGAAGATCAGATGAAACTCAAATATCCACATCTATTCGAGGATGACACTCTTGGACCTAACTCCAGCTGAATTTCGGGACGAAATTCTCTCAACTGGGGGATACTGTGACATCCGTCACCTAAATGTTCGTCAATTAACGTGAATTTCATTAACATTTCTTTGATCGTTCATTCCTCATCCTTTATAAACTATTCGTGTGGATATTATACTTGCTTTACCATCTTTATGCTTGTTTTCTTATCGTTAACGTATGCTAACTTTAAAAACTTTTACAATTTTCATCATCGTTATCACTAAATATACCATTTTTATATAATATTATTGTCATTAATAAAACCATTTTTAAGTAACAAATGCCATTAAATATATTTTTATCATTAATATAACAAATCTATTAAAGTCGTTTTCAACCGAAACAAATTTGGGAAACTCGGGGTTTAAGTGTAGGGACTAAATGTGACATTTTGCCAAACTAGGGCTGGGTATAAATACCCCATTTCCATCCCTAGCCACCATTTCATTTCTTCTTCTTCACCTTTCTTCCTCCTCCTTGCACCAAATCCGCCAATTTTCGTCACGTTTTCACCGGCAAGACCTCGGCTATAGCTGAGCCTACTCCTTTCTAGCAGGTAGACGACCTTGGTCGTCCCTTTTCTTGCTTGTTTACGGCTGTCCATTTAGGGTTTCGGGTGTTCGGGGCCAACCCGAACACATGAGGTCGTGTGGGTGCGTGCGATGTCTTTCTGCGTGTTCTTCTTCTTTGGTTGTGTTTGAAATGTGTTTCTGGAAGTCCTTGTGGTGTGAATCCCATGCACGGAGCAGCCGGAGGCTGCTCTGCACTTCAGCAGTCGCGAACATACTGTTCAGACGACTGGGTCGACCATCCGACTGAGCCGTGCGTCTGGGTCAATCATGTGACTGAGTTGTGCGACTGGGTGTGTCGTGCGACTGAGTCGTGCGACTGTGTGTATGTGTGAGATTGAGTCATGCGAGCGAATGAATGTGTGCGATTGAGTCATGCGAGCGAATGAATGTGTGCGATTGTGCGTGTATCGCACGACTGAATGCCAGTCGCACGAATGGAGGTTCAGTCGTACGAATGAAGCTGATTCGTACGAATGAAGGTTGATATGTGTGTATGGATGTTGAGTCGTGCGAATGGGTGCTGTGTCGTAGGACTGAATGCTGAGTCACACGAATGAAGGTTCAATCGTACGAATGAAGCTGATTCGTACGAATGAGGGTTGATTCGTGCGGATGGAATGTTGAGTCATGCGTCTAGTCCTGTCGTGCGACTGAAGTTGTTGTGTGTAAATTTCTTCTGTGTGTGGTGTGTGTATGTCGTGTGATGTTAAGGTGAAATCCACACGGTTGCCATTGCTAATGAAAATGTTAAAGTCAACGCTATCAAACTTACTAATGTTATTCCAAACCAAATCAACTTAAAATTTTACAGTTATCAACAACCGATTTATAACTACTAATATTTACCAAATACTCCTTTAATAACAAAGAAACATTTACACAAATACCATCAACAATGGCGACGATATCTAGTACTTGGATCTACATAAGATCTAATACGTGTGTCTGTTTGTGTGTGTTACACGCGACCCAATCGATACAAGCCGAACCGACCGAACGTTACTATTTACTCTATTCATATCATTAATGCTTAACAATAACTGTCAATAGGTGTTTGACCGTTTTCTGCATACAACATTTGGAAACTTGATCATTCATACTTACCACTTAACAAGTGAGTTTCGTGGCCCCTTTTTATGCTTATACAACATTTCAATCATTTCAAACATGGGGGAAAAGTATGCTCACCCATTTTAAATGTTGTACAATTTACATACTTGGAATCAATGTGTTACTGTTTTGTGAGTACTTATCTGATACATGCTTGAGTTCGCTGTGTGGTACTTTCTTTGCAACTATTTAATTCCAGTTTGGGAACCGACGGATAGGTATTGGTAGTACTACTAGGTTGACACCCCCACCCTTGTTTGTTGGTATACTAGTTAGTACCATCAATGGCCAGGAACGGGCCCTTGGGTGAATATATTCTGACAAGATCTGTGTGTACGTCATTAGGTTTGGTTGCAAAGCTCATTGCCATGTGATTATACTTACTTATAACTGTATTCACGGTATTCCGCAACATTTACTATACAACATCAATTACTTATTTACTATTTAAACCTGCGAGCTCACCAACAATTTTGTTAACCATTTTGAGCATATCTTTTCAGGTGACAATGTTAATTGAAGATCTAGGTGTGCTGTCTTAGTGGAGACCCTAGGATGCATTTTTAAGACTAAACATATTTGACAAACAATCATTTTGAAACATTGTTGTAGTCTGATTAAACATTATCATTCTTTTGATACTTGTTCCCGGGTTGTGGGAATTTACATTACAATTGTTACTACTTTGACTATGTGAACCATTTAACATGTTTATGCTTATGGCTATGTAGTTGTGAATATTGACTAAACACGACACAAGTCTCCACTTGTGTCGGGTGTCGTCATGACACGCTTTATCATCATTTATTATATTGCATCTCTATTGCTTACCATGTGTTAAGACGATCCCGTCTCGTTACATCCCTGTGTTTCCGATTTAAGCGGGGGTGTGACATCAACCCATGTGAATCTAGTGAAATCATCTACTATCACTAAACAATATTGCCTCTTTCCAATGTTCATTACATTGGTTGGACCAAATAGATCCATGTGAAGCAATTTGAGTGGTGTAGTATTCGTATTGATAATTTTGGATTTATGAGACACTCTATGTTGTTTTCCTTTAAAACATCAAGGACAATGATTTGAACAATAAAACTCTTTCTTTGGCAATCCAAAGTCATTTTTCACCAATTTGTTCATGTTCTTCATGTTAGAATGAACAAGTCTTCTATGCCACAAATGTGATTCATCTTCTAATGACTTAGATAGGAGGCATGTTTCAAGTCTTGTGAGTGAAGTGTTGTTCATATTCAAAACATATGTGTTTCCTTTTCTTGATGCTTTAAGAAGGATCCAATCTTCTGGAACTGAAAAACCTGGCTTAAGAATGTAACAATTAGTGTTATCAAATAATGTGGTATAATTTTAATCACAAATTTGAGACACACTTAGTAAATTATATTGCAAATTTTCACAATAGTTTACTTTCTCAAATTTAAGCACACCATTAGTCACCATTCCTTCACCAACTATTTTACCTCCCTTCTTATCCCCACCAAATGCCACATATGAGGCATGTTTATGCTTGAAGTCATGGAGAAGTGAATAGTTTCCTGTCATATGTGTAGGATTCTATGTGCCCAAGACACTTAGAATATTGATGTGGTTAGTACGTTATGATCCAAGTCGGGTTATACCCCAAAAACAAGCTTTGCAAACACAAACGATTATTTAATTGATGATGTGATCATGCAATTGAATAATAACACACCAAATTTAGAAAATTGGTTTTCTAAACAATTATATGTGAAATGGGTCAAATCATAAGGATGATTTGTTGATGGGTTTTAGTAATCACATTGTTATTTAAAAGGGTTTAAATAACATAAGATAATGTAATGTTAGTGATCTTTAATTAAAATGTTTAATTAAAGATTTGGGTATAAAACATATAAGTATGGTTCTTGCACTTGTCACACATTAAAAATCCAAGAGGGTCCATGAACTTTTAATGTGTCAACAAGCATTAAAAATGAGAGAGAATCCAGCCATGTTCAAAACTTTTGGCCACCCCCATGGACCAATGGGGTTCCCTCTTTTTTCCTTGGTAACACACACTATTTATGAAAGAGTGTAGGACTCTCAAACATTACTCACTTCACATGCAAAACACCAAAAGGACTCTCTTTTGTCTCCTAAAGTCCACGGAACAGCAGCAGCAGAAAAGGGTGTTTTTGGAGTTGATCTTGGTGTTGATTCTCCCTAACAAGACACGTTTGCAAGCAAGCTTTGGGTATACAAGCTTGAGGACTTCTTCTCTTGGAGTCTTGGCCGATTTTGCACATCTACATCTTCATCAAATCCACGTTTTGGCAGCCTCTTTTGGAAGCATTGTCTTGAGCTGCTGAAAGGTAGTCATGGCAGCTTGTTAATGACTGTCCATTATGCTTGTTTTTGTGTTTATAGCTTGCTTATTCACATATTAAGATCCTTTGATTTTGGGTTTGCTTTATACATTTATATGGTCACCTAAAGAACATAATTTCCAGCTTATAAGTAAGTTATTATAATGTTGTTATTCCGCTGCGTTTTCAGAAAGTTTAATGGGTTAAACTAAGTTTTATGTTCTTGCAAACCCTTCAATGGCATCAAGAGCCGGTTATGTGGATAACTTGCTTGTTCTTGTTCTTTAAAATCGGTTTTAAAAGATTATAATCAACCTATTAGAGGCTGATTTTGGCTGATTTAGTAAACCCCAAGTCTTTCATAGTTATATCTTTATGCTTATGATTAAACTTTGAAAGATAGAAATGTCAATTGGTTGATATATTTGGATGTTGTTTGTTTGGACAAACAAACCCTAATTTTCAGTTTATGTTGGCTGAAAATTTGGGTTTGATGGGGTTTATTTAGTTTGTTGAATGATGTTTATGATTGTTCTCTTGATAGTGCATAACCTAGCTTTTGGCCTTGTGTTGTTTGGATGATTGGAATGGTTGTTTTATTCATTCAATTGGGTTGTAATATTTATGTTTATTATTTGGGTTGTAATTATTTATTTATTTGGTTATGTAATTAATAGATTAGGTGCATTTCTTTTATTAGAAAAATGTATTAGGACACAATTTTTGTAAAAGGAAGATGCACAAGATCCAAAGATGGACATCAAAGACATGGAACTTGAAGCATATGGATGCAAGTTCAAGTGGGGGTCTATGATGACCTCAATTTTGTGTTGATTTCAACCCTTAGGAAAGACCAAATGACAAAACTTGTGATGGCAAACAAGTGTGGTCACAATAGTAGCTAAGGTTATGCACATTATGGTTGTTTATATTATGCTTGTTTGATTGTTGTTTTATGAATGATTGTATGATATTTGGATGTGATTACCAATCTCAATAAAATGATCTTAACAAGCTAATATAAAATGGTTCTTAATCATTAAGTGTTAATAAATGGTTATCAAAAGGATTAATGATTTTATAATAAAATGGGTTTTATTAAAAGAACCATAGGGTATCTTGTATTTGAATGCATGCAAATACAAGTACATAGAGTTTTCTAAACTAGAATTATGAAATCTCTAAACTTTTGACCAACAAGTTTAACACCGTCCTTTTGCACAACACTTGAGTCATTCGGAAACTCTTAATGGGATAAAGGTCACCTAACCATTTAGAGGGAACTTGTGATTTAAGGTGGGGATACCACATTGGTGGGATAAAGGTCACCTAACCACTTATGTGGGTAAACTCACACGTGTGTGCAAGTAGGGTAACTTGATTTGCAAACCATGTTAAATGGATCACCTAAATATGGTTTCCAAATGGTGTTGATGGGATTAACATGCCGACTTTACATATGATGTTTAAAGTCGATCCCATACCTCTAGAAGTTGCAAATGGTTGTAACCGTCAATCGTTGACCACCTTATTAATTTAAATCGTGGGATAAAGGTCACCTAACCACAATTTAAATATAATGTTGGGTTCTAGATTTTAATATAAAAATGACCTTAAAAGGCATTAATTATTAAAAATAGCAATATCGAAAATACTAAATAGACCTTTGTTAAATTTTGTAGATGGCCACCAATAATGACAATCATGATAACTCATCCGCGTCCAACCAATCATTACGAGCGATCCTCCAAAAGGAGCGTCTAAATCATAATAATTTCATTGATTGGTATCGAAACTTGAGAATCGTTCTCAAGCAAGAGAGACGATCATATGTTTTAGACGACCCTATCCCCGATCAACCTACTGAGGATGATGAGGAGGCCTTCAACGATTGGTTGAAGTACACTGAGGACTCCGTCCAAGTGTCTTGTCTCATGCTAGCGAGCATGACTCCGGATCTCCAAAAGGAGTATGAACATCACGGAGCTTATGACATGATAACCCAGCTGAAGGAAACGTTCCAACAGCAAGCAATGGTTGAGCGCTTTGAAACGGTTCGAGCACTCCATGCATGTCGTATGGACGACAACCAATCTGTTTCATCTTATGTACTTAAGATGAAAAGTCATATTGACCGCCTCGAGAGGCTTAATTGTCCCGTCTCGAAGGAATTGGCCACGGATTTGATCCTCAATGGCCTTACCAAGAAGTTTGAGAGATTTGTGTTGAATTACAACATGAATGCATGGGACAAGAGCATTGGTGAGCTTCACTGAATGCTTAAAACGGCCGAGGCGGCCATGGGTAAAAGGGTTTTACCCGTTCTCACCATCAATGAACGTGGGAACAAGAAAAGGCCTCTTCCCGCACCCAAGGCAAAGGTTGCCAAGGGTAAAGGACCCGTATGGGGAAAAGGGAAAGGAGTGGCAAGGGTGCCACCCAAACCACAAGAGAAGAAGCAAAAGGTTGCTACTAATGACCCATGCTTCAAGTGTGGGGAGATTGGACATTAGGCAAGGAATTGTCCTGTCCATCTCCAAGAGTTGAAAGCCAAGAGGGATGCCGGGCAGACCTCAGGTACAATATACATGATTCATATTGATCTTAATGTTACATCTTCTAACACATGGGTATTGGATACCGGATGTGGAACTCATATTTGCAATTTGTTGCAGGGGTTCACAAGAAGTAGGGACTTCAATCAAGAGGATGTTAGTCTCTTCATGGGCAATGGAACCAAAGTCCAAGTTGAAGCTCGTGGGGACTACATCCTAAAACTTCCAAGTGGCTTGGATGTTATTTTGAAGAATGTTTTGTATGCTCCTAGTCTGACTAGGAACATTATTTCTGTATCCTAATTAAGACTTTATGATTATGTATTATCTTTTATTGAAATTATATTCATGTTTCTTTAAATGATATGTTCTATTTTAAAGCTATTCCCATTAATGGTATATATGAATTGGTTCATGAAAATACTTTAAATAGTTCATTGTACCAAACTAACATCAAGAAACTCAAGTTGGATTTGAGTGATACCTATCTTTGGCATTGTCATCTTGGTCATATAAACAAGAAAAGAATTCAAACACTACAAAAGAATGGTCTTTTAAAAACAAGTGAATGTGATTCATTTGATGTGTGTGAATCTTGTTTACAAGGTAAAATGACTAAGGCATCCTTTAGTGGAACTAACGAAAGGGCAAAAGATTTATTAGGAATCATACATTCGGATGTATGTAGTCCTTTTAAGCCAATGACTAGGAATGGTGAAAGATACTTCATTACCTTTACCGACGATTATAGTCGCTATGGGTATGTGTACTTATTAAGGCACAAAGATGAAGCTTTTGAAATGTTCAAAATCTTCAAGAATGAAGTGGAAAATCAACTCAACAAGTCAATTAAAGTTCTCTATACCGATAGAGGAGGTGAATACCTAAGTGATGCTTTTCAAGATCATCTTAGGAGTTGTGGGATTGTCTCACAACTCACTCCACCTGGAACACCACAACACAATGGTGTGTCTGAGAGGAGGAATCGAACCTTATTGGATATGGTCCGATCTATGATGGCTAGAAGCACATTACCTCTATCATTTTGGGGTTTCGCTTTGCTCTCCGCGACCCGTATTCTAAATATGGCCCCAACCAAAAAGGTGGAAAGGACACCTTTTGAGATATGGCATGGAAGAGTTCCATCCCTATCATACTTAAGGGTCTGGGGTTGTGAGGCTTATGTTAAGACTCCCACCCCAAACAAATTGGAAATCCGATCCACCAAGTGTATCTTTATTGGATATCCTAGAGATTCTATGGGATATTATTTCTATGATCCACTTGAACAAAAGGTGTTTGTTGCCAGAAAGGGTGAGTTCTTAGAAGCAAAGTTCCTTATGGAAGGAACTAGCAGTAGAACAGTGGATCTTGAGAAGGATCAAGAACCACAACCCGATGCACGTTTGGTTGAAACTAGCACTCAACATGAGGATGTTGAGGATGATCAAATGGTTGATCAATACACACAAAACGTTCGCAGAAGTGGTAGAACTAGTAATCCACCTGAAAGATACAGATTTTTCATGGACGGATGCTATGTGGTAGATTCAGATGAACCAACCACATACTATGATGCAGTGTCCAATTTGGATTGTGACAAATGGCTTGAGGCCATGAACGTTGAGATGCAATCCATGTATGACAATCAAGTTTGGGAACTTGTTGTACCACCTCTTAATTCCAAGGTAGTTGGAAGTAAGTGGGTTTTCAAGAAGAAAACCGATATGCATGGAAACTTGGATACTTATAAAGCTAGACTTGTAGCAAAGGGTTTCACTCAAATTCAAGGGGTTGATTATGATGAAACCTTCTCACCTGTTGCGATGCTAAAGTCTATAAGGATATTGTTTGCCATAGCTGCTCATTATGATTATGAGATTTGGCAAATGGATGTCAAAACCGCTTTCCTAAATGGATATCTTTAGGAAGATGTCTATATGGTTCAGCCGAAGGTTTTGTCGATCCAAAACATCCTAATAAAGTATGCAAGTTAAAGAAATCAATCTATGGATTGAAACAAGCATCGAGAAGCTGGAATCACCGTTTTGATGAGGAAGTAAAGAAATTTGGCTTCATCAAAAACGCTGATGAGGCTTGTGTGTATAAGAAGGCTAGTGGGAGCACAGTAACTTTCCTAGTATTGTATGTTGATGACATACTACTATTTGGAAATGACATTCCAACCTTGGAAGGTGTAAAAAACTGGCTTGGAAGTTGTTTTTCCATCAAGGATCTTGGTGAAGCCGCCTATATTCTGGGAATAAAGATCTATAGGGATAGATCAAGGCGGTTGATTGGTTTGAATCAAAGTGCATACATTGATAAGATCTTGAAAAGGTTCAAGATGGAGAACTCTAAGAAAGGTACCGTACGTATTCAAAGAGGAACGATATTGAGTACGACTCAATGTCCTAGCTCAAGGGATGAGCAAGATAAAATGAAGGCAATCCCATACGCATCTGCTATTGGATCCGTCATGTATGCAATGATATGCACTCGACCGGACATGTCATGCGCCTTAAGCATGACAAGTCGTTACTAGCAAAATCCTGGAAACAGTCATTGGATGGCTGTTAAGAACATACTTAAGTACCTAAGGAGGACAAGAGATATGTTCCTAATCTATGGATCTGGTGATGAGGATCTCGTTGTAAAAGGTTACACGGATGCGAGTTTCCAAACCGATCGTGATGATTCTCGGTCACAATCGGGATATATTTTCATTCTGAATGGAGGAGCGGTCTCTTGGAAGAGCTCCAAACAGGATGTGGTGGCTCAATCAACTACAGAATCAGAATATGTCGCCGCCTCATTGGCAGCTCAAGAAGCTGTATGGTTGAAGAAATTCATTGCCGATCTAGGGGTTGTCCCTTCCATTCAGGAACCCCTAGAGATGTTTTGTGATAACGAAGGTGTGATTGCTCAAATCAAGGAACCTCGTGCTCATCAAAAGACTAGGCACATTGAGCGGAGATTCAACTACATACGAGATGAAGTTGAAAGGGAAAGATATGTATTCGCAAAGTTCACACGGATCAAAACAATGCGGATCCTCTCACGAAGCTCCTTGAAAAGGCAAAGCATGAAGGTCATACTTGTGCCATGGGACTTCGATATTCTAGTGATTGGATTTGATCTATAAACTTTATATTTGGATATGTGGAACTCTTTATTATTTGAATAAAATTATTTGGTTATAATGTTTCAATTAATGTTCCAATTTAGCATGTTTAATCAATGAGTAAATTGTTTACTCTAAATATCCGTAGTCGTTCATACTTGTGGGAACAAGTGTGAGGGTAAGATTATTATGAACTTGGATTGGTTGATATTCATAAGGATGAATATAGAGCAATGGGTTGCTACCAAGGTTCATAGATATTTGTGGGATACAAATATTGGACTAACCCGCATCTCAAATTCTACTACATGGAATCTTATTGATTGATCATAAGTAAATTTGAGTAAAGGCGAATATCATTTGGTATCCTCCGACCTGAGATACATATTGGGTTTTGATATTCACCAAGTATTATACCTTGAGCTTATTCTTCACTGTCCTGAAATAGTGGACATCACATAAGGGTATGTTCAGGTATGACACGAGGTGTTTGTGAGAAACGTATGTAGTCAAGATGGAATTTGTTCCTCTTATTCGTAGAGAGTTAGATGTCTAAGGCCTGATAAGTTAAATCAACAAGGAATGATCATTCTGTGTTCTTGGATTTAACATGACATCTGTAACAAAAGGATAGATGATTAATTCACCTAAATCATTTCAAGTAGGATACTTGAATGGGATGATGTTATTGAATGGCTATAACTCATGCGTATTAAGGGTAGTAAACCGTTGTTAGGCGGTATTTACTACTTGCATCAATCTTCTATGAATCTTGGGCAAGTGGGAGATTGTAGGATTCTATGTACCCAAGACACTTAGAATATTGATGTGGTTAGTACGTTATGATCCAAGTCGGGTTATACCCCAAAAACAAGCTTTGCAAACACAAACGATTATTTAATTGATGATGTGATCATGCAATTGAATAATAACACACCAAATTTAGAAAATTGGTTTTCTAAACAATTATATGTGAAATGGGTCAAATCATAAGGATGATTTGTTGATGGGTTTTATTAATCACATTATTATTTAAAAGGGTTTAAATAACATAAGATAATATAATGTTAGTGATCTTTAATTAAAATGTTTAATTAAAGATTAGGGTATAAAACATATAAGTATGGTTCTTGCACTTGTCACACATTAAAAATCCAAGAGGGTCCATGAACTTTTAATGTGTCAACAAGCATTAAAAATGAGAGGGAATCTAGCCATGTTCAAAACTTTTGGCCACCCCCATGGACCAATGGGGTTCCCTCTTTTTTCCTTGGTAACACACACTCTTTATGAAAGAGTGTAGGACTCTCAAACATTACTCACTTCACATGCAAAACACCAAAAGGACTCTCTTTTCTCTCCTAAAGTCCACGGAACAGCAGCAGCAGAAAAGGATGTTTTTGGAGTTGATCTTGGTGTTGATTCTCCCTAACAAGACACGTTGCAAGCAAGATTTGGGTATACAAGCTTGAGGACTTCTTCTCTTGGAGTCTTGGCCGATTTTGCACATCTACATCTTCATCAAATCCACGTTTTGGCAGCCTCTTTTGGAACCATTGTCTTGAGCTGCTGAAAGGTAGTCATGGCAGCTTGTTAATGACTGTCCATTATGCTTGTTTTTGTGTTCATAGCTTGCTTATTCACATATTAAGATCCTTTGATTTTGGGTTTGCTTTATACATTTATATGGTCACCTAAAGAACATAATTTTCAGCTTATAAGTAAGTTATTATAATGTTGTTATTCCGCTGCGTTTTCAGAAAGTTTAATGGGTTAAACTAAGTTTTATGTTCTTGCAAACCCTTCAATATGCCTGAAACAACCACTGTCAACATACCACTTGTTGTCAGCTCTCCAAGATTGTTCCTGCACACAGAGAGAAATCAGTTAGAATTGACAATCCAAGCATTAATGATCTTTGGTTTGCCAGCAGTGTACAAAATTGTTACTCCTTCCTGAATAAGTCTTGAAGTTTCAGTATTAATTTTAGTTTTATTTGATTCATTCTGAGTTGTTTCAGGTGAGAATGATTATGTTGAAGATGAGGTTGTTGAACTAGGTCTTGGTTTCTAAATCCCTTCTTCATTCACCTTATTTTTGTTGGTTTGATGCTTTGATTTTGATTATGAATCTTGATTGTTGAAAGTTTCATAATTTTTTTGATTTCGAATGAGGTACATGAGTTCCTTGTTCTAAATTATCAAAGAAAGCATCATCAACATTTGTTTCTTTTTCCGTCAAGCAAACCCTTTTGTGAGGTGTTTTTGATTGCTGAAATGCTATTCTTTTCTTTAAAGGTTGAACATCAGTGGATGTTTTCTCCTTTGGTTTTGGCTTTTGTTTTTTGTTGTTGCTTCTTAGTTTTTGAATCTTTTTCACAATCAGTAGATTGAGTGTCTGATTTCGCTTTATTATATTGTTTCTTCTTTGTGCTTTTTGTCTTGTTCTTTTTGTTGAAATAACATTCCTGAGTTGAATGATTATTTTTGTTACAAATAGCACAATGTTTGTTGAAGTAGCAGTCAGATGTCATGTGATTGTTCATATTGCAATTAGAACAAAAACTACTGAAGTAAAAATCTTTAGTATTGTGGTCCTTCATAGCACACCATTTGCAATACATTTCCTCTGATTCTTTGTTGGAATCAATTACTTTCTTCTTCTTTATCAACTTTTGAGGCTTTGCATCCTTCTCCAATTTTGCAGTTGCAGTTGATTTATCATTTTTCAGCTTTTGAGGCTTTGATTTGTTTGCTGCTGATTTTGCCTTCCGCAGATCATCTACTGAATAAGTAGATTTGGTTTTCCGCATATCTCCTATTGAAGAAGGTTTCTTCTGCTGGTTAAGATCTGCTGATTGTTTCTTCTTTCCTTTTTCTACGGAAGATGTGTGTACATCCTCAGTAGATACACACTTTTCAATTTCTTCATTTGAAGGTTTTTGTTGTTGATGATGTTCTTGCAGACCTTCATGTAGCTGAGCTATTCTCTTGCAAATAGTCTTCAACATGTTTCTTTGTTTTGGAGGATATGGCAACTTTGTTTCTTCAAGAACTTTGGGAATGATTGTTTCAAAAGTAACATTCTTACCAAGGTCCAGTTGATCATCATCATGTTCATCAGAATCATCCAAGTCATCACACTCATCAAAGTCAAATTCTGAGTCATTTTGTTTAATATTTCTGATTCAGAAGACTCAGCTTCATTCACCTCAGTTTCATTATGATTAACTTGTTGATTAGAGTTTGTTTCAAACTTGGTGCTTGGCATAAAATGATTTGATAAGTTATTTGTCATTGATTCAGGTAAAGGCGAGTAATTATTGTTTATAGGAGGTGCAACAGCATTATATCCCAACCCATACCTGTTTATTTCTCCTAAAATATTGTTTGGCTCTATAAGCAATCATTGCCATTTTCCATTGTAGATCCATCTCCTCTATTACATCTGGATGTAGTTCTTCCAAGTCTTGCTGGCAAATGTTAGAAGATGTTAAGGAGCTTCTCAGGTAAGCTTGAAAACTTGAACTGAAAGAAGCAAAGGCTGCATTTTGTTCTTCAGAGTCTAGAATGATAGTGATGGGCTCTGTTTGGTTGTTATTTGATGAAGACTTTGCTGATGATGTAGATGTATATCTTCTATCATCAGTTCTTCCTTTTTCTTTTCTTGACTTACTTTGAGATGATTTCATTGAAGGCTTTGATGCATAGAAACTTACTTCCTCTTCATCTTCACTCAAAATACGAGAGTTATCACCATCATTGTTGGAAATGAAGGCACTTCCAGCACTTTTTATTTCTTTAAAGTGATAGGGTGAGACATGTGTTCTCACACTCTTGTTTCTTGATTTTCATCCATTTCAAGAGCCTTAACTTTAGCTACCAATGTATCTAAACGAGTTGCTTTAAGGTCAATGGTGTTCTTGAACATGGACACAGTTTGCTTCCAACTTTTAGGCACAGTATGGAGCATCTTTTTGTTTAATTCCTCATTTGTATATTTCAACTCCAAGATATTCATCTCAGTTACAAGTTGCATAAATCTATGGAGTTGTTGAGGAATTGATTCACCCTCAATATGATGAAAGGTTTCATATTGTGAACGAAAGGTGTCCTTCCTAATGCTTCGGAATTCATCACTCCCTTCATACAGTGTATGAAGTATCTTTCACAAGGAATTTGCTGATTTATAATTCTCACACCTAATTAATATTTCTTCAGGTAAAGCCATACTAAGCAAGTTGTATGCTTTAATATCATCTTTGACCTTCTTAATATCATCAGGTGACAGATCCTTTGTACTTATGGGTTGATTATTCATTATAATCCGGCCCAAGAGTGGGTGGAATGTAAGGACCTTTAGTTATTGACACCCATAAGTCAGAATCTGTATAATTTACATCATTCCTGAACTTGATTTTCCAGGATTTAAAATCTGCTTTTGTTTCCAACTTTGGAGGTTGGTATGATGATCCACCAAAGTTACTCATGTTTAGTTAAAGTCTAAGATTTTAACTATTGCGGAGTATCTTATAGGTAATAAACTAATTAGTGACAAAACTTAATCAACAGAAATTAAGCAATTGTGGTCACAAATCAGTCAATCTTTAATGATAATTAATTATCAAATCAAGGATTTTGTTAATGTATTTGTTCCAATACACTTGAACAATTGATGAACGTCAATCAATAACCCAGATCTACTATTCAATTTATTTGAATATTGATCTAAGTTATTCAAGCAATGAAACAGTACATGCTGAAAGACAATTCACTGTATTAATTGATTCACACAAAAACAATTTGCTTAAAAACAGTAGATCTAATCAGCAAAAACTGACAAATCTAGTCAAACAAGCAAACAATTAAACACTATTAACACTGATAGATCAATCGATCTTGATCAATGAGCACTTGGCTCTGATACCATCTGTGAATCCAAGGATCGCAATCAGGAATTATCAGTGTTAATACGGAATCAAGTTAATATTTACGGAATCAACATTAACATTGTTTAATTGTTTAATAAATAAATATCAAATATAATGAATAATAATTATGATGAACACAGTGATATGAACACAATTAATAAGCAAACATGATTTGATTCAAAAGTATTTCATTAAAATTGATTAATGATTACAAATGAATAAATAATTAATGATATAAATAATAAATGCTTCAAATGTGTTGATGTTGATGTGACAGCTGCTAGGGTTTATGTTTGTGTGAATTGATGTGATGTTTGGGTTTACTGTTTTGTTGCTCGTGTGTTTGTGTTCGTGTTTGATGTGAAACCTAGGATCCATATTTATAGGCACATGTGTTTCAGTTAAAGAAACACCGATCTCTTGGGATTTGAAATTGTCATGTTGACTTGTAACACTTGTATTATTTAAATACAAGTGTTTAAACTCCGCAGCTTAACAGGTCTTCCAGGGGTAATTTATTTTTTCGAAGGTACTTTGTCTTCCGAAGGTATTTGATCATCCTCAGGAGTACTCACTTGAACTGTTTGATTGAGTTCACTTGAACTCTAGAGCTGATTGTTCATCCGCAGAGGATCTTCGGATGTTTGTTACTTATAAGAAACATATCTACAGAAGAACAAAATGTTCATCCGTAGATGTTTCTTACACTTAGTCAATTTCAGTAGTTGACCAAGTATTAGGTGTGTACCTGCAATCATACACAAATCAACACACATATGGGTTAACCTATATCATAATGCATACATCAAAATAATGAATTATAATCATTAATTACAAGTATTGATTAAAGTTCTAAGCCTATTCAAAATGATCTAGATCTATTGTTCCTAGATCTAACAATACTTTATTTGATTGTATGACTATGTTTGTCGTGGAATTGACCAAATGCGACTCAAGTCTCCATTTGTGTCGGGTGACATCATGAAACGTTGACTTTTATCATTTATTGCATATCTATTAAATAACAATGTGTTATAACGATCCCGTCCGTTATATCCTCATGTTTCCTCTATAAGCGGGGGTGTGACATTAGCCATAGATTAATTATGAAGACCGGTTTTGCGAATAAAAGTTGATCTTATGTTTTTCAACCGTGTATGACAATCACAATTACAAATCATAGAGTTATAACTTCCTGTTCAAATGTAGATGCTACCCATCAAAAGTTTTCCCAAGAGTATCAAAACATTAACATAATATAAATCACACCATTAGTTCGTCACAAATTACATAAGTTTCATCCAATTAGGATGATAATAAGAGTTTAGCTCATAATGAGCTTGAACATAACAACAATAACATAGAAGAGAGATATGAAATCATCGGTGGAATGGAACAATCAAACCAGTGATCCACAATGGATGATGTTTAGACAATCCAGAGCTTCTTACAAGTGTTGTATGCACCTCCCGAGCCTCCAAATGGTCTTGAAGGCTTGATTCCCGAGACAATTTTGCAGAGTAACTCTCCTTCCAAAGCTTGCCAAAATGGTAAACTTAGGCCTATTTATAGGCTTTCTGGAGTGTTTAAGCACGGCCTTGTGCCTAAAAGGCACAACCCTATGCCTAAAAGGCATGACCTCGTGCCTGTACAATCATTACGAAAGTTGGTCAGCTCATACATGCAACTGATGTCGGGCACGGCCTCGTGCTAAATGGGGCACGACCCCATGCCTTATGCAGTACAACCATGTGATTACTTTTAAGGGACAATACTTTTTGTCCTGTCAGATTTCCAAACATGGTGTGTGTGCCAAATTGAGCATGGCGTTGTGTTTCAGGCAAGGCATGGGGGCGTGCTTAATGAGGCACGACTCCATGCTTGGACTCCAAAGCTCGGACTTCTTCAATTTCTTGTCAAATATGCTCCTTGTGTCCATCTTGCCCTTTTTAACACCTGAAAACACAATTTAACAATTTTAAGTATATAATCATCATTTTATGGGAGATATTAAGAAAAATTTTATGTGCTTTTGATAGGATTTTTATGTATAATTTATAGCACATCAGTCCCAAACTTGTGTAATGGTAGTGCAAGAAGCAAATAAACATGTTGGTTTCTAGTGCAGAGGCTGAATACATTACAACATTTGCTTGTTGTTCACAATTTATTGGGTTCAATAATAGAATAGACTAAAGCTTACTAAATCACAATCACTGACGACTAAAGATCTCGCTATACAAGTTTAGAGACGAAGTTGATCACAACAATACACACAACAGAACAAGACATAAAAAAAAGTTAAAATTAGGTCATGATGTAGCAATAGTATAAAGCAAACCCACTAGTGAAAATAGTGGTGTGTGTGTGTTTTCTACGGTGTGAATTACCACCCAAGGAGAATTCCTTATTTGGGTGGGTTTGATCTTCCATCATCTATGACTTTCATTATAACTTGTTTATCAAGATCAATGAAATCAAAACAGTAAACATCATCCCTCTCTTTGTTCTTTGATTCACACACATACACATATCTTAATTTTGAATCTAAAATATTGATTCAGCAAAATGGTATCAGAGCTGTTGGTTGCTCAATTCATCTAGTTTTTAGATCTGAATTTCAACTTTAATGATGCCAAGAACAAAGAACACAACAACAAGAAAAAATGAAGAACAAGTTAATATTCATCAAAACCTTCATCTCCTCATCAACAAAATTCAATAAAAATCAACATATCTTATCAATTGCTATGAATTGAAGATGATACACTAGTTTACTGATTATACACTCAAGAATCGATGCAATTGAACAAGATTATCTTCAAAAGAAGACCAAGATATTCGAGCTACTATTCCTCGAACAACAACAAAATCTGATGGGTTTCAAGCTAATCAACGTTAAGATCATATTAATGATTCATAGTTTAAGATGATTCATCGTTAATTTATATTGAGATATTAACTGATTTGCTTGATAAAACTTCATTTAGAATTGCTCGACAACAAGCAAACCCGTATTCACATTTTTTAGACAAAGGTTATTGAGGCTACATTGTATTCAAACAAGAGAAATGCTGATGACATGATCTAATGCCGATGTGTCCATAAAACAAATGCGGCTAAGCAAACAAACAAATACGAATGCATTGGTTACAAATGCGGATGACTTGTTTGTATTAACTAATGCGGCTGCTTCATTTTATCAAAGAAAACCTACTACAAGTTGAACAAAACAAATCCGTATAGAACCATACAAATGCGGATGGCACCAAACAAATACGGATGGCACCATATAAAAGTGGATGTGTTGTAAGCTAATGTAGCTTTATTAAATTACAAATGTGTAACAAATGAGACTAATTTAGTGAACAAATGCTGATGATTTACTCACCTAATGCGATTGAGTTAACTTCAAATGCAATTCCTTTAACAATAAATGATGATGAATAGATGATTAAATGACAACAATAAATAATAAACAAACAATATCATGAATGCAGACAAATGCAACCAACATGCACATCCATTTTGTGCATTCAACAAAAAGAAAAAAAAAGAACATAAATCAACTTTGGTTACAAAACCGCTGCCTGATAAAGGAATTTGTTCAACTATCAAAAACTCTCTCTAAAGTTCAGGACATTACGACCAAAGATAATCTTTAACACCCATGTCTGACTACTAAGCGGAACAGTTAGACAAACTTTTTTCAAGGGGACCGATGGTTATCCAAAGAATGTCATATTATGAAGTCATTTTAGAAATATGAAAGAGTTGAAATGTTTTCAAGAGTGATTTATGTTCCTTGTACAATTTAATCTGAGGGGGAGAACAATAGTGAATTGTATCATAACATCACTTGATAAAGAAGACATGTAATGGAGAAGATTTTCAAGTTTCAAGTTTCAAGTTTCAAGTTTGGCAAGCATAAGTTTAGGGAGAGTATTGTTATGTTCAACGGTAGAATAAAAGGAAGCTTACCAAATTATAATAATTGACGATTGATGTTAGATCTAGTCTTAATAGGTCTATATTCATTGTATAGGCTTAGAACTTTAATCATCTTATATAATAAACTCTTGTACATATTTCTTTGCTTGTTCGCAATGAATGTATAGGTTAACCCAATATGTGTTGATTTATATGTGTGATTTCAGGAATAACGTTATACTTAGTCAATTTTTTAAATTGACTAAGTGTAAGAACTATCTTGAAACATCAAGGAATTATGCATCCGAGGATCTTTTCTACGGAAGAACAACTTACTTCGAATGAAGTCCCAAGTGACAGACTTCTACGGAAGACCAAAGTCCTACGGATGGCTAAACTCCTAGTGAAGAACAAAAATCCTATGGAAGACTCAAGTTCTACGGAAGACCAAAACACTTGCATGTACTACTCCCAAGTATATCAAGTCATCAAGTCAAACACTAAAGTAAGGTCATAAAGTCAACTTTTATGGACGACTTTACTTTAGTTAGAGAATGTCACATCAAGACATTTTTTGAGTAACTTTCTTACCACGATAAGAAAGTTACTGTTACCCTAATAGTAATTCACTCAGCCTATAAATACAAGGCCTCGGTGCACACTTTTAGGCATCCTTTATTCTTTTAATCCTTAAAACCAAAATCACAAAAAACCCTAGCAGCAACTACAACAATACACACGAAATCATCATTAGAACCTTAGCAATCAACAATATCAATCATTATTTGTTCAATTGTAATCACTAATCAATGATAATGGAAAATTTTTGAATCAAACGTGCTTGTTCATTCATTATGTTCATTTGTTTTACATTTATCGGAATTGTTCTTTGTTAATACATATTATAATTGTTAATTCATCAGCAATGAATTAAACAACAAGTAGTGATAATTCCGCAATCACTATTCGTGCAATCTAACCTAATAATTCCTATTTCGATCCTTGGATTCATAGGTGGAATAAGAGCCTCGTGCTCATTGATCTAGATCAATTGATCCATCAGTGTTAGATTTGTTTAATTGTTTGATCATATCATTAGATCTATCAGATTTCTGATTAGATCTATTTATTTTGAGTAAATTGCTTTAGGGTGTTCATAACGACTTGAGAGTTCATAACTCAGATTCAAGAGTGTTATTGAATGAACTAATAAACATACCAGTTGACTTAAGCTAATCGATAGATAACAAAGGAATTCTACCCAACAATTTGGTTTAATCAATTTAACAACATCCAACCCTGATTTATTGTTCGACGAGCACTATTCCATTGCTCGATTAACATTAATCTACGTCAACATCGCTTTGATTTGTACATCTGTATTATTGTTCAATAATCAATGATTGTTAAAACAAATTTGAACGAAACTTATCATCAATCATCCTTGATTTCATATCAGTTGAGAATTTATCAAGAGGATTAGCTAATTTTGATTTTAACGACTTAATTAGCAGATAATTTAGAGTTTGTCATTAATTAGATCATTTGAAAGGAATTTATGTTTTAGTTAACAATTATCACATTGACTAAGATGAGTAATTCACAAGTTAGATCAGCTTACCAACCTCCAATGTTGGAAAACAAAGTTGATTTCAAAAAATGGAAAATCAGGTTCAAGGATCATGTAAATTACACTGATTCTGATTTATGGATGTCCATTACTGAAGGTCCTTATCTTCCACCAACCCTTGGACCTGATTACAAGGATAGTAATCAACCCATAAGTCTGAAAGATCTATCACTTGAGGATGCAAAGAAGGTCAAAATTGACATTAGAGCGTATAGTATGCTTACTATGGCCTTGCCTAAAGATCTCTTAATCAGGTGTGAAAATTACAAAATAGCAAACTCCTTATGGAAGATTCTTCACACTCTTTGTGAAGGAAGTGATGAAATTAGAAGCATTAGGAAGGATACACTTCGCTCATAATATGAAACTTTCCATCATATTGAGGGTGAATCCGTTCCTCAACAAGTTCATAGATTCATGCAGTTGGTGACTGAGATGAACATTTTGGAGTTGAAATACACCAATAAGGAGTTCTACAAGAAGATGCTCCGTACTTTACTTGAAAGTTGGACACAAATATCCATGTTCAATAATACCCTTGATCTTTAAGACATCATATTGAGGGTGTAAAAACACCATTGCTCGCTACAAATTCAAGGAAACTAAAGGTGTTGGAAGTGCTTTTATTTCCAGTCATGATGATGAAAGCTCTTGTGCTTTGAGTGATGATGAAGAAGAAGTTGGTTTTTATGGTTCAAAGCCATCTAAGTCAAACACTCAAAGCAATTCATCAAGGAAACAAAGAGGAAGACATGATGAGAGAAAAAGCCCACCTGCCTCATCAACAAAGGCATCCTCATCAAACAAAAACAACAACCAAATAGAACCAATTGCTGTGGTTCTAGACTCAAAAGAACAGAAGGCACCTTTTGTAGCATTCAGTTCAAGCTTTAAAGCTTATCTGGCTAGCACATTGACACTTGCACACATTTGTCAGCAAGATCTTGAGGAACTACATCCAGATGAAGTAGAAGAGATGGATCTGCAATGGAAAATGGCCATGATTGCTTACACATCCAAAATGTATCTGAGAAGAAACAAAGGCTTGGCAGCTGCAGGTAGAACAATAAAGAGTAGTGTTGATAAGTCAGAAGTGAGATGCTTCAAATGCAATTTGTATGGGCATTTCTCAAGGGAGTTTAATCAACAATCAACAACTGATATGAGACAAACTCAACAACACCAGTCTCAACAATATCAATAACATCAACATTTAGCAAGTCAAAGAACCTTCAAGCAGCCACAACTTACAAACTGATCCTCACCAGCAAGTTCATTAGCAGGAACAAGCAAAACCAAGGAAAATGGGTTGATCATTCTGCATGATGGAACATGTGATTGGAGCATGTATGAGAAGTAGGTGTTGAAAGAAATCAAGCATTGATGGCCAACATGGAGAACAAAGTCCCACCTATGGCTAGAGAGGTAAAGGGCAGATTGTGTTTATCAATTTGTGTTGAAGAGGTAGAGGGATATAGAGTCCATGCTCAATATCTGGCTAACAAAGTGAAAGAGACAATGGTTTTGAATGAATCTCATGTAAGATACATAGATTATATCAAATTAAAATCACCTCTATATAATAGGATTTAGACAAACCTGTTTCTGAAAATTACAATTTAAAAGCCGAAGTTGAGCATCTGACCACCTCTTTAACAAAATCCATGTCTGATCATACATCAACTGAAGTAAAACTTCAAAAGTTTCAATTATCATCTCAGCAATATGAGAAACTATTGAATTATCATATTTAATCAAAAAATAGGTATGGGTTGGGACTTTACCTGAGTCTATGATTAATAGTCTATCAAATAATTTTGTGCCAAGCACCAAATTGAACCAAAAACTGAATTTTATCAATTGGTAAATGATTGTGATAATGAGGTGATTTAAAGTGAGTCATCTGAATCCGAAGTTTTAAAACAAAATGACACAGAATTGCACTTTGATGAGTGTGATTACTTGGATGATTCTAAAGAACATGATGAGCAAAGTGTTGATGGTTAGGGTAAAGGAAAGAATGTTTCATTTGAACCCATCATGCCTAAAGTTCTTGAAGAGATCAAGCTTCCTTATCCTCCAAAGCAAGGAAAAATGCTGAAGAAGTTTTACAAGAGGATAGCTTAGTTGAATGAAGGACTTCATGAGCTCAACAAACAGCAAAAATCCCCATCAACAACAGCTGAAACTGGTGTTAAAGTCAAAACCTTATAAAAGGAAAAGAAAGCACCATCAAGTGAACTTCTATGGAAGAAGCAACATGTTGATTTATCAACATCCGTAGAAGATCTACGGAAGAAAAAATCAACCACAATAATCAACATCAAGAAGAAATCCAACCAACAGAAAGATGGGAATCCTAAGCAAAAGAAATCATTTGCTGCTAAAAGAGAACCCTTTGATATCATGTCTGGGAATGACAAGGATTCATCAGCTGCAAAATTTGAACAGAAGCTGGCTAAAAAGTAGATAAAGAAGAGGAAAGTGATTGAGTCTGAAAGTGAAGCGGAGAAGAAATATTGCAAGTGGTGTGATATGCATAATCACAACACTGATGAATGCTACTTTTGTAGTTATTGCTCCATATGCAAGATGAACAATCACATGACTTCTGATTGTTATTTCAACAAACATTATGCTATTTGTAACAAAAATAACCATTCTACTCAGAAATGTTATTTCAACAAAAGGAACAAAACAAAGAGCACAAAGAAACAACAATCTAAAAAGGTTGAATCAGACTCACTATTAAGTGATAGTCAAGAAGATTCAAAGACCAAGAAGCAACAGCAAAAGAAAAAGATGCCAAAACCAAAGAAGCAACCATCTACTAATGATAAACCAATGAAGAATAAGGAAAAACAACATCCTCAACTCAAAACTTGTCACAAGAAGGTAGAGTTGAAGGAGAAGACATCCAATGCTAATGACACCTTCTTTGATCATTTTGAGAAGGGTACTCGAATTTCACAATCAAAAGAAAAGGATGCCGAAACTCTCTTCAATCAAGGTTCATCATCAAATTCTAAGCAGAAAAAACAAAAAGAGAAAATGAAAGAAGAAGTGTAAGTGAAACAAGAACAAAGTGTTTCAAGCCCATCTTTAACAGAATCATCCTCATCACAAACAAAACATAATGAATCAATTGAGTCAAAAATCAAACCGGAAACATCAAGACTCATTCATGAGAGAGTAACAATTTTAGACACAAGTGGTAAGCCCAAGATCATTAAGGCTTAGGTTCCAAATTCGAATTGATTTCATTATATATGCAGGAACAATCATGGAGGACTGACAACAAGTGGTATGTTGACAGTGGTTGTTCCAGGTGTATGACAGGAAACTGTTCTCTACTCCATTATTTTAATCATAAAAATGCTTCATATATGGCATTTGGTGGGGATAAGAATGGAGGTAAAATTGTTGGTGAAGGAATGGTAACAACAATACAATTTATTGAGTGTTTCTCAAAATTGTGATCAAACTATATTACTTTATTTGATAACACTTACTGTTGCATTCTTAAACCAGGTTTTCACATTCCAGAAGATTGGATCCTTCTTAAAGCATAAAGAAAAAGAGACACATATGTCTTGGATATGAACAACACCTCTATCACAAGCAATGAAACATTTCTGATTTCTAAGCCTTAAGAAGATGAATTTCAACTGTGGCATAGAAGGCTGGTTCATTCAAATATGAAAAACATGAACAAGCTAGTGAGAAATGACTTAGTCATTGGTCTACCAAAGAAAGAATTTTATTATTCAAACCACTGTTCATCATGCTATAAAGGAAAACAAGACAGGGTGCCTCATAAATCCAAAACAATCACATAAAAACAGCACCACTCAAAATGCTTCACATGGATCTTTTTGGTCCAACCAATGTGATGAGCATTGGTAAGAGACAATATTGTTTGGTGATTGTTGATGATTTTACTAGTTCACATTGGTCTTTTTCTTAAAATAAAAAAGTAAAACATCAAAAACATTAATGGAGTTTATCACTAAGATTGAAAATCAGCTTGATTTAAAAGTCAAAATATTAAGAAGTGATAATGGATTTGAATTTGTTAATCATGTTATAGATTACATTTGCAGGGACAAAGGCATATCAAGACAATTCAGTGTACCAAGAACTCCACAATAAAATGGAGTTGCTGAAAGAAGAAACAAAACTCTCATTGAAGTAGCAAGAACAATGCAAGCTGATTCACATTTGCCAATCACCTTTTGGGATGAAGCAGTGAACACAACATGCAATGTTCAAAACAAGACATTGATTGTCAACGAACATAACAAACCACCATATGAGCTCTTATTTTAAAGAAAACCTTTTATAGGATATCTTAGAGCTTTTGGGTGTCATGTGTCTATATTAAACACAAAAGAACAATTAGGAAAGTTTTTCGAAAAAGCGTATGATGGTTTCTTTGTTGGTTACTCATCAACATCTAAATAATATAGAGTTTATATTCCATATCAAAACAATATGGAGGAAACACCTAATGTATCCTTTAATGAATCCTTATTTCCAAAAATCTGTAAAAGGATCATCTTGCTTGTTTGATATAGATGCTTTAACTAATTCTTTTAACTCTGGTTATCTGAATGTTCTAGGTTCTACGGATATAGATACATGCTATCCTTATGTACCTCCAAGTATGAATGAAGTGCCATTAACATCTGATCCTCCAAGAGTCTTAAATTCACACTTTTCAAGTGTTGATCATGGTCCTTCATCTCATACTAGCAGTGACAACATGATAGAAATGGTATTTCAACTTCCAAATAAGTAAACACAGTATCAGCAGCGGTTAACTCTGCATCCGCAGAAGTTTCTACTGCATCCGGAAAAATGAACACTGCATCAACAGATGTTCCATCTACATCAGTAGATATTCTATCTTTTGGAGATACTCCATTACTTTCAAAGGAATGAAATACATCAGCAGCTCAACAAACAACATCCGTAGATGTTCCTGTATCTCCTACGAAAGTTATTCATATATCTGCTGACACACAAACTCATGAAGATGGTTTTCACTCAGCATCAGAAGATCAACATGATGAGGATCTTGACTACTTTGTTGATTCTCCATCTCAGTTGGATCCATCTCCATAAACAAATATAACCAATTTGGGTTCATCTATTCAAGTTGCATCTATTCCAACATTAAGAATTCATAAGAATCATCCAATAGACAACATTATTGGTGATCTTCATGAAAGAACCACAAGAATCCAAGTTTTATTTCATAAGTGGTTCCTCCTAACATCACCACTACATTAAAAGACAACAGCTGGATTGAAGCTATGCAAGAAGAACTTCAGCAATTCCAAAAGCAAAAAGTTTGGAATCTTGTTGATCTTCCTGAAAGCCAATATCCAATTAGCATAAGGTGGCTTTTCAAGAACAAACTAGATGATAGAGGTATCATAGTGAGAAATAAAGCAAGGCTGATATCATAAGGCCATACACAAGAAGAAGGGATAGACTATGATGAATTTTTTGCACTGGTTGCAAGAATTAAAGCCGTAAGAGTATTCCTAGCCTATGCTTCACATAAGAAGTTTATAGTTTGCCAAATGGATGTAAAATGTGCCTTCTTGTACGGTAAAATTAATGAAGAAGTCTGCTACTCAACATCCAGGCTTTGAGGATCGTGATTACCCTCACAAGGTATACAAGCTTAACAAAGCTTTGTATGGTCTTCATCAGGCACTAAGAAAGTGGTATGAAACATTATCATCAAGATCTCTTGGTTGTCCAAATCTATATGGATGATATCATTTTTGGGTTAACAAACAAGAGATTGTGTGAAAACTTTGAAAACTTGATGAAATCTGAAATTCAGATGAGTTCCATGGGAGAATTAACTTTCTTCCTTAGTTTACAAGTTAATCATAAACTAGATGGCATATTGATCAATTAGGAGAAGTATGTTCATCAAATCTTGAAGAAGTACAACCTTGCTGACACTTCTTCATGCAAAACACAAACATTAACAATAGATAAGATTGTACCTGATCCTATAGGGAAACCAGTTGATCAAAGATTGTATAGATCAATGATAGGATCTTTAATGTATTTAACTGCCAGTAGACCTGACATAATGTTTGTTGTGTGTGTTTGTGCTAGGTACTAATCAAACCCAAAAGAGTCATATTTGAATACAGTAAAGAGGATTTTCAGATATCTTAAAGGGAAGCTAGCACTTGGACTTTGGTATCCCAAAAAAGGAGACTTCAACCTCTAGTCATATTTTGATAGTGATTTTAGAGGGTGGATGTCTATTCATAGGACCAAGACTTGTTTCTTGGCAGTGCAAAAAGCAAATAAATGTATCAGTATCAACAGGTGAGGCTAAGTACATAGCTGCTTCAGCTGGTTGCTCTCAAGTATTATGGTTGCAAAACCAGTTACTTGATTATGGTTACAATTTTCTTCAAACACCAATTCATATAGATAACTCAGCTGCTATGTTCATAACTGCTAATCCAATTCAATATAATAAAACAAAACATATAGAAATCAGATACCATTTTTTGAGAGATTGTTCAAAAAAAGTGTTGGAGCTCTTTTTGGAGATCAGTAGTAGTCTTAATAATTTTGTTTTTTTCATAGTATAGGGACTTATTTTGCAAATATATGTTCCTAGTTTTCATTGTTAGTAAATAGGATAGTATATGTATTTTTGCAGGGACGAATATTGTTAGGATTTTTATGTTATTCACTCTGTACATTGTACCCAATTCCAGTTTGCTATCAATGAAATCTCTATGAATTTTTGAACTACTTTGCATCTGTTTGATTACTTTGTGATTATAATTGATCATTGTATTACAATATCAATCACAGATCAATCCATTTGAACCTATCAGATGGTATCAGTGGTTTAGTGATTTTGAGCTTAATATCAACTTTTGAGCTCTGTGAATCACTTGAATCTGTGTTTGATAGCAATTTGATCAATCAATTGTTGTATTCAGTCGTGTTTTATCCTCAGAAACATGAATTGAATCATAATTTGGTTTTTAACACATTTAGATCTGAGTTTTTATCAGATTTGTGTGCAAAAGTGTTCTTCATATTCGAACTTAAGTTCAATCAGAAAATCAAACTTGTTGTTGTTAATTGAGAGAATGGATGAATTAGGATTGATTATCGGCATATATACTACCTTATTGGAAGTTTTCAGATCAATAAATTAAGTTTTAATGTATTTGATAAGATCAAGTTTTTATGAAGATGATGAATTAGGCACTTGAGGTGTTAAAATCATCTGAAATCTGCTAAAGTGTTTAGGCGCATAACAACTGTTTAGGCACATAAGCATTGTTTAGGCGTCTCAGAGTTGGATGTTTTAACACTGTTTGGGAGTTTTAACACTGTTTGGATGTTTTTTGAAACCTAAGAATTCTAGACATTTGAAGACTGTTTGGGTGCTTCAGTTTGAAAATTCAGAAAATTTCACTAAGTACCCAGGTGTTTGACAAATGTTTAGGCGCATCTTCAGTTGGGCATTTTAGAATTCTACTAAGGCATTCCCTTAGGTGGTTCTAGTTCAATGTGAGCGCATCATAATTCAGACTTTTCATTCATCACTTTAAAAACTAAAATCCAAATATTGTCATTTCTTTGTTTCATTTCAAACTTTTACAACAACAAAAACAGTTTATTTTCTTAAATTCAAAACTCAAAATGGTTAAGTCTAGAGATTATGAGAACAGAGTTCCTAAGTTGAAGAACAAATCTGATTTCAAGAACTGGTCTCTCATATTAAAACATCATCTAAACTCTATTGATACTGATCTTTGGAAATCAACAGAGAAAGGACCACATACTTCTATGGTCCTGACAGAGGATTTATTTATACCAAAGAATCTCAAGAACCTTATCCTGAAGATGGACTACATGGTGATGATCTAAAGAAAGTAAAGAATGACATTAAAGCTTGCTCACTGATGTGTAAGGGATTACCATCGGAGGTCTTAACAAGACTTGAGGGCTACCAAACTGGCTATACCATGTACAAAGCCTTAAAAATCATTTGTGAAGGTGGTAAAGAGATTCAAGATCTCAAAAAGCAGAAACTGGAAAGGCAACTAAAGCTATTTGAGCATCTTTCGGGAGAAACAATGAACCAGATAATGAACAGATTTGTGCAACTTACTATAGAAATGTCAACTGCAGGCATTAAGAATGATCTTAAAGACCTAAATGATAGACTTCTCAATGCTCTCCATATTCATGGAAACAGACAATGACATGTTAAAGCATACTGAAAAGTTTCCAGTGGATCTTGATCTTCTAATTGCTAAGATTGAGTCACTTGAAATTTATGAGAGCTCTAGGAACAATGACAGAGCTGCATCAACTTCTCAGTATAAGTGTGTTGCTTCTCCTGCAAATACATTGGAAAATGCATTTCTAGCAAAGGATGAATGTACTCCAGAAGATGAGGTTGACTTGTTTGTGGGAGCTAGGTTTTTCACAAGTGCTCCTGTCTATTCAACTCAGGCTTAGTCTCCTTCGAAAACTCAAATTCCTAAATCTCAAACAGAGACTCCATCTTCTAACTCTATTAAACCTAGCAAAGTTAAAGATGTCATAAATATCCTTTTAAAGGATGAAGAGTCAAAATCTGCTTTTACTACTTTCATGGCAAACTTTCAGGCTTATCAAGGTAGTCATTTAACTCAAGTTGATTTGATTATGCAGGATTTGTTTAAAATGGATCCTGATGATATGGAAGAGATGGATTTAAACTGGCAGATGGTGATGATAGCTTATAGGACTCAGAAACACTCTTATGTGAATAGAAATTACAAGCCAAGTGCAAACAAAACTGTTGCCTTTGACAAATCAAAGTCAAGGTGTTTCAACTGCAACAACTATGGCCATTTTTTGAAGAGAATGTAAAGCTACAAGAAATCAAGGAGGCAATAGTCAAGCTGGCTCTAGCAGTCAAAGATATCAGCAACATTCTCAAAAAACCTTTCAGAAGCCATATCAAAGTCTTCCCATGCCAGAACTGAAAGATGTATAAAAAACAACTGAAGAGCCAAAGAAAGCTCTTGTTGTTAGCATTAAAGATGGTTATGACTGAGGTGCTTATGCTGAACAGTTTACAGCTGATCTCACTTCTGGTTTAGCTCTTATTGTTTAGATTCATAATGAAGACTGGTCTGAAGACAATGATCCCAAGGCAAATGGTGATTTAGAAAATGATGAAGACTATGATTAGAGTGATAAATCTGATACAAAGGAAGATTTAGAAGAAGTTGCTCTGATGCCATAGTTAGAACAACCTAAGGTTGAACACTCATCATTTGATACTGAGACTTCACCGTCTTATCCAAAAATTCCATTGGAAGTCAGAGAAAAAATGTGCACTAAAGCATGTTTTGATCCACTTGAGCACTACAGAACATACTCATTCAAAGTATGTGATAAACTCAAACAAGAAGAATTAATGCACAATAAACTCAAATTTTATCATAAAATCTCTGATGACAAGATCATATCTCTTCAGACATCTTGGAACAAAACTCTCAAAGAACTTGAACTAGTAAAAAATCAACTTGAAGAGATGACCAAAAATCTAGAACAAGAGAAACTTGGATCACGCTGCAACTCAGGTTGATCTTGCCAAAGTTAAAAGTTCAAAAACTATAATTAAGCAATTGGTAAGTGGGAGAAGGGATAAAGACAAAGCCGGACTAGGTTTCACACATGAGCCTATGCCTGAATCTATCTCAAACACCTTACCAGATAACTTTAACACACGTGATCACTTACCTAAAAACAAAGCAAAGCTCAATGCCTTTCATGAAAATAAAAAGAATGTGCAATCTACTATTGAAAGTGAAATTGAAAAGATAAATGTTGAGATATTTGAGGAACAAGACTCAGATAAGATAAAAAATGGTCATCCGACAAAAGTTAAATCTTATGAACCTCGACCAAAGAACAAGAAGTTGTTTGTTCCTAAAGGATCTACTGAATTTGATGTGAACTTAAATAATGTGTTGAAGAAGTCATTGAAATTAATGACAAAAAGAAAGGGAAAACTAAAGAAGAGGAATTAAAATCAGATACTTCATGTTCTGATGACTCATGTTCTTATGAATTAAACCAAAAAGAACATAAAGTTAAAAAAACTAAAAAAGAACCTTCTCAAGATTCAATTCAATCCCAAAGCAACAAAACATCATCAAGAACAATAAATCAAAGAAGGAGAAAAACAACTGCTAAAGCTAAAAATTCTCAAACTCAAAGAACCAATCAATCAAATCAATTTAAACCTATGAATTTTGTGTCAACGGGAACATTTGACATGAACAAAATCCCTGAAATGACATCAAATCCAAAGATCAAATCTAACTCTGATCAGAAAACAGGTTCAGGTCCTAAGTCTTCCGCTGTCAATAAAATATTTATGTCTAAGGAGTCAAGGAATTGTGAAAATGTTCAAAAGTCAAAACCTAAAAAACAAAACAACAAACTCAAAAATAAAAAACAACAGATTAACCTGACTACTTGTAACTCAAAAGAAGGATCAAATGTGGCTTCCACATCTAGGGTTAATCAACAGTTGTTTAAACCTCCACAAAGGTACTATGACATATGTGATATGTATAATCACAACATATTTGAATGTTACTTTAACAAGCACTGTCATATTTGTGATATAAACAATCATTCAATTGTTGATTGTTATTTCAACAAATATATTGCCTTGTGTGATGAAAGGAATCCTAATACTGAGGATTGTTACTTTAGAAAGAACTCGCCAAGGAAAGAATATGATAATGAAAGATTTCAAAGAAATCAAAATTATAGTTTTCAAGGTTTATCACAACAACCTTCCTTAGGTTTGAGATATCTCACAAAAATCAATACTGATTGTGATGATTATTATACTGTGAGAACAAAGCAGTATAAACAAGGAAATTTCATTCCACGACCTGTGAGAATGAACAATGGAACATTTAAGAAACAAAAATTTTCTAAGAATGTTTCAGTTGATGGTTCAAATTTTCTTGTTGATGATCTCTAGAAACGTTTCAATGCTTTGAGGATTAAACAAAGTAAAGATAATAAAAAATTTATCAGAAGAGGAATTGATAATGTGAAATATCAAAGAAACCAAATATGAATAAACTTCATTTAAAACAATTTACCATTGTTAATAAGTATGGCAAGCCCAAGACCATCTCCGCTTGGGTTGATATATCACCTTAGATGTCTTTGAAATGCAGGTACGCCCAAGAAGACCAATAAACACGTGGTATGTTGATAGTGGATGTAGCCGGTATATGACAGGCAATCAAGCCTTACTTCAAGACTTTAAGATAAAAGACGGTACTCATGTTGCATTTGGAGGTGATGCAGGTGGAAAAATTACCGGAGAAGGAACATTATCAAATGGGGTTATTAGCTATGATAAAGTCAACTATTGTGCTTAGTGGAACTTTAATCTTTTAAGTGTTTCCCAACTTTGTAACAAATCATAATCTGCTTTATTTTATGATTCTTATTGTTATATTTTAAAGCCAGATCATCAAATTAGTAAGGAATGGGTAGTTGTTAAAGCTGTACGTGATCAAGATGTATACAAGTTAGATATGTCTCAAGTATATCCTTCAATAGAAACAACGTGCCTAATTGCTCAAGTATCAAATGATGAAAGTCAGCCTTGGCATAGACGTCTGGGGAATTCCAATTTCAAAAACATGAACAAGCTTGTTGCAGGAAACCATGTAGTAGGCATTCCAACAAAGAAGTTTACTACATCCGATCTCTATAAAGCATATTGTAAAGGGAAGCAACATAGAGCGTCTTATAAGACTAAGCTGATAAACTCAAATTCCAAGACTCTATAGATGTTGCACATGGATCTATTTCGTCCAGTAAACTTGCAAAGTAGTGGAAAGAAGTCTTATTATTTAGTTATCATTGATGACTTTACAAGACTTTCATGAGTTTTCTTTTAGCATGCTAAATCTGAAACGGCTGAACTGTTAAAAGAGTTTATCATTAAAGTAAAAAATCAATTAGGACAAAAAGTGAAAATCATTAGAAGTGATAATGGAACTGAATTTAGTAATGCTAATATTGACATATTTTGTGTAGAAAAAGGAATTACTCGTCAATTTAGTGCTCCTAGAACTCCACAACAAAATGGAGTTGCAGAAACGAAGAACATAACTTTGATTAAGGCTGCTCGTGCCATGCTAGCAGATGCAAAGATTCCAATCACTTTCTAGGATGAAGCCATATCCACTACATGTTTTATACAAAATTGTACAGCATTGGTGAAAGATAAACAGAAAACTCCTTATGGGTAGATGTTTGGCAGAAAACCTAATATAGATTTTCTTAAATCTTTTGGTTGTCCGGTTTTGATTTTGAGTTCAAATGATCAACTTGGAAAATTTGAGCAAAATCTGATGATGGATTTTTTATTGGATATTCATCAGTTTCAAAGGCATTTAGAGTTTATAACTTTAGGACAAATGTTATTGTAAGGATTCCTATAAGTCTGATGCAGCAAAAACATCTAAAGTCTCTCTACATGTATGCACTGAAGAACAGAAGTAGAAATGCTTCGGAAGTTTTACACCTTGCACTAGAAAATATTCTAAGTGTAAAATCTTCTGAAGCCAAGACCAACATCTTCTGAAGCCAAAAGTGAAGCCTTCCGAAGTTTCAAAGACGAAGTCTTCTGAAGCCAAAGAGTGAAGACAGATTTCTTTGGAAGACTTTTACGTACATGCTTTTATCTGATGTACATTACCATAAAGCTGGACCACCTTTCCGCTGCAACTATGTTCAGTCACCAACTTACATGAGTAGGTGAAAAGGTCCATGCTTTTGGTAACTGTACATTGAGGTCTTGAGACTGAGCTTTCTACTTTATGTAGTTTATCCTTTTTGTAATATATTAGGATGTGAGCTATGGCATGTCATAGTCACTAGTCAAAAGGCAATCTGCCTTTTGACTCTACATTTGATTTTGTTGTTGTCTAGTCTTATGTATCAAACTGGCCTTCAAAGTATGGCCGGCTGTAGGATGTAGTATAAATATCTCAAGTACTTGTAACTTTAGATCTATGCTTTGTAACATTTGTAAAAGAACTTGAGAAGCAATATACAACATTCTTGAAAACAATATACTTGTGTTGTTAGCTATCTTGTTCTGTCTCACATTTTACTTGTGTTCTTAGCATCTTTAATATAAGTTACCAGTTCCCTCTTTGATATGTTAAGTGTTCTAAATAACTCTCCTCATTGTGTTGCTGTGTTGTAAGTGCATACCCTTCAACAGTTCTGCATTTGGTATCAGAGCATTCCAGGCTCTTAATATAAGATTTCACCATCTTAAGACCCCACACACAAAAAATACTTAACAACTCAAATGGTAACTATTACTAAAGATGGTATGGAAACTAGAACTATGACAAAGTCTCCACTGATCACTCTCGAAGACTTTGATACTTGGTGTCAAAGAATGGAAGGCTTCATCAAGTCTCAAGAGTCCAGGATGTAGGACTTTGTTGTCCAATGACCTTACATACCAAGCACCACTTCTACTACTGGTGGTGGTATGATTCCAAAGGCTGTGGCTGATTATTCTGAAGAAGACTAGGAGAGAATAGAGATTGATCAAAAAGTCATGACAGCCCTTCAAACTGCTATTCCAAACTCCATCTACAGAGGCTTCAAGAAGTGAAAAACTGGCAAGCAACTATGGGAAGCACTGAAGCTTAGGTATGTAGGGTCCAATGAAGCAAAGAAGAACAAGAAGGATCTGCTGAAGCAACAGTTTGAAAACTTCAGGTTCAAGGTAGGTGAAACCATTATTCAACAATACTTCAGGTATGTGGAGATTGTGGATACTCTAATGGATGTTGGAGTAACTCTTGAGAACATGGACATTGTAAGGAAGCTCATGTCCTCTCTTCCTAGACAATGGAGACATTATTGTGTTGTTATCAAGAGGACTGAGAACCTTAAAACTCTTACTCTTACAGAGTTGTATGGTATTCTCAGTGGATACCAGATGAAGATGAACATACAAAACTCATCTGGTAACTCTAGCAATCAACTGAGTTTAGCCCTCCATGTGGTTGAAAGGGAAAGCATTTAACCACAACATCATCTTATATGCTACCCTGAAAACTCCCAAAAAGGTCCTTTCATCACCTTCCTAGAGACTCCAAGAGACAGCTACACTCAAGGAAGTCCTTTTCAAAAGACAAGTTCTTCTCATGCTTTTGTCTCTGCTGATGAAACCACATGCAACTTTCTCTTCACTCTTGAAGATTTCGACTGTATCCATCCAGATGATCTGGAGTACATGGAGATAGTTTAGCAGATGGCTCTTCTCACTCACAGAGCCAAGAAGTTCTACAAGAGGACAGGGAGAAAGTTTCCAAGCAATGCAGCTACTGGAAAGTTTGGGCTGGATAAAAGCAAAGTAAAGTGTTACAACTGTAACCAGATGGGACACTTTGCAATGGAGGTAAGGCACCAAGGACAAATAGTGGCCAAACACAAGCCAGACCAAACTACACTGAGAGAGCTCCCCAGAGTGAGAAGCCAAAGCAGCAAGTTGCAGTTGTTGTTGAAGATGGAGGCTTTGACTGGAGCTTTCAGGTGGAAGATGCATCTCCAAACCAAACACACATGGCAGATCATGATGAAGCCAAGGTATTGGAACATCTTTGTACTCATGAATGTATTGCTAAAGTTAATAGATACAGGTCCTTTAACTTAGAAATGAGATCTGATCTTGAGTCCTTAAATATCTTAAAAGGTGATTTTCAAAGAGCTGAAAATGATTATAAACTAAAGATAATGGACTTAGAGAAAACTATTTCAACTCTAAAACATGAGCACACAAACTACAGGATTCAAATCAAAGATCTCATAACTAAGTTAACTGAATGTCAGGCTAGCTTGTGATCAGCAAAGCCATGGCAGAAAAGTGTGTTATCAAAATAAGCAGGGACTGGGATCTAGTGAGATAGCTCATCCACACACAATCTTGTCTGTAAGATCTCCTAGGTGTGAAACTTGTGAAGATGAGCTTCCCTTCATAGACCCTTTGACTGAAGTGGATGAAGAGGAAATGGTGAAGAATGGCTCTGAGAAGAGTGAAGAAGAGCATTCTATGAAGGGTCACCATCCCTCTGAGGAGAGTAAAATTGTTGGGATGACCAAGTCCAAAAGAAAGAACTTGATCAGAAAGGCCAAAAGAAAGTGTTGGAGCTGTAAAAGATAGTCTATATTATCAACACAGTGAAAGTCAACCAAAGTCAACGTCACGGTCAAAGTCAACAAAAGTCAAACCCGACACGTTCGAGACGAGGAACCGAGACGAGACGTTGAAGATTTAGATGACTAGGAGTTTTATTGTAATAAATATATTTTGTATGAACAAAATATATTTTACTTTCTTTGAGTCATGTTTTAGTCTAAATATATAGTCTAGGGGGTTATGTGTAAATATGAAAACTTAAACTAGACTATAAATAGCCTAATTGTAATTAGAATTAGCTTAATGGTTGCATGACCAATAGATTGAGGGATTATTTGTAAACACATATTTTGCAATCTAATTGAAGATCAAAGGGGTTTTGATTGTGATTATCATATTTTGATCTAATTCTTCATGATTTGATTCAAGTTTGATCATCCTGGATTTACAATTTGGTATCAGAGCCATTTTGGATCAAATTCACTGAAGATTTGAAGAATTTTAGAGAGAGAAGTTGAGGTTTTGGTTGTTTTTGTTCAATATCATGTTTTCATCAATTTTGGATCAAATTTGAGTGTTATTGACATGGAAATTGATTGAAGTTTGCTTGTTATTGGTTGGGAAACCTCTGTTAATCATCAGGTATCAAATCCATTGAGATTTGGGTGTTTTCAGATTGATTTCGTGTTGAAAAAGTTTTTCAGCTTCGTTCAGCGAAATTACCAGTTCATCCAGCGAAACTACGAGTTCTTTCAGCGAAACTACATCGGTTATCCTCATTAAAGTTGTTTTTTGTTGTCCTGCGAAACTAGTTTCATTGAACGAAAGTTCAACAGTGCTTGTGTGCATATTACAAGCGAAATTGTTGTCGAAAGTATCTTTGAACGAAAGTTCAAACTTGTTTTGTGCGAAATTGTCGACGAAACTAAGCAGTCTAAAGCATTTGGGTAGCGAAACTGCTGCCGAAATTGCCAGCGAAAGTACTGTCGGCTCAGCGAAACTATATTTTTCTGCGAAACTAGCTCTGCGAAACTATAATTTCGGCGAAACTATCATTTATTCAGCTAAATTCGAATGTTAAAGATGACTTTTTCCCCCCAGTTGCTAAGATTGTCTAGCGTGACACTTAAAAAAAATATATATTTTTCCCGGGGGAGAATTATTTTAAACTTTTTGGGAAAAATATTTTTGGGACGTTTAATTGTTCAAAATTTGTACAATCATGTCATCTTCAGAAGATTTTAAATCAGATAATCTCACAACGGCACAAAGCCGGTTTGATTCTTTTGCAGCAATGGAGAAAGAAAAATTGTCAGATTTGATTGATCGATTCTTAAAGGTGGCAAATAATCTAAAGAAGCATGTTCCTGATCTCAGTAATCATGAACAGATTGAAAAGCTTCTAGACTCTCTTCCGTCTGCATGGAATCATCAAGTTGAAATGCTGAAGCAAGAAAGAGGTTATGTCGACACAAAACTTATGGATATGATCAACAGGCTAAAATCTCTCGAGTTGGTTATCCAAAGAAACAAATTTCAGCAAGCCGTGTTCCCACATCAAACCCACGCGCTTAATACTGATCTTGTGTCTTCTGTAACAAGCATACTTGATTACAAAACAGAGATGATTGAAAAGTTGAAGTTATTGAGAACTGATTCAGATTTAAACTCTAAATTCAGAGAAACTGTTGAAGAGAATCGTGAAGCTTTAAGAGTCGACAATGACAGTAAACCAGAGTCTATGAGAACCGATGATGATAAGGCTGGAAAAGCTGATAAAAGAGAGAAAGAGTCTGAGGTTGACAAGATGCTGAAGGTCAAAGAAGAGGAACAACAAGAAATCACATGGGCTTGCAACTGTGAAAAGAGCTTAGCTGCAGAACGAACTATCATGGGTCTTCCTTATGAGACTGTTCAGGATATGTGTTCTTCGTCATGCAAAATCCGGTTATTTGGGATTTATAAGGCAAACAGATTGTTATTGGAAAATGAAAAAGAACTAAAAACAATCAATCAGGAATTAAAGAAAAATAAAATTGCTTTTTCAAGAAAACTTAATGAAGCATTGGCTGAAAATGATCTTTTAAGAAGAACGATTTTGGAGCGTAACGTTGAAATTAATATTTTGAAAGAAAGGGCTGTTTTAGCTCAATTTGAAACAACTCAGCTTCAAACAAAGCTTGATAAATGGACCCTTTCACACATGAAAAAGGATGAGCTTATTGCTAAACAACAAGGGGTGCGGGTAAAACATGGGATTGGATATAAATCTGATGGTGAAACTGTATTTAATTCAGTTCCACCTCCTTCTACTTTATGTTATTCACCAATTCCCAAACCTCATTCAACAAATGATTTGATTGAAGCTGCATAAACTAATCGTTTAAATGCAGGTCTAAGCAGTGTTAATCTTAAAGAGGTTAGAGATGTGCAGGATTCTCCTGTAGGTTTGGGATTCCTCAAGCAAGGGTCTGATAAGAAGATTAATGACGATTCCACTTCTGATGCTCAAACACCAATATCAGTTTCTTCTCCAACTTTCTTCAACAAATTCAAATCAGGTAACATTCCTTCGTTTGTTCCCGTCAGGTTTGTCAAAGAAGGAACAGTTGTTGAATCATCAGGCAATGAGAATCCTACAAGCGAAGCCAACACGATAGGAGATGTCAATCAAGATCCGTTGGAGAATGATCTGTGTATACAAGACTGGATAAGCTCAGATGATGAATCAATCACAAAGGAGCGTGTTGGTTCCTCACAGATCAAGATATCTCCTGACATTGTCAAGTCACAAAAGCTTCCAAAAGCTGAATCAAGACCAATACGGATCTCTTCTCCAATTGCAAAGCATCCCAGTAAATCAGAAAAGATCTCATTCACTGCTCAGCACGAGAAACTACAAAACAAGCAAGAATCTACTACAAGCTCCAAGCAATCCTCATCACCACCTCCACAACACGGGACTACAAAGAATCAAAAGCTTTTCAAGGCTTGTTTTGAGTGTGGAAAATAAGGGCATGTGGTAAAGAAATGTCCTCAAAGGCTTGCTACGAATGGTAAAGGCAAAACAAATTGCTTCACCGAATTTAAGTATAAAAAGAATGTTTCAGACGGTAAAGGCAACACGGGTTGCTTCTCTGGATCAAGAGGTAAAAAGCACACATCTTTGAATGGTTGTATGAAAAACCCTCCATCCAAACCTTTTCATGTGAAGCCGGTTTCACATGATTCAAAGATGAAAATGACCAAAGGTTTCAAACCAAATTCTTTTCCTTCCGGTCTTAAACAGAAAATGATTTCCAAATTTAATTCATTCAAATCCAAGTTAATTGAACCGAAGAAAATTTGGCAAATTAAAAAGAAGGATACAACAATCCCTGATTGTTTAAACGGTTGTGTGCAGAAGCTTGTTACTTATCTTGATGAAAAAGGAACTTCCAGGACTACGATGGCCTAGGTTTCCCTTTCTAACTAATTTGTTAATGAGTGCAGGAACAATTCAAGAGAACTGTTAGTAATCCGGTTTACTGACAGAGATTGTTCTTGATTCAAATTTGAGGCGGAACAAACAGGTTAAGGTCATGGTATTTTATTCACAATCTGGATATTTATATGCACAATCACCGTTCTCACTTCACAATCACTGCATATTTCTTGAGAATTCATTTCTTATCTTCATATCAGTGTAGTTTGGAAGACCTTCTTTGATAAATTTTTATTTTTGTACAGTTTAAAAAAAATTAAAAAAAAAAAAAAAATAAAAAAATAAAAAAATAAAAAAAAATAATAATAATAAATTAAAAAAAAATAAAAAATAAAAATAAATATAAAATAAAAAAGTTTGCAAAAATACAAATTTAGGGGGAGAGTATACGTAAATAAAAATGAAAAGAGAACTGGAAACTTGATTTGAGATGATTGAGAAATGATTGTATATCTTCTTGCAATGCTTGTTTTTGCATGTCTTGCGTTTTTAAAAATGAGAAATGATAGTAACTGATGCTGTTATCTGATTTACATCTTATTTTTAATTGAAAATAATATAAAAACAAATAGATTCTTTAATGATATGCTTGGTAGACTCAGCCTGAAGAATAAAGTAGACAGCAGCATAATGATTTAAATTAAAACATCATGCTTAAGGATGTCTGGATTTACGCAATCATTTTGGCCTGCATAAAAACTGAGTCCCGACAAAAATTGGATTGAGAATTGATCTTTCACCCACCATGATACAAATCATATAAGCCATATCTTTGAGCCATGATTGGTGTATTTATGTGTCTTGTGTTTGTGCTAATCTCCTCTGCTGTACGGAAGTACTGACCTGGAGTGATGATCTCCTCTGCTGTACGATAGTACTGACCTAGAGCTCTCATCGGCACATGATTAAATGGTCATCTCCTTTGTTATACGTGAGTATAGACCTGGAGCTCTCACCATTTTGGTCTAATTAGTGTCAAATCATCTAATTCATCACAGAATGCAATATTCTATTGATAATCACTTGCACACTAATGCACACGCCTTGCTCTATAAAGATCGTAACAAAATTCAAGAAATCCTGAGGTTGGGTGAGGGTTTTTGCCAAATGATTATTGGGTCCTAGCATTCTAAAGCATTTAATCGAACCTTAACGAATCATTTGCTGCTTGTTGAAAAAAGATAAGGCATGAGTTTAAGTGGACAAACATATCAGCAATCATTATTGATCTGTTTGAGAATTTCTAAATCATTTAAAGACTGTGATTAGATTCAGTGATCAGTGTGATCTCATTGCTTGTCGATGATTAAATTCATATTTGTGCTAAAGTATATCTTGAGGATATGATCTCATGATCGATTCAGTTCTCGGTTAAAAAAAAAACAAGTAAAAAAAAAACAACAAAAACAAAAACAAAAAAAATATATATATATATATATAGATAAAAAATGTTATAATATATTTATATAATAAAAAAATTATAATAAATTTTCATTTCAATATTCATTTAGGTCTTTCATATTATGCTGATTACATTTTATTATTTTTCATGCATTTCATAGAAATTGAGCACAAATGAACACGGGATCGCTTGTTTTCAAACACAGATAAACACGGGTTTATTTTGTTAAAATGAAATGATCTAATTAGAAATGTCGAGATTGTGTTTGTGAATGTGTTTCAGGTTTTTGCTGTAAGTGATGGCCGATCATCAGTTGAGCAGTGTACCTGATCAGAGAACCTGTTCCTCAAGTTTGCAGAAGATACCGAGCTAGGAATCCTCCTCCTACATCTTCTGAAGCACTCAAGATTAGAGATTTGGGAAACCTGTTCCAATATCCTTGTAAAGCTTGCACTCGAAAAGGGGGAGCATATAAATAGGGGGAGCTTATGAGATGAAAAATCTTTCTCATCAGATTCAGAAAGATTCAAATTGAAGATCTTTCTACTGTTGACTTCTCGATGCTGATTTCGTTTGAAGACGTTGATAATGATAGACTAAGGGGGAGTATTGTTGGAGCTGTAAAAGATAGTCTATATTATCAACACAGTGAAAGTCAACCAAAGTCAACGTCACGGTCAAAGTCAACAAAAGTCAAACCCGACACGTTCGAGACGAGGAACCGAGACGAGACGTTGAAGATTTAGATGACTAGGAGTTTTATTGTAATAAATATATTTTGTATGAACAAAATATATTTTACTTTCTTTGAGTCATGTTTTAGTCTAAATATATAGTCTAGGGGGTTATGTGTAAATATGGAAACTTAAACTAGACTATAAATAGCCTAATTGTAATTAGAATTAGGTTAATGGTTGCATGACCAATAGATTGAGGGATTATTTGTAAACACATATTTTGCAATCTAATTAAAGATCAAAGGGGTTTTGATTGTGATTATCATATTTTGATCTAATTCTTCATGATTTGATTCAAGTTTGATCATCCTGAATTTACAGAAAGTCCAAGAAGGCTTAAGAGATCAAGGACATTTTCAACTCTGCACGAAAACAAGTCTTCATTTCCACAGGATTTGAAGTGGTTAAGGCTGAAGACACAAACTTGGAATCCAACAACAAGAGTTCTATTTCATGTCCAAATCATCCCATCATCAAGAAGAAGGCTGATGAGTTCTGCACCTTTACTGTACAACCTGAACCATCCAGCTCCAAAGATAGTTTTAGCCCCACAAAATTTGCCACAACATCTGCAAAGATGAAGATGGAGAAGGAAAGTGATCAAGTTCAGCCTTGTTTACAAAAGAAGACTCCTAGATGGAAGAAAATGAACTGTGTTATGTGTGGGAGTATCTCTCATCTTGCTAAGGATTGTGTTTACAATCCAAAGAGTACTCTCCACATGACCAAGAAAGAAACTTCTAAGAGTTTGGAGAAGAAGAAGAAGCAAGCTTCAGAAGGAAAATCTATTTCCTTTGGAAGCTGCAAAATGAAGAAGAAGACAAGTGGAAATTTACCCTCGAAAGAAAATTTGGTCTCGGAAGAAAGGAATACTTCCGAAGCACTGAAACCTGCTGCAGTGAAAGCAAGATCTTCTGAAGGTCCAGTTATCAAAACTTCCGAAGTATTGAAGGTCAAATCTAAGCTTCCAAAGGTGGTATGGTAGTCAAAGAAAGACCAAGTGACTGAAAGTTCTTCATCAACATCAGCAAATGATCCTGCTAGTATAACTATAAAATCAGTTACTATTACATTGTCTTCAACTTCTTTTGATGAGCCCAAGACCAATGAGGCTTGGGTTTCCAAATGTAACTAATCATCTCTTTTGTGTAGGAACAGCTCAATACAAACAGAAATGTATAGATCATTGACAGAGGCTGTTCCAGGCACATGACAGGCAATAGGTCACTACTCCAAAAGTTTGAGAGAGCTGATGGAGGACTAGTTGCTTTTCGAGGAGATGCAGGGGGTTACATTACAGGATGGGGCAGGGTCACAAATGGTAAGCTCAACATTGAGAAGGGAAACTTATTTAAGGAGCTTGGGTACAATCTTCTGAGTGTATCCCAATTTTGTTATCAGAGTCATAACATGCTCTTTACTAAGCATGAGTGCATTGTTCTCAGACCAGGGGTGGTCATTCCTTATGAGCACATCCTGCTCAGAGCCACCAGGAAAGGAAACATGTACAAGATGGATTTGCAAGAAATAACTCCCTCAGGAGAAGTTTCATGCTTTCTACCTAAAGCATATAGTGATGAATCTTTCCTCTGGCATAAAAAAATGTGCCATGTAAACTTTAAAAATATGAATAAATTAATTAAGACTGATTTGGTAACTGGAATACCAAAGAAAGAGTTTACAAGTGATGACCATTGTGTTGCATGCCTGAAGGGGAAACAACACAAGGTATCTCACAAGCCAAAGGAAAGAAATTTCATCACTAATCCCCTACACTTATTACATATGGATCTCTTTGGCCCCACCAGTGTAATGAGTCTAGGAAGGACCTCTTATTGTTTGGTGATCATAGATGTTTTTACAATATTCACTTGGGTCTTCATTCTTAGAACTAAGGATGATACCCCTATGATTCTAAAGAATTATATCTTAAAGATTGAGAATCAATGTGATCACAAGGTCAAAACCATAAGATATGATCAAGGTACTGAATTCAAGAACCAAATCCTTGATACATTTTGTGATGAAAAAGTTATTACAAGACAATATAGTACTCCCAGTACTCCTCAGCAAAATGGTGTTGCTGAGAGGAGAAAAAGAACACTAATTGAAGCTGCAAGAACTATGTTGTCTGACTCTAAACTGCCCATCACCTTCTGAGCAGAGGTAGTGAACACTGCTTGCTATGTGCAAAACAGAGTTTTAGTGGTTAAGACACATGGTAAGACTTCCTGTGAACTTTGGCACAAGAGGAAACCTTTTATTGGTTTTCTCAAGTCATTTGGATGTCCTTGCATCATCTTGAATACCAAAGATCAAATTGCCAAGTTTGCTGAGAAATCAGATGATGGACACTTTAGTGGATACTCTTCTGAAGCTAAAGCTTATCGAGTATACAATCTCAGAACTAGAGTAGTTGAGGAGTCAGCCAATGTGACTTTCAATGAGCACACTCCTAGGGTGAAAGGTTCTTGTCCGGATTGGCTATTTGATCTTGATTTAGGGTCCTCAGATATACTATCTACAGGTGATCCTGACCCAAGATTTGAGCTAAAAAGACCTTCAAGCTACATATCTTCAGCTCGAGTAGTAACTAATCCTGCAAATGAAGTTTCTACCAGCACATCAATGACAAATCTTGTTGATACTTCTGAGGTGCCTTCAAATCCCAGCTTATAGGCACAAAACTCAGATGAAGGAGATTCAAATGTTGGAGAAAATGGTGGTGGTGAAAGTGATCAGGAATTTCTTGATGCTGTTAACCACTCCATTGAAGACAACATCAATGATGTCACACACTCATTGGATCAAGTCAATCTTGATAAGTGTGCTGATGTGGAGGGTGAATCCTCATTGCCAGATCATAATTTTTGTAATTTAGATCTGTCTAAGCAACTTGTTGTGATCCCTCAGCTAAGGATCCACAAGTCTCACCCCAGCACAAACATCATTAAAGATGTTGATTCAGGGGTAAGAACAAGAGGACAAACCCATGATGCAAATTTTTTTCTTCACTCTTGTTTCATGTCCCAGATAGAGCCAAAGAAGATTGATGAGGCTCTAAAGGATGGAAGTTGGGTTGAAGCTATGCAAGAAGAGTTGCTTCAATTCAAAAGGCAAAAGGTTTGAAACCTATGTCCTCTTTCTCAGGGGAAGACTACCATAGGAACCAAATAGGTGTTCATGAATAAGAAGGATGATAGAGGACTTGTCATCAAGAACAAGGTAAGACTAGTTGTTCAAGGGTATACTCAAGAAGAAGGAATTGACTACACAGATGTTTTTGCTCCTGTAGCAAGACTTGAAGCCGTCTGGATATTCCTAGCTTTTGCTTCATCCAAGAACTTCAAGGTCTACCAACTTGATGTCAAGTGTGCTTTTCTCTATGGGGTGATTGATGAAGAGCTATATGTCAGGCAACCACCTGGGTTTTGCAGATCCTGATCATTCTTATTATGTTTGAAGGCTTGATAAAGCTTTTTATGGGCTGCACTAAGCACCAAGGAAGTGGTATGAGACTCTATCTCAATATCTCTGTCAGCATGACTACAAAAGGGGTAATATTGATGGAACTCTCATCATCAAAGGAACAGGAAATGACATAATGCTAGTTCAGGTATATGTAGATGACATTATATTTTAGTCAACTAATCCAAAGCTCTGCAAAGACTTTGAGAAGCTGATGAAAGACAGGTTTGAAATGAGTGCCATGCGGGAACTCAATTTCTTCCGAGGAATTTAAATGAAGCAAGTTGACAATGGCATCTTCATAAGTCAGTCAAAGTATGTACATGACATACTTAAAAGATTCAACATGACTGATCGTAAGGTTTCTAAGACACCCATAGCCAGAAACCACTCCCTTGAACCTGATCTTGAGGGGGAGTGTGTTGATGTGCATCTCTACAGGGCAATGATTGGGTCTCTTATGTACCTTACAGCTAGCAGGCCAGATATCATGTTTGCTGCATGTATTTATGCAAGATTTCAAGCCAACTCCAAGATGTCACACCTAATCACTGTCAAGAGAATTTTAAGATATCTCAAAGGTGCTCCATCACTTGGCCTTTGGTATCCAAAGAATTCCGACTTCATCTGTATGCTTATACAGATAGTGACTATGATGGTTGCAACATAACTGCAAAGACTACATCTGGGGATGTCAATTTGTTGGTAGAAGGATAGTCTCATGGCAATGTAAGAAACAATCCTGTGTGTCTGCATCGACTGCTGAGGTTGAATACGTTGCTGTTGGAAGCTGATGTGCTCAAGTGCTTTGGATTCAAAATCAGATGTTGGACTATAAATTCAACTTCAAGGAGACTCCCATCCATATAGACAACAACAATGCTATCTCAATCACAAAAAATCCTGTGCAGCACTCAAGGACAAAGCACATCAATATCATGTATCATTTGATTAGAGATAACTTTGAAAAAGGATTAATCAAACTAGTCAAAGTTAACACATATGTACAATATGCTGATCTGTTCACCAAAGCTTTTGATGACAGGGGATTTAAATATCTTGTATCAGCTATTGGTATGATTAACTTTGAATAGCTTTTCTTAATACTTAAACATACTATTTTTAAAACCTGTGTGTCCTAAGTAGTTTATTTTATCACCTTCATAAGCCCTTGTTCTCTTTGGAAGAAAAATCTTTTTGAAAGACATTCCTTACGATTTTTGAAAATTTTGATCTTTTTATCCTTCGGAAGATTTATAATTACCTTCGGAAGAAACTTATATCTTAGAAAACAAATAACTACTTCAGTAGTCTTACCTTCAGAAGAAATTTTGGAAATATCTTCCGAAGCTTAAAATTAACTTAAGTACTTCTATGTTCTCAAAGAACAAATTTCTTTCGAAAGCAATTTACCTTCAGAAGTTTTTATTCTTCTTAGAATAAAAAACTCTGAGTAATAAATCCCTTCCGAATCAAAATTCTCAAAACCCTTTGGAATATCTTTCGAAGCCAATTTGCATTCGGAAGTTTTCTTCAGAACTTCCGAGCGAAATAAACTTTGAAAGATTTCTCGACTTCCAAAAAACCTACTTTTTGGGCAAAAGTAAACTATTTTTTCAGAGGTGGGACCGACATCCGGATTTCAATGTTTATTCTCTTTCATTAACTTTGTCACAAATCCTTTTCACATAAATACCTAATGGTTCCCCCCTTCTTTCACTATCTTCTGCATTTGCACTAATCCTTAAACCTAAATTCACCCAAACCACCTTTGTTCTTCAACTTCTGTCACCCTTAAGCTTCTTAAAATAGCCAACCTAAACCGCAGAAACAACCCTGATTTCTCCGTGCAACTTCACAGACAACACAACCAGGTTGCTCTGTTGAACTCAGAGAAAGATGCTAGTTTATCAGAGGTTTGCCATTTTCTGGCTTTATCCAACTATTTCACCTCCATAACCATTGATTCTACTCTCTATGAGGATTCACTGCTTGAATTTTGGAAAACCTGTCAAGAGGTCATCATGGGCGGGGAGAAGGCACTGTCTGCCACAGTGCAGGGGAGGACAATCTTCATCACTCCGGCCATCATCAACACTCATCTTTAGCTAGATGATGAAGAAGGTGAGTTGCTTTCCCAAAGGAAGTTGTTCATCATTCCTTTGTGCAGATAGGCTATGAGGGAGATATCTCTATAAAGACCTTCAGGAAAAGGAAGGTCTTATCCCAGTGGAAATACCTACTACATGCGGTTATCCACAGCTTGTCAAACAAGCATGGAGGGTGGGACCAGATTCCTGAGGATCTCTTCTTCATAGTGCATGGAATGGTTCAAGGGGTCAAGTTAACGTACGGTTAGTTTGTTTACACAATTTTGCTTTCTAACTTGGACTCCTTAGAGTATTACATGTTTTTTAAATATATTCAATACATTCTCAACTGTGAACTGGGCTCACAGTTGAAGGAAACAGGTAATATTCTTAAATTGGGACAAATGAAGCCCGACATATTTAAAATCATGAAAAAGCCAAATGTAGGCTTCTTTGGGGGTAGAAACATCCCTTGTCCCCAAATTGTTAGAGCTCATTGCTCAAGGTGACAACCTAACAACACAAGCTAGTGTTGAACCCACACCTTCTACATCTCAACCACCAAAAAGACCACAAATCACTCTCACCTACCAAAGAAAATCCAAACGAACCCCTGCTCAATCTATTGAGCTTGTGCAGGCCCCCATACACTTACCCACACAGGAGGAAGTGGATACTAGAGCTCCCACTTCCCGTGAGGAGCAAACCACTCCTATTCTTCAAGAACTAGTGCTGAGGTTCGTCATGCTCAGCCTGATGAGCTCACTAGCCCAACTGCCTTAAGCCTTCACTTTGAGTCTCAACACTCAAGTGAACAACCTTTAGGGAATAGTTACCATACCCAGCCTTTAGACTTAAATCCACCCATTCCTAACCTTGAATTCTATACTGATGAGACTTTGGTTTCAGTGAGTACCATGAGTCTCTTTACTCTTCCCCTACTCAAAGAGAGATGAGTGCTCCTGAGTCTCCAATGTCTAGCCCACATCAGTCACCCATTACTGAGGTGGACCTCTGTGAACATGTTCAGGAGACCCATATGGAAGAGGCTCTCACTTCTGCAAGTGATTACATCATTAAGACCTCAATCATGGCAACTCAGCCCATTGACACTTCAACTAAAGCTGTCAGTGAGCTGAGAAAATCCAGCAGCCAAGAACTTAAAGCTAGTGTTGAGAGTGAGGACTTTGGTCTAATTCTCTCATCCCCCAATGATTCTTCTGATGAAGATGAGGGGAACTTGAGACTAGAGGTGCAAAAACTGTCAAAAACATGCACCTATTTAGTCTCTAAGGTTCGTCACCTTGAATCTCAGGTGACTACCCTACAAAACAGGGTCATTGATCAGCAACTTGAGATATCTTATCTCATGGGAAAACTAGTTGGGAGACCTTTAAGGAGAGCACAACCAGGAACATAAGAACCTGTGGATGTGATTGACCTAACTCCTAGCTCACTTATGCAAGAGGGTGATGATACCAAAAAAGGGGAGAAAGTCATTACAATCAAAGAACCTGGGAGTTCTTCAAGGAGTATGGACATTAAGGACACACCATCCTCACTTGCAATTGTGCATACTCAACAACTTCCTCAAGTTCACATTGATGTGGACTCTCTAGACTCTTTCACTCAAAGTTTCTTTAAGTAAGGCATTCCAAGGGCTATGTCATCCCCACCCTAAGGAACTTCAAATTACATCATTGGGTGGAGGTATGATGCTAATAGAAGTGCCCTCATTCTTCAAAGAGTTCAAGGGCAGCAAGAGGTATTCAACTTTCAGACCTTGAACTACTATGAAGGTCTTGCCTTATCAACATGCCATTTATCAACCCAAGTCAATCTAGACAAGCTGGCAGGCTCGCACAAAGGATTCGAGACATAATTACTGAAGAGTTCAGCCTAAGAAGGAGACAAAGGAAATTAGGTAATATCATTGGTCAACTGGATGTTGAGGTTGACCCTAAGATTAGTTTCAAAGGGAAAACCTTGACTGAAAGCCCAGTGATAGAGCCTGAGAGTCTTGTCACACCAACAACTACTTCAGAAATTCATTCCCTCAGTGAAACACCTGCTGGTGAAGGTGTATCACAACCTCTCTCTAGCCAGAGCTTGGATGCTACACCAAGCAATAAAGGCCAAATCTCTCTCCAACCTGTGTCACAAAGGTTTGTGGGTGACAAAGGGAAAAGGATTCTAACTCCTCAGGAGATTGAGGAGGAGGAGAGAGAAATGAAGAGGAAGCTAAAGGGAGAAAGTTCCTCTAGGTCTTCAGGCTTCAATCAAGTTGCAATCAGAATTGCTCCCAGACCAAATACTCAAGATGATGAGTTGAGGGTAATAAGAATTACTTACCTGCAGACCATGAACTATGACATTGATGATATTATATCTCTCCTCTTAGTGGAACTTAATGAACTGGCTAACATGGAAGTGTCAAGAGAGATGAAGGAAGCAGAGGATGCAAGGCTGCTCCTCCAATTCAAAGAGGGGAAGAGACATAAAAAACTGTACAAGCATGTTCATACTCTCTTCCTAGTTCAAGAAAGCCCTGTGCAAGAGGCTGTGGCAGCTACACAAGAACCTTAGGTAGAAAAAGAAACAGATAGGCAAAATTTGATCAACTACATGAGTGCCACAGGTCTCTACAGGGCATCTGCACTTCTTCCTTTGTCCTTTGAGTATATTAAGTTTGAGGGAAGAGGCAGCAAAGTCAAGAGCCATCAGAGTATGAAGAAGTCTACTGACAGACAAAGGATGATGAGCTTTTTGAAGATGTATGGATTCTTTTGAAGGAGACTTGGCCCTATGTCTTTATCCATAATGGATGAGCACATCAGGGTAATCAAGCAGAAGATCAAAAGTGGAGAGCTAATTGACTTACACTCCCCTCCAAGTTAAGCTCCTCCTGAAGTGGAGGTTAAGGTTAAACAACCTGAGACAGCATAACATGGACCTCTTGCTGTCTCTCATTAAGCTTTATCTTCTGATCCACAGCAACGTCAAACTCCCTCTCCTTCTGAACCTGTGAGGGAGGAACACCCAACTGAGTAAGACAAGACTGATCAACAAGATGTTGCAGACCATTCTTCTCAGTTAAAGTCTTCAAATAGGAGGAAGAGGATGGCTTCTAAACCAAAGTCAAAGAAGAAAAAGAATTCTGAATCAACCACCTCTATACCTCAGGGTGAGTCAGATCAACCTAAGGAAGTGCATGAAGAGGTAGCCCAATCAACTCCAATCCAAGTGGCTTTTCTTGCATCTAAGAGACCCATCTTATCCTGGACCTTCGCAACTAATCTAGAAAGATGGCATGTGATCAGAGATCAAGGTGGTGAAGACGTCTACACATGGCAAGACTTATTCAACCTACCTCTACATGATCTCTTTGAGATGAGAAGATACTATGAGAGTCTGAGTGATCCAGACAATCTAATGAAGAAGGCATGGCATCATCATAATGAAGACTGTCAACAGCTGAAGATCTTCAAATGTTTTGGTAACATAAGCGTAAGGGGAGTTTGTAAGAATTCCTATAAGTCTAATGCAGCCAAAACATCCAAAGTCTCTCTGCATGCATGCACTGAAGAACAAAAGTAGAAACGCTTCGAAAGTTTTACACCTTGCACTAGAAAATATTCTAAGTGTAAAATCTTCTGAAGCCAAGACCAACATCTTCAAAAGCCAAAAGTGAAGCCTTCCGAAGTTTCAAAGACAAAGTCTTCCGAAGCCAAAGAGTGAAGACAGATTTCTTTGGAAGACTTTTACGTACATGCTTTAATCTGATGTACATTACCATAAAGGTGGACCACCTTTCCGTTGCAATTCTGTTCAGTCACCAACTTACATGAGTTGGTGAAAAGGTCCATGCTTTTTGTAAGTGTACATTGAGGTATTGAGTCTGAACTTTCTACTTTATGTACTTTTATCCTTTTTGTAATATATTAGGATGTGAGCTATGGTATGTAATAGTCAATAGTCAAAAGGCAATCTGCCCTTTGACTCTACATTTAATTTTGTTGTTGTCTAGTCTTATGTATCCAGCTGGCCTTCAAAGTATGACCGGCTATAGGATGTAGTATAAAGTATCTCAAGTACTTGTAACTTTAGATCTATGCTTTGTAACATTTGTAAAAGAACTTGAGAAGCAATATACAGCATTCGTGAAAACCATATACTTGGTGTTGTTAGCTATCTTGTTCTGTCTCACATTCTACCTGTGTTCTTAGCATCTTTCATATAAGTTTCCAGTGTTAAGTGTTCTAAATAACTCTTCTCATTGTGATGTTGTTTTATAAGTGTATACCTTTCAACGGTCCTGCAGTTATCATTGAAACTTTCAATGTTAAATTGAAAACTCATTTCCATCAGTTGCAAATGGTCCAGCTTGATTATTTGATTTAGATTCTTTGTTAAAGTCATTAATTTCTAACTTGTTTGAATCTTCTTGTGTCAACAGGAAACAGGGAGAAGATCTTGGATATTTCAGTGATGAATCAGATTCTGATGATATGGATGATTCAAGCCCAGATTATCCATTCTTCTCATTTGTTAAAGATCATGTATTTCGTTCCGAATCTCATGATCAATAAACACAAGAACATCCCGTTTCTGAAAATTTAAATGTTTCACAACCTATTCCTAATGATGAACATGAAATTATACAACCTGAGTCTGGAACTTCATTTGTATCTGGAAATATATATGTTAAAGATAAGCTTGATTATTTCATCAACTCACCAACTCAAGTTCTGAATTTCACTCCATATTCTAAGAACCTATTGCATTAGCTTTTTGACTTGAATCAGACTAATCTTGATGTTAATGTTCAAGAAGATGAGATCCCAACGTCTCGTGATCACAAGAACCATCCTACGTCATAGATTATCGGTCCATTGAATGAGAAAACAACGAGGAGTCATGTAGAACAAGCAAAAATTTGCTTATACTCGTGTTTTCTATCTCAAATTATTCCTAAAAACATCACTGAAGCGTTACAGGACAATAGCTGGATTGAGGCTATGCAAGAAGAGTTACTAAAGTTTGGTAAACAGGAAGTGTGGAAGGTTGTGAATTTGCCTGAAGGAGAAAATGCCATTGGCACAAAATGGTTGTTTAGAAAAAAAATCAGATGATCGAGGATTTGTTGTTCATAACAAAGAAAGACCTAAGAGAAAGGAATTGATTATAAAAGTGTTTGCTCCAGTTGCAAGACTTGAATCAATTCGTGTCTTCCTAGCTTATGCTTCCTATATGAAATTCAAGGTGTACCAAATGGACGTCAAAGGTGCCTTTCTATATGGACCAATCACAAATGATGTGTATGTAAAACAACCTCAAGGTTTTAAAGATTCTGAAAAACCCTCATAGTGTGTATAAGCTAAGTAAAGCTTTGTATGGTCTACATCAAGCTCCTAGAATTTGGTATGATACATTATCACAACATTTGATCCAACATGGATACACAAGAGGGAAAATTGATCCTACTTTATTCATAAAGAAGGATATTGATGATCTCTTATATGTTCAAGTGTATGTGGATGATATCATATTCGGTTCTCCAAGTCAGAACTTATGCTCAAAACAGATCATGAAGTCTTGTTTTCAAATGAGTTCTATGGGAGATATAAATTTTTTTCATGGGTTAAAAGTGAATCAGTCTACAGATGAAATTTTTATAAATCATGAGAAATTTGTTGAAAAGCCCTTGAAAAGGCTTAAACTGCACGATTGTCAATCCATCAGAACTCCAACTGACGCTAATACCAAGATTGATCCTGATCCGAAAGGAAAATCAATTGACCAAACTTTATACAAATCTATGATTAGATCTTTGATGTATCTTACTACATCTAGACCTGATAAAATGTATTTTGTTTGTGTATGTGCCAGGTATTAATTAGACCCGAAGGAATCTTACCTTATCGCTGTAAAACGCATATTCAGATATCTCAAAGGAAAACCGGCTCTAGGGTTATGGTATCCTTATGAAGGAAACTTCGAGTTACACGGATATACTGATAGTGATTATGGGGATGTTGTCAAGATCATAAATCTACAACAGGTGTTTGTCAGTTTTTGGGTCCCAAATTAGTCTCATGGCAACGTAAGAAACAAACGAATGTCTCAATCTCAACTGTAGAAACTGAGTACATAGCTGCATCAGCAGGAAGTTCTCAAATCCTTTGGTTACAAAACCAACTAGTGGAATACGGGTTCAATTTTTCTTAAAACCCCTATTTACATTGATAACACTGCTAATATATTTATAACAGCTAAGCATGTACAACATTCAAAAACAAAACATATCGAAATTCGATATCATTTTCCGAGAGATAACTCTGAAAAAGGTTTAATCATTTTGATTCAAATATCAATTGAAAAACAGTTGGCTGATCTCTTTATCAAAGCCTTTTTACTCAGAAGGTTTGAGTATTTGGTCGAGTCAATTGGTTTTATAAGATGGCTTCTAAACCAAAGTCAAAGAAGAAAAAGAAGTCTGAATCAACCACCTCTATACCTCAGGGTGAGTCAGATCAACCTAAGGAAGTGCATGAAGAGGTAGCCCAATCAACTCCAATCCAAGTGGCTTTTCTTGCATCTGAGAGACCCATCTTATCCTGGACCTTCACAACTAATCCAGAAAGATGGCATGTGATCAGAGATCAAGGTGGTGAAGACGTCTACACATGGCAAGACTTATTCAACCTACCTCTGCATGATCTCTTTGAGATGAGAAGATACAATGAGAGTCTGAGTGATCCTGATAATCTAATGAAGAAGGCATGGTCATCATCATAATGAAGACTGTCAACAGCTGAAGATCTTCAAATGTTTTGGTAACATCAGCGTAAGGGGTGTTTGTAAGAATTCCTATAAGTCTGATGCAGCCAAAACATCCAAAGTCTCTCTACATGCATGCACTGAAGAACAAAAGTAGAAACGCTTCGAAAGTCTTACACCTTGCACTAGAAAATATTCTAAGTGTAAAATCTTCCGAAGCCAAGACCAACATCTTCAAAAGCCAAAAGTGAAGCCTTCCGAAGTTTCAAAGACAAAGTCTTCCGAAGCCAAAGAGTGAAGACAGATTTCTTTGGAAGACTTTTACGTACATGCTTTTATCTGATGTACATTACCATAAAGGTGGACCACCTTTCCGCTACAATTCTGTTCAGTCACCAACTTACATGAGTTGGTGAAAAGGTCCATGCTTTTTGTAAGTGTACATTGAGGTATTGAGTCTGAACTTTCTACTTTATGTACTTTTATCCTTTTTGTAATATATTAGGATGTGAGCTATGGTATGTAATAGTCACTAGTCAAAAGGCAATCTGCCTTTTGACTCTACATTTGATTTTGTTGTTGTCTAGTCTTATGTATCCAGCTGGCCTTCAAAGTATGACCGGCTGTAGGATGTAGTATAAAGTATCTCAAGTACTTGTAACTTTAGATCTATGCTTTGTAACATTTGTAAAAGAACTTGAGAAGCAATATACAACATTCGTGAAAACCATATACTTGTGTTGTTAGCTATCTTGTTCTGTCTCACATTCTACCTGTGGTCTTAGCATCTTTCATATAAGTTTCTAGTGTTAAGTGTTCTAAATAACTCTCCTCATTGTGTTGTTGTGTTATAAGTGTATACCTTTCAACGGTCCTGCAGTTATCATTGAAACTTTCAATGTTAAATTGAAAACTCATTTCCATCAGTTGCAAATGGTCCAGCTTGGTTATTTGATTTAGATTCTTTGTTAAAATCATTAAATTCTAACTTGTTTGAATCTTCTTGTGTCAACAGGAAACAGGGAGGAGATCTTGGATCTTTCAGTGATGAATCAGATTCTGATGATATGGATGATTCAAGCCCAGATTATCCATTCTTCTCATTTGTTAAAGATCATGTATTTCGTTCCAAATCTCATTATCAATATACACAGAAACATCCCGTTTCTGAAAATTTAAATGTTTCATAACCTATTCCTAATGATGAACATGAAATTATACAACCTGAGTCTTGAACTTCATTTGTATCTGGAGATATATATGTTAAAGATAAGCTTGATTATTTCATCAACTCACCAACTCAAGTTCTGAATTTCACTCCACATTCTAAGAACCTATTGCATTAGCTTTTTGACTTGAATCAGACTAATCTTGATGTTAATGTTCAAGGAGATGAAATCCCAACGTCTCGTGATCACAAGAACCATCCTACGTCATAGATTATCGGTCCATTGAATGAGATAACAACGAGGAGTCATGTAGAACAAGCAAACATTTGCTTATACTCGTGTTTTCTATCTCAAATTATTCCTAAAAACATCACTGAAGCGTTACAGGACAATAGTTGGATTGAGGCTATGCAAGAAGAGTTACTAAAGTTTGGTAAACAGGAAGTGTGGAAGGTTGTGAATTTGCCTGAAGGAGAAAATGCCATTGGCACAAAATGGTTGCAGGACCGTTTAAGGGCTTAAACACAATTACAACACAACAACACAATGAGGAGACTAACTAAACTTTAATCAAACAGTGAACTGGGTAACCAAAGGTGATACAAAGAACACAAGTAAAGCAAGAGACAGAACAAGAGAGTATGGGTTTCAAGGAGGCAGTATATTGCTTTCTCAAGTTCTTTTACAAGTGTTACAAAGCATAAAGAAAGATACAAGAACTTGGAATACTTATACTACAACCTACAGCCGGCTATACTTTGAAAGCCAGCTGGATAAAATTGACTAGACATTAACAAAATCAATTGTAGGATCAAAAGGCATATCTGCCTTTTGAGCTTGTGACTATGACATGCCATAGCTCACATCCTTATACATTACAAAAAGGATAAAGTACATGAAGTGGAAAGTTACAGACTCAAGACCTTAATGTACAGTTACCAAAAGCAAGGCCCTTTTCACCAACTCATGTAAGTTGGTGACTTTATAGAGATGCAGCGGAAAAGGTGCTTTATGGAACAGTACATCAGATAAAGCATGTGTACTAAAAGTCTTCGGAAGAAATCTGTCTTCATAGGTTGAAGCTTCGGAAGACTTTGTCTCTGAAGCTTCGGAAGACTTCATGTTTGGCTTCGGAAGATATTGGTCTTGGCTTCGGAAGATTTTACACTTAGAGTATTTTCTAATGCTTTGTGTAAAACTTCCGAAGCATTCTTCACTTCAGTACTTAGTGCATGTTGCTGAGACACTTAGGCTGTTTTGGGTTGCATCAGACTTCAGGAATCCTTACAAACTCCCCCTAGGCTGATGCTACCAAAACACTTGGAAGATCTTCAAATGTTGGTAGTCTTCAGTACAATCAGGACCATTCCTTTCTTCATGAGATGGTCAGGATCATCAAGACTCTCATAGTATCTTCTCATCTCAAAGAGATCATGCAGAGGTAAGTTGATTATGTCTTGCCATGAGTAGACATTCTCAACACCTTGATCTCTGATAACAGTCCATCTTTCTGGATTAGTAGAGTAAGTCCAGGACAAGATGGGTGTCTCACTAGTTAGAGGAGCCACTTGAATAGGAGTTGATTGGACTGCCTCATCATGCACATCCTCAGGTTGGTCTGATTCAGCCTGAGGTGTAGAGGTAGATAACTTTGGCTTCTTCTTCTTAGTCTTTGGTTTAGAAGCCATCCTCTTCTTCCTCTTGGATGTCTTTAACTGAGAAAACTGGTCTGCAGCACCATGTTGATCATCAGTGTCTTTCTCAGTTGGGTGTTCCTCCCTCACAGGTTCAGAAGGAGAGGAAGTATGACCCTGCCTAGGATCAGAAGATGAAGCTTGCTGAGGCTCAGCTGGAGGTGCTGGTTGAGGTGTCTCTGGTTGTTCAAACTTGACCTCCACTTCAGGTGGGACTTGACTTGGAAGAGAGTGCAAGTCAATGAGTTCTCCACTTTTAATCTTCTGCTTGATCACCCTAATATGCTCATCCGTAGTGGATAGAGACATGGGGCCAAGTCTCCTTCCGGAGAATCCATACAGCTTCAAGAAGCTCACCATTCTTTGTCTGTCAGCAGACTTCTTTGCATTCTTTTGAAAGATGGCTCTTGACTTTGCAGCTTCTTCCCTTAGCTTCCTTTTAGTTGTCTTTCTTTCCTTGACTAACTCAAGCTCAAGTTGCTTTAGATACTCGAACTCAATGAAGTCATAGGACAAGGGAAGAAGTGCATCTGCCTGATAGAAGCCTGTGGCACTCAGGTAGTTGATCATCTTGATCCTATCTTCTTCTTTATCTACCTGAGGTTCTTGTGGAGCCACATCTTCCTGTGCAGGACTTTCTTGAACTGGTGAGAGAGTGGGAGCATGCTTGTAAAGTCTTTTCTGTCTCTTCTCCTCTTTGAGTTGGAGAAGTATCATTGCATCCTCTTTCTCCTTCAACTCTCTTGACACTTCCCTGTCAGCCAGTTCATTTAACTCTTCTAAGGGGAGGGAGATGATTTCATCAATGTCATAGTTCCTGGTCTGTAAGTAGGTAATCCTGACTGCCCTTAACTCATCATCTTGAGTATTTGGTCTGGAGCAGCCCTGATTGCAGCTTGCATGAAGCTAGATGACCCAGTAGAACTTTCTCCCCTTAGTCTCCTTTTCCTCTCTCTCTCTTCCTCCTCAATTTCTTCAGGAGTCATTATCCTTTTCCCTTTGTCACCAACAGACCTTTGTGACTTAGGGTGGATTGTGGCTTGGCCTTCATTGCTTGGAGTAGCTTCCATGCTCTGGCCAGAGAGAGGCTGAGAAACACCTTCACCAGCAGGTGTCTCAGATGGAGTTTGGACCTCAGCAGCAGTTGTTGATGATGAGACAGGGGTCTCAGGTTCTGTCACTGGGCCTTCAGTCAAGGTTTCCCCTATGAAACTAATCTTAGGGTCCACCTCAACATCCAGTTGACCGATGACATTGCCTGATTCCCTAAGTCTCCTTCTTAGAGTAAACTCTGCAAGGATCCTGTCTTGGATTCTTTGAGCCAGCCTGTCAGCTTGTCTTGAATTGCTTGGATTGACAAGTGGCAAGTTGACTAAATCCAGTCTTTCATAAAAGCTCAGGCTTTGGAATTGAAAAACTTCTTGTTGGCCTTGAACTCTTTGAAGTATAAGGGCTCTCCTGTCATCATCATACCTCCACCTTATGATGTGATTGCCAGTTCCTAGTGGTGGAGATGAGACAGCCCTTGGTATACCTTCCTCGAAGAGACTCCTGATGAGAGAGTCTATAGAGTCCACATTAATGTGAACTTGAGGAAGTTGCTGAGAATGCACAACAGCAAGTGAGGATGGTGAGTCCTCTATGTCCATTCTCTCTGAAGAACTCCCAGGTTCTGTGGTTGTAACAACTTTCTCCCCCTTTTTGGTAGCATCACCCACTTGCATAGGTGAGCTGGAGGATAAGTCAATCACTTCCACAGGTTCTTGTGTTCCTGGTTGAGCTCTCCTTAAAGGTCTCCCAGCTAGTTTTTCCTGCAGATATGAAATCTGGAGTTGCTGATCATTGACCCTGTTTTGCAGGGTAGTCACCTGAGATTCCAAGTGACTAACCTTAGAGACTAAATAGGTGCATGTTTTTGACAGTTTTTGCACCTTTAGTCTCAAATTCCCCTCATCTTCATCAGAAGATTCATTGGGGGATGAGATGATTGGACCAAAGTCCTCTCTCTCACCACCAGCTTGAGTTTCTTGGCTGCTGGTTTTCCTCTGCTCACTGGCAGCCTCAGTTGAGATGCCAATGGGCTGAGTTGCCATGGTTGAGGTCTTAATGATGTATCACTTTCAAAAGTGAGAGCCTCTTCCATATGGACATCCTGAACAGGTTCAGAAGTGTCCACCTCAGTAATAGGTGACTGATGGGGGATAGACTGAGGAGAGTCAGAGGTACTCATCTCTCTTTGAGTAGGGGAGGAGAAGAGAGACTCATGGTACTCACTGAATCCTAAGTCTTCATCAGTGTAAAAGGATAGGTTGGGAATTGGTGGTTGAGATCCAAAGGCTGGGGATGGTAGCTGTCCCCTGAAGGTTGTTCACTTGAGTGTTGAGACTCAGAGTGAAGGCTTAAGGTTGTTGGGCTATTGAGCTCATCAGGTTGAGCTTGAGGAACCTCAGCCCTGATAGGTGAAGTAATGGGAGTGGTTTGCTCCTCAGGAGAAGTGGGAGCTCTAGTGTCACTTCTTCCTGTAAGGTTGAGTATTTGGGGGCCTGCACAGACTCAATAGCCTGAGCAGGGGTTCGTTTGGATTTTCTTTGGTAGGTGAGGGTAATATCTGGTCTTTTTAAAGGTAATGACAAAAGAGGTGTGGGTTCAACACTAGCTTGTGTTGCTAGGTTGTCACCTTGAGCAATGAGCTCTAACATTTTTGGGACTAGGGCTGTTTCTACCCCAGAGAAGCCTACAGTTGGCTTCTTCATTATTTTAAAGATGCCGGGCTTCATCTGTCCCAATTTAAGAATATTACCTGTTTCCCTCAACTGTGAGCCCAGTTCACAGTTGAGAATGTGTTGAACATATCTAGGAAACATGTAATACTCTAAGGAGTCTAAGTTTGCAAGTAAATTAGTATAAACAAATTGTGAATACCTGAACTTGACCCCCTGAACCATTCCATGAACTATAAAGGAGAGATCCTCAGGAATCTGGTCCCATCCACCATGCTTGTTTGACAAGCTGTGGATAACCACATGGAGCAGGAATTTCCATTGGGATGAGACCTTCCCTTTCCTAAAGGTCTTTACAGAGAAATCTCCCTCATAGCCCATCTGCTCAAAAGAATGATTAACAGCTTCTTTTGGGAAGGACACCTCACCTTCTTCATCATCCAGCTGCAAATGTTGATTGATGATGGCCGGAGTGATGAAGATTGTCCTCCCTTGCACTGTGGCAGACAGTGCCTTCTCCCCATCCATAATGACCTCTTGGCAGGTCTTCCAGAATTCAAGCAAGTGATCCTCATATAGAGTAGGATCAATGGTCAGGGAGGTGAAGTAGTTTGACAGAGTCAAGAATTGGCAAATCTCTGAGAAACTTGCATCTTTCTCAGAGCTTAACAGAGCAACTTGATTATGTTGCCTGTGTAGTTGCATGGAGAAATCAGGGTTGTTTCTGCGGTTAAGGTTGGCCATTTCAGAAGCTTAAGGGTGAAGAAAGGTAGAAAGCAAAGGCGGTTTAGAGAATTAGGTTAGAGAAACAGTAGAATTGAGGAAGATAGTGGGAAAGAGGGGGAACCGTTGGGTATTTATATGAAAAGGGATTTGAACCAAAGTTAATGAAAGAGGATAAACTTTGAAATCCGGAAGTCGGTCCCACCTCTGAAAAAGTAGTTTACTTTTGCTCAAAAAGTAGTTTTCTTGGAATTCGAAAAGCTTCCGAAGTTTATTTGTCTTCGGAAGTTTTGATTGAAAAAGCTTCCGAAGCTAAAATGGCTTCGGAAGATTTTCCTGAGAGTCTTGAAGATTTATGCTTCGGAAGAGAAATAAACCCTTGAATGCTTTGTATAGGAATAAACAAAGCTTCCGAAGGTTAATTTTGCTTCGGAAGGAAAAGGTCCTTTAAAATAAATAAGTGTCTGAGATAAGAATTTTAAGCTTCGGAAGATGAATTTGACTTCTTCCGAAGGTAAAATCTCTTAGACAGTTATGTATTTTGAAGACATGTTTTTCTTCCGAAGATAAAATTTTATCTTCCGAAGTATCAAAAATTTTCAAGAATCTAAGGAAAGTCTTCAAAAAGAATTTTACATCCAAAGAAAACATGAGCTTATGAAAGTGATGAACTAGACAACTTAGGACACACATATTTTAAGAAGAAATAATTAGAATTAGTTTTAAGAAAAAGTCTACTCAAAGTTAATCATCCCAATAGCTGATATCAGATACTTAAATCTCTGTTCATCAAAAGCTTTTGTGAACAGATCAGCATATTGTTCATCTGTATGAACTTTGACTAGTTTAATTAATCCCTTTTCATAGTTATCTCTTATTAAATGATACCTGATGTTGATGTGTTTGGTCCTTGAGTGCTGCACAGGGTTCTCAGTGATAGAGATAGCACTATTGTTGTCTATGTGGATAGGAGTCTCTTTGAAGTTAAATCCATAGTCCAGCATCTGATTTTGAATCCAAAGCACTTGAGCACAGCAGCTTGCAGCAGCAATGTATTCAGCCTCAGCAGTTGATGCAGACACACAGGATTGTTTCTTGCATTGCCATGAGACCACCCTTCCACCAAGGAATTGACATCCCCCAGATGTAGACTTTGCAGTCATATTGCAACCACCATAATCACTATCTGTATAGGCATACAGATTGAAATTTGGATTCTTTGGATACCATAGACCAAGTGTTGAAGCACCTTTGAGGTATCTTAAAATCCTTTTCACAGTGATTAAGTGAGACATCTTAGGGTTGGCTTGATATCTTGCACAAATACATGTAGCAAACATGATATCAGGCCTGCTAGCTGTAAGATACATAAGAGACCCAATCATAGCCCTGTATAAGTGCTCATCTACACACTCCCCCTCAAGATCTGGACCAAGGGAGTGGTTTCTGGCTATGGGTGTCTTAGCAATCTTACAATCAGTCATGTTGAACCTCTTGAGTATGTCTTGAACATACTTTGACTGACTTATGAAGATGCCATCTTCAACCTGCTTCACTTGAATTCCCAGAAAGAAGTTGAGTTCTCCCATTGAACTCATCTCAAATCTGTCTTTCATCAGCTTCTCAAAGTCTTTGCAGAGCTTTGGATTAGTTGAACCAAAGATGATGTCATCTACATATACTTGAACCAGCAATAAGTCATTTCCCTGTCCTTTGATGAAGAGAGTTCCATCTATAGTACCTCTCCTGTATCCATGCTTACAAAGATACTCAGATAGTGTCTCATACCACTTTCTGGGTGCCTGATGCAGCCCATAAAGAGCTTTGTCAAGCTTGCAGACATAATCAGGATGATCAGGTCTACAAAACCAGGTGGCTGTTTGACATAAACCTCCTCATCAATCACTCCATATAAGAAAGCACACTTTACATCAAGTTGGTAGACCTTGAAGTTCTTGGATGCAGCAAATGCCAGGAATATCCTAACAGCTTCTAGTCTTGCTACAGGAGCAAAGACATCAGTGTAGTCAATCCCTTCTTCTTGTGTGTATCCTTGAACAACTAGTCTTGCCTTGTTCTTGATGATGATTCCTCTATCATCCTTCTTATTTCTAAAAACCCATTTGGTTCCAATGGTAGTCTTCCCATGAGGAAGAGGACAAAGGTTCCAAACTTTCTGCCTTTTGAATTGAAGCAGCTCTTGTTGCATAGCTTCAACCCAACTTCCATCCTTTAGAGCTTCATCAACTTTCTTAGGCTCTATCTGAGATAAGAAACAAGAGTGAAGACAAACATTTGCTTCATGGGTTTGTCCTCTTGTTCTTACCCCTGTGACAACATCTCCAATGATGTTTGTGGTGGGGTGAGACTTGTGGATCCTTAGCTGAGGGATCACAGCAAGTTGTTGAGAAAGATCTAAATTTGAGAAATTTAGATCTGGTCTGGAAGATTCACCTTCCACATTATCACACTTATCAAGATTAACTTGATCCAATGAGTGTGAGACATCATTGATGTTGTCATCTATGGTATGGTTATTAGCATCAAGAAATTCCTGATCACTATCACCATCACCATCACCATTGTTGTCTTCTACAAGTGAGGTGTCTTTATCTGGTTGAGAGGCCTCTGAGCTGGAATTTGAAGGCATGCCAGATGTATCAGCTGAATTTGTCATTGTAGTGCTGATAGAAACCTCATTTGCTGAAGTAGTTCCAACTGGAGCTGAAGATGTATGAGTTGAAGGTCTTCCTAGCTCAAATCTTGGATCAGGATCACCTGTATTTAGATTTTCTGCAGATCCTGAAACATGCTCACAAGATTTGTTAAAACAGTTGGTAACTAAATCAAGATCAAACAGCCAATCCGGACCAGAACCAGCCACACAGGGAGTGTGCTCATTGAAAGTCACATTGGCTGACTCCTCAACAATTCTAGTTCTGAGATTGTATACTCTATAAGCTTTAGCTTGGGAAGAGTATCCAATGAAATGTCCATCATCTGATTTCTCAGCAAACTTGGCAATTTGATCTTTGGTATTCAAGATGGTGCAGGGACATCCAAATGACCTGAGAAAACCAATGAAAGGTTTCCTCTTGTGCCAAAGTTCATAAGGAGTCTTACCATGTGTCTTAACTACTAAAACTCTGTTTTGCACATAGCAAGCAGTATTAACTGCCTTCTGCCCAGAAGGTGATAGGCAGTTTAGAGCCAGACAACATAGTTCTTGCAGCTTCAATAAGTGTCCTATTTCTCCTCTCAGCAACTCCGTTTTGCTGAGGAGTCCTGGGAGCACTATATTGTCTTGTAATACCCTTTTCATCACAAAATGTATCAGGATTTGGTTCTTGAATTCAGTTCCTTGATCACATCTTATGGTTTTGACCTTGTGATCACATTGATTCTCAACTTTTAAGATGAAATTCTTCAGAATCTCAGGGGTTTCATCCTTAGTTCTAAGGAAGAAGACCCAAGTGAATCTTGTAAAATCATCTATGATCACCAAACAATAAGAGGTCCTTCCTAAACTCATTACACTGGTGGGGCCAAAGAGATCCATATGTAACAAGTGTAGGGGAGTAGTGATGGAGTTCTTTTCCTTAGGCTTGTGAGATACCTTGTGTTGCTTCCCTTTCAGGCATGCAACACAATGATCATCACTTGTAAACTCTTTCTTTGGCATTCCAGTTACCAGATCATGTTTAATTAATTTATTCATGTTCTTAAAGTTTACATGGCACATTCTTTTATGCCATAGGAAAGACTCATCACTATTTGCTTTAGATAGAAAGCATGAAACTTCTCCAGAGGGAGATGTTTCTTGCAAATCCATCTTGTACATGTTCCCTTTCCTGGGGGCTCTGAGCAGGATATGCTCATGAGGAATGACCACACCAGGCTTGAGAACAATGCACTCATGCTCAGTAAAGAGCATGTTATGACTCTGATCACAAAATTGGGATACACTCAGAAGATTGTACCCAAGCTCCTTAACAAAGTTTACCTTCTCAATGCTGAGCTTACCATTTGTGACCTTGCCCCTTCCAGAAATGTAACCACCTTCATCTCCTCCAAAAGCAACTGGTCCTCCATCAATTCTCTCAAAATTATGGAGTAGAGACCTATTGCCTGTCATGTGCCTGGAACAGCCACTGTCAATTATCCAGACATTCCTGTTTGTCTTGAGCTGTTCCTGCACAAAGAAAATGATTAGTTACATTTGGAAACCCAAGCCTTACTTGTCTTGGGCTCATTAAGTGTAATAGAAGGTAATGCAACAGTAATAGATCCTATGGTTGTACTATGGGGATCTTCAGCTGTTGTTGATGGAAAACCTCAGTCATTTGGTCTTTCTTAGACTTCCACACCACCTTTGGAGTCTTGGACTTGACCTTCAAAACCTTAGAAGCTTTTGGAACTTCACAAGTTTTGATGACTGATCCTTCGGAAGAATCTACAGTCACTGCAGCAGACTTCAGTGCTTCGGAAGAACTCCTTTCTTCCGAGACCAACTTTGCTTCCGAAGGTAATTTTCCATTTACCTTCTTCCTTGATTTGGAGCTTCCGAAGGAAACAGACTTTCCTTCCGAAGCTTGAGACTTCTTGAGACTCTTTGAAGTCTTTGTTTTGGTCATGTGGACAGTACTTTTAGGATTGTATGGGCAATCCTTGGCAATGTGAGAAGTACTTTCACACATAACACACAACATTTTCTTCTTCAAAGAAGTCTCCTTCTGAGAGCAAGACTGGCTTTGGTCACATCCCTTCTCCACCTTCATCTTGGTAGATGCTGAGACAGTTCCTTTGGGCTGTGAACTGTTCTTGGAGTTTGATGGTCCAGGCTGTGCAGCAGTGGTACACAGCAGCTCAGTCTTCTTCTTTGTACTGAGATGATTTGAACAAAACCATGACTCTTAGCTGAGGAGTCTTGGTTGATGTCTTCAGTCCTTACTACCTTGAAACCTGCAGAGATAAAAACTTGTTTTTGCTTAGCATCAAAAGTAGCCTTGATTTCATGAGCCTTCTTTGCTTTCCTTTTGCTCTTCCTGATCAAGTTCTTTCTCTTGGACTTGGTCATCACAGTTGATTTCTTCTCCTCAGAAGGATAGTGACCCTTGGAAGAATCCTCTCTTCACTCTTCTCAGAGGAATTCTTCACTATCACTTCTTCATCATCCTCACTTACAGGATCTATGAGAGGAAGCTCATCTTCACAAGTTCCACACCTAGGAGATCTTACAGACAAGATTGTGTGTGGAGGAGCTATCTCATTTGATCCCAGTCCCTGTCTATTTTGATAACAAACCTTGTTGTGCAGGGATGAGGATATCATGTTCTTGAAGGTCTCTTCTTCATGAACACTCTTCTCTGCCTTGGCTTTGCTGATCACAAGCTCAGCCTGACACTCAGTCAACTTAGTGATGAGATCTTGGATCTGAGTTCTAAAATCTGTATGTTCATGTTTTAGTACCGAAATGGTTTTCTCCAAGTCCTCTATCTTTAACTTGTAATCATTTTCAGACTTTCTAAAATCAGATTTTAATATGTTTAATGACTCAAGATCAGATCTCATCTCTAGGTTGTAGGACCTGTATCTATTTACTTTAGCAATGCATTCAGGGGAGCAAAGATGTTCCAATACCTTGGCTTCATCATGATCAGCCATCAGTGCTTGGTTTGGAGAAGCATCCTCCACCTGAAAACTCCAGTCAAAGCCTCCCTCTTCAACAGCAACAGCAGCATGTTGCTTTGTCTTCTCAGCATGAGGGGCTTTGTCAGTGTAGTTTGGTCTGGGTTGTGTTTGGACCCCATTTGCTTTAGGTGCCTTACACTCCCTAGCAAAGTGACCCATAAGGTTACAGTTGTAACACTTAACTTTGCTTTTATCCAGCCCAAACTTACCACTGGTAGCATTGCTTGGAAATCTTCTTCCTGTCCTCTTGTAGAATTTCTTGGCTCTGTGAGTGAGGAGAGCCATCTGCTGAACTATCTCCATGTATTCCAGGTCATCTGGATGAATACAGTCCAGGTCTTCAAGAGTGAAGAGATAATTCCCACAGCTTTCATCTGCAGACACAAAGGCTTGAGAAGAACTTGTCTCTTGGAATGGGCTTCCTTGAGTAAAGTTCTCCCTTGGTGTCTCCGGGAAGGTGATGAAAGGACCCTTTTGTGAGTTGTCAGGGTAGCATATAAGATGATGTTGGGGTTCTATGTTGTCCCTTTCAACCACATGAAGGGCTGAACCCATTTGATTGTTGGAGTTGCCAGATGAACCTTGCATGTTCATCTCCATCTGGTATCCACTGAGAATCCCATACAACTCTGTAAGAGTAAGAGTCTTAAGGTTCTCAGTCCTCTTGATCACCACACAATAGTGTGTCCATTGCCTAGGAAGTGAGGACATGAACTTCCTTACAATGTCCCTGTTCTCAAGAGGAACTCCTCCATCCACTAGGGTATCCACAATCTCAACATACCTGAAGTATTGTTGAGTCATGGTTTCACCTGCTTTGAAGGTGAAATTCTCAAACTGCTGCTTCAGGAGATCTTTCTTGTTCTCCTTGGCTTCAGAGGAGCCTTCATACATCAGCTTCAGTGCATCCCACAGCTGTTTGGCTGTCTTGCACTTCTTAAAACCTCTGTATACAGAGTTTGGGAGAGCAGTCTGAAGAGCAGTCATGGCCTTCCTGTCAATCTCTACTCTTTTTCTATCTTCATCTGAGTAGTTGGCCACATCTTTAGAAATCATACCAGCACCAGTAGCAGAGGGGGTGCTGGGTATGAAAGGTCCATTCTCAACAGATTCTCACATTCTTGAATCAAGAGACCTGATGAAGCCTTCCATCCTCATGCACCAGGTGTCAAAATCATCAAGAGTGATCAGTGGGATTTGTTCATGGTTCCAGTCTCCATATCAGTCTTTGAGATGGAAGCCATTTGAAGAGTTTAGCTTTTGTGTGTGTGAGGGATCTTAAGATGGTTAGATCTTATATCAAGAGCCTGGAAAGCTCTGATACCAATTGCAGGACCGTTTAAGGGCTTAAACACAATTACAACACAACAACACAATGAGGAGACTAACTAAACTTTAATCAAACAGTGAACTGGGTAACCAAAGGTGATACAAAGAACACAAGTAAAGCAAGAGACAGAACAAGAGAGTATGGGTTTCAAGGAGGCAGTATATTGCTTTCTCAAGTTCTTTTACAAGTGTTACAAAGCATAAAGAAAGATACAAGAACTTGGAATACTTATACTACAACCTACAGCCGGCTATACTTTGAAAGCCAGCTGGATACAATTGACTAGACATTAACAAAATCAATTGTAGGATCAAAAGGCATATCTGCCTTTTGACCTTGTGACTATGACATGCCATAGCTCACATCCTTATACATTACAAAAAGGATAAAGTACATGAAGTGGAAAGTTACAGACTCAAGACCTTAATGTACAGTTACCAAAAGCAAGGCCCTTTTCACCAACTCATGTAAGTTGGTGACTTTACAGAGATGCAGCGGAAAAGGTGCTTTATGGAACAGTACATCAGATAAAGCATGTGTACTAAACGTCTTCGGAAGAAATCTGTCTTCATAGGTTGAAGCTTCGGAAGACTTTGTCTCTGAAGCTTCGGAAGACTTCATGTTTGGCTTCGGAAGATATTGGTCTTGGCTTCGGAAGATTTTACACTTAGAGTATTTTCTAATGCTTTGTGTAAAACTTCCGAAGCATTCTTCACTTCAGTACTTAGTGCATGTTGCTGAGACACTTAGGCTGTTTTGGGTTGCATCAGACTTCAGGAATCCTTACAATGGTTGTTTAGAAAAAAATCAGATGATCGAGGATTTGTTGTTCATAACAAAGAAAGACCTAAGAGAAAGGAATTGATTATAAATAAGTGTTTGCTCCAGTTGCAAGACTTGAATCTATTCGTGTCTTCCTAGCTTATGCTTCCTATATGAAATTCAAGGTGTACCAAATGGACGTCAAAGGTGCCTTTCTATATGGACCAATCACAAATGACGTGTATGTCAAACAACCTCAAGGTTTTAAAGATTCTGAAACACCCTCATAGTGTGTATAAGCTAAGTAAAGCTTTGTATGGTCTACATCAAGCTCCTAGAATTTGGTATGATACATTATCACAACATTTGATCCAACATGGATACACAAGAGGGAAAATTGATCCTACTTTATTCATAAAGAAGGATATTGATGATCTCTTATATGTTCAAGTGTATGTGGATGATATCATATTCGGTTCTCCAAGTCAGAACTTATGCTCAGAACAGATCATGAAGTCTCGTTTTCAAATGAGTTCTATGGGAGATATAAATTTTTTCCATGGGTTAAAAGTGAAACAGTCTACAGATGAAATTTTTATAAATCATGAGAAATTTGTTGAAAAGCCCTTGAAAAGGTTTAAACTGCACGATTGTCAATCCATCAGAACTCCAACTGACGCTAATACCAAGATTGATCCTGATCCGAAAGGAAAATCAATTGACCAAACTTTATACAGATCTATGATTAGATCTTTGATGTATCTTACTACATCTAGACCTGATAAAATGTATTTTGTTTGTGTATGTGCCAGGTATTAATCAGACCCGAAGGAATCTTACCTTATCGCTGTCAAACGCATATTCAGATATCTCAAAGGAAAACCGGCTCTAGGGTTATGGTATCCTTATGAAGGAAACATCGAGTTACACGGATATACTGATAGTGATTATGGGGGATGTTGTCAAGATCATAAATCTACAACAGGTGTTTGTCAGTTTTTGGGTCTCAAATTAGTCTCATGGCAACGTAAGAAACAAATAAATGTCTCAATCTCAACTGTAGAAACTGAGTACATAGCTGCATCAGCAGGATGTTCTCAAATCCTTTGGTTACAAAACCAACTAGTGGAATACGGGTTCAATTTTTCTTAAAACCCCTATTTACATTGATAACACTGCTAATACATTTATAACAACTAATCATGTACAACATTCAAAAACAAAACATATCAAAATTCGATATCATTTTCAGAGAGATAACTCTGAAAAGGGTTTAATCATTTTGATTCAAATATCAATTGAAAAACAGTTGGCTGATCTCTTTATCAAAGCCTTTTTACTCGGAAGGTTTGAGTATTTGGTCGAGTCAATTGGTTTTATTAATCATGTTTAAAAACTGATTTTTAATAACCAAAATGAAAATAACCCTCCCTTCTTTTAATAAGAAATTTAAAGGAGAAACTGTCAGAGTTAACTGCCTGATTGTACTTATTGTGTGTGTGTGCTAAATAGAAAAAGCAAATGTGTAACGCCCGAAATAAAGCGAAAACAAGCCAATTAATAATGCTTAGACGGGATTATTTAATATAAATAAGATTGAAATGGGTTATAGACCGAGTTAACCTTTCGTTTTGTGTGTTCGACGAGCTTAAGGTCCGCGGAACGCCCGATATATATAAACGGAACAGCAAGAGCCAGTCTCATTTGCAACTTAACACCCAACTTAAAAGAGAGAGTGTAGAGAGAGAAAGTGGTGATCCAAGGCTCGGTTGATCAAGAGATTGAAGATCGGTGTTTGTAGGCATCCAAACAACAAGAAAAGAGAATTCTGGTAAGAAACATCGTTTAATCGTTTCTTTAAGAGTATGTTCGGATTCTAGGGTTTGGAGTTTTTGAAAGTGGCAAAGAATCACCTAAAACTCACATTTTTATGTAAGAAAACATGTAAGAAGCTTAGATATAGCTTTTTGAGTGATAAACCAAGGATTTGTGTGTAAAAGATTGAAGTTTTGGGTGAAAAATGGACTGATTCGTAATTTCAGCCCGTTCTACGAAATTGCATGTTCATCCAGCGAAATTGTGCAGTCGTCCAGCAAAACTATGGAGTTTTTCTACGAAACTACAATTTTTTAGGTAGTTTCACAGACATGGATTTCCAACGAATGTTGGGTGAAACTGGGAACGAAACTGCCAGCGAAGGTGGCAGCGAAACTGCTAGCAAAACTAGCAGCGAAATTAGGCAAAAATTAACCCCTTTGAGTGTTAACTTATCTGCATGCTGCGTAGTGTGACCCTTGCTTAGAAAGTTTGATTGAGAAGCTACTCATTGGTCTAGGTGAGTTCTAGATCCCCTATTTTAAAGGTTTTAATCTCAATTGGGGCTGGAAATGCATACCAAATATACGTTTTAAATAACCAAGATTTGAAGAGGTTTTAATAGGAAGATCGATTTTTCTAGATCCCCAATGGCTGACTTGGCAGCCAGGCCCCAGCCAGGGGCATTGCCCCTTGGACCCCACTAGGGGCTGCTGCCCCTAGGACCCCGCTGTCAGGGGCTGCCACCCCCGAACCCCCGCAGTCTTGCGGAGGGTCGGTTATTTTCTATGATGACTTGTACTTGTTGTGTATGTGTATGGGAGTGAATGATGTGTGATGATTATATGATTTTGCATGATGATGTGTGATGATGATATGTACGTTCATGTTATGCCTTGTATATGTTCCTTATTACGTATTATTCTGTAACTTTACATGGGATGGTTATGAACTGAATGTAAAGTGTTATGTAATGAAAGAGGAAGCTAATGATAATGAAAGAGGAACGTAAAGAATGAATGAGTGTTTGCATAAATAAAAGGATGAATGTAAAGACTTGCAAGAAAATGAAAAGAGGTGCACAACTCTAAAATGTTAGTAGCTCAACTTTGTATCGTTTAGCTAACCCGTAAGGATACACGCAGGGGTCTAGTCTTTGTGGCTGACCCAACGTATGGGCTCCTTGTCGCTTGCCCCGGTACTGGTGCCAGGCTATGTGCGTAATGTTAGGGGTCTATTTATAGACTTTGTTCCAGTACCCGCTTCGTGCCTACGTGCAGGATCGGGTTTGTCACTTAGACACTTGGATTTCTCTCAAACTCACTTATAGAGACTCTCAAATCAGATGAAGTAAAGTCTTTTACAAGAGTTGATAATAATATAATAAGTAGCAAAGGAACACACAAAAATAAATTTTCAACGCACTTGTGTATATTACTTCTCAACTCAAGATATTACAAGACTCTTACAAGCATAATGCATGAGTTACAATGAGAAACTATATATAATAGATCCTATAGTCGGATATACTTTGATACCAGCTAGAAACCTAAGACTAAAGCATATACTACAATGCTAAAGTTAAGGTATCTTAGATAAAGTATTATCTAAGATATGGTAGTCATGACATGTCCATGACTTACCTTTTGTCACCAACTAAAGATGTCAACTGTACTAACATAAAAAGGTAAACAGTGGATTAAAGTATGGTCAACTACATGGCTTTTGAGAAAACGCCATGCAGTATCTCAGAGATTTGCAGCGGAGTGTCAGAGAGACCATACTTATGTCCACTGGATAATAGCACTGTCTTCCGAAGGTAAGTTGGCTTCAGAAGAACAAGTTTTTCCGAAGCCACTTATACTTCGGAAGAGGCTTCTATACTTCCGAGCCTTGAGGACTTTTGTACTTCGGAGGCTGACTTCAGATCTTTCTTTCTAAGTCTTGAACTTCGGAAGTAGGTTCTTTGTCTTCGGAAGTTGGAGTTTTCCTTCAGAAGTAAGTTTTAGACTTTGTCTTCGGAAGAGCTCCTTCTTCCTTTGGAAGTTCCACACTTAGCTTCGGAAGTCCTTTATTTGTTGTACCAAAATCTTCTAAGTGACTTGGTTTTGGTTGCACCAGCCTTTCTAGATCCAACAAACTCCCCCTACGGTGATGCTACCAAAACCTCACTTATTTGTGCTTCTCAAAGCTTTCAGCACCAGGGACAAAAGGTATTTGTCTGTCTCTTTGTTCTTCCTTGAAGTGGTGCTGAGAAGCTTGTACAAGTCATTGGTGGATAGGAGATCCAGTCTATCACTCTGAATGACATGTACCCTTTGTTGTGTCCCCCTGAAAAGAGTCAGTTGACGGGAGTTATAGTCATACTCCCATCTAACTATGGAGTCAAGTTTAGGACCTTCAACCATTTGTAGAAAGGCTTTGCCTTTGGTTGCTGATCCCTACCTTTCCTCCTCCTGTCTTAGTTTCAACTCTTCTTCAACCTTGCTTCTAGCAGTTAGCTCGGCCATATGAAGGCTGCCAAGATGATTTCTGATATGGGCAGCTACATCAGAGTTTGAAGGGTTGGAGAATGGCTTCTCTGCTAAATCATCAATGTCAAATATGCTCAAGTGTAGCAAAGATGAGGCACTTAGCCTGTTGAGCTCTCCATTCTCTCTTTCAACAACAAAGTTGTGAGAAGAGCCTTCGAACCACCAATGGATGATCTTCTTTCTAGGTGCAAGAGGTTGTCTTGGCACCCGGTCGCCTTTCTTGGTATCCAGTAGAGTCACCAACCTTCTCCTTAACTTCTTTTCTTCCTCATTCAAAGTGTCTGAATTGAGGCCAAGGAGATTGGCAACTTGGTCCAAGGTTCCTCTGGGCAGATCAAGAAATTGATCTCTAGTGAGGGAACTTGAGGATCCGTCAACATAGGTCAAATTGACTGAATCCTCCTCACAGGAGATATCGCTCAGAGTTATGCAGTTTATGAGCGTTTTCTTGACTGCCTTGAGTTCTTCTAAGGAGATATGTTTAGAAGGCTAAGGGGATGGTTTGATAGGTTGATAGGTAGGTTGAGGTGTTTGGGTTCTGGCTAGAGTTTTGGGTTGGAGGATAGGTAGTTTAGGTGGTTGAGGTGAAGAGGTTGGTAGGGGTGATGGTGTAGGTTCAGGGGTGTATGGTTCAATGGTTGGTTCGGTTTTAATGGGGAATGGAAAGGGTATAGATTCAGGTTGTGATTGGGTTTGGAGTTTGAGGTGAAGAGGTTGGTAGGGGTGATGGTGAAGGTCATCCCCTGTCCCCTTCTGTACATCTCCTTCCTCTTCCCCGCGCGAATGTCAGCCTTAATGTCACTAACATGTCGCTGGAGAGTCTTTTCTGAGATAGGACCCACCTGCCTGCCAGAGAAGCCATGAGCCTTGAGATAGCTCTTCATCTCGGCCTTCACACCCATCTTCTTGGCAGCAGTTAGTCCTGCTTCCTCTTCCTTCTTCTTCTGCAATAGCTTTTCCCTTGCAGCTCTCTTTCTCTCTTTCTCCATTTGATCTTGCTCTTTGTTGAAGAGCCATAAGATCGTATCATTGTTATGTGGAGATAATTCTTCTTGAGAGAAACCTCTAGAGGTTAGGAAAGTTATCCTTTCCCTCCTAAACTGCAGATCAGCTTCTCTTTCTTTCTTCTCCCTTTCTTCTTCTAAGGCCAACCTTGCAGCCTCTTCTTTTTGTTGTTTTAGCAGCAAGGTTGCCTTTTCCAGCTCTATTAACTCCTCTAATGGTAGCAGGAGTACATCTTCAGTTGCAGCTCCTAGACTAACAAGTCTGTCAATAATATCTACTCTTTTTCTGTTGTTGACTGCTTCCTGGTTAGCTGCAGCTGCTTTGGTACTTGCAGCTAGCAGTTTTCCAGTTGGAAGCCTACCTTTTCTTTTGTATTTCTCCAACCTTTCTTCCTCCTGAAGCTCTTCCGAAGTCATCTTCCTCTTTCCTTTGATGTCTTCGGAAGTGCTAGACTATGGGGGTTCTTGGATGGAAGATTCAGGTTGAGTAGTAGAGATGGGAGCTGGAGTTAATGCTGATGTTAGAGCTAAAGATTGGGTGAGAAAATCCTCCCTATTAACCTCAGATGCAAGTTCCAGAATTGCATCTGTGACTATTACATCATCGGATAGTGAGAATAGTCCTTCCGCAACAGCAATCTCAGCTTCGGAAGTTTGAAATTGTTCTTCCGAGGCTTTGAATTGTGCTTCGGAAGTCTGTGAAAATGCACTATCTGTCCCAACTGTTTCAGTTGCTGGGCCATCAGTCCTTGTTTCCCCTTCGAAGTTAATCTCAGGTTCCACTTGAACCTTAGGTTGACCAACTTCCTCAATAATGGTAGAAGGTGCATTTAACCTCTAAAACTCTTGAGCTCCGAAGTAGATCACAGACATATCAGGACTTGGCTGTTCTATAAGAGATTCCAATAGGAACTTGTTAAAGAACCTATTAAGATCTTGGAGCATCCTTTGATCCACTTGAATGACAATTGGAGGAGGCTCAAGGAAAATTGCAGCTTGTTGCACAGGATACTTTGAGCTCAAGGAAGTGAGAGCTTGACTTTGGGTTTCCTCCTGTCTTTGACTTTGTCTCTAAACACTCTCCCCCTTTTTGGTAGCATCAACCTGAGAGCTTGATGAGCTAGAGGAAGATGTCAAGGAGACCTGAGTTTGTACATGCCTAACAAACCTCTCAATCTGTTTCTCAGCTAGTTTGGCCTTGAGAGTTTCAATCTCAAGTTGTTGAGTGGCAGACCTATCCTCTAAAGTCCTAACCTTGGATTCAAGATTTGAGACTTTAGAAAGTAGGTCTTGAATGGTAAGTTGCATTCTTCCCTCATCTTCTTTTGAAGAATCACGGGGAGATGAGGTAACATACCTTGTATGTTCATCCTCACCACCAAATATGGTTTCTTGGCACCCTGGTTTCCCTTGCACAAAGATGTCTCTTTCAAAGTCATCAAAGGGCATGGTTGCCGTAGATTCAGTCTCAGTGATGTTACCACTGTCCTGAGGATCCATTGAGGCTCCTTCAGTAGTGGTAGCTGAATCTACATGAGTCCCCTCCACATCAGTGGGACTCACCCCAGTAAAGGTTTGCTGATGGGGGCTAGAGATAAGAGGTCTCTCTAGGCTCTGTTGATCCTTGAGAGGGTGTTGTGGATCAACTTCATTGCCCTTAAGAGACATAATCTCTTCATCAGCTCCAATTAAAAGGTCAGTAAAGGATACGGAAGTGAAACCTAATGACCCGGGACTTTGATCAATGTCTAAAGGCATTGAGCTTGTGATAGGGAGTATAGAGACTCTCCCTGAGGGCTTTTAGCTTGGGTTTCGGGCTCATGGGTCTGAGACTGAGGAGACTCAATACCCATATTAAGGTCAATTGTGAAGGATGGTTGGACCTCAGGTTGAGTGGGAGCCCTTTGTTCCACTCTAGCCTTTTTGGGTAGAACATGAGGAGCTTGTTGAATCAGAGAAGATTGAACAAGGGTTCATTTGGGACGTTTCTGATAAGTAAAGGTAATGGGTGGAGAAGGTAGATTTGGCAAAGTGAGGGTAGTTGCTGGTGTGGGTTCATCACCTGTGGGGTTAACAGGGATGTCACCAGGAGCCATTGGCTCAATCATACCTGGAAGAAGTGCAGTATCTCTTCCGGTGAAGTTGGTGGAAACTCTCTTCAAAGTCTTGAAGATGGTCGGCCTCATTTGAGGAGCAGTCAGAGCAGGTGCACGCTTGCTCTTGTCCAGCTCACAGTTGATTATGTGCTGGAGAAACCTGGGATACATGAACAATGTGTCCCTTTGAAGATTTCCCATGAGGTTAGTCAACACAAATCTTGAATAGTTGAAGCGGAGGCTATTCACCAACCCATGAACTAGGCACCCAAGTTCATATGAGATTTGATCCCATCCCCCAGATTTATTAGACAAGCAGTGAAGAACCACATGCAGCAGGAACTTCCATTTGTAAGAGAAGTAAAATTTGTAGACAGTTGACCTGCTAACATCTCCACCATATCCCATTTGGAGATAAGTATTGTCCATATCTGCTTTGGGGAATTCCGTTGGAGCGCCCTCATCATGAAGCTCTAGATGCTCCCTGATGATCTGTTCAGAAATGACCAACTCCTGGCCACAGATGCTCGATCGAATGACACGAACCCCATTTAGGGTTTCAATCTGACCATTTGCCCAACATTTAGACATATGGTTTGAGTAAATTGTGGGGTTTACAGTTATAGCGGTGTAGTAAGAAGATTGGGTTAGAAAGGAGATGATGTCTAAGAAGTCAACATCCTTTGAAGAGTCGAGGAGTGCGACTTGGTTGTGCTGAGGGTTAAGTGCCATTGAAGAAGGTTACAGGAAGATAGTTCGGAATATGGTAAATTGAAGATGAAGAAAGCTTTTAGGGCAGTAATTTTGGTAAAAAGGATGTAAGTGATTAGCCGGAGGTATTTAAATGGGTGGAATGGCGGTTTAAAGTGGGTTTGGATAAGACGATGTGAGGTTTCAGTGGATGATGTGACATGGGCGGTAAGGTTAGTCCATTTAAATAATCCGACATCATTAACAAAATCTTTACTTTTTACAGTGTGGGGCCCAAAAGATTTCCGTTACACAGTAAAAACTTTTCTTCCGAGTATAAAACATTTCCGAAGGTAATGTTCTTCCGAAGGCAAATTTACTTCCGAAGGCAAACTTCCGAGAGTATATGTTGCTTTTCAAATGGAGTGTGTTAAAAGCTTCGGAAGTAGATCTGATATGAAATCAATCGCTTCTCCCGAGACTTAACACTCTTCCGAGAAGAAAATTATCCTGGGAGAAATTTGCTTCGGAAGATATGTGAAATATCTTCCGAGGGTTAATTTCTCTTCGGAAGAATTCATACTTAGATAAAATTTAGAAAAAGATCTTTTCTAACAGGGCTTAGATTGTTTTGACATAAGACTTTACACATTAAAAGGTTTTCAGATGAGATCAACTAATCAAGGTTTATCATCCCAATAGCTGTAACGAGATATTTAAATCTTTGTTCATCAAAGGCTTTGGTGAACAAGTCAGCATATTGTTCATTTGAGTCAACTTTGATTAGCTTTATAAGATTTTTCTCATAAAAATGTCTCTAATGAAATGATACCTGATATCAATGTGCTTAGTCTTCGAGTGCTTCACTGGATTTTCAGTAATGGATATAGCACTGGTGTTGTCAATGTGGATAGGAGTGCTCATGAAGTTGAATCCGTAGTCTATTATCTGGTTTTGAATCCAGAGCAGCTGAGCATAGCAACTAGTAGCACCAATGTATACAGCTTCAACAATTGATGTAGAGACACAGGATTGCTTCTTGCATTGCCATGAGATGATCCTTCCACCAAGAAATTGACATCCACCGGATGTTGATTTCTTGTTGATATTGCAGCCACCATAATCACTGTCAGAGTAACCATAGAGATTGAAATCACTATTTCTTGGATACTAGAGACCTAGTTTAGGTGCTCCTTTGAGGTATCTAAGAATTCTCTTGGCAGCTATTAGGTGAGACACCTTTGGAGCAGCCTGATATCTTGCACAAATGCAAGTTGCAAACATGATATCAGGTCTACTTGCTGTGAGATACATCGGAGAACCAATAATCGCTCTATAATGATGTTGATCAGTATCCTCCCCTTCAGAATCAAGGCAGAGATTGTGGTTTCTGGGTATAGGTGGTTTTTGCTGCTTTACAATCTTTCATATTAAATCATTCTAAGATATCATTGACATACTTAGATTGATTGATAAAGAACCCTTCCCTCATCTGCTTTACTTGAATTCAAAGGAAAAAGTCCATTTTTCCCATGAAACTATCTCAAACTTCTTCTTCATAATGCTCTCAAAGTCTTTACACATTTGGTCATTTGAAGAACCAAATATGATATCATCAACATAGACCTGAACCAGCAAGATGTCCTTCCCAGACTTTCTTATAAAAAGAGTCTTATCAATGGTACCTCTAGTGTAACCATTCTTCAGGAGAAACTGAGACAATGTCTCATACCACAGCCTAGGTGCTTGGTGCAGCCCATATAAAGCTTTATCCAATTTGCACACATAGTTAGGATGCTATGGATCTTCAAATCCTGGAGGTTGGCATACATAGACTTCCCTATCTATATCCCTATATAGAAAGGCACACTTGACATCAAGCTAGTAGACAGTGAAATTCTTGGATGCAGCATAAGCAAGGAAGATCCTAACTGCCTCAAGTCTTGCAACAGGTGCAAAGACATTAGTATAATCGATTCCCTCCTCTTGTGTGTATCCTTGAACCACCAGTCTTGCCTTGTTCTTGATAATCAAGCCTCTATCATCTCTCTTGTTTTTGAAAACCCATTTAGTGCCTATAGGTACTTGACCAGATTGTAGCGGACATAGGTTCCAAACCTTTTGTCTTTTGAATTGAAGCAGCTCCTCTTGCATTGATTCAACCCAGCTACCATCTTTCAAGGCATCTTCCACCTTCTTGGGTTCCATTTGGGATAAAAAGCATGAGTACAAACAGACATTCCCATTGTGAGTTTGTCCTCTTGTTCTCACGCCTTCAGAGACTTCCCCTATGATGTTCTGAGCTGGATGAGTGTTATGAATCCCAAGTCTAGGAATCACCTCTAGTTGCAAAGATAAATCCAAATTGGACATATTTTGCTCAAGAGCTTGAATACTTGGTCCAGCTGTTGTTTCAAACTCATTCAATGAGGACTGATTAAATGAGAGAGAAACATCATCATTTGTTTGTTGTGAAGCATCATCAACAGTTGCCTGTTCCTTCAAGATGTTGCTTTCATCAGCTTGGTGTTGTGCAGGGTCACCTGAAGAGATTTGAAAGTCAGCAGGTGAACTCCTTGTTGAAGTACCACTATCTCTTGAGATGGTTATGCTATAAGATATTTCAATATTCGGAACTTGATTTGCTGCAACTCTTGGAGAACTTGGAATAGGTCTGGGAAGCTCAAACAATTGATCTTCATCAGAGTCACTTTGAGCACCTGTTTCAGCTGAAACATTCTCACAAGATGGTTTAGAATAGTTTGGAAACAATTCTAGGTTCTAAAACTCAGTCCCTTGATCACTTCTAATTATTTTAACCTTGTGATCAACTTGATTTTCTATTTTAAGAATAAAAGATTTCAAAGTTTCAGCAGTTTCATCTTTGGTTCTTAAAAAGAATACCCATATAAATCTAGTAAAATCATCAACAATCACAAAGCTATATGATTTCCTACCAATGCTCATTATACTTGTGGGACCAAATAGATCCATGTGCAATAAGTGTAATGGGGTGGTGATGGAGTTAACAGCTTTGGATTTATGAGATGCCCTGTGTTGTTTCCCTTTCAGGCAAGCAACATAGTTATCTTTGCAGAAAAATTCCTTTTTAGGCAAACCATGTACCAAGTTATTTTTAGCCAATTTATTCATTGTCTTAAAATTTACATGACACGTTCGTTTATACCATAGTGTTGACTCATCACCATCAGCTTTGGAAAGAAACCATGATATTTATCCCGTTGGGGAAGCATTGTTCATATCCAGCTTGTACATATCCCTTTTTCTGGGAGATCTAAGAAGCACCAATTCCTGAGGAATTGTCATCCCAGGTTTGAGGATAATGCACTCATTTTCTGTGAAGAGCATTTGATGCTTTTGATCACAGAATTAAGAAACACTTAATAGGTTGTGTTCAAGCTATTTGACAAAATTAACTTTGTCAACTTTTAACTTTCCATTGGATATACTTCCTCTGCCAGAAATATATCCTCCGGTCTCACCTCCAAACTGGACAGGACCTCCATCATAATGTTGAAATTGTTGAAGGAGATATTTGTTCCCTGTCATATGCCTGGAGCATCCACTATCTACAATCCAAATGTTGTTATTCTTGTCATATGGATGTCCCTGCACATAAGATGAGATGATTAGTTTTGATTGGAAACCCAAGCCTTATTGGTCTTGGGTTCTTCCAATGATAATGACATAATTGAACCAAAATTTATGCATGGGGGTTCAGTGGATGTCTTTGAAGAAGAGGTTTGGGCTACAGCATCTTCCTTGATCTTCCATTCCATCCCTTGGTTGATCATGGAGGATGAGCTTGTTGAAGCTTTTGTAGCTTGGCATTATTCCGAAGCTTCTTTCCTTTCGGAAGAAGCCTTCACCACCTTTTCTTCCGAAGCATTCTTCTTATGGGATGGTTTCAAGGGGACTCTTTTGTTCTTCTGAGTCTTGACAGCTTTAGCTTCCGAAGCCTTTTTCCTTTCGGAAGAAGAATTTTCTTCCGAAAGCAGCCTTGCTTCGGAAACAAGCTTTCCCTTTTTCATCACTTGAACTATTTGATATGGTCCAAATGAGAAACCTTCCTTGACTCCTTCCTTTTTAACATTATTTGCATAATGTGTGCTAGCAGGATTGTAGTAACAATCTTTGGCCATGTGGTTTTGCAGACCACACATTATGCATGCAATGTTAATCTTTTGGGAATTTGAGGATTGCTGTTTCTTGTTCTTTTTCTCTTCATCAGCAACCTTTCCCTTTAACTTCTGAATGTTTGGTAGGACAGAAGTGCTGGTAGTACACCCCTTTCTTGAATCAGAGTTTTCAACCACCTGGAATCCAGCTGAGATGAATACACCCTTTTGCTTTGGGTCTATCTTTAGCTTGGACTCAGCCACTTTCTTAGCAGTTTTTCTGGCTGCCTTAGCTCAGTTTCTTCTCGCTTTAGTGGTCAGGGTTTGATCATCATTGGCAGGGGAGGACATAATTACCTGGTTCTTCCCTGTGATGGTCTCCATAGGTGCATCATTCTTTGACTCATGAGAAGGTGGGTCAGTAGATGGAACCTCTTTCTCTTCAGTACCACACCTTGGTTGTCTTATAGACTCATAAGAGCGTGGTGGAGCAATTTCATTGGTTCCCAACCCACCTTTGTTTTGGTAACAAAGTTTTGAGTGAGAGGATGATGCAAGAATGGCTTGGAAATTTTGCTCGAAAATGGCATACTTCCTGGCTTGAGCCTCAGCTGTGACAAGCTGGGCTTGAGCCTCAGTCCATTTGGATATTAAATCTTTTATCTGAGTCTTATAGTTTGTGTGTTCATGTTTTAATAGGGACACAGTTTTCTCTAACTCCTCAATTTTTCTTTAGTAGTCCGATTTAGCCCTTTTAAAGTCAGTTTTTAAAACATTTAAAGACTCAATATTAGATTTAATCTACATATTGTAGTCCTGATACAGTTTAACCTTAGCAATACAGGCAGGAGTACAGAGATGTTCATATACCTTGTTTTCATCTGTTCCGGCCATGAGTGCTTGAGCAGGAGTCACATCCTGTACCATGAAGCTCCAGTCAACTTCTTGAGCCATTGCAGCTGTTTCAGTTGACTTTCCGGTGGGCTTTGGTGTACAGGGATGTGTGGAGGCCTGTGGGGTTCCCGGGTTGGACTTGGGAGCCTTGCATTCCCTTGCAAAATGACCAAGTTGGTTACAGTTGTAACATTTGGCCTTGGTTTTTTCAAACCCAAATTTGTTGTTGATTGGGTTCTGGGGAAATTGCCTTCCAGTTCTCCTAAAGAACTTCTTTGCTCTATAGGTTAGAAGAGCCATTTGCTGGACTATGTCCACGTATTCCACGTCATCCGGACTGAAACACTCTAGATCATCAAAGCAGTATTGATAGTCATTTGAGTGTCCACTTCTTGAGACAAAAGCACAACTGTCCTGAAAGGAGCTTTGCTGAGCTCGTTGAGACCTTCGAGTCTCAGGAAATGTGATGTATGGCCCAGAAGAACAAGATGGCTGCTGGGTGTAAGGCAGGTATTGTTGAGGCTGGGAGATTCCTGAGTCTTCAACAACCATTAAAGCGTTGCTAGCAGGAAGGCTCAAGGGTTTGCTCGTCTGATGACCCCTCTTACTTTCCATTTCCAAATGCTATCCATCAAGGATCCCATAGAGTTCGGTCATGGTGAGTGTATTTAGATTCTCTGTTCTCTTGATATAGACACAGTAGAATGTCCACTCATTGGGTAATGCACTCATGAACTTTCTTGTAAGGTCTCTGAGTTCATGAGCAATTCCCACAGATTGAAGGGAAGAAATAAGATCCATGTACCTGAAATATTGCTGGCTAAGAGTCTCTCCAACAACATCGGTGAAGTTCTCAAACTGCTGCTTCAGTGAGACCTTCTTGGAGTCATTTGAGCTTGAGTACATTTGAGCAAGCGCATCAAACAATTCTTTGGCAGACTTGCAATGCTCAAACCCCACCATGATAGAGTTTGGAATTGCAGTCATGAGAACAGTCATAGCGTTGCTGTCGATGTCAAGCTTCTTCCTGTCCTCATCAGAATAATCTTCAATAGCTTTCTCGATCATGGCACCGTTTCCAGTAGCTACTTTTGGCTTATACGGGCCATTCACAATGGATTGCCACATCTTGCTGTCTTGATACCTGATGAAGCCTTCCATTCTTCTGCTCCAAGACCTGAAGTTTTCAGGGGTGATGATGGGTGCTTTGGTCATCGTCCCCATCTCTACTTCATATTTGTTGAGGGCCATTTTGAGTGAGGTATAAGGAGGAGTGAAAAACAGGTTGATTAGGATGGTAAGATCTCACAATCAAGAGCCTAAAAAGATATGGTAGTCATGACATGTCCATGACTTACCTTTTGTCACCAACTAAAGATGGCAACTGTACTAACATAAAAAGGTAAACAGTGGATTAAAGTATGGTCAACTACATGGCTTTTGAGAAAACGTCATGCAGTATCTCAGAGATTTGCAGCGGAGTGTCAGAGAGACCATACTTTTGTCCACTGGATAATAGCAGTGTCTTCCAAAGGTAAGTTGGCTTCAGAAGAACAAGTTCTTCCGAAACCACTTATACTTCGGAAAAGGCTTCTATACTTTCGAGGCTTGAGGACTTCTGTACTTCGGAGGTTGACTTCAGATCTTTCTTTCTAAGTCTTGAACTTCGGAAGTAGGTTCTTTGTCTTCGGAAGTTGGAGTTTTCCTTCGGAAGTAAGTTTTACACTTTGTCTTCGGAAGAGCTCCTTCTTCCTTCGGAAGTTCGACACTTAGCTTTGGAAGTCCTTTATTTGTTGTACCAAAATCTTCTAAGTGACTTGCTTTTGGTTGCACCAGCCTTTCTAGATCCAACACTACGTTTGGGGTGTAGCTTATGACATTGGTCCGGATGAGAAGTAAAGTCTAATGAATGAACGAACGATAACAAGTAACATGCGAAGAAGTATGATAATGAAAGATAATATTAAGATTATCTATATGTACGTATTATGCATGATCGCGAACGAAAGAAATGAATGGTTTCAAATGGACATAAAGTATTTTTATTTATAAAACTAGAACTCACTCAGCAATGCTGGCTTTTTATGTAATTTCCAGTTTGCAGGTAATGATTGCTGAGGGTGGCACGGGCGCAACTACTTAGCAAGTTTTTGGATGGCATCAATTTTATGATAAATGACATTTTTGTGATGTAAGGCAAACAATGAGATTTTTTTTAACAATTAACAATGATTGTATTGTCTTGCAAAAGTGGTCATTAATATATGGAATGGTTTATTTAGTATTCCGCTGCAATGTTTTTAGCAAATTTAAATGTATGTTTTATGTTGTATGTGCGATCATTGTCCAACTGTGAGCGTCCAGGGAACGGGGCCTTACAAGTTGGTATCAGAGACAAAGTTTAAGAGAATTGGGTTAAATATTTTCTAACACCTAAACTTAAACTGAGAATGGGACAAAGGGAAAGGATGTCAACTGAGTAGCTACGTTCCATCATGTATTTTCTTTAATGATATATGGTATTATATGCGCATGTTATGTGATTTATGTGCCTTTAGTAGATTTAGATACTGATGTAGTCAGGATAGAAAATTCTTGGGGTATGAAGAGTAAAGTAAGCGGCTAATCACAACTGGCCACTATAATTAAGGACTTACTATACTTGACATAAACTGAGCTATTACCTTGAATGATCGTGTTGGTGTTTGGATCTTATAGTGTGTTTGAGGATGGCTGGAGGTAGATCTTCAAAGGCTTCTCGAGGGGGAGCCCAAGGTGGACGTGGTGCTGGGCCACGGGTCACAAGAGGAAAGGCTGGGGCTGAAGAGATGGCCCATGAAGAGCCCGATACCCCTCATCCGGAGGGTGGTGACGAGAGTGCTAATCTAAGGGCCTCAGTGAACGAGGCTGTGGTGGAGGAGGTTCACCAGGTCATGCAGATGACCCTGCCGTCTGTGGTGACTGAGGTGATTAAAGCAGTTAGGGAATGAGAGAGAAGGAAGAATAGGAGGCCCACGGGGGAAAGGGAACAACTAGAGACTAAGATGGTGGTCTCTGATAAGGAGGAGGAGGAGGAGGAGCCTGTGCAAGAAACTGCACGAGGCTGTAATTATAGGGCATTCCAAAGATGCAAGCCCCCTACTTTTTATGGCAATGGCACTACGGCTGCTGCCCATCGGTGGGTGAGAGAGATGGAGGCAGTACTTGATATCAGCGAGTGCCGGCAAGACTAGAAGGTGAAGTACGCTACCCACTCATTCGTGGACTCGGCCTTGTGCTGGTGGGACAATATCTTCCAGGCCGAGGGTAGCAGGGCGATTGGAAGGATGAGGTGGAACGAGCTGAAGAAGTTGGTGACCGAGGAGTTATGTCCTCACATGAAGCTTGATAAGGTTAAGAGGGAGTTTCTGCAGCTAGAGGCGGGAACCATGACACCAACTAAAGGGAGTTATGTCCTCATATGAGCACGGCTGGTGTCGGATTAGGTGACGCCTGTGTCACGGAAGATCAAGAGATATATCCAGGGCCTGCAAGCGGACATTCGTAGGCACATGATCATTGCCCGGCCAGGTACGTTTAGGTCGATTGTTGACCTGGTTGGAAGGCTATATGATGAGTGAGAGGTGGTGGTGGCTGAGGTGAACAAGAAAGGTGGCGGTGACAAGAACTGGAATGGGAAACGGTTTAGACGGGGCAAGGCTGCTCCAAACAATAAGGTTGCGTGGGTGGATGACCGACGTGTGATCACACCTAGTGCAGGGTCGAAAAAGTGTGGTAAGTGCGGGAAGGAGCACACAATAGAGTGTAGATGGGGATCCAATGTCTGTTTTAGGTGTGGGAGGACTAGACATGTGGCAAAGAACTGCGGGGTGAGGAAGTGTTATAACTATGGCGAGGAGGGCCATATGAGCACGGACTATAAGAAGCCAATGACTGAGAGTTCCGGAGTGAAGAAGACGACCGGGACGAAAGGGCAGAAGGCGAGTGCCCGAGCCTTCACTATGACCTGAGAGGAGGCAAGGGTGGACCCCGATGTCGTATCAGGTATGTTTCTTGTGAACGAAACTCTAGCCTCAGTTTTATTTGATTCCGACGCTAGTAGGAGTTTCATTTCTGCTATCTTTTTTGCTAAGTTGTCCATTAGAAGTAAAAGTATTGATGAACCCTTCGATGTAGAAACTTCCATAGGTAAGTCTACAACGATTTCTAATCTAATATAAGGTTGTGCCATAGAACTAGAAGGTCATAAGTTTCCTACTAGACTATTTGTGATGACCTTAGGCGGTTCGATGTAGTACTAGGGATAGATTGGTTAGCGGACTACGAGGAGAACAATATGTGCCATAGAACTAGAAGGTCATAAGTTTCCTACTAGACTATGATCCGAGTGACAACGCCTGTCGGGAGTTCAGTGACGATCTACAGTGACCAAATCAATACGATTCCGAGGGTGATTTCGATGGCGGTGGCGGGAAAGTGCATGAGACGTGGATGTAGTGCCTACTTGGCCGACGTGAAGGATGTGGATACGTCCACACGACAATTGTCCGATGTACCGGTTGTGTGTGACTTCCCAGACTTCTTTCCAGAAGACCTACCAAGTGCGCCACCGGACTGTGAAATCGAATTTCAAATTGACTTGATACTTGGTGCCCAGCCTGTTGCTAAGGCACTGTATCGGTTGGCTCCAACCGAGATGAAGGAACTAATGGAGCAATTACAGGAGTTGCTCGATAAGGGGTTCATTAGACCGAGTATCTCTCCTTGGGGTGCTCTGGTCATGTTTGTGAAAAAGAAGGACGGTAGTATGAGGATGTGCATCGACTACCGTGAGTTGAACAAGTTGGTGAAGAATCGGTATCCATTACCGAGAATTGATGAATAGTTTGATCAGCTCCAAGGTGCTAGTTTGTTCTTAATGATAGATCTTCAATCTAGTTACCATCAGTTGAAGGTGAAGGAGCAAGATGTTCCTAAAACAACTTTTCGTACGCGATATGGATACTACGAGTTTCTCGTTACGTCTTTTGGTTTAACCAACGCACCAGCTGCTTTTATGGACTTGATGAATCGAGTGTGTCAGCCAATGTTGGATAAATCAATAATTGTATTTATCGATGATATCTTGATTTATTCGAAGAGCGAGGAGGAGCATGTCGGTCACATTCGAGAAGTGTTAATGACGTTGAGAAAGGAGAAGCTGTATGCTAAGTTTTCCAAGTGTGCGTTCTGGTTGCGCGAGCTTCAGTTTTTGAGCCACGTGGTGAATCCCGAGGGGATTATGGTAGACCCGGCAAAGGTGGAGGCGGTGATGCAATGGAAGTCTCCAAAGACGCCGTCCGAGATCCGTAGTGTCTTGGGGTTGGCGGGCTATTATAGAAGATTTATCCAAGACTTCTCCAAGATAGCTTCTCCGTTGACTAAGTTGACCCGCAAAGATGTGAAATTTGTATGGGGTCAAGATCAAGAGAAGGCTTTTGAGGAGCTAAAGGCAAGGTTGACGCAACCTCCAGTCATATCATTACCCGATGGAAGCGAGGACTTGGTGGTCTATTCAAATGCTTCTTACTCGGGGTTGGGTTGCGTGTTGATGCAGCGAGGAAAGGTAATAGCATATGCATCCCGACAACTGAAAGTTCATGAGGTTAACTACCTTACTCATGATTTGGAGCTAGCGGCTGTGGTTTTTGCATTAGAGATTTGGAGGCACTACTTGTACGGGACGAACTGCACCATCTTCACCGACAACAAAAGCTTGAAGTACTTCTTTGAGCAGAAAGATTTGAATATTGTTGGGTATTCTACCTTTGAAGAAATTGAAGATTTCCAATATTATTGAAGTTGAAGACTTGAAGAACAAAAGCAACAAAATATTAGTCTAGGGTTTATTTTGTAACTATTGTAAATGCTAGATTACTATAAATATTAACATATAACACCATTGTATAGAGTGAATTATTCTCCACCAAGTGTGGGAATGAGTTCCATCACCAACAACATCATATCATCATTCTTCATGGATGACGATTTCATCATCAAATCAATAAACATCAATCATTAAACACTTTTTATGTTCATCATTATTGTATATTTTAGTATCTAATCATCAAGTTTTGTTATTATCAATATGAATCCTAAGATCCAAGCTCATCGATTCCGTTCATATCAGTAACACACAGTTGGTATCAGAGCCGGAGTTGATGGATTCATATTGATTTTGATGAGATTTCATGGTTAGATTGCTAAAATTATTGAAGATATAAAGAAAACGTGGAGAAAAAGTTAGTGTGTTATTCATGAGAAATACAATGATTTGGATTCATCATTATAATGCTACAAAAGCAATTTCATCAACAATTCAACAATCAATTTAACAATACAAGATCCGATGCGGACCATGCAAGAAATTAAAGTTTGAGGGCTGCCGTAGGAATCGAATGGAAGAGGCTACCGAGTAGGTAGCTTGCCACTGAATTAGAAGGGGCTGCCGTAGGTAGCCTTTGCGAATCAAAGGGTTGCCGTAAGTAGCCTTTCTCGGCCGAATTAGGGTTTGCAAATTAGGGTTGCGAATGAGTTCATGGAATATGGGCTTATTACAACAATTGGGTTTGTTACTTGGACTTCATCATTAAACAAAAAAACAACAGTTGGACTTGGGCTCAAGCGTTGAAGATTGGGCTTATGAACAACAAAACAAAATCGGGGTTCATATTCGGGCTCTCATCAACAAAAACAATGTGACATCGAGTTACAAAATATAGTTGTACCAAAGTTTTGAAGACCTTGCTTCCGCATCAACAACAATTGGCTTTGAACAATTATTCAACAAAAACAAGATCAAGCTTCATTTCACATCGGAAATTTACAATTTAGGGGGAGTATTGTTGGGTATTCTACCTTTGAAGAAATTGAAGATTTCCAGTATTATTGAAGTTGAAGACTTGAAGAACAAAACAACAAAATATTAGTCTAGGGTTTATTTTGTAATTATTGTAAATGCTAGATTAGTATAAATATTAACATATATCATCATTGTATAGAGTGAATAATTCTCCACCAAGTGTGGGAATTAGGTCCATCACCAACAACAACATATCATCATTCTTCATGGATGATGATTTCATCATCAAATCAATAAACATTAACCATTAAACACTTTTTGTGTTCATCATTATTATATTTTTTTTAGCATCGAATCATCAAGTTTTGTTATTATCAATATGAATCCTAAGATCCAAGCTCATCGATCCCGTTCATAATGGGAACATAAAAATATGATCTGAGGAGATGGTTGGAACTCATAAAGGATTATGATTGCCAGATCCATTACCATCCGGGCAAGGCCAATGTGGTGGCAGATGCCCTTAGCTGAAAGGAGAGACCCGAGCCGATTCGGGTGAAGGCTTATCAGTTGATTATGACCTCTGATGTGATGATGCAGGTCAAGGAGTTTCAAGACAATGCTTTGAAAGAAGATCGCCTTAACTCCGAAAGGATGAGAGGTCTAGTCGCGGAGTTGGGTGAAAACACTATTGGTGTTAGAACACAATTCGGATGAATGTGGATTCCTCGTTATGGGGATTTATGTGGGAAGATTATGGATGAATCTCATAAGACTCGATACTCCATTCATCCCGGTGCTACGAAGATGTATCAAGACAAGAAGAAAGATTATTGGTGGCCTGGTATGAAGCGTGATGTAGTGGAGTACGTGAGTAAGTGCCTTACTTGCTTCCAAGTGAAGGAGGAGCATCAGAAGTCATACGGGAAGATCCAACCTTTTATATACCGAGTAGAAGTGGGAACATATCACCATGGACTTTATCACGAAGTTACCGCGTACCGCGAGAGGGTATGACGCCATATGGGAGTTAGTTGATCGTTTGACGAAGAGTGCTCACTTCCTACCGATCCGAGAGACGTATTCCTCTGAGAGACTCGCAGATCTATTCATCAAGGAGATTGTGAGTCGTCATGGTGTACCGGTGTCTATTGTGTCGGATCGTGACACCCTGTTTACATCCAAGTTTTGGAAGAGATTTCATGATGCAATGGGGACGAGGTTACATATCAACACATCTTATCATCCCTAAATGGATGGTCAATCGAAAAGGACTATTCAAATGCTTGAGGATATGCTTCGTGCATGCGTTATTGATTTTGGAGGAAGTTGGTAGGACCACCTACCGTTAGCTGAGTTCTCATATAACAATAGTTTTCATGCCAGCATTGGTATGCCCCCTTATGAGATGCTATACGGTAGGATATGTAGAACGCCCTCTTGTTGGGGTGATATTGCCCATAAAGAATTAGGGAGCGTCGAGGTGATTGAGGCTACGACTGAGAAGCTGGAAAAGATCAAGGCCTTTATGAAAGCAGCAAAGGATAGATAGAAGTCGTATGCTAACAAGAGATGTAGACCGATTGAGTTCAAGGTGGGTGATAGAGTTATGTTGAAAGTCTCACCTTGGAAGGGTATCATTCGGTTTAGGAAGCGGTGCAAGTTGAGGCCGAGATATATAAGACCTTTCCGAATCATTGCTCGAGTAGGATAGGTGGCCTATAGGTTGGAGTTGCCCAGTGAGTTAAGTGCAATTCATCCAACATTCCATGTATCTCACTTTAGAAAGTGCTTAGCAGATGAAGATATGGTGGTACCACTGGAGGATATCGAAGTAGATGAACGGCTCAATCATATGGAGCAACCAGTGGCCATCATTGACAAAAAAGAGAAGATGCTAAGAAATAAAGTGGTTCCCTTAGTGCGAGTATAGTGGAAGCACATGAAGAGATCGGAGTCCACTAGGGAAGTTGAGGAGGAGATGAGGCAGCTTTACCCTCAATTATTCAACGACTAACATGTTTCGAGGACTAAACCTAAATGAGGGAGGTGGACTTATAACGACTGAAATAAAGCTAAAACGAGCCAATTAATAATAATGGGCTTAGACGGGATTATTTAATATAAATAAGATGGAAATAGGTTATAGACCGAGTTAACCTTTCGGGTTATGTGTTCGACGAGTTTAAGGTCCCGGGAACGCCCGGTATATATAAACGGATCAGCAAAACTAGTCTCATTTGCAACTAAACACCCATCTTTTAGAGAGAGAAAGTAGATAGAAAGTGGTGATCCAAGGCTCGGTTGATCAAGTGATTGAAGATCAGTGTTTGTAGGCATCCAAACAACAAGAAAAGACCAAGAATCCATGTAAGAAACATTGTTTAATCATTTCTTTAAAAATAAATTCGGATTCTAGGTTTTGGGGTTTTTAAAAGTGGCAAATAATCACCCAAAACTCATATTTTTGTGTAAGAAAACATGTAAGAAGCTTAGATATAGCTTCTTTGGTGATAAACCAAGGATTTGGGTGTAGAAGATTGAAGTTTTTGGTGAAAAATGGACTGATTCGTAATTTCTGCCCGTTCTGCGAAATTGCATGTTCATCCAGCGAAATTATGCAGTCGTCCAGCGAAACTATGGAGTTTTCCTGCGAAACTATAGTTTCGCAGGTAGTTTCGCAGACATGGATTTCCAACCAAACTTGGGTGAATTGGCAGCGAAACTGGAAGCGAAACTGCTGGCGAAACTAGCAGCGAATCTGCTGATCTTGCAGTGAAATTTTTGCGAAATTAGGCAGAAATTAACCCTTTTGAGTGTTAACTTATCTGCAGGCTGCGTAGTGTGACCCTTGCTTAGAAAGCTTGATTGAGAAGCTACTCATTCGTCCAGGTGAGTTCTAGATCCCCTATTTTAAAGGTTTTAAACTCAATTGGGGCTGAAAATGCATACCAAATATACGTTTTAAATGACTAAGATTTTAAGAGGTTTTAATAGGAAGATCAATTTTTCTAGATCCCCTTCGCGCTGACTTGGCAGCCTGGCCCCAGCCAGGGGCGTTGCCCCTTGGACCCCACTAGGGGCTGCTGCCCCTAGGACCCCGCAGTCAGGGGTTGCCGCCCCCGAACCCCTACAGTCTCGCAAGGGGTTGGTTATGTTCTATGATGACTTGTACTTGTTATGTATGTGTGTGGGAGTGAATGATGTGTGATGATTATATGATGTCGCATGATGATGTGTGATGATGATATGTACGTTCATGTTATGCCTTCTTTATGTTCCTTATTACGTATTATTCTGTAACTTTACGTGGGATGGTTATGAACTGAATGTAAAGTATATGTAATGAAAGCGGAAGCTAATGATAATGAAAGAGGAACGTAAAGAATGAATGAGTGCATGCATAAATGAAAGGATGAATGTAAAGACTTGCAAGCAAATGAAAGGAGGTGCACAACTCTAAAATATTGTTAGCTCAACTTTGTGTGGTTTAGCTATCTTGTAAGGATACATACAGGGGTCTAGTTTTGTGGCAGAACAAACGTATGGGATCTTTGTAGCTTGTCCTTGTACTGGTGTCAGGCTATGTGCGTAATGTTATGGGTCTATATATAGACTCGGTCCATTACCCGCTTCGTGCCTACGTTTAGGGTGTAGCTTATGATATTGTTCTAGATGAGAAGTAAAGGTTAATAAATGAACGAATGATAACGAGTAACGTGCGATGAAGTATGATAATGAAAGATTATATTAAGATTATCTATGTGTACGTGTGATGCATGATCGCGAATGAAAGAAATGAATGGTTTCAAATGGATATAAAGTATTTTTATTTATAAAACTAGAACTCACTCAGCAACGCTGACTTTTTATGTACTTTGCAGTTGGCAGGTAATGATGGCTGAGGGTGGCACGGGCGCAACTACTTAGCAAGTTTTTGGATGACATCTATTTTCAGATAAATGATATTTTTGTGATGTAATGCAAACAATGAGATTTTTGTAACAGTTAACAATGATTGTATTGTCCTGCAAAAGTGATCATTAATATATGGAATGGTTTATTTAGTATTCCGCTGCGATGTTTTTAGCAAATTTAAATGTATGTTTTATGTTGTATGTGCGATGATTGTCCAACTATGAACGTCCCGAGAACGGGGCCTTACAAAATACAAAACTAGAAAAGTGCAAAAACAAAAGAGAAAACTATAAAATGAAAATACAAATACATATAGTTTAGTTGTTCATTATTTATTTTAGGATTGAATCTTCCATTGCAATATGTGAGAAATAATAGTACATTTGTTTTAATCAGTTGCATACTTTACAGGTTAATAAAGTCTGACGTGATCAGATATCATGTGCAGGTAAACTCATGCAATTATACTGAAAAAGTATATTCTTGTGATTAAACTAAATCAATTATGAATTTGTGTGTGTCCATCTTAGTAATAATGAGTGGTGTTGACTTATCTGATTAATTGTTTGTCAAGTCACAACCTCACACCTGGCGGTGATATGAATAACCATGAGATCTGTTTACAACATTTGTTAACTTCTCTGTTATGAGTCATCATAGACCTGTAGTAACGAGGTATGCTCTGTTGTAAGTCATTACAGACCATGATATTCTCACCTGATGTAAAGATGCCAATGTGTACAATCCTTTCAAATGTCCAAAATGGATGCCATCTTATTTTTTATGAATCATCTATATCTATTTCTTTATAAAATGGAATCGGAGATTACCTAATTGTTTGTCCATGGTGGTTTTCTCGGGAATTATCAAATGGTTTAACCATGATGATTCTCTCATTGCCCTAAACATGAGATCTGGTTATACATATATGTCAGGTTTTTAAGTGGACTAAAAGTGCTTGCTTGCAACCTTGACGAGAGTCGGGTTCTCTAAGTTTAAGTGTGGGTTACATAATGTCATATCTAATAAAACCTTAATCAATCCAATAATTGAAACAGTAAGTGTGCTGATACTTTTGCCAAAGCACTCATAGTATGTCCTTAGATGTTGTGTCTCCTCTGCTGCGGGAACGCTGACCTGGAACACACCTGATCAGGATTTAATCACTGTCTATGACTATCCATAATTATTTTTGTTTAATGTGCTAATTTTTAACTGATATGATGTCACTGTATGCATGTGATTCCATATGTATATAGTAGAGTTTTATTCTGCTTTATTTTGAAATTTTGCATGATTTATAGTGTGCAAGCATGTTGATAATGACTGGTTTTCTTTTTCTCTATTTTGCAACATAAAATAAACTTCAAAGTTTGTGAACTTAAAATTTTAGGGGGAGTAAAGATTGAAAAACAAATAATCAAAATAAATGTTTGATGGATGGAAAGGATGAAGCTAAAATGTTCAAGTATGTGTGTGTTTGATATGATACAAAAATGAACCTGAAAAGATTTCAAATTAAGTTGAAAAGTGGAAAGCTTCTTGCAATTAAAAAATAAAAGAATGGAGATCATTTGTATTTTTAATTAAAATTTTAATAATTGAGACTGAAATGACGGGAAATTATTTGAAAAATAAAATAATTAATTAAATAAAAAAATGATTTTTAATGTTAAAAAGTCAAAATGTGCTTGATTAGTGATTAAGTCAAATTTTGACCAAGGGTTGAAATTTTCATGAAGAATAGTGTTAATTTGAAAAACTAGGGTTTGGATGAATTTTCTGAGAAAATTCCAAATGTTAGACGTATGGAAAGGTTCTCATATGCTTGAACAGTGGTCAAAAGTCCATTTCAGGAGTATGATAAATTTCAGAAATTTGTTCAAGTGTTGGGCGTTTGGTTCAACCTGATGCGCCTAAACAGTTGTCATGTGTCTGAAAAACTGGTTAATGTAGATACATGTGTACCTAGTTTAGGAACTAAATCTAAATGTCTTTCATGTCTTACATATATGTAATTGAATGGGTATGAATGAAATACAATGTGTGGTTGATGCATATAATGTTTAATATTTTATTGTTTATTGTGTGATAACACATATTGAACTAACTATATAGGTTTGTGGTTGTTTACATAGTTCTTAGTCAAGAAAGGTTGAGAAATGTGTTTAAGCTTAATCGTATGAAGTATTCATGCGAATGGACCATGCTAATGGACCATATGCATGAACACTTCATGTTAATGGACCAATCGCACAACTGAACTAGGAGACTGGATCAGTCGCTCGATTGTGACATGAGATTGACTCAGTCGCACGACTGAACATTCAGTCGTGCAAATGGATCAACCGCATGCTTCAGTCGCACGACTGAACCATGCTAATGGTTCAGTCGTACGAATGGAAAACCCTAACCTATAAATACCACTTAATCGTGGAAAAACAAGACAATTCGAATACCTACGCACATAATCGTACCCTAGCCGTCCAGAGACTCAAGAACACCTGTTCCAAGTTCATAGATCGTAGTTAATCATCTTGCAATCGTTCTTAACGTTTTGATTCATTCTTAGATCGATTATACTTGCTTTCTCACTGATTGGATCGCCAATGAAATAGGATTCCACACTATTTGGTTTGGTATACACGTAAATCAGTTAGTACTCCGTACCTAAACGGTTCTAACAAGTGGTATCAGAGCTTTGACTCTTGATTTGCCTGTGATTCAACCGATTTTTGATTTAAAAATCACGTTTTTCACTCAAAAAACTCAAACTTTTGTGTCAAACAGTGTTTTCGACGTCTCCAGGTCAAAAAGTTAACGTTTTTCGGTATACGACAATTAGGGTTCGTGAGAAATTCGTTTATTTGCGTCTAAGTGTTCAAAACCTTCGTTTTTTGCAAAAACAGCAGCCTTCAGTCGCACGATTGACTCAATCGCACGACTATACCCATTCGCACCTCCCATACGCACGATTGAACTCAGTCGCGTTGTTCATTCGTACGACTGACCAGCTTCATTCGCATAGACTCCAACTGCACTCTCCTTACGCACGACTGAATCCAATCACACGATTGAATTCATTCGCACGATTGACTCATTCGCATAAGTTCAATCGCACGAGTGGTCCATTCGCACAAGTGAAGTACTTGATCTCAAAAGTTTAAAGTTAACGAGATGGAAGAACAATACTCAGCGTTCACTGCAGGTAGAGACACACAAATCCATAACATCTTACTTCTGGAGAATGAGACTGGAAATCATAATAAACCACCTAAGCTTATAACGTTAGACGATTACCCATAGTGGAAGGAACGTTTCGGGATCTACCTCAATGGAGTTGATCCCAACCTTTGGGAAGCAATTGAAACATGATATGACATGCTGGTTGGTGCAGATGGGGTAAAATTGACCTTGGGAGGGATGACTAACAGCCATAAGACAAAATATAATGTAGAGAAGAAGGTTTATGCCCTGTTAACTCAGTCTATTCCAAATGATATATTCCATCAATTTTCTGAGAATAAACATGCAAAGAAACTTTGGATAGCCTTGGATAAACGCTATGACGGAAATGCTTCGTTAAAAGCTCTAAAGGCAAAGGCTTTAAAGAAGGAGTTTGACAACTTCTCTTCAATGGGTAAAGAAAGTCTGGATGATGTAATCAACAGGTTCTATCATCTCGTGAGTGAGCTGCATATTCACGGAGTTACAACGTCAATGGAAGACAAGGTATCCAGCTTGGCGGATGGCTTACCAGAGAAGTGGGATTCGTTTGTATATAATTTGAGACAAAACAATATATTGGGAAAATTAGATATAAACAATTTCATCCTGAAATTGAGAGAGGAGGAACTTAGGATGAAATACAGGTCGCAGAAAGGAACATATGACCAAAATCCTTCACTTTACAACGCCTCTTCCACAACAGCCAGTTCAGGAGCACCCCTTCAGACTGCATTTGTTTCAAGTTCATCTGCTCCTTCACCAACCATAGCTTCAGGGTTTGACACGTCTGGATCATCAAGTACCCATTATATTGCACCTGAGGCTACTGCTACAAAGTTAAAGACCGAGAATCTCGGGAATATCACTGTGGAGGTGGCTAAAGAACATATGGATCTATTGGCAGCTGTTGTGCAATCGTTTAACGATTTGGTTGCAGGAAAGATTGGTAACTGCCATCTAGCAGATGAAGATTACCAACAGATAGACGAGAACAAGCTTGAAAGAATCTAAATAATGTGGGCATTGGCAAGTGCTGTGCGGAGAGCGAAAAAGTTTGTTAAGAAGACGAGACAAAATTTGATAGCCACTAAAGACACTACTTTTGGTTTCGATAAGTACAAAGTTACCTGTCTCAACTGTGGAGAGAAAGGGCAATTTAAAACGTGAGTGTGTAAAGCCCAAGAAGACAGGCAACGGCAACCCGTTCCCGACTTTTAACCGTCAGGACTAACCAACTGGTGGAGCTACCTCGTCTAGTACAGAGACAAAGGCTTTGACTGCTCAAGGTGACGAAGGACAAGATTGGACCTTTAAATTTGTGTCTTTGAGAGAATCTAACATTGCAAATATCGAGGTGTTAGATGACGATAATGAAAGTGAAGCTGATATCGCGGTCGAACTAGCAATGTCAGAAACTAAAGATACTGCGAAAGTGGTCAAACCCCTGATTGAAGAAGATACCAAAATGACATGTTCAGAATCTCCAGCAGCTGAAGAGTCAACCTCTGCACGGATGGCGGATTCAACTGAATCTTCACAGGTAAGTACTAAAGACCAACTATTTGACAATCATGCTTGTTATGAATGTAATAAATTTAGGGAAAGCATAGATTTGAATTTGCTAGGTTATTAGATCACAACAATAGCTTAGTAAAGGACTTGTAACTGTGCACAGAAGCAAATCTCATTTTAAAACTAAATGAGCACAGTTAAAAAAAGAAAATAGAACTGTTAAATAAACAACTTAGGGAAATCGAAGTTGTGGCTTTTAACCAAGCAAATGACATTAAGTTTTATTTAAACCGAAATGTGGTGACCACTCCTCTAGTTATTGATCCAGATTCCATGTGTAAAACGGTGGAATCTGTCACTAAACTGAAGGAGGACATTTTGAAATCTAAGGGTAAAATGCCTATCATCAATTTGGATGAGCAATTTGAGAAGGTTAAGGTAAAGTCAGGTTCAACAACGTCTAATAATGACCCCAAAAAGACCAAACAAGTTAACCAATCATGTGATTCATGTCTAAGTCCAAATAAACAAAAGGATAAAGATGTTAAAAAGGTTCAAACAATTAATTTTGTTAAAGAAGATAAATCATCTAAACAAGAATTGACAAAACCCAACAAGCCCAAAGTCACACCGGTCTCACACACTTCCCCACGGAGACGTCTTTCCCAACATGTTGAAGGTCGATCGTGCTACAATTGTGGAAAGAGAGGACACATTGCTTCTAATTGTCCTAAGTATCAGACACCAAGAAAGAAAGTTAAACTTCGTGATACTAAACAAATTTCTTCTAAAAGGAGGTCTATTACTCCACCTAAAAGAAATAATGAAACTAAAGTTCAAACCATAAGCCAGTCGTGTGTTTATCACAAACAGGCCTTGCACAAAACTGGCATGTGGAAAGAAAAATCAATTCAAATTTTTGATACTGAGAGCAGTAAGAAGCATGATATGCCCTCACCTTCAAATGGAAAGTGGGTAGAATTTATGATGTGTGATGCCTCTGGGTCACCCAAGCCAATTAAGGCTTGGGTACCTAACCTAAACTAATCATTTCCTATAAATGTGCAGGGTGTCCGCTATAGTGCTTCTACAAATACCTGGATCGTTGATAGTGGGGCATCAAGGCACATGACTTGGAACCTGTCACTCCTCTCAAACGTCAAACAAATTAAGGGAGGACATGTTTCCTTTGCTGAAAATAAAGGAGGTTACATCACTGCACAGGGAGAAGTGGGAAATAAGAAAGTTAAGTTTGACAAGGTCAACTATGTTCAGCAACTACAAAATAACTTACTTTCTGTATCACAGATTTGTGACAAAGGTTTCAAGGTTGTTTTTGACAACAAGAAGTGCTACATGTTGAAGAAGGAGTACATCATTCCGGAGGACCAAATTTTAATGTTAGCTTCAAGGTATAATGTAAATCCAGGATGATCAAACTTGAATCAAATCATGAAGAATTAGATTAAAATAATGATAATCACAATAAAACCCCTTTGATCTCTATTGGTTGCTAATAATATTGTTTACAAGTAAACCCCTCAATCAATTGGTCATGCAACCATTAACCAACACTAATGACAATTAACCTATTTATAGTCTAGACTAATATTCACTAATTGCACTTAACTCCCTAGACTTAGGCTAGTTAACACAAAATTACATATTAAACATAAAAATGACTAAAAACAAGATAAAATATATTTTGTTCACACAAAATATATTTATTACAATATAACTCCTAGTCATCTAAATCTTCAACGTATCGTCTCGGTTCCTAGTCTCGAACGTGTCGGGTTTGACTTTTGTTGACTTTGACCGTGACGTTGACTTTTGTTGACTTTCACTGTGTTGATAATATAGACTATCTTTTACAGCTCCAACATATAATGACTTATACGTCTTGGATCTATCAAAGGTCTCCACAACCGATCATCAAGTCCAATGCTTCTTGTCAAAGGCAACTGAGAAGGAAACCATCTCCTGGCATAGGAGAATGGGACACATAAATCCAAGGAAGATGAATCATCTCATTTAGAATGATTTGGTCAATGGAGTTAATGTCAAAAACTTTCAACTTCCAGATTTCTGTGTGGCGTGTAAGAACGGGAAACAGACCAAGAAGTCTCACAAGGGAAAGAATGTCAACTCTATTGAATTGCCTCTCGAACTTCTACATATGGATCTGTTTCGTCCTGTGAGCACAAAGAGCATAGCTGGAGATCTGTATTGTTATGTAGTCACCGATGACTATTCCATATTCTCTTGGGTAATGTTTCTAAAATCCAAATCAGAAACATTTGATTTGTTCAAACAACTTGTGTCCACATTGGAATCTTTATACAAGTTAAAGGTACGACAGATTCGCTCAGACAACGGTACAGAATTCAAGAATCAGTGGATGTAGGCATTCTGCTAAGAAAAGGGAATTGTACATCAGTTCACATCTGCCTACACTCCACAGATGAACGGAGTTGCTGAACAAAAGAACGGAAGCTTGATAGATACAGCCAGGACGATTCGAGCAGACTCGAAACTGCCTATCCAATTCCGGAACGAGGCAGTAGCAAATGCATGTTACACTCTTAATAGAGTCTTGGTGGTTAAATGACATGGTAAAACGTGTTATGAGTTGCTCCAATGACGTAAACTTAATCTGGAGTATCTTGAACCGTTTGGCGCACCATGTACACTGCTGAAGAAACATCAGTCAGGAAAGTTTAGTGAAAAGGCTGAAGAAGGTATTTTTCTAGGATACAACATATCGAATAAGAGGGTTTACAACAACTCATCGGGTCAAGTAGAAGTGTGGTGCAACGTCGATAAGTGTGGTGCAACGTCGATGTTCAGAGATTCATCACCCCCCCTGCAGGAAAAAGACCCGCCTTCTTTTTCGATTATGATAGATTCTTCAAGTCCTTCAACATTACTCTCACTCCTTCTGATGATGAGCTTTCGACAAAGATGATGTATGATGTCTTAAACACACTGCCCGTAGACTCGACAATATCCGGGTCACAAGGTCAGTCTTCTAGTAACTCAAGGGGAGCTCTGGAGGACTCCTCTTCTGATGATGAAGAAGTGGAAAACGTTTAGGTGGATGAGGAGGCACAGGTTCCTACTACTACAAGTACACAAGCATCATATGTAGATGCCTCTGACACTTCGGAACCCCATACTCCTATTGCCTTAGATACTGAACTTGCGGTTCACAATCTGAATAATGAGGTAGTTGTACCCACCACTCCTGGATCTTGACTAAATGTTTATCATCCTCTAGACAATGTCATAGGGGATGTACAATCGAGAGTACAGACAAGAAATCAGCTCTACTCAGCTGATTATGCCTCAGTCATGGACAAAGGCTACCTTCACAACAGTGCTTACCGATGTTTTGTGTCTTAATTTGAGCCAATATATGTAAGTGACGCCTTAAATGATGAGGCTTGGGTGAGTGCCATGCAAGAAGAACTTCTTCAATTCAAGAAGTTAGGAGTGTTGACTCTGGTGGATAAACCTAAAGGTGCTAAGGTCATTGGCACTAAATGGGTTTTGAAATGCAAGAAGGATGACCAAGGGGTCATTATCAGAAACAAGGCTCGACTAGTAGTTCAAGGATTTCGACAAGTCGAGGGAATTTATTACAACGAAGTGTTTGCACCTGTGGCAAGAATGGACGCCATCCGTATGTTCCTAGCCTATGCATCGTATATGAAGATTAAAGTCTATCAGCTTGATGTGAAGAGTGCATTCCTTCATGGTGAAATCCGAAAGACAGTGTATGTCAGTCAACCCGAGGGATTTGAGGATCTGTATCATCAGGACAGAGTGTACAAGCTAGACAAGGCTCTATACGGGCTTCATCAAGCCCCAAGAGCATGGTATGAGAAGCTCTCGACTCATCTTGTGAAACATGGCTTTCGCAGAGAAGTGATTGATTGTACACTATTCATCAAAGAAAGGGATGGTGACTTACTACTCGTACAGATTTATGTTGATGACATAATCTTCAGTTTCAAAAACGAAGATCTATGTAAAGATTTTGAAGAAGTAATGAAAGCTGAGTTTAAGATGAGTGCCATGGGAGAAATAAAGTTCTTTCTCGGGTTACAGGTGAATAAGACACCAAATAGAATATTTCTACATCAGACCAAGTATGTAGGTGATATCCTAAGTCGGTTCGATATGGAGAACACTTCGGCAGCTGGAACTCCACTTGCTACAAACCACCATGTGGCACCCGACGAAAATGGTGATATGGTGGATGCCATCATCTACCGAGGAATGATCGGATCACTCATGTACCTCATTGCCTCACGACCTGATATCATGTACGCGACGTGTCTCAGCTCCATATATCAGGCGAAACCGAAGGTCAACCATCTCATAGGCGTCAAAAGGATATTTCGTTATCTGAAGGGTACTCCAACACTTGGGTTGTGGTATCCTCATGACGATGACTTTGAGCTTGCAGCGTATATTGATTCGGATTATGGTGGCTGCAAAATGAACTACAAGTCCTCTTAAGCGGTATGTCAATTCTTTGGGAGAAGATTAGTCATCTGGGAGTGTAAGAAGCAGACATCGGTTGCTCTGTCAACTTGTGAAGCTGAACATGTTGCTGCTGCAAGCTGCTGTTCACAAATCATCTGGATTCAACAGCAAATGCGTGACTACGGTTTGAAATTCTCGAACACTCCTATATTTGTTGATAATTCTGCTGCTATAGCCGTAACTAAAAATCCGATCCAACATCCTAAGACCAAATACATCGGAATTAAATATCGATGTTGTTAAAATTAATACGGACTTTCAACGCGCCGACCTCTACACAAAAGCCTTTGATAAACCAAGATTTTATATCTGTTAGAGGTCAACGGGGGAAAAAGAAAAGTGATGTGATCACAGAGGATGAAAATGCTTAGTCCGACAACGTTTTCTTTTTATTTTCTTTTCTTTTATTTTCTTTTATTTTTTTATTTTAATTTCTTGTCTCTTTAAAATCCAAAAACGCAAAAAATATTTTCGGTTTTAGAATTTAGGGGGAGAATAGGTTAAATTAGTATTAAATAAGTTGTTTTAATTTCAGTACTTTAATTTCAGTACTAAAAAAAACGAGGAAGAAGGACAGTCTAGCTAATAGATATGAGATCGTATCTGTGATACTAATTCAATGTTTATGGAAAATGATGGTACACAGGAACAAAGAGTTTGGGACTTTAAAAGAACTTAACTAATTAAGATGTAAAATTCGAAGTATAAGTCTGAGAAGTCTAAGCAAAATAAAAGGAAAAATGATAGTAAAACTAGTATGCTAATAAAGTAACATAAAGAAAGTAGATCTAGAGGTTGCAAGTTCATTATATGATGTGTCGGTAGATTCAACACAATAGATGAGTAGACCTCATTAGTGACTTAAATTCAAACTAAATTGTTCAACTAGCTGTGGGTTCCCATCTTATCCCTGGTTAACACAATCAATGTAGTTTCAATAAGGGGTGACGAGCAAATAAACGCCACAAGTGTGTGCGGATGACCATAAAAAGAGCAAAGCATGAAAAAAAATTTATGTAAGCGCTATCAAGCTTATAACAAATGTTGTTGGTGCGTTACGTGCAAAAAGAAAAGAAAAAATGTTCTCACAAGAAGATAGGTTGTGTGCCTCTCTACTGTGCGATGGCACTGACCTGAGGATAAGCATAACCTAAATATTCTAGAATTCATTGTTGTTTGCACCTCTCTGTTGTGCGATGGCACTGACCTGAGGCTTGACATCTCTTTGAAAGCTCGTAGAATAGTTTCTTTTGGTCAAAACACCCGTAGACCGCTCAAAAATCTCCTGAGGAAAGTAGATTACCATATAAGCGTGGGATCCACAAATGTTTGTTGAAATAATTAAACCTTAATTCATCACCTATGAGTGTTAAAAATCTGTGTATGGATTTAAGAGGACAAGTATACTGACAATCATCGTGAGCAGCAATTCTTGAATGTCAAAATCAGTGTGTGCATCTTAAAGCTCTAGTATGATTTCCTAAACATGCTAATGACTCAAGAATCTAGCATCAAAAGGCTTTGGTAAAATGTTGCAAATGATTTGATAAACCTGTATGATTCCATAATGAATTGTTCCATTTATGATCAATGTAACTTGATGCTATACTGTCTGGAAAGAAAAATCTAGTAGATACTTATCTTAGGATTTCAACCTCACACAAAAAATACAAAATTATGTTTTAGTTTTGTTTATTTCTAGTTGGTTAAGTTAGTTAATTTCAGTTAATTTAGTAGTTAAAAGTTGGACTACGCATCGGAACTCTATCTGGGATTTAATCAGTTAAAAGGGCCACGTCTGAGGTGACCAAAGTGGTTTTCACATGTTAAAATAGTCACATCTAAGGTGACAAATTGTTTTGTTTTAAAAGGATCACGTCTGAGGTGATCAAAGGTTTTCTGGATTAAAATGATCATGTCTGAGATGATCGAATGCTCGAAATGTTTTATCAATTGTTAAAACGGGCTAAGTGTCAAATGGTCATAAATTCAAAATCATAAGTATGAGTCATTCGCACGACTGGACCATGAGTATGGACCAGCCGTACGATTGGACCATACGTATGAGCCCAATCGCATGACTAAGCCACACGTATGGCCAAGACGTGCGATTGGACCATAAGCATGAGTAAACTCACACGATTGGATTACGAGATTGAACCAATCGCATGAATGGAGGTGACCGAATGAGACAGTCGCACGACCGACACCTAGTCGCACGACTGAAGGTGACTGACTGTGCCAGTCGCACGACTGACTTCTAGTTGCACGAATCAAGTATGCGACTGGGCTCAGTCGCACGACTGAAGGAAACCCTAGTATAAAAGGAGGGGGAGTCGGTCGCAGTCATTCATCACTCCCAAATCGCCCCAAATCGCACGACTACACCGTTACTCTGCCTGATTTCCATTTGATCATTCTAGACCACTGATTGTTGTGTACTGGCAATTTCTAGTGATTATACATGTAAAGTGAGGTGCAATCCACTCAAATGTCCATCGATTTGTGCCCTAAATGATTGAATTTAAGCCCTAAACAGAACCGAGACGTAGTTTGCCTAAGAAACTAATAAAACTAAGCACATTGTGAAATTAAGGGTTATTAGATGTTCTGTCGGTCATTTGCGAGACTAATGAGCCAAACCACGACGTCTAACATTAAATGTTGCTCAAAATTTGAATTTGAATTGAACAGTTAGTCTGCATGCGAATGGAAACCCTGATGAACTTCAGTCGCACAACTGAGCTGGGCGAATGGCTAAACCGCACAACTGAACCATGCGTATGAGTACAGTCACACGAATGGTGTAAACGCATGAGATAGCATACGACTAAGCCCAGTCGCATGCTCAGTCGTATGTATGAGCTCATTCGCACGACTTGATCTCAGTCGCACAGCTCACTCGCACGACTAGATATCAGTCGCACTGTTTCATTCGCACGACAGAACAGAAGATTTCAAGTTCATTGCATCAAATTGTTACATTGTGTAACAAATGGCGAGTCGGTGGACTATGAGATACAGGTCAATGCATCAAACGTTTATTTACATTGAGTAACAGATGATAGAACAGAAGATTTCAAGTTTAATGCATCAAACTTTTATTTACACTGTGTAACAGATGGCGAGTCGGTGGACGATGAGCACAAAGCACAACATATGTGCTCATCTTGATTTGACATCCCGGAATGCACCCGAGTTCGTAGGCATTTTTTTCATTTCTGAGGAGATTGAGGATCTTCAGAGCGATCTCTACCCCGTGCACACCATACAGGTCGATACAGCAGGCTTTCTGGGAAAGCGCTGTTGTAGATAGGTCCTCAGAGCCTCACCGGATTCGGAGTTCTATCTTTGGCCAGGCCATTGACATTAAAGAGGAGAACCTACGGACAGTGTTAGAGTCGGGAGACGATAGCGATTGCCCCACCAGAATACATCTGCTGACGGCTCGTGGATGCTTTCTACGGGCTAAGTACTCGGGGGTATCAACGCAGGTGTGCTCAACAAGAGCAACTTGTGCCCCCAGTTCAAATACTTAGCCCATGTGCTGCTGAGATGTATAGCCTCAAGGAAGGAAATTTTTTATGAGCTCTCTGATCAGATTCAGAATGCCTATGTGGCTCTGATTCTGAATCATCCTTTCAGCTTTTCGAGAATGATCTTCACCTATTTAATGGAGAACATAGAGGCCAAGGGCAAGGAAGGCTTCTACATGTACCCTCGCTTCAAACAAATGATCATAGATCAGAAGCTTCCTTCGCTGCCCAAGGAGAAAGATGACGCAATTATCCTAGAGGTGATGGACGATACCACCCAAGGAAGGATGAGGGTATACCGGGGGAAGCAGGTGAAGCCCCCGGTAAGGAGGTTGTTTGGGCATCTAGCCCGAGAAGACTATGTGGCGCCAGCGAAGAGGAAGTGGCGTCATGATGATAGTGACTCTAACTTGGAGCCGATTGTGGTCCCATCTGATGATTCTGATGACGATGACAGTGGTGATGGTGGAGATACTGGCCCCACCCAATCTAGGGCCACTACCACAGATACTACATCTCCACCATCCACCCACGGAGGAGCTGACGTGGCAGGATTCCATCAGAACTTTCGTCCTGATGAGGAGGAGGAGATGATGAGGAGCCGTTAGTTCGGACGGTGGGCAGCAGGGTGGTTGCCACCGAGAGGGGGATTAAGGCGGTAGGTGGACGCCAAGGTGAGTCTGGGGAGGCTACTACTGATCCATCAAAGGATGAGCCACTCAAGATAAGAGAAGGAGACGATGATGATGATGATGATGATGATGATGATGATGATGATGATGATGATGATGAAGATGATGAGAGTGATGATGATGAGGCCAATAATGATGAAGAGACAAGGGAAGGGCAAAATGATGATGATGAAGAAGAAGGAGATGCAGCTGCATCTACCTCAGCTCTGGGTCAAGAGAGACGTACGAAGAGAAATCAAGATCAAGGAGCCTCATCTTTTGCCTCACCTACTAACAAGCCCGCGATTCAGGGCAAAAATCAAGCATATCAGCAAGATGAATACGATGTTGCTCCCCTTCAGCAAATCAAGTCTCAACTTATAATGATTCTTGATTTGCAAGGGATATTCAGAAGGTTTGTAAGCTATACTCCTGAAGGAGAAATCATTCATGACCTTACTAATGATCAGCTTGCTGAGATGTTCCGGCTCAACCCGGACGAGATTGTCAAGGATGCTCCTACTAATGAAGTTACAAGTGATGATGAATTCAATGACATATATGAAATCGAGATTGAAGATATCACAACCCAGCATTATCCAGAGTATGCTGACAAAGAGGGAAATGTAGTCCCCAATCTGGGTGACACTCTTGTCAGTGATACGTTTGCAACACTAGATCAGATGGAGAAAAAGTCCGAGAAGAATAAGGATCAAGCCCAAGCCTCAGACGCCGATGTCAACATCAAAAAGGCTGAATGGGTGGCATGTTTTGTAGAGATCAGATCCAAACGCATTGCTCCAAAGCCGAGTGCCTACACCAAGCTCTACAAAGTGAAGAAGCATCTGAAGGTGTCAGGAAAGATCATAGCGTGGGCATATTTTGATGATCTAAATGTATATGCTATCAAAAAGGAGAAGGGAATCGAGTACTTCAGATTCCCACACGATCTAAAGACTCTACCTGGTTTTAAGCTGAAACAGCTAGCCAAACTGAAGCTGTTGTATGCTGACCCATGAAAAATGTCAGGCTGGTTTGAAGCTGCATTGAAGAGAGAGTACCACACCAGGTGGGTTAATTTCAGACCCCAACAACCTACAAGGTACATCAGAAGGTCTGAACTTGATGCCATTACTGGAAAGCCAAAGATAGTGCTGAAGTGGAGTCCTCCGCGCACGATGTCAAGAATCCCTCTAAGGGAAATGCCTCAGGACTTCACTCCATACTTTAAATGGTGGTACTATGATTGGAGAAAAGGTGAGGCGGTCATAGTTTTGAACAGAGATGGAAATATGGAAACTATCAGGGTATTAGACCCAATGTGGCTAACCAACTTGTCGGCTAACGATGTTTACACGTTATACAAATGGCCACTGTTCTATGATGCGCAAGATATAGTACAAGCCCTCCAGTTCCAAAATGTTACAAGGCTCTGTTTCGCATTTGAGATACATGCTGGAGCTACAAGAGAGGAGAAGTACAAGAAGTTTGAAGAGCTGATGAAGAATGTTAGACAATAGAGTAAACTAGGTCCAACAGGGAGTTTGTAGATACATGTGTACCTAGTTTAGGAACTAAATGTAAATGTCTTTCATGTCTTACATATATGTAATTGAATGGGTATGAATGAAATACAATGTGTGGTTGATGCATATAATGTTTAATATTTCATTGTTTATTGTGTGATAACATATATTGAACTAACTACATAGGTTTGTGGTTGTGTACATAGTTCTTAGTCAAGAATGGTTGAGAATGTGTTTAAACTTAATCGTATGAAGTATTCATGCGAATGGACCATACGCATGAACACTTTATGCTAATGGAACAATCGCACGACTGAACCAGGAAACTGGATCAGTCGCACGATTGTGACATGAGATTGACTCCGTCGCACGACTGTGCGGACGGATCAACCGCATGCTTCAGTCGCACGACTGAACCATGCTAATGGTTCAGTCATACGAATGGAAAACCCTACCCTATAAATACCACTTAATTCGTGGAAAAACAAAACAATGCGAATACATACGCACATAATCGTACCCTAGCCGTCCAGAGACTCAAGAACACATGTTCCAAGTTCATAGATCACAGTTAATCATCTTGCAATCGTTCTAAACTTTTTGATTCATTCTTAGATCAATTATACTTGCGTTCTCACTGATTGGATCGCAAACAAATAGGATTCCACACTATTTGGTTTAGTATACACGTAAATCAGTTAGTACTCCGTACCTAAACGGTCCTAACAGTTAAGTGTTGGGCGTTTCAAGTCAATCTCATAAGCCTGAACAGTACCAGACTTTTCTATGTTGAAAATATTCCAAGTGTAAACGCTCAAAAGGTTCATGCGGTTAAACGATTCTCATGAGAACTAAGAATTCATGAAAGTGTTCAAGTGTTAGGCGTTTCAAGCTTAGTCATGCGTTTGAACAGTAGTCATGCGCCTAAAACAGTGCCTATACGTCTGGACAGTGCTCATGAGCCTAAGACTTTGTAATAAAATCTGACCAAGTGAACTCATGAGCCAAAGTCTCATGCGTCTCAACAGGGGTCATACGCCTTCATAGTGGTTATGCGCCTAAGAGATTTTACACTTACATAAATTCAACACTTGACAGAAATTTCATTTTCACTCGTTCATTCACACTTACACACTCTGTTCATTCTTATTCGCACCTGACACTCTTCATTTTCATTGTGTAGATTGATTACCTAAAATCATTGTGATAGATAGGTAATGTGAATCCAAGGATCGCAATCAGGAATTATCAATGTTAGATTGGAATCGAGTTAATGATTGTGGAATGATCATTACTTGTTGTTTAATTGATTAATTATTGAAAATCAATGACAATGAATATTAACGACAAACAACTCAATGATATCAATACAATAAATAAACGAACAAGATTTGATTCAAAAGTATTTCATTAAAACTTGTTAATGATTACAGATGAAATAAATAATGAATTCTATAAACAATAATTGCTTCGAACTTGTTGAGGTTTATGATGTATTGATGTGATGGTTGCTAGGGTTGTGTGTTTGATTGTGTGAATTGATGTGATGGTTGTTAGGTTGCAGAATATTGCTTTTGTTGCTGTCGCTTTTTCATCATTAGATGTGTAACCAAGGACTTGTATTTATAGGCATTTATGTTTTGTTAAGGAAACACCAAATCTTTTGGAATTCGTGATTGACTTGCTGACTTGTTGACTTGAATCACTTGTATTATTTAAGTACAAGTGTTTGGTCTTCCGCAGGAGTTTGTTCTTCCTTAGGAGTTTGCTCTTCCGTAGGAGTCTTCACTTGGACTTCACTTGACCTCTTCAGAGCTGGTTTTTCATCCGCAGACACTTATCCATCCGCAGAAATTCATCTACGGAAGAACAAAAATGTACATCCGTAGATGTTTCTTACACTTGGTTAATTTTTCAGAAATTCACCAAGTATAAAGCTTGAACATACAATCATACACATAAATCAACACACATAAGGGTTAACCTATATACATAATGCATACATCAAAATAATGAATTACAAATATTCATTACAAGTATTGATAAAGTTCTAAGCCTATAGAAAATGATCTAGACCTATTGTTCCAAGATCTAACAATACTCCCCCTTAGGCTTAGCAACATTCAATTCAGCTCTTCATGCTTGATAGCTCTTTGACTCTTGCTATTATTTTGTTGTAGAAGTATGATACAATTGTGTTCTGATCATCATACTTGTATTTGATCTTTATCTTGCTGATCATCTGTAATTTCAAAACATAGACCCAAAACATCTTCTTCAGTAGTCAGTGTTTCCACAACACTCTGATTATTCACTATTTCTAGCTCATCTTGTTCTGAGATCCTTAGTTCAGATACTTGCTTGATGTTAGTTCCCATCAACTGCCCAGCCTCATATATTCTTCTCTTGTATGCCTTTGCATGCAGTTTATCAATCACTTGTATCAAATGCACATACAGACATCAACCATTTTGAGCATTTTCATCAGATAGCTTATGAAAGAACTTGTCATGAAGATATGAAGTGTAGCTTGGATGGAGTAGCTTGAGTTCCACTGGATCAAAAAGTCTAATACTTTGAGCTTTCTTCTTTTCTTCATTCCTTAATAACACCAGCTCTTTAGTTCTCTCAACATATCCCCATTCAGTTATGGGTAATGTATATTGATTACCTTCTATGATCTTGATTGCTGTTGTTTTTCTGTTTGAATATCCAACCCTCCTTAGAAATTCATCATCAAATAGAGGGGCTGGGTTTTGATCTTCTTTGGCTTCTTTTCTTGTGCTCATCATCTTCTCTCCTTGCTTCTTTCAACACATTATCCCTGAATTTTGTTTTTAATTTCCCAATAGATACAGAAAAGTCTCTTCCTCTTGGCTTATTGGATAGTTTGAGATGATTAAACTCTGAAGATCACCAATATCAGCATCAGGAAGCAGTAAAATTGATTCACGTAAGTAAAACTATTCAACTCTTCCAGATACTCTCTTCATTAGAGCATAGTCCCATTCTGAATCAAATTTCTAGACCATAATCATGTTTTCCTTAGTAGAAGTGGGAGTAGTAATGTGATCAAACAACTGGAGTAGAGAAGATTTTTCTTTAGTAATCTGTCTCATAGTTGTGCCCAATGGCCATACTTTCCACTATCACTAGCTCATCCGGGACTTTGTTGTGTTGCTCAACAGCAGGATTTGGAGCTTCAGTCCTGAATTACACACCAGTTTCAAGCTCAACATTCATAACATCTTCCATCATCCTTCTTAGCTCAGCAGTTGTTCTTCCCTTAAGCTCGTGCATTTTGTAGTTATGACCTTGTAGCCAACATGTCATATTGTATTTGCTTAGCTTGGTTGTGTCACAATGACCTAACTCCTTCTTTATTCTCTGAATTGATTGAAAGGTTGTGAATGTTTCATAATGCAATTTGGGATTATGAAGCTTGCTAGCTCGAATTCCTTCAACATGTTCTTCATCTCATTCATATTCAGCCTCTCTACCATGTCATATGGAAATCCATGGTTGATTGGGGTCATAAACATTGAAGATTCTGGCCTTTCTTCAAGTATGTATTTAGTGGTCAGTAGGTCATCATCCGTTGATTCTTTTTGATATTTGGAAGTCTCATCTTTAGTAAGTTCTTTCCATTTCGTCATCACTTTTAATGTCATCATGAGAAATTGGCTTCAAGGTGGAAACATCCACTAAAGGAGTGTGTTCAGGGGACATAGATCTTGACCTTTTGGGTGAGTCTTCTACCTCAATTTCTTCTTTCTTGAAAGATCCCAAGTACTTTCTTTTTCTTGTATATTTTATGATTTGCTTTGAAGTTTCAGCAAATTCTTTTGATGGTTTTGTTGTAGGAGTACTTGATTCAAGGTCACTTATCTCCCTTTTAAGTTCATCAATTTTTATATCTTTTCTTTTCAGCAGATATGATTGATCATTCAGAGTCCTTTTAGCTTTATTGTTCTCCAATACAAGCTTCTCTCTTTCATCCTTCTCACACTTCAAAGACTCTTTATGTTATTCTCCTTATTGAAGTAGTGCATCAATTACTTCATTGTTGCATTGTGCATCTTCTATTAATCTTTTCAGTTTGTATTCTTGTTTCATTAGCTGATCTTCCTTTTCCTTTATCAGTCCCTTAAACTCTTGTATTCTTTGCTTTCTTTTGTTTGACTTGTTAACAAGTTTGTTATATTCAGCCACCAAATAACTTTTCCTTACAAGGATGTCATCTTCACTTAGATCATCTTCATGATATGCAATCACATAAACATAGTTGGCTTTTTCTTCTCCTTCTTGATGTTCAGCAGCAATTTTATCATCATTGAATTCAGCAAGGGAAACACTTGCTGAGCTTGAGCTGAACTCAACAGCTTGATCTGCCTATTCTTGGTGTGGCTGTTGATGTTGTTGAGGATCAATAATTGGACATGTTGGTTCAATGTGATTAGACAACACTGGGGTTTGTGAGTTGGTGATTGAGAGTGGAATGGTGCTAGCTTGAGATAACAACTCAGTCTCACCAGTGTGAATTGAGTTTTGAGACTGAGTAACAAAGACAGGCTCTGTATAAACACTCTCAGGAGTTTGAGTTTGAGGAGTTTGCGGTTGTTGATGAATAGGTGTTTGAGGGAGAATTGCAGACATTAGCAGGGTGTTTTGACTGGCTAGTGATTGATGTTATGGAGATTGATGATGGTGGTGTAGGGAGATTGAGGAGGAGAATGTGAGGCTTGCTCTGTGTCAGCAGATGATTGATATTGCTGGTCTTCCCACACTAGTTCTTGGGGTATGTCACCATTAGGATCAGCCACATGCACAAACATGGACACATCTTCTCCTTCATACCTTCCACTGATCTTATTCAGTACAGATCTTCTTAGATGTGTCTGTATAAACACATCACCATCTCTAGCTATTCCAGTTAGATCAACATTTATGATTAATTGTAAGAACCTTGGAAACATATACATCTTGTCAGCCTTTTGAACTCTAATTTGGTCACACAAAAAACTAAAAATGTACTTTGAGTAGTTGGATGTCCTTCCCTCATAAAAGCCAATAATGCCAGATGAAATGTGCCTTGAGAATCTGTCAAGCCCAGACTTCTTGTTGAAGATGCACTTTAGATATGTGTGACATAAGAATCTATATGGCTTGCATAATCTCCCTTTCTTTATCTCACCCTTGTCAAAATCACCATCATACTCCATAAGGTAGAAAACTTTCTCTATGTATTCATTCTCGAATACATTAGGGTGACTAGCTTCTTGTTCTCCCAACTTTAGTACCCGGGGGTCTGCTCATCTATCCTTAGTCTTTCATTCTTAACATCAGCCACAATCACTTCAGATTCTCCATCTTCCTCTATTTGTGTTGAATTCCAAAAATCGACTCTATGAGCTTGATGAATCACAGGCTTTGCTGTTAAAGCATAGAAGAGCCTGCATCTTCGTAAGTATCAGATGATATCCCGACATCCTTCTGAAACAGGGTCGTCGGGATTTAGGAATGAACATACATTGTGCTCTCTTGCAAATCTATTTGCCATCTATTTATAAAAATGATGAAAATTAGGTTAGAATCAATATTACAGACATGAGAATGTGAACAGTTTTAATGATTACAATGAATCAAACAGTTCATTATTGTTAATTATGACATGTTTTACCTTCAAAACAATGATCCGAAATCAAGTTATGAGTTTGTTTGATGTTTTGATTTGGTATTTTGAATGTTTGTGAAAGAGGGAAAGAGTTTTATGTGTGTGCTTTTCTAGGTCTGAAAAGTGCTCTGTAAAGGTGAGTAATTAATATTTAAGTCAAAAACATCATTTATACTCACTCAGACACATTAATTTCATTTATTTAATGAAGTGGGTCCCACTTTCCTTATTACTCTTCCATGGAATTGATTATTTTATTCCGGATTTCAATTCTTCCGTAGGAAATCTGCGGATGCCTAACTTAAAAACTGAATTTTTTATTGAAGTATATCTAGATTTTTCATAGGTTACCAATCTATTGAAATATATTATAGTTTTAAGATATTAACTCATCCGTAGGTTACCAATCTACAGATTGTCATATTTTACTTGATCAATTTTCGCACTGTAGCATCTGCTGATGCTAAAGAATGCACTGTAGCTTCTGCTGATGCTGAAATTACAAATTTGAAACTTCTTTGATTGTATGGTTCTATTCAACTAATAGAACCGTTTATTGCTATTGGACATCATTACAATTTGTGCACAAGAAAATTTATAAATTGAAAAACTTCATGTATCCTACAGCCAAGTTAGTACTCAGGTTTCAATTCCTTCATATTCCTTATTGACAATTTATTTGACAAATTTGTTGTTAAATTGTTTTCACGAATTATCTACTCCCCCTAAATTCTTTATCAATTTTGAATGAAGGCATTTATCATAAATTTATGAAAAAAATATCATGAAATACACATGGCTGTCCAAAAGTACTGAAAAAAAAATTAGTTAAAAGAAACAAAAATTTAATTAAGTACAATATACAAGTATATATATATAGAATGCGATCATACTATAACCCACGCATCTTCCTGTTTGATTTGTTTGATGAGATGATACCTGATTCTAGTTCTGATTGCAAGTATGTATGTCCACTTAAATTCTAACAAGAGTAATGTATCAACTAGGCATGTTGTTTATCATGTTTTCATGTTTATTAGTGACTAACTGTTATTGGCACCATATTCAAATCACTTGGAGTTTGTCCTCCCTTTGTGAGTCAGATCATCACTTTTTCACACTTATACACTATGTACTTTAAGTTATAAGTTCTATCTTGAGATGTATTTGACATCTCATTATAGCTCGGAATTTAATATATAGTTGATCAGATAGGATTCTTTTGAGAGCAAAGATATGATAATCATCAGGTCACCAGGTCTTTACTTTCGTAAAACAGAGGTGCCTTTAACCCAGGTCTTTGTTTACACAAAACAGAGGGATGATGAGGATCATGATCTGTTCACCAGTTGGTTGCAAATGTGCACCATGGTGATCATACACACAGGTCTTTGTTTACACAAAACAAAGGGAATATAATTTGCAAAGATTGATATTATAAAGTGTTGGTACATAGTGTGCTTAGTTGAGTGATTGGTCACATCAGAATAAGACTCACTTGTTGTATCCTCAAAATGGAGTTTCCCACAAACAGTCACTTTTGCATTATGTTATGCATGCTCTTAGTGTAGTTTCCACTCAACATGAACCTACTTATATATCAAGAAACTTTGATCAGATTTTATGATTTTTAAGAACTCAGGAAGTAAGCAAGGGCATAGTGTACTATGATTTCCCAAACATATGTCATGCTTAATTAAAAGTCATAGTAAGAAAGACAATATTTTTGTTCTAAGCTTTGAAAGATGTTGCCTTCGTTTTTTTCGTCATTGGATGTGTAAACTAGGACTTGTATTTGTAGGCATTTATGTTTCTATTAAGGAAACACAGAATCTCTTGGAATTCGTGATTGACTTGATGACTTGTTCACTTGAATCACTTGTACCATTTAAGTACAAGTGTTTGGTCTTCCGCAGAAGTTTGTCTTCCGAAGTAGTTTGCTCTTCCGTAGGAGTTTGCTCTTCCGTGAGAGTTTTCACTTGGATTTCGCTTGACCTCTTCAGAGCTGGTTGTTCATCTGCAGACACTTATCCATCCGCAGAAATTCATCTACGGAATAACAAAAATGTTCATCGGTAGATGTTTCTTACACTTGGTTAATTTTCCAGAAATTCACCAAGTATAATGCTTGAACCTGCAATCATACACATAAGTCAACACACATAAGGGTTAACCTATATACATAATGCATTCATCAAAATAATTAATTACAAATATTCATTACACATAAGGGTTAACCTATATACATAATGCATTCAAACTGCTAATCATCATAATCATCTTAATATTCATAATTTTAAAAGACGAAATGACTTATTGATTCTAAATTTCTAAAAAATGGTTTTCTAAGTGTATTTGAACACTTAGAAATTTTGAATAAACTTGATCAAGTTTTAAAAAATTTAAAATCTATTAAGTAAAATTAAAAGAAATTAACAAATATGCTTGATTTGTTATGTTTTACTTGGTATTAATCTTAAAATATAAATTGATTTTGTATCCTATACATTTAAGTGATTAAGTGTATAAATCACTTAGAAAATTTTCTAAGTGTTATTGGTTCAAAATTGATAAGTCAAATTAAGATTTACATCATTATAATTCATTTGTACTCACACTTTGTTTCATTTGTGATCAGGAGGATAAGATGTATTTTCAATCATTGAAAAGTAAAAAGAAAGGAGAATCAAGCTTAATGGATGAAGATAGTTATCTTGAAGCTTACTGTGACAAGTATTTTGATAAGGTCACAAACCCTGGCCTGAAAGTAATTGATGGAAATCAAACTTCCAAACAAATTTTAAGATGGTTTTATCATGCTGATTCATTTCAATTGATGCTTTTCAGAAATTTAGATGACTGGGACAAATACTAGATATGTCTATTTGGAGTGTTTGAACTAAAGTTGTTACACCCAAGTTACATTTCATTTCTGTCAAATCAAAAGTTTCATCAAGTGTCTTCAACAGTGGCTGAATATGATATAAAGTATTTCATGACTATTATTAAAGTCGCGTATTTTGTTTAGAAAAGCTCTAGCATATGCTAATATTGTGAAGAAAGACATTAATAACACTGAGTTCATGTGGATTTCATGAAAAGGAGTGCTGGAGATACATTCAAGTGATCATCTTAATCCAATAGAATTTTATGCAAACATTGACATTGCTAGTCTTTCTAAAGAGACATTACAAGTGATGGATGCAATGGAAATAAAGACAAATGAGTCAAAACCAGAACAAGGGATATTAGCTGGAAAATTCAAGGCAACAATTAAAATGGCTTTAAAGAAGTTAGAGATGTATAAAGAAAAACCTATGTTTACAATCAAAGAAGAACCTCAAGATTTCTTTTGACTGAAAACGGAATGCAAATCTTAGGGGGAGTATTGTTGGAGCTCTTTTTGAAGATTAGAATTAGTCTTTGTAATTTTGTTTTCTTTGTCATAGTATAGGGACTTATTGTGTAAATATATGTTCCTAGTTTTCATTGTTAGTATAAATAGGATAGTATATGTATTTTTGCAGGGACGAATATTGTTAGAACTTTTCTGTTATTAAGTTTGTACATTGTATCCAATAATCTCTATGAATTTTTGAAGTATTTTGCATTTGTTTGATTACTTTGTGCCAATATCATCACAAATCGATCCATTTGAACCTATCAAAAAGGTTTAATCAAGTTAATCAAACTGGATACAACAAATCAGTTTATTGATTTATTCCCTAAAGTCTTTGATTTTGTAAGATTTAATTTTCTTATTGAGTCATTAGACAAGATTAATTTAGATTAGCAATATCTCTACCAAAGAAAAGAATGATTTGTGTGTCCATATAGTTAATATGAAAATATCAAAAACATTCACAAAACATATAAAAATACAAAAAGATTATCTTGTTTATATGTTTTTTCAGTTCATAGCATTTCATATCTTGGGAAATGAGAGTACACTATGCCTTTGCTCACTTTCCTGAATTTAACTTGTAATAAAGACTGATCAGATATGAGTTGATATGTGAGTAGGTCTATCTTGAGTAGAAAATAACAAAACTCATGCATAACATAATAACCAGGTGACTAATTATGGGCATCCATTTTGAGGAACAAGCAAGTAAGTCTTATCCTGATATGATCAAATTACTCACCCAAACACACTATGTTCTGACATCTTATAAATTCTATCTTTGCAAATAATATTCCTTTTGTTTTGCGTAAGCAAAGACTTGGGTTTATAAGCACCTTGGTTTACAACTAGTAAACAGCTGGTGATCAGATTTTGATCATCATCATCCCACTATTTGTGTAAACAAAGATTTGGCTTAAACGCACCTCTGTTTTACGTAAGTAAAGACATGGTGACCTAATGATGATCATATCAAAGCTCTAAAGAATCCAAAGTGATCAACTGTATATTATATTACAGAGCTTATACATCAACCAACATTTTTATGATTTCATAGAAATCTTAAGATAGATTTTATGATATAAGGCACATAGTTTTCAAGTGTGAAAATATGATAAGTTGACTCATAAACAGAGGAAAAACTTTATTGTGACTTTAATGTGGAGTCCATGTTTGTCCATCTTTAATCAACATCACAACATGATAATCAGCATGACATGTTGACCATATACTCATGCCTGAATTTAAGTGGATCAAAATACTTGTAATCATCACTAGATCTGTGTCTACAAACATTAAACAAAATTCATCAGGGAAGTTGCTTAGTGTCATATTATTATCCCATATTATGATTTAAATGCATGTATATATATTTAAGTTATGTTTTATTCTTATGTATTCAAGTAAAAAAAGGCCAGATCAATTGCTTTTCATGCTATTTTCTTAATAAATTTATGATATATGCATAAGTTCATGATTCATCATTAATTTAGGGGGAGTAGTAATTAACATAAAAATTGAGTTTATCTTGATGAAGAAAATTTGGACCTTGAGCACAAACTTGGTTGCAGGATATCTGAACGTTTAATCAAATTAATTTCTTGCATATTTTCCATTGAAAGAAAGTCAACAAGGTCCATCAGCAACAAATGATACTAACAAATTGGTTAGAATCATACAAGCAAATAAGTTTCAAACTTTGTACTTCAGCAGAAGTTACAGTTACATTTCAGTAGAAGTTATAGTAGGAATTTTACATTTCAGCAGATGCTATAGTGTGAAACCTAAAACAAGGTTAATATTTGACCATCTGTAGATTGGTAACCTACAGATGTGTTGATACTTTAACAAAGGATTATGTTTTCATAGATTTGTAACCTATGGAAAAACAAATTATACTTCCGAAGATTCAGTTCTTCTAAAGTTTAGTCATCTATAGATGTTCTACGGATGAATTAATTTCCTATGGAAGAATTAGTATTTGCGGAATAATAAACTACCACGGAAGGGTAATAAGGATTGAGGGTCCCACATCATTTAATGAATGAAATTAATAAGTCCGAGGGAGTATAAATGATATTTTTGAGTTGTTATTTTCATTAACTTTTTAGAACACTTTTTCAAACTAGAAAAACATTCACAAAACCTCCAAACCCTCTTTTCGCCAACATTCAAATTATCCTCTCCAAACAACAAATTATATACAAATCTTGATCTCTGTTCATCATAAGACCAACATTATCAATGTAAATCATATCATAAACATCAAAAATCAACTGTTTGTTCCTTGAGATTCATCAAAACTCTTCAAATTCTTATGTATGAATTTTCAATGTGACATATTTTTCATATTCTTCTGTGCAGATGGCAACTAGATTTGCCAAAGAACATAATACATGTATGTTCCTTAATGTAGGATGACCCAGTGGCTGAATGGTGTCGAGACATCATCAACTACTTATGGAGGTCAAGGCTGTTCTACGCCTTATCAGCTGAACCAGTCAATTATCAATTGCACATCATCGTTTTTTGGAACACAGCAAGAATAGAAGAGGAAGGAGAAAATATGGTGATACAAGAAGAGATTAGAAATGAAAGACTAAGAATTGCTAAAAGAACTATGAGGAGAGTACTCGAGTTGGGTGAACAATTGGAAGGACACCCTGATGTGTTTGAGCATGAGTACATCGAAAGAATCTTTTCTTTGATGGGATATGTTGCTGATTATGAATGAGGGGAGATCAAGAAGGGAAGATTATGTGAACCCTACAAATTCCTTTGCCACACGTACTTAAAGTGCATATCCAATAGGAAGTCTGGGTTAGACAGATTTTCAAGACATATATCCTCCGGGATTATTGGGATTTTTGAAGGAAGAACATACAATTATGTCAAGTACTTTTTTGGATGCTTATGTGACCAGATCAAAGTGTAGAAAGCTGACAAGATGTACAAGTTCTCTAGATTCATACAGCTGATCATAAATGAAGTCTTGCCTATTATAGAAAGAGAAGAAGATGTTTTTCTGCAAGCTCATGTGGGAAGATAAGTTCTAAACAAGATCAGTGGCAAATATGAAGGGGAAGATGTTTCAATGTTTGCTCATGTAATTTATGAGAATGCAGACATTTCATAAGAGCTAATTTTTTAGGATGAACAACATGAAGAACAACATGTTGATTCCCTACATTAATAGAACAAGGCTCACACTCTCCTCCACCATCACCTATTCATCATCAACTTCTTTCACCACCAGTACAATTACTATCAAGTGAACACACAGAACCAATCTCTCCTACTCAATCCCAAACATCATTAACACTACTACTACTGAACTAGTTTCACCAGTAGTGAACATACTCAGCCTATCTCAATTTACCAATCACAATCATCACTCAACACCAATACCATAGAACCTTTCTCACCTAATTTATATCAACCAACGCCACAACAAGAACCACTATAAAGCCCAATCACCCCAGTTATTAAATTAGATTCAAGCACCGAAAGCTTTGCACAAACCGAAACGATCAACATTGAAGAAGAGGAGGAGGATGTGCAAGAAGGGAAAACAAAAGAAATATGTTTGGAATTTGAGAAAGAACAAGAAAAAAAGGTTGAACAAGAAACTATGGGTGGAGATAAGTTTGTTGATGTGATAACTTACCATGAGGATGATTTAAATGAAGATGAGATTGATGTAAGTAAAAGCTTCCTTGTGGCCAAGTACACCAATCTGATCATCAAATCAAATAAAAGACTAGAGAGAATAGGAGAATTAAACGGGATAATAAAAGAAAAGGATGTTTAATTGACCCTACAAGAAGCCTCAATCACAAGGTTAAGAGAAGATGCTGAATCTGATCATGAAGTGATTGATACACTACATGAGTTGGTTGCTGAGCTTAAAGAATCTGCTGAACAAGATAAGATTGAAAAGGAGTAGCTTGTGTTAGAGATAACCGAAGCAAAGAATACTATCTCTGAACAAGTTGTCCTTCTGAAAACAATAGATGAAGAGCTTGATTCATTAAAGTTGAAGATATCTAAACTTGAATCAACTTCTCATCATCAATCAGCATAAGAGTCTGCTAAAGATTCAAAGTCAATCATTCAATACAGTAGGAAAAGGCACTACTTGGGAAAGTTTTCAAGACTATTAATAGAGATTGAAGACTCTCCAAAGAAAGCTAAAATCATATCCCTGAGCACACTTCTTCGGTAGATGTATCCACATTGAACCCAATTACACATGATGAAACTGAGAGTGATGCTGAATGGGAAGAACTAACAAGAATTGAATCTCCCAAAGACAAACAAAAATCAAAAGGTGGTGAGCTACTGACTACTGATGATATTTTGAAAAAAGACCGCAACCAGTAATGTTCATGACATTGATAAACAATGGATTTCCCTATGACATGGTTGAGAAGATGAATATGTCAAAGATGAAGAATATGTTGAAAGAATTCAAACTAGCAAGATTCATACTCCCTGTCTGCAACTATGAAACCTTCTCCAAATTTCAAGACATTCAAAAAATTAAGGAACATCTAGGCCATTGTGACGCAGCTAATGTCATCAAGTACAACATGACTTGTTGGGTACAAAGCCATAACTACAGGGTGCATGAATTAAAGGGAAGATCTGTTGTTGTTCCAATTCTTGTAAAAAGTAAAGATAGGCACAAGGGTAAAGATAAACTGATCAAAGAGCCAAGAGATGTGATACCAGGCAAGATATGCCCACTTGGTACAACTATCATGGAAATAACTAAAGAAAAATCAACCCTGATCAAATTATTTGATCATCTCACAACTCCCAGCTTTGCTGAAGAACACAAGATCATGGCCTGGAAATATGATCCCGATTGGGATTATGCAGTTATTAAGAGGGCTTCATGGATGATTCAGCATTTCCATCTGATTGAAACAATTCTATCACTCCCTGATTCTAATATATATGACCTTCAAAGCTTACTTATCACCAACTATCCAATCAATCCAAGAGGAAGAGATTTCTCTATGGCTGTTGGTAAGTTGAGGATACAATTCAAAGATAATGTGATGAAAGAAGCCAGAAGGGAAGACTTAGATCATAAAAGAAGAAAACAAGGTCAAAGGAGGTCACAATCCAGCTCTTCCACACTAAATGATGACGAATATCTAAGGAGAGTTGGATATTCAAACATCCACTCAACAACAATTAAGACCATTAACGATAATCAATATACATATCCCATCAATGAGTGGGGATATGTAGAAAGAACAAAAGAGCTAGTGCTGCTAAGAAATGATCCTAAAAAGAAAGCTAAAAGCATAAGGTTGTTTGACCCAATGGAGATCAAACTGCTTCACCTAAGCTACACTTCTTATCTTCATGACAAGTATTTCCCAAAGCTCAGTGATGAACATGGTCAAAGTGACATATGCTTATATGTGATATTCAAGTAATAGAAAAATTACATGCCCTGGCCTATAAAAGAAAAATAATTTGAGGTTGTTCAACTGATGGGAGCAGATATTCCAATTGTGACTGAATTAAGAATATCAAAAATAAGTTAGAGATTGTGAATAACAATAGTGTGATGGCCACACTTACAACTGAAGATGTGCTTGGTCTAAGTTTTAATACTTTAAAGAAGATCCACAGAATGGAGATCAAATACAAATATGATGATCAAAAAGTAGCGTTTCATATTTTAACAAAAAGATTGTGTCAAGAGTTAAAGAGCTTTTAAGCCGGAAGAATTGATTACAAGTGTCTAAGCCTAAGGAGGGGTATTTGTTAGATCTAGTCTCAATATGTCAAGAGTCATTATATAGGCTTAGAACTTTAATCAACTTATGTAATACATATTTCTTCTCTTGTATGTAATGAATGTATAGGTTAACCCAATATGTGTTTACTTATATGTGTGAATGCAGGAATAACATTATACGTAGTCAATTTTGTAAATTGACTAAGTGTAAGAACTATCTACGGAACATGTGCATCCGAGGATCTACGGAAGAACAACTTACTGCGAATGAAGTAACTAGTGACAGACTTCTACGGAAGACCAAAGTCCTACGGATGGGTAAACTCCTAATGAAGAACAAAAGTCCTACAGAAGACTCTAGTCCTACGGAAGACCAAAACACTAAAGTAAGGTTATAAAGTCAACTTCTTCGGATGACTTTGCTTTAATCAGAGAACGTCACCTCAAGACATTCTCTGAGTAACTTTCTTACCACTATAAGAAAGTTACTATTACCCTAATAGTAAATCCCTGGGCCTATAAATACAAGGCCTAGGTGCACACTTTTAGGCATCCTTTTTCCTTTTCATCCATGAAACCGAAATCACAACAAACCCTAGCAACCATAACAACAACCACAACAATTCACACCAAATCATCATTAGAACCTTAGTAATCAACAATATCAATCATTATTTGTTCAATTGTAATCATTAATCAATGATAGTGCAAAACTTTTGAATCAAATGTGCTTGTTCATTGATTATGTTCATTTGTTTTACATTTATTAGAATTGTTCTTTGTTGATACATATAACAATTGTTATTTTATCAACAATCAATCAAACAACAAGTAGTGATAATTTCACAATCACTATTTGTGAAATCTAACTTGATAATTTCTTTTTCAATCCTTGGATTCACAATTGAACATCTCATTGTACAAGTTCAGAGGCCAACTTGATCCCAACAATATACATAACACAAGACAAAGTCAACATTAAGACAAAAAAAGTCAAAATTAGGTCATGATGTAACAATAATATAAATACAAATCCACTAATAAAAGTAGTGGTGTGTGTGTTTTCTATGGTATGAATCACCACCAAAGGAGAATTCCTCCTTTGGGTGGGTTTGATCTTCCATATTTCATCTATGATTTTAGTTATAATTTGTTCATTAAATTAAACTTGTACCGGTTGTCCTAGCTTGAAACTTCTGGATTATTTATGTATTTATGGATAGCGTTATGGTACTAATTGTTCTTGATAATTAGTCTTTTGTGTCTAATTGATGTCATGATCCATTGATGGAGAACTCCTTTAGAGATTTTTATAGAATCCCAATGTGTTAGGTTGATTAAATATTATTTGACCTATATTATAACTACGCACCCACATGTAGTATGCATAGTAGGATTATGTGTGTACATTTATACATGTGAATGTGTGCGTTATCAGTTGTGTTGAGTAACATATCTTATGTGTCATTTATGATGTACTTATTTGGAAATTTTTGGGCAGCGTATCATCTGTGTGTATATTGAGAAAGCATTAGGTAAGGACATCCTATTGTTATGTACTTGACTATTATTTGGTCTGGATTCATAGGTGGTTCTATAAGCATTCTTTTAAAAGACTTAGGTTGCTAAGCAAACATCATTTTATGTGTTTGTCAGTGTTACCTGTGTTATATGGAACTTTATTTATAACATATACATTGAATTCTGGGAGATGGACTCGCTAGATGACACAACACCAACAGAAAAGAGACATGGCGTACTCAGGTCAGATGAATTCTTTATTGGATTTCCAACTGTGCTAAATGGATTCATTTGATTATTTCTTACCCAAGTGAATGCTTTCTTAAATGATTACCATATACTACTTTGGTTACTTGACCTTTGGTTGGTGACAATATCCATGATTCTCTAATCATGGATAACACTTTATACTTGACAAGATGCATTGACTCGGGTAGGAGGAGCTAGGGGTGACCATGGAGAGCAAATTACCATTACATGTGCATACGTATTTGCAATTTGTAACGCATATGAAATCTGGCATACCCTGTCATGAAATAACAATCATAGTTAGTACAAATCTCCCTAACTATACTTAGGACATTGGAGTTCCTATTCTTATGATCATTAATGGTGTGGAAGAACCCATCTCCTTTATCCTTGCCTAAGTAGAATTCAATAATATGCTTTCCTGGGAATCATACTATGACATTTCAGCCTCGTATAGATGAGATATTGCTTTTCCTTTTGTTTTTATAATCTTTGAAATTGATTACATGTTCAAAATGTACATGGTGTTTGGAGAGTTGAATATAGAGAGGTAAGACTCCTTCAATTTGTGTCGCTTTGTTCGGACTGATCTTAAGATTTGGGGCATTGGCTATTTGAACGTTCTGTCATTATGCTTGATGTAATAAGTGGATGTCATGTAACAAGCTTAAGAGTCGTTCTTGGTATATCATTAGTGTGGTGGGAATGCTGCGTGGAACACTATATATAAACATCTTCAGTATACTAAAGATGTGCTTGAACTGGGCTATGTAATTAACCTTGAATATTGTAGTTGGAATTGGTGGGAATAATGATGTGTTATAAAATAGTACCGGAGGTAGGATTAGTTGTACGTATAAGGAGTTAATCATATGCAAGCTACAGGAGTACAATAGGAAATTTGGAGCAATAACCCTAATTCATTGCATTTAAAATGGAAACGTATGTGGACATTGAACTTTGTGCTAAACAATCAAAAGGAGACATGTGTTGCATGCTCACTCATGTGTGAAACACAAACGTGGTGGAATACTATACCTAAGTTCAAACCTAAAGTGGGAAGGATATGATGGACATGACTTTAGACCACCTTAAAGCATTGCTAACTGAGGAGTACTGCCTAATGGGCTGGATGCAAAAGGTTGATCTTAATCCTTGGAATCAAGCAATGGTAGGATCTGGTCATGCCGCTTATACCTACTAATGTGGTTGAAATTATAAATATTTTATACAAATGTTTCATACACTTTATGTAGTTTTTGGATTCGTTTCTAATGAATATTGCTCCTAGTTGGTTCAAATTCATATTTTAAATATTTCAAGATATACCGAACTAAAATGATATATTTTAATTAAAGTTAGGAACGATGGATTATTTATAACTATTTATGTAAATTATAGAGAAGTTTATCCTAAAAGTTATACAAAAAATTTGTTATTAGTGTAAATCAACTTTGACGTAATTTTAATTTTTTTTGTCAAACTTTTATATTAGAAAATGTCTTAATTTTTTGAACACCAATGCACGTGCACATGGATTGTAAATTAGAACTAAAAGGCTTTGACATTCAATTTAATTAGAAGTCAAATATTTGAAGATCTTTTGGTAGGGATTAAAAGATACGATGTAATCAAGGCGGCGATACCTACTATATTAATTTCCACGAGAAAAACACTTGAAACATGAAAAAGAGAAATGATGGAATTCACTTTTCGGGTTTTGAGCTTAGAACACAAGAACAAAACAATGAATTCCCCCAAGGATCGATTTCAATCTGTCAAAGATAACTACAAGTTGTTATTGATACAATACTCATTAATCATAGTACGAAAACCCATGATTAATGATATGACATCTATGTGTGTGTATGATTGTGTGTGTTTGAATGCTTGATTAATAATAACTGCTTGTTTGATTGATTGTTCAAAAGCTTGCAAAGGATTAGGATATATTACTATTTATAACCTATACAATTATCTATGTACAGTTACAACAATACTGTGACATCCGTCACCAAAAGATCTGTCAATTAACATGGACTCCGTTAACTTTTCTTCGCTCGTTCATTCCCCATCTTTATAAACTATTCGTGTGGATATTATACTTGCTTTATCGCCTTTATTCTTGTGATCTTATCGTAAACGTATGCTATCTTTAAAACTTTTACAATTTTCATCATCGTTATCACTAAATATAACATTTTTTAATATAATATTATTGTCACTAATAAAACCATTTTTAAGCTACAAATATCATTAAATACATTTTTATCATTAATATAACTAACCTATTAAAGTCGTTTTCAACCGAAACAAATTTGGGAAACTCGGGGGCTAAGTGCAGGGACTAAATGTGATATTTTGCCAAACTAGGGCTGGGTATATAAACCCCATTTCCACCCCTAGCCTCCATTCCATCTCCATTTCTTCATCTTCTTCTTCTCCATTTTCTCATCCTCCTTGCAACAAAACCGCCCTGTTTCTTCGCCTTTTCACCAGCAAGACCTCGGCTACAGCTGAGTCTACTCCTTTCTAACAGGTAGACGACCTTGGTCGTCCCTTTTCTTGCTTGTTTATGGCTGTCCATTTAGGGTTTCGGGTGTTCAGGGCCAACCCGAGCACATGAGGTCGTGTGGGTGCGTGTGACGTCTTTCTGCGTGTTCTTCTTGTTTGGGTGTGTTTGAAATGTGTTTCTGGAAGTCCTTGTGGTGTGAATCGCGTGCACGGAGCAGCCAAAGGCTGCTCTGCACCTTCTGCAGCCACGAACTTCAGTTCAGGCGACTGGGTCGACCATGCGACTGAGCCGTGCGACTGAGTGAGTCGTGCGACTGAGTCATGCGTCTGAGTCTATTGTGCGACTGAGTTATGCGACTGGGTGTGTCGTGCGACTGAGTTGAGCGAATGTGTGTATGTGTGCGATTGAGTCATGCGAGCGAATGAATGTGTGCGATTCAGTCATGAGACCGAATGAATGTGTGCGATTGTGCGTGTATCGCACGAATGAAGGTTCAATCGTACGAATGAAGCTGATTCGTACGAATGAAGGTTGATTCGTGCGTATGGATGTTGAATCGTGCGATTGAGTGTTGTGTGGTACGACTGAATGCTGGGTCACACGAATGAAGGTTCAATCGTACGAATGTAGCTGATTCGTACGAATGAGGGTTGATTCGTGCGAATGGAGTGTTGAGTCGTGCGTCTGGTCTTGTCTTGCGACTGAAGTTGCTGTGTGTGAATTCCTTCTTGTGTGTGGTGTGTGTATGTCGTGTGATTGTTAAGGTGACATCGGCACGGGTGCCATTGCTAATGACAATATTTAAGTTAACACTAATAAACTTACTAATGTTATTCCAAGTCAAATCAACTTAACATTTTACAGTTATCAACAACCGATTCATAACTACAAATATTTACCAAATACTCCTTTAATAACAATGAAACTTTTACACAAATATCACTAACAATGGCGACGATTTCTAGTACTTGGATCTACATAAGATCTAATACGTGTGTCTGCTTGTGTGTGTTACACGCGACCAAACCGATACAACCCAAACCGACCAAACGTTACTATTTACTTTATACATATCATTAATGCTTATCAATAACTGTCAATAGGTGTTTGACCGTTTACTGTATACAACATTTAGAAACTTTGATCATTCATACTTACCACTTAACAAGTGAGTTTCGTGGTCCCTTTTTATGCCTATACAACATTTCAATCATTTACAAACATGGGGGAAAAGTATGCTCACCCACTTTCTATGCTGTACAACTTACATACAATTTACATACTTGGAATCAACGAGTTACTGTTTTGTGAGTACTTATCTAATACATGCTTGAGTTCGCTATGTGGTACTTTCTTTGCAACTATTTAATTCCAGTGTGGGAACCGACGGATAGGTATTGGTAGTACTACTGGGTTGACACCCCCACCCTTGTTTGTTGGTATACTAGTTAGTACCATCAGTGGCCAGGAACGGGTTGTTGGGTGAATATATTCTGATAAGATCTGTGTGTACATCATTAGGTTTGGTTGTAAAGCTCATTGTCATGTGATTTTACTTACTTATAACTGTATTCACGGTATTCCACAACATTTACTATACAACATCAATTACCTATTTACTATTTAACTTGCGAGCTCACCAAAAATTTTGTTAGTGCTCTAGAAAGATTAACATGTTGTCTTTAGATGTCTTTTTAATACTTTGTAATAGTATAGGGACTAGTTTTGTAATTAGTTAGTTCCTTTTTGTTTCATTATAAATAGCTTAGACTTACAGGTAGTAGGAAACGAGTAGAATTCGAACCTGCTTACATACTTTGTAATTATCTTTGCTTGATATTAATGAAACCATGAATTATGTTGATATCTTGCTTGATTTGATTACTTTGTTTGTATTTCATTGAATTGTTTTCATACATCATCACAGATTGGTACATTTGATCCTATCAAATGGTATCAGAGCTGTTGGTAAGCTGTTAGTGAGTGATTTTTGAAGTTGTCGAACTCAAAAATTTCACTGAATCTGTGATTGATATACAATTCAATTGAAAATTTATGAATTTCAGATGTGTTTCATCATCAGAAACATGATTTGAATCACAATTAACAATTAAATTCATCAAATTCAAGTTAATTTGTTGAATTTGTGTTCAAAAAAGGTCACCATTTTTCGAACTGAAAATCTTAAAATTGAGCGATTTGTTGTTGATATTAAAAGAAATTGATGTTAGAAGAATGATTATGTTATAAAACATGCTTAATTGGAAAGTTTCAATCCAATTCATCAACATTTGAAGAATTTCAGAAGATTTGAGTTAGTTACATTCATATGAACATGATGAATGTGCCGCATGAGTTAAGATTGGCTGAAAAATTTGTCTAAGTGTTAGGCGTTTGACTACTGTTTAGGCGCATTAACACTGTGTGGACGTTTTTAGTTCAGACGTTTGACTATTGTTGAAGAGAAAAAGACCAGACGCATCATCTTTGTTGAGACGTATTAGAACTGTGTAGACGCTTGACAACTGTTGAGGCGCTTTACAACTGTTTAGGTGCATTTCAACTGTTCGGTCGTTTTACAACTGTTCAAACGCATCAATTTGGGCGTTTTGGAAAATTTTCCTAAGGCATTCCCTTATACGTCTCTCAACTTAGGCGCATCAACTGTTTGGGAGTATAATGACTGTTCAGGCGTATCACCTTTGACACTTAGAATTTTTTTTTTTTTAAAAAGAGAATTTTTCAAAAACTTTTGCTTTTATTTTCTTAATTCAAAATCTAAGAAAAACAACAAAAATATAAGAATGGTGAAATCAGAAGATTCTGAAAATAGAGTTCCAAAACTTAAAAATAGAGTTGATTTCAAAAATTGGTCTCTTAGGCTAAAACAACATTTTAATTCCATTGACAATGATCTTTGGAAATCTATAGAAAAAGAACAATGCATTCCTATAATCACTGATGGGCCTGACAGAGGGTTTGTTTATACTAAAGATTCTCCAGAACCCTATTCTGAAGATGGTCTTCAAAGAGATGATTTGAAAAGAGTAAAGAATGATATCAAAGCATATTCCTTGATGTGTAAAGGACTACCTTTGGAAGTTCTTGCAAGGCTTGATGCATATCAAACTGGATACACCTTATATAAAGCATTAAAGACCATTTGTGAAGGAGGCAAGGAGATTCAAAATCTCAAGAAACAAAAGTTGAAAAGACAATTAGAATTGTTTCAACATTTGTCTGGAGAAACCATAAATCAGATGATGAACAGATTGTTCAACTTACAACTGAGATGTCAACAGCTAGTATTAAGCCTGATCTTGAAGATCTAAATCTTAGACTACTCAATGCTTTACCCTCATCATGGAAACAAACAGTAACCTTACTAAAGCATACTGAGAAGTTCCCTATGGATCTAGATCTACTTATTGCCAAGATAGAGTCAGTAGAGATTGATGAAAGCTCAAGGAACAATGATAGAGCAGCATCAATGTCTCAGTATCAGTTTGTTGCTTCTCCTGCAACCACTATTGAGAATGCATTTATGGCAAAAAAGTTAGAAAAGTACAGAAGAAGAGGGAGATTTGTTTGTTGGAGCAGGATTTTTTACTGACTCATCATTTACCAGTGCTCCTGCTTATACAACTCAGTCTCATTCTCAATCTCCTCCTAAATCTCAGTCCCAAACATCTAATGTTCAAACAGAGACTTCTTCATCTAACTCTGCTGAATCTAGCAAAGTTAAAGATGTGATAAACATCCTATTAGGGGATGAAGAGTCTAAAACTGCATTCACTGCATTTATGGCTAGTTTTCAAGCATATCAAGGTAGCCATTTAACTCAATTAGATTTTGTTTTGCAGTATTTGTTTGAGATGGATCCTGAAGATGTTGAATAGATGGACTTAAACTGGCAGATGGTGATGATAGCTTACAGGACACAAAAACATTCATATGTCAACATGAAGTACAAGCCAAGTGCTAACAAGACTGTTGGGTTTGACAAGTCAAAATCTAGATGTATTAACTGTAATAGTTATGGACACTTCTCTAGAGAATGCAAAGCTCCAAGGAATAATAGAGGAAATGCTCAATCAAGTTCTAGCAATCAAAGGTTTCAACCAGCTCAGAAGACTTTTCAAAAGCCTTATCAAAGTCCTCGTATGCCTAAGCTTAAAGATGAAATAAAATCATCTAATGAAACCAAGAAAGCTTTAGTAGTCAACATTAAAGATGGTTATGATTGGAGTGCATATGCAAATCAGTTTACTAAAGATTTAACATCAAGTTTATCTCTTATTACAGTAATTCAAGGAGAAGATTGGTCAGAAAACAATGATCCAAAGATGGAAAGTGAGAATGAAGAAGATGACTATATTTGGAGTGACAAGTCTGATCCTAAGGAGGATAGAGATGAAGGAGCTCTAATGGCATAGTCTGATCAACCAAAGGTTGACACTTCATCTTCAAAATCTGAAACCATAACTCCAAAATTCCCTGAAATCCCATCTGTAGTGAGAGAAAAACTCTGCACTAAATCATGCTATGAACATGTTGAATATTATAGAAACTACTCATTCAAAATCTGTGAGAAGCTAAAACAAGAAGAGTCAATGCATAGCAAACTAAAATCTGATCATAAAACAGCAGATCAAAAGATTATCTCTCTTCAAACTTCATTGAACAAAACTATAAAAGATTTAGAAATTGTTTCTAAACAATTGGAAGAGATGACCAAAAATCTTGAACAGGAGAAGATAGCACATGCTGCTACTCAAATGGATCTGGCTAAAGTAAAAAGTTCAAAAATGATTGTAGAAAAAATGGTAAGTGAAAGAAAAGATAAACAAAAAGCAGGGTTAGGTTTCACTCATGAACCTATGCTTGAATCTATTACAAACACTCTACCAGAGAGCTTCAATACACATGATCATTCTCCTGAGAACAAAGCTAAACTTAAAGCTTTCTAGATCAAAAACAAGAATTCAGAAGAAGAAAAGGAAAATATACAAGTGTTTGTTGAAAATGATCAAGAAAAGATTAAAAATTGTCATCCAATCAAGATAAAATCTTATGAACCAAAACAAACAAAACAAACCACTTCTGATCAAATTCATGTTGTAATAGAAGAAGTGAAAGTTCAAAGCAATGAAAAAGATAAACAACAGGTAGGAACATCAGAAGATTCAAACATTATTAATCCAAAACAAGTTCAATCGGAAAAGGAATCTTCTTCTGATGATGTTCAATCTGAAAGTAAACCAAGTTCTTCTAAATCAAAGAATCAAAGAAGAAGAAAGAAATCATCAAAAACAACATCTGAACAAAACAAAAGTTCAGAAAATTTGATCAAAGCAACAAATCAAGCAATAAAACTTAACCCGATAAAATTTGTGTCAGTTGGTTTGTTAAATATGAATTCTCTTCAAAACAACAAAGTAAATATTATGAACAAATCTCACTCTGATCTGAAATCAAGTTCAGATTCCAAGACTTCCGCTGTAGCAAAAAGATTTGTTCCTAATGCATTCAAGAAGGAAGTTCATGTTAAACAAATGCAAAATAATTTGGCACAAAATCAAACTGTGAAAAATGAAAGACAAAAGATTAACTATTTGACACCAAAATCAAACATTGTGTCATTGTCAGAAGTTAACAAAAAGTTGTTTTTAACTCTACAAAAGTACTGTAAATTTGTGACATGAAAAATCATAATACTGGCTGAGTGCTATTTCAATAAGTACTGTCACATATGTGACATGAGAAACCATTCCACAGCAGATTGTTATTTTAACAAATATTGTACTTATTATGATGAAAAGACTCACAATACTGCAAATTGTTATTTTAGAAATATTTCTCTTACTAGAGGATTTGCAAAATCAAACATGAGCAAAGGTTATGTTAATCCTCAATATTTGAGAAATCAAACTGATGGATTTCAAAAATTCACTAATCAACCTTTTATAGGTTTGAGATCTTTTCAAAAGAACAATTATGTGAGATCTAAACAAAATATGCAAGAATAATTCATACCAAGATCTGTAAGAATGATTAATAAAAATATTATTCATCAATACATTTCAAAAGTTAATCAATCAAATGATATGAATGTTCTCAAAAATAATTTAAACAATTTTCAAAACAATTTCCAAAATAAAATTGGTAATTTCATCAAGAATAAACCTGATTTGAATAATCTTCATTACAAACAATTTACAATTTTTGATAAATTTGGAAAACCCAAGACCATCTCGGCTTGGGTAGATATCTCAACTTAATTTTCTTGTTGTGCAGGTACGCCCAAAAAGACCACTCAATACATGGTATGTGGATAGTGGGTGTAGCCGGCATATGACAGACAATCCTGCCTTGTTACAAGATTTTAAGTTAAAAGATGGAACACATGTCGCCTTTGGTGGTGATGTTGTAGGAAAAATAACCGGAGAAGGAACAGTATCAAATGGGATAATAAGCTTAGATAAAGTCAACTTTTGTTCACAGTTGAACTTTAATCTTTTAAGTGTATCTTAAATATGTGATAAATCATACTCTGTTCTATTTGTTGATTCATTCTGTTATGTTTTGAAGCCAGGTTTTAAGATAAGCAAAGATTGGGTGATTGTTACAGCTGAAAGAGATAGAGATGTATACAAGCTGGATATGTCTCAAGTTGATCCATCAACTGAAACAACATGCCTAATTGCTAAGGCATCAAATGATGAAAGCCAACTTTGGCATAGACGTCTCGGACATTCAAATTTCAAGAATATGAACAAGCTTGTAGCAGGAAATCATGTCATTGGACTTCCATCTAAGAAGTTTGCAACAACTGAACACTGCTCAGCATGTTTGAAGGGAAAGCAACACAGAGCGTCTTATAAGTCCAAGCTCATAAACTCAACATCCAAACCTCTTCAAATGTTACATATGGACCTTTTTGGACCAACAAATGTCAAGAGTATTGGACGAAAATCATATTGTTTAGTTATCATTGATGACTATACAAGATTTTCATGGGTTTTCTTTTTATATGCCAAATCTGAAACGGCTGATTTACTAAAAGAATTTATCATTAAAGTTGAAAATCAATTAGAAAATAAAGTGAAAATAATAAGAAGTGATAATGCATTGAAATTCAAAAATGCTAACATTGAAATGCTTTGTGCACAGAAAGGGATGGCTCATCAGTTCAGTGCTCCTCAACAAAATGGAGTTGCTGAAAGGAAGAATAGAACACTGATTGAAGCTGCTCGTTCTATGTTAGCTGATGCGAAAATTCCTATCACTTTTTGGGATGAAGCTATATCAACTGTGTGTTTCGTTCAGAACAGAATCTTAATTGTAAAAGATAAACCGAAAACTCCATATGAGTTAATGTTTGGCGAGAAACCGAACATAAACTTTCTAAAATCAATGTGATGAGATTCCAACATCTCGTATTCATAGGAATCATCCAATTTATCAGATTATTGGTCCATTGAATGAGAGAACAACAAGGAGTAAATCAGAACAAGCAAACGTGTGCTTATACTCTTGTTTTCTTTCTCAAATTGTTCCTAAAATGTTACCGAAGCATTAAAGGACAATGGTTGGATAGAAGCCATGCAAGAAGAATTACTTTAATTTCGCAAACAAGAAGTGTGGAATTTGGTGGATCTACCTGAAGGAGAAAATGCTATAGGCACGAAATGGTTATTTAGAAATAAGATTGATGATCGTGGTGTTGTAATAAGGAACAAAGCGAGAGTAGTTGCACAAGGATACACACAGGAAGAAGGAATAGATTATGATGAAGTGTTTGCACCAGTTGCAAGACTTGAATCCATTCGAGTTTTCCTGGCTTATGCTTTATTCATGAATTTAAGGTGTATCAAATGGATGTAAAGGGTGCATTTCTATATGGTCCTATCACTGACGATGTGTTTATGAAGCAACCTCCGGGCTTTAAGGATGCAAAATTTCCACATCAAGTATATAAGCTGAGTAAAGTTTTATATGGACTTCATCAAGCCCCTAGAATTTGCTATGAGACGTTATCACAACACTTAATCCAACATGGATACACAAGAGGGAAAATTGATCCAACTTTATTCATAAAGAAGGATAATGATGTTCTCTTATGTGTACAAGTGTATGTTGATGACATCATATTTGGTTCTACCAGTCCAAAATTGTGCAATGGATTTGAAGAAATCCTGAAATCTCGGTTCCAAATGAGTTCTATGGGAGAGATTAATTTCTTTCTTGGACTTCAAGTCAAGCAAACTGACGATGGAATTTTCATCAATCAAGAGAAGTTTGTTGACAAGCTCTTGAAGAAATTTAAGTTGCAAGACTGTCAGTCCATACGAACTCCAGCAGATGTTAACACCAAGATTGAACCTGATCCAAAAGGAAAATCTATTGACCAAACGTTATACAGATCAATGATTGGTTCTTTGATGTATCTTACTGCATCTAGACCAGACATTATGTATGCAGTTGTGTTTGTGCCAGGTATCAATCAGACCCGAAAGAATCTCACTTAATTGCTGTCAAAAGGATATTCAGGTATCTCAAAGGTAAACGAGCCTTAGGGCTTTGGTATCCTTACGACGGTAACTTTGAACTACATGGATATACAGATAGTGTGGATGTTGTCAAGATAGAAAATCTACTTTGGGTGAGTGTCAATTTCTTGGTCCTCGATTAGTCTCGTGGCAATGTAAGAAACAAACAAATGTCTCTGTTTCAACTGCGGAAGCTGAGTACATTGCTGCATCAGCAGGATGTTCTCAAATCCTCTGGTTGCAAAATCAACTACTGGATTATGGGTTCAATTTTCTTAAAACACCAATTTACATTGATAACACTGCTGCTATGTTCATAACAGATAATCCTGTTCAACATTCATAAACAAAACATATCGAAATTCGATATCATTTTCTCAGAGATAACTTTGAAAAATGATTAATCATATTGATTCAAATTGCAACAGAAAAACAGTTGGCAGATCTATTTACTAAAGCCTTCCTACCAGGACGGTTTGAGTATTTAGTAGAGTCAATTGGTCTTATAAATCATATGTGAACTCTCTAAATCAAAAGATCATAATAAGTGATCCTCTCATTGTTAATTGCCTGTTTATATTTTGTGTGTGTGTGATTCTTGTTTCCTTAGTAAATCAAATACAAAAATATAAATCAAAACTACAAAAATAGAGTCTTTTTCTAATTTTTTGTTTACATTTTTTTTAGAAAGGAATATGTTATGCAATATGTGAGAAATGATAGTACATTAGTGAGATCAGTTGCATACTTCACTCATTAATAAAGTCTGACATGATCAGATATGATGTGTAGACAATATCTGACTATTATACTGAAAAGTAAATTCTTGTGATCACACTAAATTTTAATGCTTGTGTGTATTCATCTGAGTACTTTTGAGTTGTTTTGGCTTATCAGATTGATTGCTTGTTAAGTTACACAACTCACACCTGTTGATAATGTGCTTAATCATAAGATCTATTACAAAGCATCATATCACTTCTCTGTTATGAGTCATCATAGACCTGTAGTGCTGAGATATCCTTTGTTGTAAGTGATTACCGACCTGGATTTTCTCTTTGATGCAAAAGATGCCAATGTGCACAAACTATTCAAATGAATAGTCAGAGCTGATCAAATGGTTATCCATGATCATTCTCTATTAATTTAAGTAACATGAACTCTGGTGATACATATGTTTCATCTAATAAGTTGAGTATGTGTTGTTTCTTGCATGTCATGATGATGGTTGAGCTCTCTCAGTCTCTGTATGATTTACCTCATGTCATATCTAAATCTAACCTAATCAATCCAAGAATTGAAAAAGTAAGTGAGTTGATAATTTGTCAAAAACACTCATTGTCTGTCCTTAGATCTTGTGTCTCCTTTGCTGTAATATCACTAACCTGGAACACACATGATCAGGATTTATTCATTGTCTATGACTATTCGCATTTTTTTATTTTAATATGCTGATCTTCATTAATATGATCTCACTGCAGACATTAATTCTTTTTTCTATATTAGATTTTGATTCTGCTTTCATTTTGATTTTATGCATGTTTTTTTGTGTGTGAATGCAATGTCACAATGAAATATGTGATCTTATTATCTTACCTAGGAAACTTATAAGTTTTTCAAACTTAAAAGTTTAGGGGGAATAATAAATGAAAGAGTTGTTCTCAGAAAATCAAAATCAAAGTTAAAATATTGAATTGAAAGGATGATGCTATATGTTCAAAGTATGTGTAATTTGAAAATGTAATATTTGAAAAGTATAATATGAACCTACATAAATTTTCAAGTGAAAATGCTTCTGTCAAAAGTTGAAAATTAGATGATACTTGATTTTATGTTGAGACTAAAATGAAGGGACAAAATAAATTAAACAACAAGTGAAAAATTAAAATTGTTAAAAATTAAAAAAATTGAGTGTGCAAAATGCAAAAAGTTCAAATTTGAGGGACTAAAAGGTAAATTTTGGAAAATTCAAAATCATGCTTAAAATGTTTAAATATTAGTATGAAATATTACTAATATGTTTAAACAGTGTGCAGGTGAAGAATTTGGAAAACACAAGTGTTAAACTCATGAAAGTCAACTCATGCGCCTAAATAGTGCACATACGTATAAATAGGAGCATGATGAACTTTCAGGAATTATACAAGTGTTTGGACGTTTGTCACATTCCCATGCGTCTAATCACATTCCCATGCGTCTAAAAAGTTGTAATAAGTCCATGGAATTATACAAGTGTTTGGGCATTTTTCACATTCCCATGCGCCTAAATAGTTGTAATAAGTCCGTGATTTTAATCAAGTGTTAGGCGTTTGTCATAAACCCATGCGCCTAAACAGTGTGAGTCTGAATTTAACCAAGTGTTAGACGTTTGAAATGTCTCATGCGTCTACATAATTGAAAAGTTTCAAAGTTACAAGTGTTAGACGTTTCAGGAACTCCATGCGACTAAACAGTGCAAAAGCGCCTAAACAGTGCTTATGCGTCGGAACAGTTCTCATTCGTTTGAGTCAAAACGCACAAACAGTGCTCATGCGTCTCAAAAGTTAGTGAATTTTAGGGTTCCATACGCAGAAACAGGGCTCATGCGTCTAAAATTTCACTTAATATAAATTGAACACTTACACTTGTTTCTCATTCACACTCAAAATTTTCCAAAGACAAACCCCTGAACTGTCAACTATTAGACATCATCAAACTCTCAGTTTATCTGTGATTTCATCAAATCATGTTGATTGTAGATATTATTTGGATCTATAAACGTAAGTTTGTGATTCAAATCAGTAAATTTTGGTTGAATCATGATGATAGGTATAGGCGTTTGAATGCTATTTGGGCGTTCGAACATCATATTCTTCAAAGTTTAACTAATCAAATCTTAATCATATCTAAAATTGACTCTGGATTGTTGATAAGTATCAGATTGCGAGTGATTTGATATAAAGTTTATCAATAGAAAGTGCAAATGATTTGAAAATAGTTCGATCAGTTTGTTCATCAATAGAAGAAGAAGAAGATGAACAGACGGATTTAAATTTTGAATAAAAAATAAAATAAAAAAAAAATTAAACAAAAAGTAAATAAATCAGAATTCAAATGTTTGATAATAAATTCGAAATGAATAAATTTTTAATGTTTCACCAATTAAAATCATAATTCAAAAGTCAAAATCATAAGTCAAAATCATAAGTGAAATTGAATGTAAAGTTATAAGTCAAAATTGTCAATTTATAAGTAAAAATGAATCTCATTAATCAAAATCTCAATGTTTTCATATTATTTTCTCTATGTTTTGCACATGGCAGAATTGAAGTTTGTGCCAAAACATAATGTTGTTGCATACTTAAATGATGAAAACAGAGAAGCCATTGGATATGAAGAGATTATTCGATTTTTGCTTAGAACAAAATATGTCTATTCAATGTGTGCAAGACCAATGATTAATGGAAGATTGATTAAAAGATTTTGGAGAACTGCAGAAGTAGAAAGAAATGAAGAAGGGAATAAAGTTCTAAGAGCTTCTATTACAACAGACAGAATGCTTGAAGTTTCTGAACAAGCAATCAGAATAGCTCTAAGGCTTGGTGAAAATGACCTAGAATACTTATCAGAGTATACCTTCAATGAATGTAGAGATGTATTTCTACAAATGGGTCATCCTGATCATTTCCCTAAGAAGCAATTCTTCAGAGCACGAGTATATAAACATTAGAAGCTGTTGTGCTGCATATTTCAACATTGCATGTCTAAACGAAGTGCTGGTTGGGATTCATTCCCAGTAGACATTGCATCTCCTATTATTGCTTTAGCCATAAACAAAACATTCAACATGGCTAAGTGGATAATGAATGGATTCATATTTAATCTTAAAAGAGGCAAGAGAAATAAATACTTGATGTATCCAAGATTTCTCCAATTGCTTATTAATGAAGAAAATCCAGATCTGTATGCTGAAGGAGTTACAGGAGATAAGCTTCAATGAGAGCATATGTCAGAAGCTGTGTATAAAAGACTGGCAATGATTACTGGTGCTCAAAACATTCTAGTAATTGATTATATCAGGAATGTATCTATGAATGAAGTAGATATCAATCAACAACACTATCATCTATCTGAAGATGAACCAATAGATCCAAATGATCTCATTGAGGATGTTGAAGATGATGAAGTTACTGAAAGCGCTTCAGATGAAGAAAATGATGATAGCAATGAAGATGATGATAATAATGATGATGCTGAAGAAATTGAGGATGAAACTCCTGAAAGCTCATCAGATGAAGAAAATGATGATAATAATGATGATGATGATGGCAATGATGGTGCAACTGAAGCACATCAAGAATAAAATGATGAAAGAAATGAGGATGATAATGTCAATGAACCTCAAAACGTAGCTGAAGAAACCAATGATGATGATATTCATGATGATGTTGTACATGAAATATATTCACAAAATCAAACCTTTGATTTTGATTTTATGACTGATATGTTATATGATCAAGTTTTTGAAGCTGATGTGAATGAAGAAGTAGAAGAAATTCTTGTTAGTACTACACACAATGTGTTAGTACAAACAGAGGAGACAATAGATATTGATGAGATGGAGAAATTGAAAGAAGAAAATTTGATTAAAGAGAGAGAAATTGAAGAGTTGAAAGTTGAAAATGAAAGGATTAAAGAGATTAATATATCTCTTGAAAAAGAATTTCAAAAGCTAAATGATGAAAATTTGAAGTTGACTGAAGGAAATGCATTGAAAGATGAAAAGATTGTGAGTTATGCCAAAGATAAAGAAGATGTAATCAAGAACTTTGAAGTAATGATAAAGGACTATGATATTCTTGAAGAGAAGTTCAAGAAACTAGCAGAAGAAAATGAAAAACTAAAAGATGAATTACAGAAGGAAAAAGAAGCTCAAAAGCCTATCTCACCAGATCAAGTGATAAGTAATGAGATGAGTGTTGAAGAAAATCTTGAGCTGCTCAAAGGCAAAAGAAAAATTGATGAAGTAGCAGATACAAATCTAACTGAATCATCTTCCACAGTGCAAAGAACTGAAGAAAATGTTGAAGAACAAAATGTTCAAGAACAGATTGAAGCATTAGAAGATATTGAAGAAGTGTATAATGATGATTGGTATGATGAGGTTTTGGATGATGAAGATATTGATGAAGCTCAATTTGTATCACATTTCTCTTCACAAGAACAAACTCAGGAACAAGACAAAATTCCACAAGACTTTGAAGACAGATATAACTATCTTGTGAAGATGAAATGCAATCGAGTATTTTTGGATGGACTGACAGTTTCTCAAATCAATGATGAATATGGGAAATGCATTTCTGCAAGGTCAGTTGCACCTGTTGATCCAAATGAGATTGTGATTGAGCATGGTGAATGGAATAGAACGAAAGAGAGTATTAATGTAGAAGAACTATCAAGCTCTGAGCTGCACCATCCTGATCCAGATGATATGAGTATTCCAGCTTTAAGATCATGGTTGCAAGCTAGGAATTACCCGTGGAGAAAACTGAAAAGATTACAATCTGTATCATTGAGGAATCTTGTCAGAAGTTTTCAAGAAACAGAGAAACAATCGAAGAAGATGATTATACTTGATACAGATAATCCTCAATATCTTGAAATCACAAAAAGAACAAGAATGTTAAAGCCACAAGAGATCAAACAAATGGCAAGAAAGATAGATGCACATGATCACAGAAAAGAGTTGATAGAAATGTTTGCTGATCCAGAAAGACAAGCATACAAAGCCTCATCTTAACAAAGGCAAATTTTTGATAATTCAAGATCAACTGGAGACTTGGTAAGAAATGTACTACAAAGAAGACAATCAGTTGCTGAATTGTTGAATGCTATGATTGCTCCGGATTTTACAAACCAAGTAAAGATTATAGCATGGAAGTATGATGAAGTATTTGATGCATTTTTGATAAAAGTGTAAATGAAGTATGTGATGTATATCATTTTTACTCTAGTATCATAAAAATACTAGTGCAAGATCTTAAATAGCTAAATAGATTACCTCTGATCAATCCATCTGATTCGAAACGTGGCAAGATGATGGTAGAATTATTAAGAAGAGGATTGGATAGATCAAGTAATTTTCTTAAAACAAGATGTGATCAAGAGGATAAAGAGTACGTTGTTACTTTGAAGAAGAATAAAAAGCTCAAAGGATTACAGTTTGAAGAGGAACATTCAATGATAGAATTTTGTGACAAGTATTTTGAAAAGATCACAACTCCTGGTCTGAAAGTGATTGATGGTAATCAAAACTCAAAGCCAATTCTCAGATGGTTTTATAACACTGAGACTTTTGAGCTTAAGTTGGTCTGAAATCTCGAACGATGGGATGAGGATATGATTACTTTATTTGGAGTTTTTGAACTAAAGCTTTTACATCCTAGCTATATATCATTTTTGTCTGTACAAAAGTTTGAAAAAGTATCTCCAGAGATAGCAGAGCAAGACAAGAAGTATTTTATTTCTATCATCAATGTGATGATTGATGCTATGGAAAGAATATCTTTGAGAAAAGCTCTTGCTTATGCTAACATTGTAAAGAAAGACATAAAAGACATTCAATTCATGAGAATTTCAAGGAAAGGAGTATTAGAAGTATACTCAAAGGAAAGTCAAAATCCTATTGAGTTATATGCTAATATTGATATCACATGTCTTTCAAAAGATACATTAGAGAGAATGAACAAGATGGAGATTAAGACAAATGAAGCAAAACCAGAACAAGGCATTCTTGCTAGCAAATTCAAGTCTGCAATTTCAAATGCTTTGAAAAAACTAAAGATGTACAAACATTAGCCAATGTTCAAGATCAAAGAAGAACCAGATGATTTTTTTGAGTGATGAAGACAAGAGTTGAAGATAAAAGCTGAAGATGAAAGATGAAGAAAAGAAAAAGAAGACAGGATTGAAGATTTTAAAGACCGAAGACCATGTAAATCTTAGGGGGAGTATTGTTAGTGCTCTAGAAAGATTAACATGATGTGTTTAGATGTCTTTTTAATACTTTGTAATAGTATAGGGACTAGTTTTATAATTAGTTAGTTCCTTTTTGTTTCATTATAAATAGGTTAAACTTACAGGTAGTAGGACACGAGTAGAATTCGAACCTACTTACATACTTTGTAATTGTCTTTGCTTGATATTAATGAAACCATGAATTTTGTTGATATCTTGCTTGATTTGATTACTTTGTTTGTATTTAATTGAATTGTGTTCATACATCATCACAGATTGGTACATTTGATCCTATCAAATTTTGTTGACCATTTTGAGCATATCTTTTCAGGTGACAATACTAATTGAAGATCTAGGTGTGCTGCCTTAGTGGAGACCCTAGGATGCATTTTTGAGACTAAACATATTTGACAAACAATCATTTTGAAACATTGTTGTAGTCTGATTAAACAATATTATTCTTTTGATACTTGTTCCCGGGTTGTGAGAATTACATTACAATTGATATCACTTTGACTATGTGAATCATTTACCATGTTATGCTTATGGCTATGTTGTCGTGAATATTGACTAAACACGACACAAGTCTCCATTTGTGTTGGGTATCGTCATGACACGCTTTATCATCATTTATTATATTGCATCTCTATTGCTTACCATGTGTTATGACGATCCCGTCTCGTTACATCCCCGTGTTTCCGCTTTTAGCGAGGGTGTGACAAATACCCTTATGTAAACAAAATATATATAATCCTAAGTATATAAGTCGTCCCGCTATGGATGATTAGCTATCCACTGTGGATGATAAGATCTTCACTATTGTAAGGATTCCTATAAGATTGATGCAGCCAAAACATCCAAAGTCTCTCTGTATGTATGCCCTAAAGTACAGAAGTAGAAATGCTTCAGAAGTTTTACACTAAGCACTAGAAATATTCTAAGTTTAAAATCTTCCGAAGCCAAGACCAACATCTTCTGAAGCCAAAAGTGAATGTAAGGATTCATATAAGTCTGATGCAGCCAAAACATCCAAAGTCTCTCTGCAAGCATGCACTAAAGAACTGAAGTAGAAATACTTCGGAAGTTTTACACCATGCACTAGAAATATTCTAAGTGTAAAATCTTCCGAAGCCAAGTCCAATACTTCCGAAGCCAAAAGTGAAGTCTTCCGAAGCCTCAAAGAGTGAAGACAGATTTCTTCCAAAGACTTTTAGAGATATGCCTTAATCTGATGTACTTTACCATAAAGCTAGACCACCTTTCCGCTGCGACTCTGTAAAGTCACCAACTTACATGAGTTAGTGAAAGGTCCATGCTTTTGGTAACTGTACATTGAGATCTTGAGTCCATGCTTTCTACTTTATGTACTTTTATCCTTTTTGTAATATATAAGGATGTGAGCTATGGCATGTCATAGTCACAAGTCAAAACGCAGATATGCCTTTTGACTCTACATTTAATTTTATAGTTGTCTAGTCATCCAGCTGGCCTTCAAAGTATAGCTGGGTGTAGGATGTAGTATAAAGTATCGCAAGTACTTGTAACTTTATATCGATGCTTTGTAACTTGTTTTAGAACTTGAGAAGCAATATACAACATTCTTGAAAACCAAATACTTGTGTTGTTTGCAATCTTGTTTTGTCTCACTTTTACTTGTGTTCTTAGAATCTTTCATTAACAAGTTACCAAGTTCCCTATTTGATATGTTAAGTGTTCTAAGCAACTCTAATCATTGTGTTGTTGTGTTGTAAGTGCATACCCTTCACCGGTCCTGCATGTGGTATCAGACCATTTCAGGCTCTTGATATAAGATCTCACCATCTTAAGATCCCTCACACACACAAAATACTTAACAACTCAAATGGCATCTATAACCAAAGTTGACATGGAAACTGGAACTATGACAAAGTCTCCACTGATCACTACTGAAGACTTTGATACTTGGTGTCAAAGAATGGAAGGTTTCATTAAGTCTCAAGACTCCCGGATGTGGGACTCTGTTGTTGAAGGACCTTACATACCAAGCACAACGTCTGCTACTGGTGGTGGTATGATTCCTAAGGTTGTGGCTGATTACTTTGAGGAAGACAAGAAGAGAATCGAGATTGATCAGAAAGCCATGACAACCCTTCAAACTGCTCTTCCAAACTCCATCTACAGAGGCTTTAAGAAGTGCAAAACTGCCAGGCAACTATAGGAGGCACTGAAGCTAATGTATGAGGGGTCTACTAAAGCAAAGAAGAACAAGAAGGATCTCCTAAAGCAACAGTTTGAAAACTTCACCTTCAAGGCAGGTGAAACCATGACTCAACAATACTTCAGGTATGTTGAGATTGTGGAACGCTTATGGATGTTGGAGTAACTCTTGAGAACAGGGACATTGTAGGGAAGTTTATGTCCTCTCTTCCTAGACAATGGACACATTATTATGTTGTTATCAAGAGGACTGAAAACCTTAAGACTCTTACTCTCACAGAGTTGTATGGTATTCTTAGTGGCTACCAGATGGAGATGAACATGCAAAACTAATCTGGTAACTCCAGCAATCAACTGAGTTTAGCCCTCCATGTGGTTGAAAGGGAAAGCGTTGAACCACAACATCATCTTATATGCTTCCCTGACAACTCACAAAAGGGTCCTTTCATCACCTTCCCAGAGACTCCAAGGGAAAGCTACACGCAAGGAAGTCCTTTCCAAGAGACAAGTTCTTCTAATGCCTTTGTCTCTGCTGATAAAACTTCAGGCAACTTTCTCTTCACTCTTGAAGATTTGGACTGTAAGCATTTAGATGATCTAGAGTACATGGAGATAGTCCAGTAGATGCCTCTTCTCACTCACAGAGCCAAGAAGTTCTACAAGAGGACATGGAGAAAGTTTCGAAGAAATGCAGCTAGTGGAAAGTTTGAGCTGGACAAAAGCAAAGTAAAGTGTTATAACTGTAACCAGATGGGACACTTTGCAAGAGAGTGTAAGGCACCAAGGACAAATGGTGGCCAAGCGCAAACCAGACCAAACTACACTAAGAAAGCCCCCCAGAATGAGAAGCCAAAGTAGCAAGCTACAGTTGCTGTTAAAGAAGGAGGCTTTGACTGGAGCTTTCAAGTAGAAGATGCATCTCCAACCCAAGCACTCATGGCAGACCACAATGAAGCCAAGGTATTGAAACATCTTTGTACTCCTGAATGCATTGCTAAAGTTAATAGATACAGGTCCTATAACTTAGAAATGAGATCTGACGTTGAGTCCTTAAATATTTTAAAAGCTGATTTTTAAAAGAGCTGAAAATGATTATAAACTAAAGACAGAGGACTAGAGAAAACCATTTCAACTCTTAAACATGAATATACAAACTACAGGACTCAGATCAAAGATCTCATTACTAAATTTACTGAATGCCAGGCTGAGCTTGTGATCAGCAAAGCCAAGGCAGAAAAATGTGTTCTTGAAGAAGGGATCTTCAAGAATATAATATCCTCATCCTTGCATGCAAAAGTTTGTTATCAAAATAAGCAGGGACTAGGATCTTGTGAGATAACTCCTCCACACAAAATCTTATCGGTAAGATCTCCTAGGTGTGAAACTTGTGAAGATGAGCTTCCCCTCATAGAACCTGTGACTGAAGAGGATGAAGAGGAGATGGTGGAGAATGAATCTGAGAAGAGTGAAGAAGAGCATTCTAAGAAGGGTCACCATCCCTTTGAGGAGAGCAAAGCTGTTGGGATGACCAAGTCAAGAAGAAAGAACTTGATCAGGAAGGCCAAAAGAAAGTCCAAAAAGGCTCAAGAGATCAAGGCTACCTTCAATTCTGCACAGAAACAAGTCTTCATCTCTGCAGGATTTGAAGTAGTAAAGGCTAAAGACACAAACTTGAACTCCATCAACAAGAGTTCTAGTTCATGTCCAAATCATCCCATCATCAAGAAGAAGGCTGATCAATCGTGCATTGCTGCAGTACAACCAGAACCATCCTGCTCCAAAGGTAGTTCTAACCCCACAAGAATTGCCACAACATCTACAAAGGTGAAGATGGAGAAGGAAAGTGATCAAGTTTAGCCTTGTTCACAAAGAAGAACTCCTAGAAGGAAGAAAATGGATTGTGTTATGTGTGGGAGTACCTCTCATCTTGCTAAAGATTGTGTTTACAATCCAAGGAGTACTCTCCACATGACCAAGAAAGAAACTTCTAAGAGTTTGGAGAGGAAGAAGCAAGCTTCGGAAGGAAAATCCGTTTCCTTCGGAAGCTCCAAAATGAAGAAGAAGACAAGTGGAAACTTGCCTTCGGAAGAGAATTTGGTCTCGGAAGAAAGGAATACTTCCGAAGCACTGAAGCCTGCTGCAGTAAAAGCAAGTTCTTCCGAAGGGCCAGTCATCAAAACTTCCGAAGTAATGAAGGTCAAGTCTAAGCTTCCAAAGGTGGTATGGAAGTCAAAGAAAGACCAAGTGGCTGAAAGTTCTTCATTAACATCAGCAAATGATCCCTCTAGCATGACTATAGGATCAATTACTGTTGCATTGTCTTCAACTTCTTTTGATGAACCCAAGACCAATGAGGCTTGGGTTTTCAAATGTAACTAATCATCTCTTTTGTGCAGGAACAGCTCAAGACAAACAGAAATGTATGGATCATTGATAGTGGCTGTTCCAGACACATGACAGGCAATAGGTCACTACTCCAAAAGTTTGAAAGAATTGATGGAGGACCAGTTGCTTTTGGAGGAGATGCAGGAGGTTACATTACTGGAAGGGGAAAAGTCACAAATGGTAAGCTCAGCATTGAGAAGGTAAACTTTGTCAAAGAGCTTGGGTACAATCTTCTGAGTGTATCCCAATTTTGTGATCAGAGTCATAACATGCTCTTTACTGAGCATGAGTGCATTGTTCTTAGGCCTGGGGTGGTCATTCCTCATGAGCACATCTTGATTAGAGCCCCCAGGAAAGGGAACATGTACAAGATGGACTTGCAAGAAACATCTCCCTCAGGAGAAATTTCCTGCTTTCTATCTAAAGCAAATATTGATGAATCTTTCCTCTGGCATAAAAGAATGTGCCATGTAAACTTTGAAAACATGAATAAATTAATTAATAATGATTTGGTAACTGGAATTCCAAAGAAAGTGTTTACAAGTGATGACTATTGTGTTGCATGCCTGAAGGGGAAGCAACACAAGGTATCTCACAAGCCAAAGGAAAGAAACTCCATCATTAATCCCCTACACTTATTACATATGGATCTCTTTGGCCCCACAAGTGTAATGAGTCTAGAAGGACCTCTTATTGTTTGGTGATCACAGATGATTTTACAAGATTCACTTGGGTCTTCTTTCTTAGAACGAAGGATGAGACTCCTGAGATTCTGAAGAATTTCATCTTAAAGATTGAGAATCATTGTGATCACAAGGTCAAAACCATAAGATGTGATCAAGAATCAAAACCTTGATACATTTTGTGATGAAAAAGGTATGACAAGACAATTTAGTGCTCCCAGGACTCCTCAGCAAAATGGTGTTGTTGAGAGGAGAAACATGACACCAATTGAAGCTGCAAGAACTATGTTGTCTGACTCTAAACTACCCATCACCTTCTGGGCAGAGGTAGTGAACACTGCTTGCTATATGCAAAATAGAGTTTTAGTGGTTAAGACACATGGTAAGACTCCTCATGAACTTTGGCACAAGAGAAAACCCTTCATTGGTTTTTTCAAGTCATTTGGATGTCCTTGCACCATCTTGAATACCAAGGATCAAATTGCCAAGTTTGCTGAGAAATCAGATGATGGACACTTTATTGGATACTCTTCTCAAGCTAAAGCTTATAGAGTATACAATCTCAGAACTAGAGTAGTTGAGGAGTCAGCCAATGTGACTTTCAATGAGCACACTGTAGGATTCTATGTGCCCAAGACACGTAGAATATTGATGCGGTTAGTTATGATCCAAGTCGGGTTATACCCAATAACAAGCTTCAAACACCAATTAATATTTAATTGATGATATGATCATGCAATTAAATATTTACACCAATTTAGAAAATGGGTTTTCTAAATAAGTGCATATGAGAAGGAACAACTTATTAGAATATTTGTTTAATAATATTATTTAAAGTGTTATTTAAATAAGTTAGATAACACCAAATAATAATGAGAAATTATAACTTGTACATACAATTAAATGGTTAATTGTATGCCTAGTTACAAGACCATTTTAATGTGTGTATGTGCTATATTTAAAAGGGGGAAAACCCCTTTTTGAATTTAAATTCGCCCCCCCCCCCCTTTATTCTTATTGGACCATTTTACTTTGAAAGACACACACATTAACTTGTCTTGGGGGCTCTTTTTCTCTACCATTCTCATTACATGCAAAAGAAAACAAAAAGGCTCTCTCCTCTCTCTCAAAACCCACGGTTCTAGCAGCTTGTTTTAGAGGTTTTGAAGCCCTTTTGGTGGTGAATCTTCCTAACAAGAAGGTGTTTGCAAGGAGGCTTGGGGTATACAAGCTTGAGGACTTCTAATCTTGAAGTTTTGGCCGATTTTTCAGCATCTTTCCCACCTTTTCTGTCGACATTTGAAGGCTGTTTTAGAAGCTAGTTATGGCAGCCCTTTGTTGCTGTCATATTATGTTGTTTTATGTTTACATAGCATGTTTATTCACATATAATGATCCTTTGATATATGGGTTTGTTTCCTACATAAATATGGTCACTTAAGAACATGTTTTTCAGCTTTATAATCAAGTTTATAAAGTAATTATTCTGCTGCGTTTTTCAGTAAGTTAAGAGGTTAAACTATGTTTTGTGTTCTTACAACCCATCAATGGCATCTAGAGCCGGTTATGTGGATAGCATGCTTGTTTGTATCCTTTAAAAATTTGTTTTATGGGATTTTATAACCCTTTTAAGGGCTGAAATGTTCTTGTATGTTGAATCCCCAAGCTTTCAAGGTTATATCACATATGCTTGTGATTAAACCTTGAAAGATATGTATGATGATATGTATATTGTTTGGACAATGTTTGAAACCCGAATTTTCAGTTTATGTTGGCTGAAAATCGTGGGTTTTAATGGGGATTCTTAGTTATATTTGGATGATATGATGAATGTTCATATTGGTGCATAACCTAGCTTTTGGCCTTGTGTTCTTTGAATGTTTGGTTTTGGTTTATTCAATAGGGTTGTATATTTATTTGTGCTTTCTTTAAAAATGTAATTTGTCTATTTATTCATTGGGATGTAATAATAGATTAGGAGTATTTTTCTTTTACTAGAAAATATGTATTAGGATATATATATTGTAAAAGAAGATGCTCGGTAAGGAAGCACAAGAGGAAGACACAAAAGAAGGACTTTAAGCATATGGATGCAAGTTCAAGTGGGGGTCTATGAAGACCTCAATTTTGTGTTGTATTCAACCCTTAGGAAAGACCTAATGACCACACTTGTGATGGCAAACAAGTGTGGTCACAATAGTAGCTATGGTTATGCATATTGTGATTGTTTATATTATGCTTGTTTGATTGTGATTTTATGAATGATTGTATGATATTTGGATATGATGGACAATCTTAATATAAATGATCTTAACAAGCTAATAAAAAATGGTTCTTAATCACTAAGTGTTAATAAATGGTTATTAAAAGGATTAATGATTTCGTAATAAAATGGGTTTTATTAAAAGGACCATAGGGTATCTTGTAATTGAAAGCATGCAAATACAAGTACATAGAGTTTTCTAAACTAGAATTATGAAATCTCTAAACTTTTGGCAAACAAGTTTAACACCGTCCTTTTGCACAACACTTGAGTCATTTGGAAACTCTTAATGGGATAAAGGTCACCTAACCATTTAGAGGGAACTTGTGATTTAAGGTGGGGATACCACATTGGTGGGATAAAGGTCACCTAACCACTTATGTGGGTAAACTCACACGTGTGTGCAAGTAGGGTAACTTGATTTGCAAACCATGTTAAATGGATCACCTAAATATGTTTTCCAAATGGTGTTGATGCGATTAACGTGCCGACTTTACATATGATGTTTAAAGTCGATCCCATACCTCTAGAAGTTGCAAATGGTTGCAACCGTCAATCGTTGACCACCTTATTAATTTAAATCGTGGGATAAAGGTCACCTAACCACAATTTAAATGTAATGTTGGGTTCTAGATTTTAATATAAAAATAACCTTAAAAGGCATTAATTATTAAAAATAGCAATATCGAAAATACTAAATAGATCTTTGTTAAATTTTGTAGATGGCCACCAATAATGACAATCATGATTACTCATCCGCGTCCACCCAATCATTACGAGCGATCCTCCAAAAGGAACGTCTAAATCATAATAATTTCATTGATTGGTATCGAAACTTGAGAATCGTTCTCAAGCAAGAGAGAAGATCATATGTTTTAGACGACCCTATCCCCGATCAGCCTACTGAGGATGATGTGGAGGCCTACAACGATTGGCTGAAGTACACTGAGGACTCCGTCCAAGTGTCTTGTCTCATGCTAGCGAGCATGACTCCGGATCTCCAAAAGGAGTATGAACATCACGGAGCTTATGACATGATAACCCAGCTGAAGGAAACGTTCCAACAGCAAGCAAGGGCTGAGCGCTTCGAAACGGTTCGAGCACTCCATGCATGTCGTATGGACGACAACCAATCTGTTTCATCTTATATACTTAAGATGAAAAGTCATATTGACCGCCTCGAGAGGCTTAATTGTCCCGTCTCGAAGGAATTGGCCACGGATTTGATCCTTAATGGCCTTACCAAAAAGTTCGAGACATTCGTGTGGAACTACAACATGAATGATTGGGACAAGAGCATTGGTGAGCTTCACTCAATTCTTAAAACCGCCGAGGCGGCCATGGGTAAAAGGGTTTTACCCGTTCTCACCATCAATGAAGGTGGGAACAAGAAAAGGCCTCATCCCGCACCCAAGGCAAAGGTTGCCAAAGGTAAGGGACCCGTATGGGGAAAAGGGAAAGTGGTGGCAAGGGTGCCACCCAAACCACAAGAGAAGAAGCAAAAGATTGCTACTAATGACCCATGCTTCAAGTGTGGGGAGATTGGACATTGGGCAAGAAATTGTCCTGTCCATCTCCAAGAGTTGAAAGCAAAGAGGGATGCCGGGCAGACCTCAGGTACAATATACATGATTCATATTGATCTTAATGTTACATCTTCTAACACATGGGTATTAGATACCGGATGTGGAACTCATATTTGCAATTTGTTGCAGGGGTTCACAAGAAGTAGGGACTTCAATCAAGGGGATGTTAGTCTCTTCATGGGCAATGGAACCAAAGTCCAAGTTGAAGCTCGTGGGGACTACATCCTAAAACTTCCAAATGGCTTGGATGTTATTTTGAAGAATGTTTTGTATGCTCCTAGTTTGACTAGGAACATTATTTCTGTATCGCAATTAAGACATTATGATTATGCTTTATCTTTTGTTGAAAATGATATTCATGTTTCTTTAAATGATATGTTCTATTTTAAAGCTATTCCCATTAAGGGTATTTATGAATTGGTTCATGAAAATGCTTTAAATAGTTCATTGTACCAAACTAACACCAAGAAACTCAAGTTGGATTTGAGTGATACCTATCTTTGGCATTGTCGTCTTGGTCATATAAACAAGAAACGTATACAAACACTTCAAAAGAATGGTCTTTTTAAAAACGAATGAATGTGATTCATTTGATGTATGTGAATCTTGTTTACAAGGAAAAATGACTAAGGCACCCTTTAGTGGAACTAACGAAAGGGCAAAAGATTTATTAGGAATCATACATTTGGATGTATGTGGTCCTTTTAAGCCAATGACTAGGAATGGTGAAAGATACTTCATTACCTTTACCGACGATTATAGTCGCTATGGGTATGTGTACTTATTAAGGCACAAAGATGAAGCTTTTGAAATGTTCAAAATCTTCAAGAATGAAGTGGAAAATCAACTCAACAAGTCAATTAAAGTTCTCCGTACCGATAGAGGAGGTGAATACCTAAGTGATGCTTTTCAAGATCATCTTAGGAGTTGTGGGATTGTCTCACAACTCACTCCACCTGGAACACCACAACATAATGGTGTGTGTGAGAGGAGGAATCGAACCTTATTGGATATGGTCCGATCTATGATGGCTAGAAGCACATTGCCTCTATCATTTTGGGGTTTCGCTTTGCTCTCCGCGGCCCGTATTCTAAATATGGCCCCAACCAAAAAGGTGGAAAGGACACCTTTTGAGATATGGCATGGAAGAGTTCCATCCCTATCATACATAAGAATCTGGGGTTGTGAGGCTTACGTTAAGACTCCCACCCCAAACAAATTGGAAGTCCGATCCACCAAGTGTATCTTTATTGGATATCCTAGAGATTCTATGGGATATTATTTCTATGATCCATTGGAACAAAAGGTGTTTGTTGCCAGAAAGGGTGAGTTCTTAGAAGCAAAGTTTCTTATGGAAGGAACTAGGAGTAGAACAGTGGATCTTGAGAAGGATCAAGAACCACAACCTGATGCACGTTTGGTTGAAACTAGTACTCAACATGAGGATGTTGAGGATGATCAAATGGTTGATCAATACACACAAAACGTTCGCAGAAGTGCTAGAACTAGTAATCCACCTGAAAGATACGGATTATTCATGGATGGATGCTATGTGGTAGATTCAGATGAACCAACCACATACCATGATGCAGTGTCCAATTTGGATTGTGACAAATGGCTTGAGGCCATGAACGTTGAGATGCAATCCATATATGACAATCAAGTTTGGGAACTTGTTGGACCACCTCTTAATTCCAAGGTAGTTGGAAGTAAGTGGGTTTTCAAGAAGAAAACCGATATGCATGGAAACTTGGATACTTATAAAGCTAGACTTGTAGCAAAGGGTTTCATTCAAACTCAAGGGGTTGATTATGATGAAACCTTCTCACTTGTTGCGATGCTAAAGTCTATAAGGATATTGTTTGCCATAGCTGCTCATTATGATTATGAGATTTGGCAAATGGATGTCAAAACCGCTTTCCTAAATGGATATCTTGAGGAAGATGTCTATATGGTTCAGCCTGAAGGTTTTGTCGATCCAAAATATCCTAATAAAGTATGCAAGTTAAAGAAATCAATCTATGGATTGAAACAAGCATCGAGAAGCTGGAATCATCGTTTTGATGAGGAGGTAAAGAAATTTGGCTTCATCAAAAACGCTGATGAGGCTTGTGTGTATAAGAAGGCTAGTGGGAGCACAATAACTTTCCTAGTATTGTATGTTGATGACATACTACTATTTGGAAATGACATTCCAACCTTGGAAGGTGTAAAAACCTGGCTTGGAAGTTGTTTTTCCATTAAGGATCTTGGAGAAGACGCCTATATTCTGGGAATAAAGATCTATAGGGATAGATCAAGGCGGTTGATTGGTTTGAATCAAAGTGCATACATTGATAAGATCTTGAAAAGGTTCAAGATGGAGAACTCTAAGAAAGGTACCGTACCTATTCAAAGAGGAACGATATTGAGTACGACTCAATGTCCTAGCTCAAAGGATGAGCAAGATAAAATGAAGGCGGTCCCATACGCATCTGCTATTGGATCCATCATGTATGCAATGATATGCACTCGATCGGACGTGTCATGCGCCTTAAGCATGACAAGTCGTTACCAGCAAAATCCTGGAAACCGTCATTGGATGGCTGTTAAGAACATACTTAAGTACCTAAGGAGGATAAGAGATATGTTCCTAATCTATGGATCTGGTGATGAGGAACTCGTTGTAAAAGGTTACACGGATGCGAGTTTCCAAACCGATCGTGATGATTCTCGGTCACAATCAGGATATATTTTCATTCTGAATGGAGGAGCGGTCTCATGGAAGAGCTCCAAACAGGATGTGGTGGCTCTATCAACTACATAATCAGAATATGTCGCCGCCTCATTAGCAGCTCAAGAAGCTGCATGGTTGAAGAAATTCATTGTCGATCTAGGGGTTGTCCCTTCCATTCAGGACCCCCTAGAGATCTTTTGTGATAACAAGGGTGCGATTGCTCAAATCAAGGAACCTCGTGCTCATCAAAAGACTAGGCACATTGAGCGGAGATTCAACAACATACGAGATGAAGTTGAAAAGGGAAAGGTATGTATTCGCAAAGTTCACACAGATCAAAACATTGCGGATCCTCTCACGAAGCTCCTTGAAAAGGCAAAGCATGAAGGTCATACTTGTGCCATGGGACTTTGATATTCTAGTGATTGGAATTGATCTGTAAATTTTGTATTTGGATATATGGAACTCTTTATTATTTGAATAAACTTGTTTGGTTATAATGTTTCAATTAATGTTCCAATTTAGCATGTTTAATCCATGAGTAAATTGTTTACTCTAAATGTCCGTAGTCGTTCATACTTGTGGGAACAAGTGTGAGAGTAAGATTATTTGAACTTGGATTGGTTGATATTCATAAGGATGAATATAGAGCAATGGGTTGCTACCAAGGTTTATAAATATTTGTGGGTTAATATTGGACTAACCCGCATCTCAAATTTTACTACATGGAATCTCATTGATTGATCATAAGTAATTTTGAGTAAAGGCGAATATCATTTGGTATCCTCCAACCTGAGATACATATTGGGTTTTGATATTCACCAAATGTTATACCTTGAGTTTGTTCTTCACTGTTCTGAAATAGTGGACAACACATAAGGGTATGTTAAGGTATGACACGAGGTGTTTATGAGAAACGTATGTAGTCAAGATGGAATTTGTTCCTCTTATTCGTTGAGAGTTAGATGTCTAAGGCCTGATAAGTTAAATCAACAAGGAATGATCATTCTGTGTTCTTGGATTTAACATGACATCTGTAACAAAAGGATAGATGATTGATTCACCAAAATCATTTCAAGTAGGATACTTGAATGGGATGATGTTATTGAATGGCTATAACTCATGCGTATTAAGGGTAGTAAACCGTTGTTAGGTGGTATTTACTGCTTGCATCAATCTTCTATGAATCTTGGTCAAGTGGGAGATTGTAGGATTCTATGTGCCCAAGACACGTAGAATATTGATGCGGTTAGTACGTTATGATCCAAGTCGGGTTATACCCAATAACAAGCTTAGCAAACACCAATTAATATTTAATTGATGATATGATCATGCAATTAAATATTTACACCAATTTAGAAAATGGGTTTTCTAAATAAGTTGCATATGAGAAGGAACAACTTATTAGAATATTTGTTCAATAATATTATTTAAAGTGTTATTTAAATAAGTTAGATAACACCAAATAATAATGAGAAATTATAACTTGTACATACAATTAAATGGTTAATTGTATGTCTAGTTACAAGACCATTTTAATGTGTGTATGTGCTATATTTAAAAGGGGGAAAACCCCTTTTTGAATTTAGATTCGCCCCCCCCCCCCCCTTTATTCTTATTGGACCATTTTACTTGATGGGTTTGTTAGAACACCAAAACCGTAGTTTAACCTTTTAAACTTTCTGAAAAACGCAGCTGAAGTTTAACTTTATAACATGTTAATAAGCTGAAAATTTCATGTTCTAAATGATGTTTTAAGATGAAAGACGAACCCAAATCAAAAGGATCTTTAATATGTGAATAAGCAAGCTATGTAAACACATAAAACATTCATAATGTGACAACCAAACAAGCTGCCAAACTACCTCCTTCCAGCAGCTAAATCGACAAAGAGAAGAAGGATGATGAATGCTCAAAATCTCGGCCAAGGCTCCAAACAGAGGATCCCTCAAGCTTGTATACCCCAAGCCTTGATGCAACCACCACTCTTGCTAGGGAGAGACACCAAGAAAAAACACCAAGAACTTCAAAATCACTCCTCTTTGATGCTGCTGGTCGTAAGTTTTGGGAGAGAGAGAGTGAGAAGTTTTTTTTGGTCTATTGCATGTATTAAATGATGAGAAACCAAGATTTAAAAAAAAAAGTTTTCCCTCTCAAATTTTATTACACATTATGTATGTTAACAAGTCCTCTTACTAGATATATACAACTAACCTTTTAATTGTATAATCTATACACTCCCATTATTAATTTGTAATGTTATCTAACTTATTTAATTAACATTACAAATAATATTATTGAACAAAATATCCTAATAAATTGTTCCATCTCATATGCAACTTGTTTAGAAAACCCATTTTCTAAATTGGTGTAAATATTTAATCGCATGATCATATCATCAATTAAATATTAATTGGTGTTTGCTAAGCTTGTTATTGGGTATAACCCGACTTGGATCATAACGTACTAACCACATCAATATTCTAAGTGTCTTGGGCACACAGAATCCTACAATCTCCCACTTGCCCAAGATTCATAGAAGATTGATGCAAGCAGTAAATACCGCCTAACAATGGTTTACTACCCTTAATACGCATGACTTATAACCATTCAATAACATAATCCCTTTCAAGTAACCTACTTGAAATGATTTAGGTGAATCAATCATCTATCCTTTTGTTACAGATGTCATGTTAAATCCGAGGACACAGAATGATCATTCCTGGTTGATTTAACTTAATCAGGCCTTAGACATCTAACTCTAAACGAATAAGAGGAACAAATTCCATCTTGACTACATACGTTTCTCACAAACACCTCGTGTCATACCTGAACATACCCTTATGTGCTGTCCATTATTTCAGGACAGTGAAGAATAAGCTCAAGGTATAATACTTGGTGAATATCAAAACCCAATATGTATCTCAGGTTGGAGGATACCAAATGATATTCGCCTTTACTCAAATTTACTTATGATCAATCAATAAGATTCCATGTAGTAAAATTTGAGATGCGGGTTAGTCCAATATTTGTATCCCACAAATATCCATGAACCTTGGTAGCAACCCATTGCTCTATATTCATCCTTATGAATATAAACCAATCCAAGTTCATAATAATCTTACCCTCACACTTGTTCCCACAAGTATGAACGACTACGGACATTTAGAGTAAACAATTTACTCATGGATTAAACATGCTAAATTGGAACATTAATTGAAACATTATAACCAAATAATTTTATTCAAATAATAAAGAGTTCCACATACCCAAATACAAAGTTTACAGATCAAATCCAATCACTAGAATATCGAAGTCCCATGGCACAAGTATGACCTTCATGCTTTGCCTTTTCAAGGAGCTTCGTGAGAGGATCCGCAATGTTTTGATTCGTGTGAACTTTGCAAATACATATCTTTCCCTTTTCAACTTCATCTCGTATGTAGTTGAATCTCCGCTCAATGTGCCTAGTCTTTTGATGAGCACGAGGTTCCTTGATTTGAGCAATCGGACCTTCGTTATCACAAAAGATCTCTAGGGGTTCCTGAATGGAAGGGACAACCCCTAGATCGACAATAAATTTCTTCAACCATGCAGCTTCTTGAGCTGCCAATGAGGCGGCGACGTATTCTGATTCTGTAGTTGATAGAGCCACCAGATCCTGCTTGGAGCTCTTCCAAGAGACCGCTCCTCCATTCAGAATGAAAATGTATCCCGATTGTGATCGTGAATCGTCACGATCGGTTTGGAAACTCGCATCCGTGTAACCTTTTACAACGAGTTCCTCATCACCAGATCCATAGATTAAGAACATATCTCTTGTCCTCCTTAGGTACTTAAGTATGTTCTTAACAGCCATCCAATGACTGTTTCCAGGATTTTGCTGGTAACGGCTTGTCATGCTTAAGGCGCATGACACGTCCGGTCGAGTGCATATCATCGCATACATGATGGATCCAATAGCAGATGCGTATGGGATAGCCTTCATTTTATCTTGCTCATCCTTTGAGCTTGGACATTGAGTCGTACTCAATATCGTTCCTCTTTGAATAGGTACGCTACCTTTCTTAGAGTTTTCCATCTTGAACCTTTTCAAGATTTTATCAATATACGCACTTTGATTTAAACCAATCAACCGCCTTGCTCTATCCCTATAGATCTTTATTCCCAGAATATAGGCGGCTTCTCCAAGATCCTTAATGGAAAAACAACTTCCAAGCCAGGTTTTTACACCTTCCAAGGTTGGAATGTCATTTCCAAATAGTAGTATGTCATCAACATACAGTACTAGGAAAGTTACTGTGCTCCCACTAGCCTTCTTATACACACAAGCCTCATCAGCGTTTTTGATGAAGCCAAATTTCTTTACTTCCTCATCAAAATGGTGATTCCAGCTTCTCGATGCTTGTTTCAATCCATAAATTGATTTCTTTAACTTGCATAATTTATTAGGATGTTTTGGATCGACAAAACCTTCAGGCTGAACCATATAGACATCTTCCTCAAGATATCCATTTAGGAAAGCCGTTTTGACATCCATTTGACAAATCTCATAATCATAATGAGCAGCTATGGCAAACAATATCCTTATAGACTTTAGCATCGCAACAGGTGAGAAGGTTTCATCATAACCAACCCCTTGAGTTTGAGTGAAACCCTTTGCTACAAGTCTAGCTTTGTAAGTATCCAAGTTTCCATGCATATCGGTTTTCTTCTTGAAAACCCACTTACTTCCAACTATCTTGGAATTAAGAGGTGGTACAACAAGTTCCCAAACTTGATTGTCATACATGGATTGCATCTCAACGTTCATGGCTTCAAGCCATTTGTCACAATCCGAATTGGACACTGCATTATGGTATGTGGTTGGTTCATCTGAATCTACCACATAGCATCCATCCATGAAAAATCTGTATCTTTCAGGTGGATTACTAGTTCTACCACTTTTGGCGAACGTTTTGTGTGTATTGATCAACCCCTTGATCATCCTCAACATCCTCATGTTGAGTGCTAGTTTCAACCAAACGTGCATCGGGTTGTGGTTCTTGATCTTCCTCAAGATCCACTGTTCTACTGCTAGCTCCTTCCATAAGGAACTTTGCTTCTAAGAACTCACCCTTTCTGGCAACAAACACCTTTTGTTCCAGTGGATCATAGAAATAATATCCCATAGAATCTCTAGGATATCCAACAAAGATACACTTGGTGGATCGGACTTCCAATTTGTTTGGGGTGGGAGTCTTAACATAAGTCTCACAACCCCAGACCCTTAAGTATGATAGGGATGGAACTCTTCCATGCCATATCTCAAAAGGTGTCCTTTCCACCTTTTTGGTTGGGGCCATATTTAGAATACGGGCCGCGGAGAGCAAAGCGAAACCCCAAAATGATAGAGGTAATGTGCTTCTAGCCATCATATATCGGACCATATCCAATAAGGTTCGATTCCTCCTCTCAGACACACCATTGTGTTGTGGTGTTGCAGGTGGAGTGAGTTGTGAGACAATCCCACAACTCCTAAGATGATTTTGAAAAGCATCACTTAGGTATTCACCTCCTCTATCGGTACGGAGAACTTTAATTGACTTGTTGAGTTGATTTTCCACTTCATTCTTGTAGATTTTGAACATTTCAAAAGCTTCATCTTTGTGCCTTAATAAGTACACATACCCATAGCGACTATAATCGTCGGTAAAGGTAATGAAGTATCTTTCACCATTCCTAGTCATTGGCTTAAAAGGACCACATACATCCGAATGTATGATTCCTAATAAATCTTTTGCCCTTTCGTTAGTTCCACTAAAGGGTGCCTTAGTCATTTTACCTTGTAAATAAGATTCACATACATCAAATGAATCACATTCATTCGTTTTTAAAAGACCACTCCTTTGAAGTGTTTGTATAGGTTTCTTGTTTATATGACCAAGACGACAATGCCAAAGATAGGTATCACTTAAATCCAACTTGAGTTTCTGTTAGGACCTGGTATTTGAACGAAATACCTAGTGATTAGCGTGTTAAACCAACTCAAATAGTGCGGAATCCTATTTGATTGGCGATCCAATCAGTGAGAACACATGAAGAATCAATCAAGAATTGAATCTAACGTTAGAAGTCGATTACGAATCGATCTAATGTGTTCTGTGAACTTGGAGAACGATTTGGGAGGCTTCTGGACGGCTAGGGTACGTCTGGAATCGTAATAGTATGAATGCTTACGTTTTTCCACGAATTGGGTCTATTTATAGGTTAGTATTGTTCAATCGTGCGACTGGGCCATAAGTATGGTTCAGTCGTGTGATTGAACCATGCGGTTGATTCATCCGCACGACTGAGTGTTCAGTCGTGCGACTGAGCCAATCTTATGTGTCAATCATACGACTGATCCAGTCTTCTGGTTCAGTCGTGCGATTGAGTCAATCGTACGAAGTTATTCATGCGTGTGGTCCATTCGCATGGGCCATTCGCATGAGAACTTCATTAAGTTAAGTTTGAATGTTTTAATTAATATAACATTATATGTAACCATTCAAACAATCATAAACCTAATCAATTCAATCACGACTCATTAATGAAATATTAAACATTACTAATAACAAACAATCCATGTCATTTCATTAATCAATACAAATTACATCATAATCAGACAGACAAGATCTATTACATTACAAATCATGATCTAGGGACATACATGCATCAACAAACTCCCCCTTGGACCTAGATCTATCTAATCTCTTGTCTTCTGCATAACCTCCTTATACTTCTTGTACTTCTCCTCTTTGGTGACTCCCGCGTGAATCTCAAACGCGAAGCAGAGTCGTATAACGTTTTGGAACTGGAGGGCTTGTACAATATCTTTTGTGTACAGTGGCCACTTGTATAATGTATAGACATCATTAGCAGACAAGTTGGTTAGCCACATCGGGTCGAATACCCTGATTGTATCCATTTGGCCCTCTTTATTTAGAACTATGACAGCTTCAGCTGTTCTCCAATCATAGTACCACCATTTGAAGTGTGAAGTGAAGTCCTGTGGCATTTCCCTGAGAGGGATTCTCGACATAGTGCGCGGAGGACTCCACTTCAACACAATCTTGGGCTTGCCAGTAATGGCATCAACCTCAGACCTTCTTATGTACCTAGTAGACTGTTGGGGTCTGAAGTTAACCCATCTGGTGTGGTACTCCTTCTTAAGGGCAGCCTCGAACCAGCCTGACATTTTCTTTGGGTCAGCATACAAAAGCTTTAGGTTTGGCAGCTGGTTGAGCTCAAAACCAGGTAGAGTCTTCAGATCATGTGGAAATCTGAAGTGTTCTATGCCCTGTTCCCTCTTAACTGCATACGCGTTAAGATCATCAAAATAAGCCCATGCTATAATCCTGCCTGACACCTTGTGGTGTTTCTTGACTCTGTAGAGCTTGGTGTAGGCATCTTTCTTTGGTGCAGCACGTTGGGCTTTCACTTCTTCAAAACAGGCAGCCCACTCAGCCTTTCGAATGTCAACTTCTTCATTTGAGGCTTGGGCTATTCCTTCTGCCTTCTCCGTTTCCTGCTCCATCTTGTTCAGTACCTCAAAATTATCACTAACTAGGGACTCACCCAGATTGGGAACCACATTACCCTCGTTGTCAGCATACTAAGGATACTCTTCTGCAGTGATATCTTCGACCTCGACTTCATCAACATCATTTAGCTCTTCATCGCTAGTCGAATCAACTGTTGGAGCATCTTTGACGATTTCATCCGGATTGAGTCTGAACATCTCTGCCAGTTGCTCGTTAGATAGGTCATGAATTATTTCCCCTTCTTCAGGGGTATAACTCACAGACCTTCTTACAATCCCTTGCAGATCAAGAATCATGGTTAGTTGAGTCTTGACCTGTTGAAGGGGAGCAATATCAAACTCATCTCTTTGAAAATTTGGATCTGTTCGATTTAAACATTCGACACATAAATCATTAGTAAGTAATCAAAACAGAATTACATTAACTTAATATATAAATATTCAAAACATTTGTTTTTCAGTACATGATTCAAACACAAAAATAAATAAATACATAAAACATCTAATCTGTACTTTTGTCTTGAATCATGGTCTCATCGCTCGGAGGAGCAGAGCTGGTAGATGACTGGTCCTGTCGATTCTTCGATCTTCGTTCTTGACCTGAAGCAGAGGCCGATGCAGCCGCATCCCCTCCTTCTGCTTCGTCATCATCATCTTTTCCCTCTGTCCTTTCTTCCTCTGTCTCTTCCTCATCCTCATCATCATCTTCATCCTCGTCATCACCATCTCCATCATCTCCATCACCCTCCCTTATCTTTAAGGGCTCATCTTTTGATCCCTTTAACCGCAGCATAATGGTCTTGTTGGTAGTCTCCAACTCCTCTATACGTTTGGCTGATTGGGCCTGCTGGTCCTAGAGTTGGGACATCTCGACTCTCTGTGCATCCATCAGCTGGGTCTGCTGCTCTATCACCCAAGCCTGCTCTGCCATCTGCTGAGACTGGGCAGCAGTCAGGTCGGTCAGCTGGCGAATCTGTGCAGCTTTCTCCTCATCTGCAGCTAGCAAGCGCATCACCATACGGTTTAGCGCCGACAGTTGTTCCTCTACCCCGATTGGAGGTAGAGGTGATCCATATAAGTGTGAGGACTGGGCTGATGGTCCTGCATGATGTGAGGTGGTGGTGGTAGTGGCAGTGGTGAATATGGGTCGGTAAAATGGTGAAGGTGATGTAGGTGTAAATGGTATGGTGGTGGATGGGAAATGTACAGTGGTGGTAGGTAAGGTGGTGGTTGTGGTAGCAGTGGTGGATGTGGTGGCTGTGGTGATGGGTGGTATGTTAGTGGAGGTGGTAGTGGTGGCTGTGGTGGTGGATGTAGAGGCTACAGTGGTAACGAAGGTCAGTCGACGCTTCTTCTTCTTAAGTCCATGGGGCTGAGCCATCCTCTTCCTCCTAGTCCCAGTGGAAATGGATGCTCCCCCTGCAGCTCTGCCCGCTGAACCCGAAGCATAGCTCGGGTCAGTCTCTGTCTCTCTGGAGTCCCGAGGGTGTTCACTAACCACCCAAAGCCCGTGTTCTGTGGGAACAACCTTGCTTCCCACAGTTCTCGTGAGGGGCTCTCATCAGACTCCTCTTCCTCCTGTTCACCAACAACAAACTCCTGATGAAAACCGGCCGTCTCAGCAACCTCTCCGGCAGGGGCAGACCCCAGGGGAATAACATCTGAATCAGTGCCTCTAGGTGGAGCACGCATATCATCCCCGGCGTCTCCGCTATCATCATCATCAGAATCCATCTCTGGGAGGAGCAGCCTCTCATCATCAGAGTCACTGTCCTCATGATGCCATTTGCGTCTGCCTGGCGCCACATACCTCTCGTTGGCGAGGTGGCCAATCAATCTCTTCACTTGGGGCTTCACCTGCTTCCCCCGATAAACACTCATCCGACCCAGAGTCGTATCATCCATGATCTCTAGAGCCACTGCATCATGACTCTCTTTGGGCAGATGTGGCAGCTTCTCGTTGAAGACGAGCTGTAAGAACCTGGGGTACATGCAAAACCCCTCCTTTCCCTTGGCCTCCAAGTTCTCCACCAAGTAGGAGAATATCATGCTAGAAAAACTGAAGGGGTGGTTCAGCACCAGTGCCACGTAGGCATTTTGGATCTGGTCTGAGAGGTCGTCGAACCCACCCCTCCTCGATGCAACACACTTGAGGATCACGTGTGCTAAGTACTTGTACTGGGGGCTCAGGTTGCTCTTGTTGAGCACGCCTGAGTTGATGTCCCCAGCGTACTTTATCCTCAGAAAGCATCCTCGCAATGTCAGTGGATGTAATCTAGTAGGATGATCAGTATCATCCCCAAACTCGAGGACCCTCTGGATGTCGGCAGCAGTGATCTCAATATCATGGCCCAGTATAGAGCTCCTAATGCAGTAGGGCTCACGGGAGCGGTCCACAGAGGCATTCTCCCAGAATGCCTGATGGAGTGATCTGTATGGCGTGCAAGGAGTGGAGATAGCCTTATGAATCTTGGACCGTCTAAGAAAGGCTATAATGTCGGTAAACTCAGCCCCGTTCCTGGTAGTGTGATCCAAATGAGCACAGATGTTGTGCTTTGGATTTATGGACCATCTCTCAGCCATTTTCCTGAAACACACATGACATAGAACCATTAGTACATAAGACATGAAAATTCTGTTCTAAGTGTAATGTTGAAACTTATTCTGATTCATTCGTGCGAATGAATCATGCGACTGAATTCAGTCGTCTGTTCTTTCATGCGACTGAACTCATTCTGGTCAATGTGACATGCGATTGGGTTCAGTCTGCTGACTGAGTCTGCGAATGGTTCAGTCGGCCGACTGAGCTCAATTGCATGGTTCATTCGGACGATTTGTCCAATCGCAAGTTTCAATCGTGCGATTGAAGTTCATCCGGGCGACCAGTCGCCTGTCCTGTAGTTCAGTCGCCAATCGTTCGAATCTTTAACAAAACAAGTGTTTTAACATAGATAACCGGTTCAATAGACTCGCATTCTTGTTACTAATAACCTATTGGGCTTAATTTTAACATTTTGCTTAGTTTTGATAGGTTATTAGGTCTTCCTAGTCTCGGTTCTTGTTTCACAGTCGAGTAATCAAAATTAAGGTTTGAATCTATCATGTTTTGGTACGATGAGTCTTCAAACTACCTGTATAATCAATATCGAGAGTCAGTGAATCAATATCAAGAAGAAATCAAAGTCTAATGAAATTTTGGCAGCGTAACGGTAGGGAATGCGATTTAAGGGCGATTTGGGTGTGGTGAATGAAATGCGATCGATTGTGCCCTTTAAATACTAAAGCTGAGTTCAGTCGGCCGACTGGCCTCAGTCGCCCAGTTCATTCGTGCGACTCAAGCTCAGTCGTGCAATTGGCCCAGTCAGTCGCATGATGTTGACCGACTGAGGTTCAGTCGGTCGACTGACTCAGTCGTGCCTTTCATTCGCATGTTCAGTTGACCGAATGAGTCTCAGTCGGTCGACTGACTCATTCGCCCCCTTCCAATCGGTCGAATGGGCCATTCTGATAAGCCATTCGTGTGAATGGCTCATTCTTATGTCCATTCGTGCGAGTGAAAGTCATTCGCATGGTTGGTCCAATAGCATGGTCCAATAGTGCGAATGGGTCATACTTAGTTAATTTTCTGCCATTTTTACCAATTTACATTTAAGACCCTTTTAACTCTTGAAATTAACGGTATGAGCTTTTGATCATCTCAGACATGATCATTTTATCTTGAAAACATTTTGATCACCACAGACGTGATCCTTTTAACCAAGTTAGTCACCTCAGACGTGACTCTTTTAAACACTTCGTCACCTCAGACGTGACTATTGTAAACTTTCGAAGCACATGTGGTCATCTCAGACATGACTCTTTTAGTGAGTTGATTCCTTTCTGATTTTCCTGATGTAGTCCGACAAACTAATAAAATTAAAATTAAATACGACTAACTAACTTAGAAAATTTAAACTAATTACTCAAACAAACTTGTTTTTGGCTTTTTGTGAGAGATAATTCCTAAGATAGACATCTATGGGATTTGGTTCCGGAATAGACAGCTTCAACTTGGATTGATCACACCTGGACCAATTCAATTTTGGAATCATACAGGCAAGTCAAATCATTTGGGACTTGTTATCAAAATCTTTTGATGCTCAATTCACGGTGTTCATCCAGAGTCGTTAGCAACTTAAGGAAATCATACTGAAACTCTTAGATTGTCACATTGATTTGAACTTTTGAGAATTGTAGCCACAACGATTGTCAATATGTTTGTCCACTTAAATCCATACACAGACTTTTGACACAGGCTGGTGACTGATTTAGGTTTAATTATTTTAACTAACATTTGTGGATCCCACACTTATATGGTAATCAACATTCCTCAGGAGCTTTTGAGCGGTCTACGGGTATTATTACAAGAAGAGACTATTCTTAGAGCTTTCAAAGAGAAGCCAGTCCTCAGGTCAGTGCCATCGCACAGCAGAGAGGCGGCAAACAACAATGAATTCTAGAATATCTAGGTTATGCTTATCCTCAGGTCAGTGTCATCGAACAGCAGAGAGGCACACAACCTATCTCCTTGTTAGAGCAGCTTATTTTATTTTGCACAAAATGCACCAACAACATAAGTCATTAGCTTTATAGCATTTGTCTTTCATTTTTTCTTTGCTTTGCTCTAATTATGGTCATCCGCATACATTTGTGGCGTTTAAATGCTCATTTCCCCTTATTGAAATATTGTTGATTGTGTTAACCAGTGATAAGATGGAAGCCCACAGTCAGTTGAACAACTTAGTTTGATCTTGAGTTCACCAGTCATGTCTAATCATCTATTGTGTTTAATCTACCAACATATCATTTGTGGTCTAGCAACCTCTAGGTCTACTTTCTTTGTGTTACCTTAGGAGTTACCAGTTTTCTATCATCTTCCCTTTTGTATTGCCTAAACTACACAGACTTATACTTTAAATTTTTGCATCTTTTCAAAACTTAAATTTTTAAAGTCCCTCTTGATATGTTCCTGTGTACTATCATTTTCCAAAGGTGTTGAATCGGTATCACAGATACGATCTACCTTATATCAGCTATTCACTCCTTCTCCCTCATTTTTTTTAATGTTAACTTGCTAACATATTCTCCCCCTAAAATACTAAAATCATTACTGGTTTAATATTTTAGGATTTTAATAAACAGCAAAATAACATGAGTTTAAATTTAACAGACGAAAATAAACAAATAAAATAAAAAAAAAACGTTAACTAAACTACATCGGACTACACATTATCATCATCAGGAATTACCTCACTTTTCTTTTTAACGCCGTTGACCTCTAGCAAATATTGTAAACGTGGTTTATCAAAGGCTTTAGTATAGAGGTCAGCGCGTTGAAAATCAGTATTAATTTTAACCACATCAATTAAGTTCTTTTCAAAACAGTCTCTTATGAAATGGTATTTAATACCGATGTGTTTGGTCTTAGGATGTTGAACCGGATTTTTTGTTACTGCAATTGCAGCAGAGTTATCAACAAGAATAGGAGTATAAGAGAATTTTAAACCGTAATCCCGCATTTGCTGTTGAATCCAGATGATTTGTGAACAGCAACTTGCAGCAGCAACATATTCAGCTTCACAGGTTGACAATGCAACCGATGTCTGCTTCTTACACTGCCAGGTAACTAATCTTCTCCCAAAGAATTGACACCCTGCTGATGTAGACTTGTAGTTCATCTTGCAGCCCCCGTAATCCGAGTCACTATACGCGGTAAGCTCAAAGTCATCATCATGAGGATACCACAATCCAAGTGTGGGTGTACCCTTCAGATAACGAAAAATCCTCTTGACCCCGATCAGATGGTTGACCTTAGGTTTAGCCTGATATCTAGAACATAAACATGTAGCATACATAATATCAGGTCTTGAGGCAGTGAGATACATAAGGGATCCAATCATTCCTCGGTACATAGTGGCATCTACAAGATCTCCATTCTCATCAGGTGCTATATCGTGATTCGTAGCAAATGGAGTCCCAGCAGCAGAAGCATTCTCCATGTCAAAACGACTAAGAGTGTCTCCTACATACTTGGTCTGATGTAGAAAGATCCCATTTGGTGTCTGATCCACCTGTAACCCGAGAAAGAACTTCATCTCCCCCATAGCACTCATCTCAAACTCTTTCTTTATCATTGCTTCAAACTCTTTGCATAACTCTTCGTTCTTTGAGCCGAAGATTATGTCATCAACATAGATCTGTACAAGCAGTAGGTCGCCATCCTTTTCTTTAATAAACAGTGTGCAGTCAATGACTCCCCTGCGAAAGCCGTGTTTCACAAGATGAGTCTAGAGTTTCTCATACCAAGCTCGAGGAGCTTGATGAAGCCCATATAAAGCCTTGTCGAGCTTGTAAACTCTATCCCGATGATAAGGATCTTCAAATCCCTCGGGTTGACTTACATAGACTGTTTCCCTGATTTCCCCATGAAGGAATGCACTCTTCACATCTAGTTGGTAGACTTTAATCTTCATGTACGATGCATAGGCAAGGAAGATACGAATGGCTTCCATCCTTGCCACGGGTGCAAACACCTCATTGTAGTCAATTCCCTCGACTTGGCGAAAGCCCTGAACCACCAATCGAGCTTTGTTCCTGATAATGACCCCTTGGTCATCCTTCTTGCATTTCAAGACCCATTTGGTGCCAATGACCTTAGCACCCTTAGGTCTATCAACCAGAGTCCATACACCTAACTTCTTGAACTGTAGAAGTTCTTCTTGCATGGCACTCACCCATGCCTCATCATTTAGTGCCTCACTGACATATTTTGGCTCAACCTGCGAGACAAAACATCGATAAGCACCATCATGAATGTAACCCTTCTCCATAACAGAGGCGTAATCAGCTGAGTATAGCTGATTTCGGGTTTGTACTCCTGATCTGACATCCCCAATGTCACACCCCAACCTTGACGGCGGAAACGTCGAGATGTGAGGGTTAAGATTGTTCACAGCCACATAACGCTATATTTAAATTGCAGATATTATTATCATAAGTCTTAAAATGAAATACAACCATAAGTCACAAAAAGAAATAAGTTCAACATAACTCAAACATAACATCACGTTTTGTTTATTTAACTAGGTCCAAGTCCTAGTTTTATTGCAAGCTTCAAAAGTTCACTTTAAACTTGAGCTTGACCTGAAACATGATAAAAATAAAAGGTCAACTAAAAATAGTTGGTGAGTTTCCAAGGTTTTCATACATAATAAGAAAAAGGTTACAAGTAGCAATTCATGTCATAGGTCATAAGCAAGTAAGGTTATAGAACACATATCGTTACAACCAAACCTCGACTTGATTACAAGTATAAAACATTGGCTAAGTGTATTTGGTTCCCATGATGAACAAGCATACGTCATCAGGAGTCGGCAATACCTCGACTTTAGCACCAAATAGGCTTGTCAGGCCCAAAGATCTAAGACGTCGCCAGGCTAGCAATAGTTAATGATTGTAAACAAACTATGTATCTCATATAAACACTTACAATACACAAATAACCATGACAAATAATAAATTGAATTGCATGTGATTTACAAGTCTCAAACGTGTATAAGTGTATCATGTATAAGCTATCATATTTCACCCCAAATTAGTGTGAAAATATGAAAAAGGGCAAGGAAACTCACTTGACCAAATGTATAAAAATGATGATTAATAAGAATAACAAGCAATATTCCAACGTAGTTCTTCACAAAGTACCTAGGTATGAATATATTTACAAGATTTAGATTAATAAGATTAATGATTTAACATGATCTAAGGTTTCGATGGGAATTTGGGGTTTGTTAAATAATTATATTTAACAAATGAAAATCATTTATATTTTCTAAAAAAATATATATCTATATTTTATACAAAAATGTGAAAAAAAACACTTATAACATTTTGAAAGTTTCATAAAGTTTGAATAATTTTTTATAACAAAAAGAATTAAGTACTATTAAACAATATTAATTGAAAATAAACGTTTTGAAACAATAATAATTTTTAGTTATTATTTGTAATCCATTTTATTATTCATGAACAATCTTTGTTAAAATGTTTTATTAAAAATAATTATTTAAACTAAAAGAGAAATACAGAAAATATATGGTGGCTTTTGAAAATGTTTAAAGTTTATAAAAATAATTTTTATATATATTAAAAAGTTTTTATAATTTAATTAAGGGTTAAAACCCTTCAAAAAAATAACATGATGGTACCCGGGTTCGAACCCGGGACCTCATGTGTGTGAATGAAGTAACTTAACTAGTGAACTAGGCTCTCAGCCGCGGTATAAACTGGTTTTTAATTCTTAAAAGCATGGTTCAACCAAATCCCCAATTTCATATAAACCCTAGAATGGATTTGAGCCAAATTGAAGATCAAATCCTTATTATTAATGTTGATAATCATGGGGCTTTCGTTCCCCATGTCAATCCGAACAGTTGTATGTATTTAATTACCCGATTCGATTTGAAACAATGCCAGGGACAACCGAAGAACAAGTCGCGGCCACACTTAACTCGATGGATGTTCAAACAATGTTGATAAGCAAATTCGTTGCATACGAAGCTTCTGATGGTCTTGAAGATGAAAAACCCTCAATCAATTGAAGGTAATAATGCGCAGAAGATATTCTTTGTTCGGGTTGTAGGTTTCCGATGAAAGGGAAATCAGATTGCGTTGTTTGTGTGTTATCAGATGTAATTGATAGTTGTGAACGCTTAGTAATGGTTAGATGATTGATTAGATTGAGTTAATTAGGTTATTATTATGGTTTAATCGTTGAACGGTTAGAAACTTTGATGCCGACGGTTACCAAACTCGATGACATCCTTAGCCGACTTTAAACTCCAATTAAAGGGTACTTAAGGTTCGAAACATAATCCCGATGACATTTGTAACGGTTTGGGATCAAGAAACGACCAATTTTGTCGTTTATAGGGTGGCCGGAGCCCGGCCGGAGCTTCGCCGGAGCTCCCGCCGGAAAATCGGGTAGGAGATAATGGGGGGGGGGGGGGGGTGTTTAATAATTTACACATTTAGTCCCTTAGGTTTTAGTTTTGTTATTTTATGCATAAAAACTTTCTTTTAAAGTTTCAAAGTTACAAAACAACCCCTAAACTTAATTCTTGATTTGTTTACACTTATAAATTATTATTATTATTATTATTATTATTATTATTATTATTATTATTATTATTATTATTATTTTCATTATTATTTTCATTTATTATTATTATTATTATTATTATTATTATTATTATTATTATTATTATTATTATGGTTATTAATATGATTAACATTATTAATATTATTATTGTTATCATCATTATTATTTCATTAACTTATAAACTTTAAGTTAAATAAGAAATCATACATAAAAAGTCCACCAAGTTTCATAAATAGCATAAATAAACCATATAAGAATTAACACAGTTAACTTTTAATTAACAGAAAATATGAGATGTTACAGTCTCCCCAACTTGAAAGAATTTCGTCCCGAAATTAATAGAAATGAAACCATACAAATAAGAACGGGTATTTCTTCTTCATGTGCTCCTCACGTTCCCAAGTAAATTCAGCGCCACGTTTAGTTTCCCAACGAACCTTGACGATTGGGGTTGTCGTGGTTCTAGTCTTCTTCATAATGCGATCCATGATCTCAACAGGCTTCTCGACAAAATGCAATGACTCGTCAATCTGGATGTCTTCCAACGGAACATGCAGACTTTCGTCAGCCAGGCACTTTCTCAAATTTGAGACATGAAATACAGGATGAACTCCACTAAGGTCGGAAGGTAGCTCTAGTTTATAAGCCACTTTCCCAATCCTTTTCAGGATTTTGAAAGGTCCTACAAATCTTGGAGCCAGTTTGCGCTTCTTTCCAAAGCGAACCACACCTTTCCACGGTGAAACCTTAAGAAGAACCATCTCCCCAACTTGGAATTCCAATGGCTTACGTCGCTTATCAGCATAGCTCTTTTGTCGACTTCTCGCCACTTCAAGGTTCTTGCGAATGATAGAAACTTTATCGGTCGTCTCTTGTATGAGTTCAGGACCAGTGATGAAGTTTTCACCAATGTCGGTCCAACAGATCGGTGAACGACATTTACGACCATAAAGTGCTTCGAACGGTGCCATCTTGATACTCGAGTGGTAACTATTGTTATACGAAAATTCCGCGAGCGGTAGATGCGTATCCCAATCACCACCAAAGTCAAGAACACAAAGGCGTAGCAAATCCTCCAAGGTTTGGATCGTTCGCTCGGTTTGACCATCGGTTTGAGGATGGTAAGCTGTGCTTAGATCTAATTGTGTACCCAAGAGTTCTTGCATAGACGACCAAAAATGTGAAGTGAAACGAGCATCTCGGTCGGATATGATGTGCAGAGGTACCCCATGACGACTTACAATCTCATCAACGTATATACGAGCTAACTTTGATGTTTTGTAAGTGTCACGTATGGGTATAAAATGCGCCGACTTGGTCAATCTGTCAACGATCACCCATATGCTATCATGTCCTCGAGAGGTTCGGGGTAGCTTTGTTATGAAGTCCATGGATATGTGTTCCCACTTCCACATAGGAATCTCGGGTTGCTCAAGTAATCCACTTAGCTACATAAGTCGCTATGTCTTTCTTCATTCCAGGCCACCAATATTGACCACGTAGGTCCATGTACATCTTATCGGAGCCAGGATGAATAGAATAACGAGTTTGATGAGCTTCGTTCATGATGAAGGTACGGAGGTTTTCGCGATTTGGAACCCAAATTCGATTTGCGAAGTACATCAATCCATTAGGTTTCGTTTCCAATTGGGTTAGAAGATTATGCTCCAATTCATCCTTCATTCTTCCTTCTTGTTGTACCATTTGTTGAGCCTCCAGGATACTAGACTCGATGTCACTATCTATTCTCAGGTTCTGTAGCAGTACGGTGGTCTCGTTGACATCTAGTCGGATCTCAGTATCGAACTCACCCAAAGTGTCAAACCATTGACGTCGATCGCGAATTTCTTGGAATGAGATCATCTTGTTGTGAATCTTCCGGCTTAGTGCATCGGCTACAACGTTTGCTTTACCAGGATGGTAACGAATATCACAATCGTAGTCACTAATCAACTCCACCCAACGACGTTGTCTCATATTGAGATCTTTTTGATTGAAAACGTGTTGAAGGCTTTTGTGATCGGTGTAGACTATACATTGCGTACCATACAAGTAGTGTCTCCAAATCTTCAAAGCAAAGACAACAGCACCAAGCTCGAGATCGTGTGTTGTGTAATTCACCTCGTGAACCTTTAATTGTCTCGATGCATAAGCTATGACCTTCCCTCGTTGCATGAGAACACAACCAAGGCCTTGTTTAGATGCATCACAATACACGGTGAAATCGTCGTTTCCATCGGGTAGGGTCAAGATAGGAGCATTGCACAACTTATGCTTTAACGCTTCAAAAGCTTCTTCTTGCTCGGAACCCCACTCGAATGGTTTATTCTTTTGTGTCAAAGTAGTGAGCGGTTTCGCGATTCTCGAGAAGTTGGCAATGAATCGCCGATAATAAGCAGCAAGACCAAGAAAAGAACGAACTTCGATAGGAGTTGTAGGAACACACCAATTCTTCACAGCTTCCACCTTTGCAGGATCAACGTGAATTCCTTGACTATTCACCACGTGTCCTAGAAATTGAACTTCCTCGAGCCAGAAGTCACACTTCGAGAACTTCGCGTACAATTGCTCTTTCTTCAACAATTCAAGAACCAATCTCAAATGCAGTTCATGATCGGTGTTGGACTTGGAATAGATAAGTATGTCATCAATGAAGACAATCACAAACTTGTCTAGATACGGCTTGCATACTCGGTTCATGAGATCCATGAAAACAGCAGGAGCATTGGTTAAACCAAAAGGCATCACCATAAACTCATAGTGCCCATAACGAGTACGGAAAGCGGTCTTTGGGATATCATCATCATGGACTCGTAATTGATGATAGACAGAACGTAAATCGATCTTCGAGAAAATAGCAGCTCCTTGAAGTTGGTCAAACAAATCATCGATACGAGGAAGAGGATAACGGTTCTTGATGGTAAGCTTGTTAAGCTCACGATAATCGATGCACATACGAAACGTTCCATCTTTCTTCTTCACGAATAGAACAGGTGCACCCTAAGGCGAAGAACTAGGACAGATGAAGCCCTTCTCGGATAACTCTTGAAGTTGACTAGAGAGTTCTTGCATTTCCGATGGTGCAAGTCGATATGGTGACTTAGCCACGGGGTTTGCTCCAGGTATCAAGTCAATTTTGAACTCGACCTCACGCACGGGAGGTAGACCACTAAGGTCATCGGGAAAAACTTCAGGAAAGTCTCGTACAATAGGGACATCCTTAAGTTCTTTCCCTTTGACTTTCGTGTTGACCACGTAAGCCAAGAAGGCCATATACTTCTTGCTTAAGCACTTTCGGGCTTGAGTGCAAGACATAAGTTTAAGCCCTTTGGAAGATTTTTTCACCGAACACTTTCAAAGTATCTCCAGAGGGTAACGGTATACGAATGCACTTCTCAAAACAAATGATCTCGACATGGTGTTTGGCTAACCAATCCATACCAATGATGACGTCAAAGCTTCCAAGTTTCATAGGGATAAGATCGATAAGAAAATCATGCGTGTCAAGACTTAAGATGCAATCACGAATAACGATGTCAACGGTGATCGGTTCTCCATCGGCAACTTCAACGGTAAGAGGTCTTTCTTGTTTCGTATGTGGCTTAGCAAGTATGGGTTCAAACTCTAACGAAACAAAACTCTTATCGGCTCCAGAATCAAATAGGACATAGGCATAAGTTTTATTAATAAGGAACATACCTGTTCAATTTTAAAGGTATTTAACGACATAGGTAACACATGAAAACAATTAGGTCACAAAAGTTAAAGGTAAGTTAACATACCATCACCACATCGTTGTTTGCTTGTGCTTGATTCGCGTTGATGTTGAAAGCACGTCCTCGGGCTTGTGGAACATTACCCACAAGACGAGGGCATTGTGGGCGGAAATGACCAGGTTCCCCACAGTTGTAGCAAACACGGTTTGTGACCACGGCGGCGTTGTTAGGTGCACGGTGATAGGTCGCCACCAAGTGACCATATTTACCGCATAAAGTACAGATACGGCACGGTTGATTTCCCGGGTGATAGTACCTACAAATGTTGCACATAGGCTGAGGACCAGCATAAGCCCTAGCCCCAGGCACTTGTGCCACAGGTGCAGCCGCAGGAACAAGTTGTCTTTGGGGTTGTTTGGGTGCAGCCACGGCATAGTTGCGCGCCGGTGTGAACTTGCGCTTCTTCTTGTTGTTGTTGTTGTAAGACGGTTCAGCTTTGGTCTCCTTAACAGCCTCGGTAGCCGTCTTCTCTACCTTCTTTGCACCCTTCACAGACATGATGCCCGCTCGTATATGGTTCTCGGTGAGTTGACCGGTGATAGTAATGGCTTCTTCCAAGGTTGTGGGTCGGCTACCCACCACAGCATCTTGAATTTGGGATGGTACACCCTTAATGAACTTCTCGATGTTGCGGGGGACAGTGTCGACCATCTGAGGCAGCAGTATACTCAACTCATGATGCCTAGTTGAGTAGGCCAAATGGTCACCATCGTTTTGCTTCAAGTTCCAAAACTCCTCTTCCAACTTTTGCAACTCACTCCTTGGGCAGAACTTCGCGATGGCGATGTTCTTGAACTCTTTCCAGGTAAGTGCTTGCACAGCTTCAGGTCCACGGTTTCTCTTCTTGCTATTCCACTAGGTAAGTGCCCTTTGTTGGAGCACACTAGTAGCATAACGCACCTTGAGCGTCTCGGGACACTCACAATTGATAAAGGTATTCTCCATGCTTTCGAACCACTCGAGAAGACCAGTGGCTCCTTCCTTGCCACTAAAACTAGTGGGCTTGCAAGAGCTAAAGTGTTTGAAGGTGCAAGTTTGATTGTTCCCGTGTTGGTTGTTCCCGTTTTGGTTGTTGCTATTCTCTCCATGACCATTTCCATTGTTGCTAGCGTTGGTCATTAGGGTGCTATTAAGTTCAGCAACCATGGTCGGGATGACAGCAGCCATTTGTCGAGCAATCATGGCGGCTAACTTACGATCGGAATTTACACGCTTTCCATGATGACGAGACATGATGGAATATAAATAATGAGTTAGATACGAGAATTGGAATAATAAGGATCATAGTTCAACAAGGATAAGGCAAAAGTTGTAAGGCACATGGAATGGTTCCATTTGGTAACGCATTACCATTTGGAAACGTTGACACATCAAGGTAAGTTGACCCACTCACCTTAGAAATTTGTGTATGTTGACCATAGTTTATCACTCATCCCAGAAATCCCCATGTAAGCATAACTAGTCCCGTAGGATTTATGCGATATGCTTGCCTTAGCCCGAGGGCCTTTTGCCAGGAAATCCAGAATACAGGTGTCTATGTGTCACACAAATATCTTAGGTTCATGAAATCAAAACCTTGATGAGATTTTACATAGATTAGACATAGGTCTAAGGACTCAAGTCATAAGCATAAGTATAAAATTCCACGTGTCGTCGAGAATAAGATTAAGAAGTTTCATTTGTCGGGGAGAGTCAAAGTGTCAAAGATAAGTTTAGGGAGACGAGTAACAAAGTTTAAACAATTACAAGGTAAACCTATGCTAAGGCATCAAGTTGCACATAAGTAAGGTATAGCATTATGTAGCATGTAACAATATATATATTTCCAAGAATATAAATATTTTCTAAGAGGTTCATGCATAAGCTATAGTCTAGGTCACCATTTCTAATAACCTAAATCCCTATAGTTATGGGCTCTGATACCAATCTTTCACACCCCAACCTTGACGGCGGAAACGTCGAGATGTGAGGGTTAAGATTGTTCACAGCCACATAACGCTATATTTAAATTGCAAATATTATTATCATAAGTCTTAAAATGAAATAAAACCATAAGTCACAAAAAGAAATAAGTTCAACATAACTCAAACATAACATAACGTTTTGTTTATTTAACTAGGTCCAAGTCCTAGTTTTATTGCAAGCTTCAAAAGTTCACTTTAAACTTGAGGTTGACCTGAAACATGATAAAAATAAAAGGTCAACTAAAAATAGTTTGTGAGTTTCCAAGGTTTTCATACATAATAAGAAAAAGGTTACAAGTAGCAATTCATGTCATAGGTCATAAGCAAGTAAGGTTATAGAACACATATCGTTACAACCAAACCTCGACTTGATTACAAGTATAAAAGATTGGCTAAGTGTATTTGGTTCCCATGATGAACAAGCATACGTCATCAGGAGTCGGCAATACCTCGACTTTAGCACCAAACAGGCTTGTCAGGCCCAAAGATCTAAGACGTCGCCATGCTAGCAATAGTTAATGATTGTAAACAAACTATGTATCTCATATAAACACTTACAATACACAAATAACCATGACAAATAATAAGTTGAATTGCATGTGATTTACAAGACTCAAACGTGTATAAGTGTATCATGTATAAGCTATCATGTTTCACCCCAAATTAGTGTGAAAATATGAAAAAGGGGCAAGGAAACTCACTTGACCAAATGTATAAAAATGATGATTAATAAGAATAACAAGCAATATTCCAACGTAGTTCTTCACAAAGTACCTAGGTATGAATATATTTACAAGATTTAGATTAATAAGATTAATGATTTAACATGATCTAAGGTTTCGATGGGAATTTGGGGTTTGTTAAATAATTATATTTAACAAATGAAAATCATTTATATTTTCTAAAAAAATATATATCTATATTTTATACAAAAATGTGAAAAAAAAAACACTTATAACATTTTGAAAGTTTCATAAAGTTTGAATAAATTTTTATAACAAAAAGAATTAAGTACTATTAAACAATATTAATTGAAAATAAACGTTTTGAAACAATAATAATTTTTAATTATTATTTGTAATCCATTTTATTATTCATGAACAATCTTTGTTAAAATGTTTTATTAAAAATAATTATTTAAACTAAAAGAGAAATACAGAAAATATATGGTGGCTTTTGAAAATATTTAAAATTTATAAAAATAATTTTTATATATATTAAAAAGTTTTTATAATTTAATTAAGGGTTAAAACCCTTCAAAAAAATAACATGATGGTACCCGGGTTCGAACCCGGGACCTCATGTGTGTGAATGAAGTAACTTAACCAGTGAACCAGGCTCTCAGCCGCGGTATAAACTGGTTTTTAATTCTTAAAAGCATGTTTCAACCAAATCCCCAATTTCATATAAACCATAGAATGGATTTGAGCCAAATTGAAGATCAAATCCTTATTATTAATGTTGATAATCATGGGGCTTTCATTCCCCATGTCAATCCAAACAGTTGTATGTATTTAATTACCCGATTCGATTTGAAACAATGCCAGGGACAACCAAAGAACAAGTCGCGGCCACACTTAACTCGATGGATGTTCAAACAATGTTGATAAGCAAATTCGTTGCATACGAAGCTTCTGATGGTCTTGAAGATGAAAAACCCTCAATCAATTGAAGGTAATAATGCGCAGAAGATATTCTTTGTTTGGGTTGCAGGTTTGCGATGAAAGGGAAATCAGATTGCGTTGTTTGTGTGTTATCAGATGTAATTGATAGTTGTGAACGCTTAGTAATGGTTAGATGATTGATTAGATTGAGTTAATTAGGTTATTATTATGGTTTAATCGTTGAACGGTTAGAAACTTTGATGCCGACGGTTACCAAACTCGAACGACATCCTTAGCCGACTTTAAACTCCAATTAAAGGGTACTTAAGGTTCGAAACATAATCCCGATGACATTTGTAACGGTTTGGGATCAAGAAACGACCAATTTTGTCGTTTATAGGGTGGCCGGAGCCCGGCCGGAGCTTGGCCGGAGCTCCCGCCGGAAAATCGGGTAGGAGAGAATGGGGGGGGGTTTTGGTTTTTAATAATTTACACATTTAGTCCCTTAGGTTTTAGTTTTGTTATTTTATGCATAAAAACTTTCTTTTAAAGTTTCAAAGTTACAAAACAACCCCTAAACTTAATTCTTGATTTGTTTACACTTATAAATTATTATTATTATTATTATTATTATTATTATTATTATTATTAGTATTATTTTCATTATTATTAATAATAATATTATTATTATTATTATTATTATTATTATTATTATGGTTATTAATATGATTAACATTATTAATATTATTATTGTTATCATCGTTATTATTTCATTAACTTATAAACTTTAAGTTAAATAAGAAATCATACATAAAAAGTCCACCAAGTTTCAGAAATAGCATAAATAAACCATATAAGAATTAACACAGTTAACTTTTAATTAACAGAAAATATGAGATGTTACACCCAATAACATTGTCAAGGGGATGATAGACGTTTAGTCGTGATCCTGGAGTAGTAGGAACAGCCACCTCAGAACCGAGATTATGAACATTTGGTTCTGCATCTGAGGTAGTTGGAGTTTGAGGTTCCGAAGTCGAAGGTACATCACTTGTAGATGCTTGTGGACTTTCAGGAACTGGAACCTGTCCCTCCTGACTGTTCTGGTCATCTGATTCAGCTTCATCTTCAGAGGAGGAGTCACTGTCATTGACTACTCCCCCTGACTAAGTAGATGATTCTTCTTGTGAGCTAGATGGTGTATTCAGGATATCATACATCATCCTAGTAGCTAACTCATCATCCGAGGGAGAGAGAAAAATGTTGAAGGACTTGAAGAATCCATCATAGTCGAAGAAGTAGGCGGGTCCTTTGCTTGTAGGTGGTGTGGTATATCGCTGAACGTCAACATTACACCACACTTCTACAAGACCCGTTGAGTTGTTGTAAACTCGCTTGTTCGGTATGTTGTATCCTAGAAAGATTCCTTCATCCGCCTTCTCGCTGAATTTGCCTTCTTGTGTCTTCTTCAGAAGTGTGCACGGCGCGCCAAAAGGTTCAAGATACTCCAAATTCGGTTTGCGTCTTTGTAGTAGCTCGTAATATGTCTTTCCGTGGCGCTTGACTATTAGGACTCGATTCAGTGTATAACATGCATTTGCCACTGCCTCATTCCAGAATTGGATAGGCAGTTTCGAGTCCGCCAGCATGGTTCGTGCTGTCTCTATCAAGCTTCTGTTCTTCCTCTCAGCAACACCATTCATCTGAGGCGTGTAGGCAGAAGTGAATTGATGCACAATTCCCTTTTCCTTGCAGTATGCCTCCATCCATTCATTCTTGAATTCTGTCCCGTTGTCTGAGCGTACTTGTCTAACTTTTAGCTTGTAGAGAGATTCCAGTGTGGTTACTAACTCCTTGAATAACTCAAATGTTTTTGATTTGGATTTCAGAAACATTACCCAAGTGAACCTTGAGTAGCCATCAGTGACCACAAAACAGTACAAGTCGCCTGCAATGCTCTTTGTACTGACTGGACCAAACAGATCCATGTGAAGAAGTTCAAGAGGAAGTTCTATTAAATGAACTTTCTTTTCCTTATGAGACTTTTTGTCTGTTTTCCTTTCTTGCAAGCTACACAAAAGTCAGGAAGTTGGAAGTTCTTGACATTAACTCCTCTTACCAAATCCTTCTGAATCAAATGATTCATCTTCCTTTGACTAATGTGTCCCATTCTCCTATGCCAGGAGATGGAATCCTTCTCAGTAGCTTTAGATAGAAAGCACTGAACCTCATGATCCGTTGTAGCAGCTGTTGACAGATCCAAGACATAAAGGTCTTTATATCTTGAAGCAGTCATCAGAACTTGGTCCTCTGGGATCACGTAGTCTTTCTTCGGCACGTAACACTTCTTGTTGTCGAAGACGACCTTAAAACCTTTTTCACAGATTTGGGAAACAGAAAGTAAGTTATTCTGAAGTTGTTGAACGTAGTTCACCTTATCAAACTTAACTTTCTGATTTCCCACTTCTCCCTGAGCTGTGATATAGCCTCCCTTGTTTCCAGCAAAGGAAACATGCCCTCCTTTTATTTGCTTGATGTTTGATAAAATGGCTCTATTTCCTGTCATGTGCCTAGATGCTCCGCTGTCTACAATCCACGTGTTAGTCTCAGCACTGTATTGAACACCCTGCACATAGAAAGTAAATGAATCAGTTTAGGTTAGGAACCCAAGCCTTTACTGGCTTGGGTTTCCCAGAGGCATCACACATCATAAACTCCACCCATTGACCCTTAGAGGGTGAGGGTAGCTCAGGTTCCTTCTTGTCATCAGTATCAGACACGCAGGATGACTTTTCTTTCCATAAGCCAGATTTGTGCAAGGCCTGTTTATGATAAACAGTCGTCTGGCTTACAGGTTGGACTTTAGGTTCACTAGCTCTTCTAGGTGGAGTCAGAGAACTCCTCTTAGAAGACCTAGGCTTAGAGTCCTAAAGATCAATCTTCTTCCTAGGTGTCTGATAGAAAGGACAATAGGAAGCAATGTGTCCATATTCTCCACAGTTGTAGCATAACCGGCTATCAACTTTATGAGTAGACTTTCTTTGTGTAGAAGTGCGTGACACTCTAGTAACATCAATCACTTTAGGTTTTGACTCTTGTGCGTTAGATATTTTCTCTGGTTTAACAAAATTAACTGGTTTAACCTGTTTAACATCTTTCTCTTTTTGGTTAACTGGTTTTTAACTTGAAGCATGTGAAAAATTAACATTTGAAGTCCTTTTAGGTTCTGATTTGACTCTTTTTGACCCTGACTTTAAGTTAACTTTTTCAAATTCATTTTCCAGATTAACACAAGGCAATTTACCCTTTGCCTTTGAAGTGGCCTCCTTTTGTTTGTGTCCAGATTCAGTAGATGAACATGAGGTATCTGGATCACTAACAAGAGGAGTAGACACCACGTGATCCTTGATGGGGTTATTATTTACTGGTCTAGTCTTAGTGTTCATCAAGGTCTCAGGTGGTGGTGGAACCACTTTGTAACCCAATCCCTCCCCGTTATTCCTTTCTCTCACTAAGTGTTGAACTATGTGTGAAGAACTAGTCCAACTATGCAGTTTTTGTTTTAATGAATTTACTTCTACTTCTAGAACTGCCTTTTGCTTCTTAGTTTCTTCTAGGGAGTTTAGATAGTACCTAATGTCATTTGCTTGGTTAAAGGCAACTACTTTGGTTTCCCTAAGCTGTTTAGTAAATAGGTCTATCTTTTCTTTATAACTTTGCTCATTTTGTTTTAGTACTCTATTAGCCTCAGTGCACAGTTGTAAATCTTTTACTAAGTTATCATTATGATCTAATAACCTAGCAAATTTTTCATCTATGCTTTTCCTAAAAGTATCACAATCAGAACAAGCATGATTATCAAACATTTGGTCAGTAGTACTTACCTGAGTTGGTTCAGAAGAGCTAGCCATCAACGCAGCATCAGATGTCTCTTGTTCTGGTGATTCTGTCTTTTCTGTCTCTGACGTGGAAGTTTCCTCCTTTGGCTTGTAACTGACCTCGGCTGCAGTTGCTTCTTCACTATGTGACATCGCTATCTCAACTGCTAGATCACCTTCACTCGCAGAATCATCATCAATATCCTCTACACTGGCAATATTTGATTCTCCTGGTGAGACAAACCTAAAGCTCCAATCCTGTCCTTCATCATCATGAGCAGTCAAGGCTTTTGGATCCTTGTTTGATGAAGTAGAACTGGAAGCTTGCTTGTCTTGGCGAGTAAAGGACGAGAACGGGTTCCCATTACCCGTCTTCTTTGGCTTGACACATTCTCTTTTGAAGTGCCCCTTCTCTCCACAGTTGAAGCAGGTCACTTTGCTCTTGTCAAAGCCAAATGTGGTATCCTTAGTAGCTACCAAGTTCTGTCCAGTCTTTTTAACAAACTTCTTCGCCCTTCGGACAACACTAGCTAAGGCCCACATTATATCCATCCTCTCAAGCTCCATTTCGTCCACCTGCTCGTAGTCCTCATCTGCCAGATGGCAGTTTCCAATCTTCCCGGCAACAAGTCCATCATATGAATGAACCACTGCAGCTAGAAGATCCATATGCTCTCAAGCTACTTCCACAGTCACATTTCCGAGGTTCTCGGTCTTCAGTTTGGTAGCACTTGCTTCTGATCCAATATAGTGGGTACAAGACGACCCTGACGTGTCTGATCCAGAAGGAGAAGCATTTGAAGGACCTGACGAGCTAGACATAAAAGCAGTATGGAGAGGCGCTCCAGATGTCTTAGCTTGAGGCGTGGCGTTGTATAAAGCTGGATTTTGTGTATACGAAGACTTCTGTGCTTTGTACTTCATCCTTAGTGCTTCTTCTCGCAACTTAAGAATGAAGTGATTAATATCCAGCTTTACAAGCATTCCATTCTGTCCTAGGTTAGACACGAATGAAGCCCACTTATCAGGCAATCCGTCTGCGAAGTTACTCACTTTCTCTTCCATGGTCGTTTCCACTCCATGTGTATGTAGTTCGCTCATCAAGTGGTAGAATCTGTCTATGACATCGTCTAAACTCTCGTTACTAATCGATGAGAAGTTATCGAATTCCTTCTTTAACTCCTTTGCCTTGATTGCCTTCAACGAAGCATTCCCATCATACCTCTTCTCTAGCTCATCCCACAGTTTCTTGGACTGCTCATTCTCTGAATACTGGTGGAATATGTCTTTGGGGATAGACTGAGTGATCAATGCATAAACCCTTTTCTCTGCATTGTACTTGACTTTCTGTGTGTCCGTCATCCCACCTAACGTTAGCTTAACTCCATCAGCTCCCACCGGCGTACTATACCCAATCTCAATGGCTTCCCACAGATTAGGATCTACCCCATTGAGGTAGATCTCAAAACGTTGTTTCCAGTGGGGAAACTCCTCTAAAGTCAAGAGCTTTGGTGGTTTATTGTGATTACCCACCTCACTCTCAAGCAGCAGCAGGTTCTGTATCCTCGAATCCTTCCCAGCAGTAAAGGCTGACAACTGATCTTCCATGGCGAATAACTTTAAGTCTAATCAAAACAAACTTTCACTGATACTGAAGGATGCGAAAGGTCTAGTCGTGCGTATGAACTCTGCGACTGGTTCAATCGTGCGGCTGGACTGGGCGATTGGTTCAGTCGTGCGAATGAATCTGGTGCGTATGAGCTATGCGAACGAACGGTTCAGTCGGCCGAATGAAGGTGCGACTAGGTCCAATCGTGCGAATGAGCAATGCGAATGGAGTCCACTCGTGCGAATGGGTCACTCGTGCGACTGAAGCTGCTGTTTTGCGAAATTTTCTAGGTTTGACGGGTTTCAGCCGTAAAAATTTGAAATTTCACAAGTCTTAATCGCCTAAGTCCAAAGAAACCAAACTTCGATGAGCAGGGAACGTCCAAGATCAGTTTTGACACCAAAGATTGCGTTTTTTAGTGCAAAAACACAAACTTTTATGCAATCTTGATTGAATCAACACGTAATCAAGAGCCAAAGCTCTGATACCACTTGTTAGGACCTGGTATTTGAACGAAATACCTAGTGATTAGCGTGTTAAACCAACTCAAATAGTGCGGAATCCTATTTGATTGGCAATCCAATTAGTGAGAACACACGAAGAATCAATCAAGAATTGAATCTAACATTAGAAGTCGATTAAGAATCGATCTAATGTGTTCTGTGAACTTGGAGAACGATTTGGGAGGCTTCTGGACGGCTAGGGTACGTCTGGAATCGTAATAGTATGAATGCTTACGTTTTTCCACGAATTGGGTCTATTTATAGGTTAGTATTGTTCAATCGTGCGACTGGGCCATAAGTATGGTTCAGTCGTGCGATTGAACCATGCGGTTGATTCATCCGCACGACTGAGTGTTCAGTCGTGCGACTGAGCCAATCTTATGTGTCAATCATACGACTGATCCAGTCTTCTGGTTCAGTCGTGCGATTGAGTCAATCGTATGAAGTTATTCATGCGTGTGGTCCATTCGCATGGGCCATTCGCATGAGAACTTCATTAAGTTAAGTTTGAATGTTTTAATTAATATAACATTATATGTAACCATTCAAACAATCATAAACCCAATCAATTCAATCACGACTCATTAATGAAATATTAAACATTACCAATAACAAACAATCCATGTCATTTCATTAATCAATACAAATTACATCATAATCAGACAGACAAGATCTATTACATTACAAATCATGATCTAGGGACATACATGCATCAACAGTTTCTTGGTGCTAGTTTGGTACAATGAACTATTTAAAGTATATTCATGAACCATTTCATAAATACCATTAATGGGTATAGCTTTAAAATAGAACATATCATTTAAAGAAACATGAATATCATTTTCAACAAAAGATAATACATAATCATAAAGTCTTAATTGGGATACAGAAATAATGTTCCTAGTCAGACTAGGAGCATACAAAACATTCTTCAAAATAACATCCAAGCCACTTGTAAGTTTTAGGATGTAGTCCCCACGAGCTTCAACTTGGACTTTGGTTCCATTGCCCTTGAAGAGACTGACATCCCCTTGATTGAAGTCCCTACTTCTTTTGAACCCCTGCAACAAATCGCAAATATGAGTTCCACATCCGGTATCTAATACCCATGTGTTAGAAGATGTAACATTAAGATCAATATGAATCATGTATATTGTACCTGAGGTCTGCCCGACATCCCTCTTGGCTTTCAACTCTTGGAGATGGACGGGACAATTCCTTGCCCAATGTCCAATCTCCCCACACTTGAAGCATGGGTCATTAGTAGCAACCTTTTGCTTCTTCTCTTATGGTTTGTGTGGCACCCTTGCCACCCCTTTCCCTTTTCCCCAAACGGGTCCCTTACCCTTGGCAACCTTTGCCTTGGGTGCGGGATGAGGCCTTTTCTTGTTCCCACCTTCATTGATGGTGAGAACGGGTAAAACCCTTTTACCCATGGCCGCCTCGGCCGTTTTCAGCATTGAGTGAAGCTCACCAATGCTTTTGTCCCAAGCATTCATGTTGTAGTTCAACACGAATGTCTCGAACTTCTTGGTAAGGCCATTAAGGATCAAATCCGTGGCCAATTCCTTCGAGACGGGACAATTAAGCCTCTCGAGACGGTCAATATGACTTTTCATCTTAAGTACATAAGATGAAACCGATTGGTTGTCGTCCATACGACATGCATGGAGTGCTCGAACCGTTTCGAAGCGCTCAACCCTTGCTTGCTGTTGGAACGTTTCCTTCAGCTGGGTTATCATGTCATAAGCTCCGTGATGTTCATACTCCTTTTGGAGATCCGGAGTCATGCTTTCTAGCATGAGACAAGACACTTGGACGGAGTCCTCAGTGTACTTCAACCAATCGTTGAAGGCTTCCTCATCATCCTCAGTAGGTTGATCGGGGATAGGGTCGTCTAAAACATATGATCTTCTCTCTTGCTTGAGAACGATTCTCAAGTTTCGATACCAATCAATAAAGTTGTTATGATTTAGACGTTCCTTTTGGAGGATCGCTCGTAATGATTGGTTGGACGCGGATGAGTTATCGTGATTTTCATTGTTGGTGGTCATCTACAAAATTTAACAAAGATCTATTTTAGTATTTTCGATATTGCTATTTTTAATAATTAATGCCTTTTAAGGTCATTTTTATATTAAAATCTAGAACCCAACATTACATTTAAATTGTGGTTAGGTGACCTTTATCCCACGACTTAATTTAATAAGGTGGTCAACGATTGACGGTTGCAACCATTTGCAACTTCTAGAGGTATGGGATCGACTTTAAACATCATATGTAAAGTCGGCATGTTAATCCCATCAACACCATTTGGAAACCATATTTAGGTGATCCATTTAACATGGTTTGCAAATCAAGTTATCCTACTTGCACCCACGTGTGAGTTTACCCACATAAGTGGTTAGGTGACCTTTATCCCACCAATGTGGTATCCCCACCATAAATCACAAGTTCCCTCTAAATGGTTAGGTGACCTTTATCCCATTAAGAGTTTCCAAATGACTCAAGTGTTGTGCAAAAGAACGGTGTTAAACTTGTTGGTTAAAAGATTAGAGATTTCATAATTCTAGTTTTAGAAAACTCTATGTACTTGTATTTGCATGCTTTCAAATACAAGGTACCCCATGGTCCTTTGATTAAAACCTATTTTAATCTTTAAAATCATTAAATCATTTTAATAACCTTTTATTACATTTTAATGATTAAAAACCATCATTTTTATAACTTGTTAAGTTTGTTAATTAGTTTGCAATGCATGTCAAAATTTCAACCATACAATCAAATAACAAACAGTCAAACAAGCATAAGCATAAACAACCATAATGTGCATAACCTTAGCTACTATTGTGACCACACTTGTTTGCCATCACAAGTGTGGTCATTTGGTCTTTCCTAAGGGTTGAAATCAACACAAAATTGAGGTCATTATAGACCCCCACTTGAACTTGCATCCATATGCTTCAAGTTCCATGTCTTTGATGTCCATCTTTGGGTCTTGATCTTGTGCATCTTCCTTTAACAAAAATTGTATCCTAATACATTTTTCTAATAAAAGAAATGCACCTAATCTATTAATTACATAATCAAATGAATAAATAATTACAACCCAAATAATAAACATAAATATTACAACCCAATTGAATGAATAAAACAACCATTCCAATCATCCAAACAACACAAGGCCAAAAGCTAGGTTATGCACTATCAAGAGAACAATCATAAACATCATTCAACAAACTAAATAAACCCCATCAAACCCAAATTTTCAGCCAACATAAACTGAAAATTAGGGTTTGTTTGTCCAAACAAACAACATCCAAATATATCAACCAATTGACATTCCTATCTTTCAAAGTTTAATCATAAGCATGAAGATATAACTATGAAAGACTTGGGATTAACTAAATCAGCCAAAATCAGCCTCTAATAGGTTGATTATAATCTTTTAAAACCGATTTTAAAGAACAAGAACAAGCAAGTTATCCACATAACCGGCTCTGATACCATTGATGGGTTTGTTAGAACACCAAAACCGTAGTTTAACCTTTTAAACTTTCTGAAAAACGCAGCGGAAGTATAACTTTATAACATGTTAATAAGCTGAAAATTTCATGTTCTAAATGATGTTTTAAGATGAAAGACAAACCCAAATCAAAAGGATCTTTAATATGTGAATAAGCAAGCTACATAAACACATAAAACATTCATAATGTGACAACCAAACAAGCTGCCAAACTACCTCCTTCCAGCAGCTAAATCGACCAAGAGAAGAAGGATGATGAATGCTCAAAATCTCGGCCAAGGCTCCAAACAGAGGATCCCTCAAGCTTGTATACCCCAAGCCTTGATGCAACCACCACTCTTGCTAGGGAGAGACACCAAGAAAAAACACCAAGAACTTCAAAATCACTCCTCTTTGATGCTGCTGGTCGTAAGTTTTGGGAGAGAGAGAGTGAGAAGTTTTTTTGGTCTATTGCATGTATTAAATGATGAGAAAGTAGTGTGCAAGAGTAGTTAAGACTTGTGTGTTTTCAAGGTCACAAAGGTCCAATTAGAATTAAGAGTGGGGGCTGCCAAGATTTAAAAAAAAAGTTTTCCCTCTCAAATTTTATCACACATTATGTATGTTAACTAGTCCTCTTACTAGATATATACAACTAACCTTTTAATTGTATAATCTATACACTCCCATTATTAATTTGTAATGTTATCTAACTTATTTAAATAACATTACAAATAATATTATTGAACAAAATATCCTAATAAATTGTTCCATCTCATGCAACTTGTTTAGAAAACCCATTTTCTAAATTGGTGTAAATATTTAATCGCATGATCATATCATCAATTAAATATTAATTGGTGTTTGCTAAGCTTGTTATTGAGTATAACCCGACTTGGATCATAACGTACTAACCACATCAATATTCTAAGTGTCTTGGGCACACAGAATCCTACATTACTTTGAAAGACACACACATTAACTTATCTTGGGGGCTCTTTTTCTCTACCATTCTCATTACATGCAAAAGAAAAAAAAAGGCTCTCTCCTCTCTCTCAAAACCCACGGTTCTAGCAGCTTGTTTTAGAGGTTTTGAAGCCCTTTTGGTGGTGAATCTTCCTAACAAGAAGGTGTTTGCAAGGAGGCTTGGGGTATACAAGCCTGAGGACTTCTAATCTTGAAGTTTTGGCCGATTTTTCAGCATCTTTCCCACCTTTTCTGTCGACATTTGAAGGCTGTTTTATAAGGTAGTTATGGCAGCCCTTTTTGGCTGTCATATTATGTTGTTTTATGTTTACATAGCATGTTTATTCACATATAATGATCCTTTGATATATGGGTTTGTTTCCTACATATATATGGTCACTTAAGAACATGTTTTTCAGCTTTATAATCAAGTTTATAAAGTAATTATTCTGCTGCGTTTTTCAGTAAGTTTAAGAGGTTAAACTATGTTTTGTGTTCTTACAAACCCATCACACACTTCCTGTATGAAAGGTTCTGGTCCGGATTGGCTATTTGATCTTGATTTAGTTACCAGCTGTTTTAACAAATCTTGTGAGAATGTTTCAGGATCTACAAATATATTACCAACAGGTGATCCTGACCCAAGATTTGAGCTAAGAAGACCCTCAGGTTACACATCTTCAGCTCTAGTGGTAACTATTCCAGCAAATGAAGCTTCTACCAGCACATCAATGACAAATCCTACTGATGCTTCTGGGGTGCCTTTAAATTCCAGCTTAGAGGCACAAAACTCAGAAGAAGGAACTTCAAATGTTGGAGAAAATGATGGTGGTGAAAGTGATCAAGAATTTCTTGATGCTGATAACCACTACATTGAAGACAACATCAATAATGTGACACACTCATTGGATCAAGTCAATCTTGATAAGTGTGGTAATGTGAAGGGTGAATCTTCTTTTCCAGATCAAAATTTTTCAAATCCAAATATGTCTAAGCAACTTGCTGTGATCCCTCAGCTAAGGATCCACAAGTCTCATCCTACCACAAACATCATTGGAGATGTTGATTCAGGGGTGAGAACAAGAGGAAAAACCCATGAAGCAAATGTTTGTCTTCACTCTTGTTTCTTGTCCCAGATAGAGCCAAAGAAAATTGATGAGGCTCTAAAGGATGGAAGTTGGGTTGAAGCTATGCAAGAGGAGCTGCTTCAATTCAAAAGGCAAAAGGTTTGGAACCTATGTCCTCTTCCTCAAGGGAAGTCTACCATAGGAACTAAATGGGTTTTTAGGAACAAGAAGGATGATAGAGGACTTGTCATTAAAAACAAACCAATACTAGTTGTTCAAGGATATACTCAAGAAGAAAGAATTGACTACACAGATGTTTTTGCTCCTGTGGCAAGACTTGAAGCTGTTAGAATATTCCTAGCTTTTGCTGCATCCAAGAATTTTAAAGTCTACCAACTTGATGTCAAGTGTGCTTTTCTTTATGGGGTGATTAATGAAGAGGTATATGTCAGACAACCACCTGAGTTTGCAGATCCTGATCATCCTGATTATGTCTGCAGGCTTGATAAAGCTCTATATGGCTACAAAAGAGGTACTATCGATGGAACTCTCTTCATCAAAGGAACAGGAAATGACATAATGCTAATTCAAGTATATGTAGATGACATTATCTTCGGGTCAACTAATTCAAAGCTCTGCAAAGACTTTGAGAAGCTGATGAAGGATAGGTTTGAAATGAGTGCCATGGGGGAACTCAATTTCTTTCTAGGAATTCAAGTGAAGCAAGTTCACAATGGCATCTTCATAAGTGAGTCAAAGTATGTACAGGACATACTTAAAAGGTTTAACATGAATGATTGTAAGGTTTCTAAGACACCCATAGCCAGAAATCACTCCCCTGGACCTGATCTTGAGGGGGAGTGTGTTGATGAACACCTTTATAGGGCAATGATGGGGTCTCTTATGCACCTCACAGCTAGTAGGCCAGATATCATGTTTGCTACATGCATTTGTGCAAGATATCAAGCCAACCCTAAGATGACACATATGGTCACTGTCAAAAGAATTTTAAGATATCTCAAAGGTGCTCCATCACTTGGTCTTTGGTATCCAAAGAATTCTGAATTTAATCTGTATGCATAAACAGATAATGACTATAGTGGTTGCAACATGACTGCAAAGTCTACATCAGGAGGATGTCAATTTCTTGGTGGAAGAGTAGTCTCTTGGCAATGCAAGAAACAATCCTGTGTGTTTGCATCAACTGCTGAGGCTGAATACATTGCTGCAGCAAGTTGCTGTGCTCAAGTGCTTCGAATTCAAAATCAGATGCTGGACTATGGATTTAACTTTAAAGAGACTCCCATCCACATAGACAACAACAGTGCTATCTCCATCACAGAGAATCCTGTGCAGCACTCAAGGACGAAGCATATTAACATCAGATATCATTTGATTAGAGATAACTTTGAAAAGGGGTTAATCAAACTAGTTAAAGTTAACACAAATGAACAATATGCTGATCTGTTCACCAAATCTTTTGATGAGCAGAGATTTAAATATCTTGTATCAGCTATTGGGATGATTAACTTTAAATAGCTTTTCTTAAAACTTAATCATATTTATTTCTAAAACCTGTGTGTCCTAAGTTGTCTATTATATCACCTTCATAAGCCCTTTGTTTTCTTTGGAACAAAAATCTTTTCAAAAGACTTTTCTTAGATTTTTCAAAATCTTGATCTCTTCGGAAGATTACCTTCGGAAGTAGTTTATGTCTTAGTAAACAAATAATTGCTTCAGTAATTTTACCTTCGGAAGAAATTTCTGAAATATCTACCGAAGTTTAAAATCAACTTATGTACTTTGTATGTTTTAAAAGAACAAGTTTCTTCCGAAAGCAATTTACCTTCGAAAGTATTTATTCTTCTAAGAATAAAAATCTCTGAGTATAAAATTCTCTTCCGAAGCAAAATTTTCAAAAACCTTTGAAATCTCTTCCGAAGCCAATTTGTCTTTGGAAGCTTTTTCTTCAGAACTTCTGAAGTAAATAACCTTCGGAAGATGTCTCGACTTCCAAGAAAACTACTTTTTGGGCAAAAGTAAACTACTTTTCAGAGGTGGGAACGACATCTGGATTTCAAAGTTTATCCTCTTTCATTAATTTTGTCTCAAATCCTTTTCACATAAATGCCCAACGGTTCCCCCCTCTTTCACTATCTTCCTCAACTACACTTTTTCTTAAACCTAAATTCTCCCAAACCGCCACTTGTTCTTCGTCTTTCTTCATCCTTAAGCTTATAAAATGGCCAACCTAAACATCAGAAACAACCCAGATTTCTCCATGCAACTTCACAGGCAACATAACCAAGTTGCTCTGTTAAGCTCTGAGAAAGATGAAAGTTTCTCAGAGATTTGCCGTTTCTTAGCTCTATCAAATTACTCTACCTCCCTAACCATTGTAACTACTCTCTATGAGGATCATCTGCTTAAATTTTGGAAGACCTGCCAAGAGGTCATTATGGATTGGGAGAAGGCACTATCTGCCACAGTGCAAGGGAGGACAATCTTCATCACTCCGGCCATCACAAACACCCATTTGCAGCTAGATGATAAAGAAGGTGAGTTAAAGAAAGCTGTAAATCATTCCTTTGAGCAGATGGGCTATGAAGGAGATTTTTATGTAAAGACATTCAGGAAAGGGAAGGTCTCATCCCAGTGGAATTACCTACTTCATGTGGTTATCCACAGCTTGTCAAACAAGCATGGAGGGTGGGACCAGATTCCTGAGGATCTCTCCTTCATAGTACATGGAATGGTTCGAAGGGTTAAGTTCAGGTACTCTCAATTTGTTTATACAAATTTGCTTGCTAACTTGGACTCCTTAAAATATTATATGTTTCCTAGATATGTTCAACACATTATCAACTGTGAACTGGGCTCACAGTTGAGGGAAACAGATAATATTCTTAAATTGGGACAGATGAAGCCTGACATCTTTAAAATTATAAAGAAGCCAACTGTAGGATTCTCAGGAGTAGAAACAGCCCTAGTCCCAAAAATGTTAGAGCTCATTGCTCAAGGTGAAAACCTAGCAACACAAGCTAGTGTTGAACCCACACCTTCTACCTCTCAACCACCAAAAAGGCCCTAAGTCACCCTCACCTACCATAGAAAATCCAAACAAACCCCTGCTCAAGCTATTGAGTCTATGCAGGGACCCATATACTCACCCATACAGGAGGAAGTGGACACTAGAGCTCCCACTTCCCCTGACGAGCAAACCACTCCCATCTCTTCAACTATCAGGGCTGAGGTTCCTCATGCTCACCCTGATGAGCTCACAAGCCCAAGTACCTTAAGCCTTCACTCTGAGTCTCAACATTCAAATGAACAACCTTCAGGGGACAGTTACCATCCCCAGTCATTAGACTTAAATCAACCCATTCCCAACCTCTCTTTCTATACTGATGAAGATTTAGGTTTCAGTGGGTACCATGAGTCTCTCTACTCCTCCCCTACTCATAGAGAGATGAGCACTCCTGAGTCTCTTTTGTCTAGCCCACATCAGTCACCCATAACTGATGTGGATACTTCTGAACCTGTTCCTGATATCCATATGGAAGATGCTCTCACTTCTGCAAGTGATTACATCATTAAGACCTCAACCATGGCAACTCAGCCCATGGACACCTCAACTGAGAATGTCAATGTGCAGAGAAAATCCAGCAGCCAAGAACCTGAGGCTGGTGGTGAGAAAGAGGACTTTGGTCCAATCATCTCATCCCCCAATGATTCTTCTGATGAAGAAGAGGGGAATTTGAGACTAAAGGTGCAAAAACTACCAAAAACATGCTCCTATTTAGTCTCTATGGTTAGTCACCTTGAATCTCAGGTGACTACCTTGCATAACAGGGTCAATGATCAGCAACTTGAGATATCTTATCTCAGGGAAAAACTAGCTGGGAGACCTTTATGAAGAGCTCAACCAGGAACACAAGAACCTGTGAATGTGGTTGACCTAACCTCTAGGTCACCTATGCAAGAGGGTGATGCTACCAAAAAGGGGGAGAAAGTCATTACAGTCATAGAACCTGGGAGTTCTTCAGGGAGTATGGGCATTGAGGATTCACCATCCTCACTTGCAACTGTGCATACTCAGCAACTTCCTCAAGTTCATATTAATGTGGACATAATTGACTCTGTCATTAGTAGTCTCTTTGAGGAAGGCATTCCAAGGGCTGTGTCATCTCCACCTCAAGGAACTTCAAACTACATTATTAGGTGGAGGTATGATGCTGATAGAAGAGCCCTCATTCTTCACAGAGTTCAAGGGCAGCAAGAAGTGTTCAATTTTCAGACTTTGGACTACTATGAAGGTCTTGACCTGATCAACATGCCACTTGTCAACCCAAGCAAATCAAGACAATCTGACAGGTTAGCACTCAGGATTCAAGACAGAATTACTAAAGAGTTCAGCCTTAGAAGGAGACAAAGGCAATCAGGTAATGTCATTGGTCAACTGGATGCTGAGGCAGACCCTGAGATTAGCTTCAAAGGGAAAACCTTGGCTGAAGGCCCAATGATAGAGCCTTAGAGCCCTGTCACACCAACAACTACTTCAGTAATTCATTCCCTCAGTGAAAAACCTGCTGGTGAAGGTGTCTCACAACCTCTCTCTGGCTAGAGCTTGGATGCTACACCAAGCAATGAAGGCCAAACCTCTATCCACCCTAAGTCACAAAGGTTTGTGGGTGACAAAGGGAAAAGGATTTTGACTCCTGAGGAGATTGAGGAGGAGGAGAGAGAGAGAGAGTAAAAGGAAGCTAAGGGGAGAAAGTTCCACTGGGTCTTCAGGATTTATGCAAGCTGCAATCAGGGCTGCCCCCAGACCAAACACTCAAGAAGATGAGTTGAGGGCAGTAAGGATTACTTACTTGCAGACCAGGAACTATGACATATATGAGATTATATCTCTCCCCTTAGAGCAATTAAATGAACTGGCTGACATGGAATTGTCAAGAGAGATGAAAGAAAAAGAGGATGCAAGATTACTTCTCAAATTCAAAGAAGAGAAGAGACAGAAAAGATTATACAAGCATACTCCAACTCTCTCCTCAGTTCAGGAAAGTCATGTGCAAGAGGATGTGGCTGCTACACAAGAACCTCAGGTAGACAAGGAAACAGATAGGCAAAACATGATCAACTACCTGAGTGCCACAGGTCTCTACTAGGCATCTGCACTTCTTCCCTTGTCCTTTGAGTATATTGAGTTTGAGTATCTCAAACAGCTTGAACTTCCAGTGCTCAAAGAACAAAAGGCAACAAACAGAAAGATGAGGGAAGATGATGCAAAGTCAAGAGCTATCATCCAAAAGAGTATGAAAAAATCTGCTGACAGACACAGGATGATGAGCTTCTCGAAGCTGTATGGATTCTCCGGAAGGAGACTTGGCCCTATGTCTCTATCCATAATGAATGAGCATATTAGGGTAATTAAGCAGAAGATCAAGAGTGGAGAGCTGATTGACTTAAACTCTCCTCCAAGTAAAATCCCACCTGAAGTAGAGGTTAAGGTTGAACAACCTGAGACAACACAACCTGGACCTCTTGCTGAGCCTCAGCAAGCTTCATCTTCTGATCCACAGCAGGGTCAAACTCCCTCTCCTTCTGAATATGTGAGGGAGGAACACCCAACTAAGAAAGACAAGGATGATCAACAAGGTGTTGCAGACCAGTCTTGTCAGTTAAAGTCTTCTAATAGGAAGAAGAGGATGGCTTTTAAACCAAATTCTAAGAAGAAGAAGCCTGAATCTTCCACCTCTACACCTCAAGCTGAGTTAGATCAACCTGAAGAAGTGCATGAAGAGGCAGCCCAATCAACTTCAATTCAAGTGGCTCCTCTTGCAACTGAGACACCTATCTTATCCTGGACCTTTACTACTAATCCAGAGAGATGGCATGTGATCAGAGATCAAGGTGTTGAGAATGTCTATACATGGCAAGACATAATCAACTTACCTCTGCATGATCTCTTTGAGATGAGAAGATATTATGAGAGTCTGAGTGATCCTGACCATCTAATGAAGAAGGTATGGTCATCATTGTGCTGAAGACTACAAACATCTGAAGATCTTCTAAATGTTTTGGTAACATCAACCTAAGGGGAGTTTGTAAGGATTCCTATACGTCAGATACAACCAAAACATCCAAAGTCTCTCTGCAAGCATGCACTAAAGAACTGAAGTAGAAATGCTTCGGAAGTTTTACACCATGCACTTGAAATATTCTAAGTGTAAAATCTTCCGAAGCCAAGACCAATATCTTCCGAAGCCAAAAGTGAAGTCTTCCGAAGCCTCAAAGACAAAGTCTTCCGAAGCCAAAGAGTGAAGACAGATTTCTTCCGAAGACTTTTAAAGATATGCCTTTATCTGATGTACTTTACCGTAAAGCTGGACCACCTTTCCGGTGCAACTCTGTAAAGTCACCAACTTACATGAGTTGGTGAAAGGTCCATGCTTTTGGTAACTATACATTGAGGTCTTGAGTCCATGCTTTCTACTTTATCTACTTTTATCCTTTTTGTAATATATTAGGATGTGAGCTATGGCATGTCATAGTCACAAGTCGAAAGGCAGATATGCCTTTTGACTCTACATTTGATTTTGTAGTTGTCTAGTCAATTGTATCCAGCTGGCCTTCAAAGTATGGCCGGCTGTAGGATGTAGTATAAAGTATCTCAAGTACTTGTAACTTTATATCGATGCTTTGTAACTTGTATTAGAATTTGAGAAGCAATATACAGCATTCTTGAAAACAAAATACTTGTGTTGTTTGCAATCTTGTTCTGTCTCACTTTTACTTGTGTTCTTAGAATCTTTCATTAACAAGTTAACCAGTTCCTTATTTGATCTGTTAAGTGTTCTAAGCAACTCTAATCATTGTGTTGTTGTGTTGTAAGTGCATACCCTTCACCGGTTTTGCAGTGAAATCTTCCGAAGCTTCAAAGACAAAGTCTTCCGAAGCCAAAGAGTGAAGACAAATTTCTTTCGAAGACTTTTGAGGATATGCCTTTATCTGATGTACTTTACCATAAAGCTGGACCACCTTTCCGCTGCAACTCTGTAAAGTCACCAACTTACATGAGATGGTGAAAAGGTTCATGCTTTTGGTAATTGTACATTGAGGTCTTGAGTCTGTGCTTTCTATTTTATGTACTTTTATCCTTTTTGTAATATATTAGGATGTGAGCTATGGCATGTTATAGTCACTAGTCAAAAGGCATATCTGCCTTTTGACTCTACATTTGATTTTGTAGTTGTCTAGTTAATTGTATCCAGCTAGCTTACAAACTATGGCCGGCTGTAGGATGTAGTATAAAGTATCTCAAGAACTTGTAACTTTCGATTGTATGCTTTGTAACATTTGTAATAGAACTTGAGAAGCAATATACAACATTCTTTAAAACCAATTACTTGTGTTATTTGCCATCTTGTTCTGTCTCATATTTACTTGTGTTCTTAGCATCTTTCACTAAATGTTAACCAGTTCCCTATTTGATCTGTTAAGTGTTCTAAGCAACTCTCCTCATTGTGTTGTTGTGTTGTAAGTGCATACCCTTCACCGGTCCTGCATTTGGTATCAGAGCTTTTCAGGCTCTTGATATAAGATCTCACCATCTTAAGATCCCTCACACACACAAAATACTTAACAACTCAAATGGCAGCTATCACCAAAGCTGATATGGAATCTGGAACTATGACAAAGTCTCCACTGATCACTCTTGAAGACTTTGATACTTGGTGTCAAAGAATGAAAGGCTTCATCAAGTCTCAAGACTCCAGGATGTGGGACTTTGTTATTGAAGGACCTTACATACCAAGCACCACTTCTGCTACTGGTGGTGGTATGATTCCAAAGGTTGTGGCTGATTACTTTGAGGAAGACAAGAAGAGAATAGAGATTGATCAGAAAGCCATGACAGCCCTTCAAACTGCTCTTCCAAACTCCATCTACAGAGGCTTCAAGAAGTGCAAAACTGCCAAGCAACTATGGGAGGCACTGAAGCTAATGTATGAGGGGTCTACTGAAGCAAAGGAGAACAAGAAGGATCTCCTAAAGCAGCAGTTTGAAAACTTCACCTTCAAGGCAAGTGAAACCATGACTCAACAATACTTCAGGTATGTTGAAATTGTGGATACTCTAATGGATGTTGGAGTAACTCTTGAGAACAGGGACATTGTAAGGAAGTTTATGTCCTCTCTTCCTAGACAATGGACACATTATTGTGTTGTTATCAAGAGGTCTGAGAACCTTAAGACTCTTACTCTCATAGAGTTGTATGGTATTCTTAGTGGCTACCAGATGGAGATTAACATGAAAAACTCATCTGGTAACTCTAGCAATCAACTGAGTTCAGCCATCCATGTGGTTGACAGGGAAAGCATTGACCCACAACATCATCTTATATGCTACCCTGACAATTCACAAAAGGGCCCTTTCATCATCTTCCCAGAGACTCGAAGGGAAAGCTACACTAAAGGAAGTCCTTTCCAAGAGACAAGTTCTTCTCATGCTTTTGTCTCTGCTAATGAAACCTCAGGAAACTTTCTCTTCACCCTTGAAGATTTGGACTGTATCCATCCAGATGATCTGGAATACATGGAGAGAGTCTAGCAAATGGCTCTTCTCACTCACAGAGCCAAGAAGTTCTACAAGAGGACAACGAGAAAGTTTCCAAACAAGGCAGCCACTGGAAAGTTTGGGATGGATAAAAGCAAAGTTAAGTGTTACAACTGTAACCAGATGGGAAACTTTGCAAGAGAGTGTAAAGCACCAAGGACAAACGGTGGCCAAGCACAAACAAGACCAAACTACAGTGAGAAAGTTTCCCAGAATGAGAAGCCAAAGCAGCTAGCTGTAGTTGTTGTTGAAGAAGGAGGCTTTGACTGGAGCTTTCGGGTAGAAGATGCATCTCCAAACCAAGCACTCATGGCAGACCAGGATGAAGCCAAGGTATTGAAACATCTTTGTACTCCTGAATGCATTGCTAAACTCAATAAAAACAGGTCCTATAACTTAGAAATGAGATCTGATCTTGAGTCCTTAAATATCTTAAAAGCTGATTTTAAAAGAGCTGAAAATGATTATAAACTAAAGATAGAGGACTTAGAGAAAACCATTTCAAATCTTAAACATGAGCATACAAACTACATGACTCAGATCAAAGACCTCATTACTAAGTTAACTAAATGCTAGGCTAAGCTTGTGATCAGCAAAGCCAAGGCAGAAAAATGTGTTCTTGAAGAAGAGACCTTCAAGAACATAATATCCTCATCCTTGCATTCAAAAGTTTGTTATCAAAATAAGCAGGGACTGGGATCTAGTGAGGTAGCTCCTCCACACACAATCTTGTCTGTAAGATCTCCTAGGTGTGGAACTTGTGAAGATGAGCTTCCCCTCATAGATCCTGTGACTGAAAAGGATGAAGAGGAGATGGTGGAGAATGGCTCTGAGAAGAGTGAAGAAGAGCATTCTAAGAAGAAAGAACTTGATCAGGAAGGTCAAAAGAAAGTCCAGAAAGGCTTAAGAGATCAAGGCCACCTTTAATTCTTCACAGAAACAAGTCTTCATCTCTGTAGGATTTGATGTGGTGAAGGCTGAAGACACCAACTTGAATTCCATCAACAAGAGTTCTGGTTCATGTCCAAATCATCTGATCATCAAGAAGAAGGGTGATCAGTTGTGCACCACTATTGTACAACCTGAACCATCCAGCTCCAAAGGTAGTTCTATCCCCACAAGATCTGCCACAACATCTTAAAAAGATGAAGATAGAGAAGGAAACTGATCAAGTTCAGCCTTCTTCACAAATGAAAACTCATAGAAGGAAGAAAATGGACTGTGTTATGTGTGGGAGTACTTCTCATCTTGCTAAGGATTGCGTTTACAATCCAAAGAGTACTCTCCACATGACCAAGAAAGAAACTTCTAAGAGTTTGGAAAAGAAGAAGCAAGCATCAGAAGAAAAATCTGTTTCCTTCAAAAGCTCCAAAATGAAGAAGAAGACAAGTGGAAACTTGCCTTCGGAAGAAAATTTGGTCTCGGAAGAAAGGAATACTTCTGAAGCACTAAAGCCTGCTGCAGTGAAAACAAGATCTTCCGAAGGTCTAGTCATCAAAACTTCCGATGTCATCAAAACTTCCGAAGTATTGAAGTTCAAGTCTAAGCTTCCAAAGGTGGTGTGGAAATCAAAGAAAGACCAAGTGACTGAAAGTTCTTCATGAACACCAGTAAATGATCCTTCTAGCATGACTATAGGATCAATTACTATTGCATTTTCAACTTCTTTTGATGAGCCCAAGACCAACAACGCTTGGATTTCCAAATGTAACTAACCATCTCTTTTGTGCAGGAACAACTCAAGACAAACATAAATGTATGGATCATTGACAGTGGCTGTCCCAGGCACATGACAGGCAATAGGTCACTACTCCAAAAGTTTGAAAGAATTGATGGAGGACCAGTTGCTTTTGGAGGAGATGCAGGATGTTGCATTACAGAAAGGGGCAAGGTCACAAATGGTAAGCTCAACATTGAGAAGGTTAACTTTGTCAAGGAGCTTGGGGACAATCTTCTGAGTGTATCCCAATTTTGTGATCAGAGTCATAACATGTTCTTCACTGAGCATGAGTGCATTGTTCTCAGGCCCGGAGTGCTCATTCCTCATAAGCACATCCTGCTTAGAGCCCCCAGGAACGGGAACATGTACAAGATGGACTTGCAAGAAACATCTCCCTCAGAAGAAGTTTCATGCTTTCTGTCTAAAGCAAATGATGATGAATCTTTCCTCTGGCATAAAAGAATATGCCATGTAAACTTTAAAAACATAAATAAATTAATTAAGAATGAATTGGTAACTGGAATACCAAAGAAAGAGTTTACAAGTGATGATCATTGTGTCGCATGCCTGAAAGGGAAGCAACACAAGGTATCTCACAAGCCAAAGGAAAGAAATTCCATCATTAATCCCCATACACTTATTACATATGGATCTCTTTGGCCATACCAGTGTAATGAGTCTAGGAAGGACCCTTTACTGTTTGGTGATCACATATGACTTTACAAGATTCAATTGGGTCTTCTTTCTTAGGACTAAGGATGAGACCCCTGAGATTCTAAAGAATTTCATCTTAAAGATTGAGAATCAATGTGATCACAAGGTCAAAACCATAAGATGTGATCAAGGAGCTGAATTCAAGAATAAAATCCTTGATACATTTTGTGATGAAAAAGGTATTACAAGACAATATAGTGCTCCCAGGACTCCTCAGCAAAATGGTGTTGCTGAGAGGAGAAACAATACACTGATTGAAGCTGCAAGAACTATGTTGTCTGACTCTAAACTGCCCATCACCTTCTGGGCAGAGGCAGTGAACACTGCTTGCTATGTGCAAAATAGAGTTCTAGTGGTTAAGACACATGGTAAGACTCCTTATGAACTTTGGCACAAGAGACAACCTTTCATTGGTTTTCACAGGTCATTTGGATGTCCTTGCACCATCTTGAATACCAAAGATCAAATTGCCAAGTTTGCTGAGAAATCAGATGATGGACACTTAATTGGATATACTCTTCCCAAGCTAAAGCTTACAGAGTATACAATCTCAGAACTAGAGTAGTTGAGGAGTCAGCCAATGTGACTTTCAGTGAGGACACTTCTAGTGTGAAATGTTCTAGTCCGGATTGGGTATTTGATCTTGATTTAGTTACCAACTGTTTTAACAAATCTTATGAGAATGTTTCAGGATCCACAGATATACTACCTACAGGTGATCCTGACCCAAGATTTGAGCGAAGAAGACCTTCAAGTTACACATCTTCAGCTCTAGTGGTAACTAATCCTACAAATGAAGCTTCTACCAGCACATCAATGACAAATTCTACTGATACTTCTTGGGTGCCTTCAAATTCCAGCTTAGAGGCACAAAACTCAGAGGAAGAAGCTTCAAATGTTGGAGAAAATGGTGGTGTTGAAGGTGATAAGGAATTTCTTGATGCTGATAACCACTCCATTGAAGACAACATCAATGTTGTCACACACTCATTGGATCAAGTCAATCTTGATAAGTGTGCTGATATGGATGGTGAATATTTCTTGCCAGATCAGAATTTCTCAAATTTAGATCTGTCTAAGCAACTTGCTGTGATCCCTCAGCTAAGGATCCATAAGTCTCATCCTACCACAAGCATCATTGGAGATGTTGATTCAGGGGTGAGAACAAGAGGTCAAACCCATGAAGCAAATGTTTGTCTTCACTCTTGTTTCTTGTCCTAGCTATAGCCAAAGAAAATTGAGGAGGCTCTAAAGGATGGAAGTTGGGTTGAAGCTATGCAAGAGGAGTTGCTTCAATTCAAAAGGCAAAAGTTTGGAACCTATGTCCTCTTCCTCAAGGGAAGACTACCATAGGAACCAAATGGGGTTTTAAGAATAAGAAGGATGATAGAGGACTTGTCATCAATAACAAGGAAAGACTAGTTGTTCAAGGGTATACTCAAGAAGAAGGAGTTGACTACACATATGTTTTTGCTCCTGTAGCAAGACGTGAAGTTGTTATTATATTCCTAGCTTTTGCTGCATCCAAGAACTTCAAGGTCTACCAACTTGATGTCAAGTGTCCTTTTCTTTATGGGGTGATTGATGAAGAGGTGTATGTCAGACAACCACCTGGGTTTGCAGATCTCGATCATCCTGATTATGTCTGCAAGCTTGATAAAGCTCATTATGGGCTGCACCAAGCACCAAAGAAGTGGTATGAGACTCTATCTTAGTATCTCTGTCAACATGGCTACAAAAGGGGTACTATAGATGGAACTCTCTTCTTTAAAGGAACATGAAATGACATAATGCTAGTTCAAGTATATGTAGATGACATTATCTTTGGGTCAACTAACCCAAAGCTCTGCAAAGACTTTGAGAAGCTGATGAAGAACATGTTTAAAATGAGTGCCATGGGGGAACTCAATATCTTTCTAGGAATTCAAGTGAAGCAAGTTGACAATGGCATCTTGAGAAGTCAGTCAAAGTATGTACAAGACATACTTAAAAGGTTCAACATGACTGATTGTAAGGTTGCTAAGACACCTATAGCCAGAAATTACTCCCGTGGACCTGATCTTGAGGGGGAGTGTGTTGATGAGCATCTTTATAGGGCAATGATTAGGTCTCTTATGTACCTCACAACTAGCAGGCCATATATCATGTTTGCTACATGCATTTGTGCATGATATCAAGCCAACCCAAGATGTCACACCTGGTCACTGTCAAAAGAATTTTAAGATATCTCAAATGTGCTCCATCACTTGGCCTTTGGTATCCAAAGAATTCTAAATTTAATCTGTATGATTATACAAATAGTGACTATGGTGGTTGCAACATGACTGCAAAGTCTACATCAGGGGTATGTCAATTTCTTGGTGGGAGAGTAGTCTCTTGGCAATGTAAGAAATAATCCTGTGTGTCTGCATCAACTGCTGACGCTGAATACATTACTGCTGCAAGCTGCTGTGCTCAAGTGCTTTGGATTCAAAATCAGATGCTGGACTATGGATTCAACTTCAAGGAGACTCCCATCCACATAGACAACACAGTGCTATCTCAATAACAGAAAATCCTGTGCAGCACTCAAAGAAAAAGCATATCAATATCAGGTATCATTTGCTTAGAGATTACTTTGAAAAGGGATTAATCAAACTAGTTAAAGTTAACACAAATGAACAATATGCTGATTTGTTCACCAAAGCTTTTGATGAGCAGAGATTTAAATATCTTGTATCAGGTATTGGGATGATTAACTTTGAATATCTTTTCTTAAATCTTAATCATATTTATTTTTAAAACCTGTGTGTCCTAAGTTGTCTATTTTATCACCTTCATAAGCCCTTGTTTTCTTTGGAAGAAATTCTTTTCAAAAGACTTTTCTTTGATTTTTGAAAATTTTGATCTCTTTTCTTTTCGGAAGATTAAAAAAAACTTACTTTCGGAAGAAATTTATGTCTTAGTAAACAAATAACTGCTTCAGTAATTTTACCTTCGGAAGAAATTTCTGAAATATCTTCCGAAGCTTAAAATCAACTTAAGTACTCTGTATGTTTTCAAAGAACAAGTTTCTTCCGAAAGCAATCTACCTTCGGAAGTTTTTATTCTCCTTAGAATAAAAATCTCTGAGTGTTAATTCTCTTCCGAAGCAAATTTCTCAAAAACCATTGAAATTTATTCCGAAGCCAATTTGCCTTCGGAAGCTTTTTCTTCAGAACTTCCGAAGCAAATAACCAACGGAAGATTTCTCGACTTCCAAGAAAACTACCTTTTGGGCAAAAGTAAACTACTTTTCAGAGGTGGGACCAACATCCAGATTTCAAAATTTATTCTCTTCATTAACTTTGTCTCAAATCCTTTTCACATAAATACCCAACGGTTCCCCCCTCTTTCATTATCTTCTTCAATTACACTATTCCTTAAACTTGAATTCTCCCATACCGCCTTTGTTCTTCATCTTTCTTCATCCTTAAGCTTCTTAAATGGCCAACCTCAACCGCAGAAACAACCCAGATTTCTCCATTCAACTTCACAGGCAACACAACTAGGTTGCTCTGTTAAGCTCTGAGAAAGATGAAAGTTTCTCAAAGATTTGCCATCTCTTAGCTCTATCCAACTACCTCACCTCCCTTACCATTGATCCTACTCTCTTTTAGAATCATTTGCTTGAATTCTGGAAGACCTACCAAGAGGTCATTATGGATGGGGAGAAGGCACTTTCTGCCACAGTGTAGGGAAGGAGAATCTTCATCACTCCGACCATCATTAACACTCACTTGCAACTGGATGATGAAAAAGGTGAGTTGTCCTTCCTAAAGGTAGCTGTAAATCATTCCTTTGAGCAGATGGGCTATGAGGTAGATTTCTCTGTAAAGACCTTCAGGAAAGGGAAGGTCTCATCCCAATGGAAATACCTGCTTCATGTGGTTATCCACAGCTTGTCAAACAAGCATCAAGGGTGGGACCAGATTACTAAGAATCTCTCCTTCATAGTACATGGAATGGTTCAAGGGGTCAAGTTCAGGTACTCTCATTTTGTTTATACAAATTTGCTTGCTAACTTGGACTCTTTAGAGTATTATATGTTTTCTAGATATGTTCAACACATTCTCAACTATGAACTAGGCTCACAGTTGAGGGAAACATATAATATTCTTAAATTAGGACAGATGGAGCCCGACATCTTTAAAATTATGAAGAAGCCAACTGTAGGCTTCTCAGGGGTAGAAACAGCCCTTGTCCCAAAAATGTTAGAGCTCATTGCTCAAGGTGACAACGTAGCAACACAAGCTAGTGTTGAACCCACATCTTCTACCTCCCAACAACCAAAAAGACCACAAATTACCCTCACCTACCAAAGAAAATCCAAACAAACCCCTGCTCAAGCTATTAAGCTTGTACATACCCCCATACACTCACCCATACAAAGGGAAGTGGACACTGGAGCTCCCACTTCCCTTGAGGAGCAAACCACTCCCATCTACTCAAGAATTAGTGGTGAGGTTCCTCATGCTCTCTCTGATGAGCTCACAAGCCCAACTGCCTAAAGCCTTCACTCTGAGTCTCAACACTCAAGTGAGCAACCTTCAGGGGACAGTTACCATCCCCAGCCTTTAGACTTAAATCAACCCATTCCCAACCTCTCATTCTATACTGACGAAGACTTAGGTTTCAATGAGTACCATGAGTCTCTCTACTCTTCCCCTATCCAAAGAGAGATGAGTACTCCTGAGTCTCCTTTGTCTAGCCCACATCAACCTATCACTGAGGTGGATCTCCCTGACCCTGTTCAGGAGGTCCATATGGAAGAGGCTCTCACTTCTGCAAGTGATTACATCATTAAGACCTCAACCATGGAAACTAAGCCCATTAACACTTCAACTGAGGCTGTCAATGTGTAGAGGAAATCCAGCAGCCAAGAACCTGAAGCTGGTGGTGAGAGAGAGGACCTTGGTCCAATCATCTCATCCCCCAATTATTCTTCTGATGAACATGAGGGGAATCTGAGACTAAAGGTGCAAAAACTATCAAAAACATGCTCCAATTTAGTCTCTAAGGTTAGCCACCTTGAATCTCAGGTGACTACCCTGCAAAATAGGGTCAATGATCAGCAACTTGAGATATCTTATCTCAGGGTAAAACTAGCAGGGAGACCTTTAAGGGGAGCTCAACCAGGAACACAAGAACCTATGAATGTGATTGACCTAACTCCTAGCTCACCTATGCAAGAGGGTGATGCTACCGAAAAGGGGGAGAAAGTCATTACAGTCACAAAACCTGGGAGTTCCTTAGGGAGTATGGACATTGAGGACTCACCATCCTCACTTGCAATTGTGCATACTTAGCAACTTTCTCAAGTTCACATTGATGAGGAAATCATAGACTCTATCATTAAGAGTCTCTTTGAGGAAGGCATTCCAAGGGCTATGTCATCCCTACCTCATGGAACTTCAAACTATATTATTGGGTGGAGGTATGATGCTGATAGAAGAGCCCTCATTCTTCAAAGAGTTCAAGTGCACAAGAAGTATTAAATTTTCAGACCTTGAACTACTATGAGGGTCTTGACCTGATCAACATGCCACTTGTCAACCCAAGTCAATTAAGACAAGCTGACAGGTTAGCACTCAGGATTCAAGATAAAATTACTGAAGAGTTCAGTCTTAGAAGGAGACAAAGGCAATCAGGTAATGTCATTGGTCAACTGGATGTTGAGGCAGACCCTGAGATTAGCTTCAAAGGGAAAACCTTGGCTGAAGGCCTAGTGATAGAGCCCGAGAGCACTGTCACACCAACAGCTGCTTCAGAAAATCATTCCCTCAGTGAAACACCTGCTGGTGAAGGTGTCTCACAACCTCTCTCTGGCCAGAGCTTGGATGCTACACCAAGCAATGAAGGCCAAAGCTCTCTCCACCCTGTGTCACAAAGGTCTATGGGTGACATAGGGAATTGGATCCTAACTCCTGAGGAGATTGAGGAGGAGTAGAGAGAGAGGAAGAGGAAGCTAAGGGGAGAAAGTTCCTTTGGGTCTTCAGGCTTTATGCAAGCTGCAGTCAGGGCTACCCCCAAACCAAACACTCAAGATGATGAGTTGAGGGCAGTCAAAATTACTTACATACAGACCAGGAACTATGACATAGATGAGATTATATCACTCCCTTTATAGCAATTAGATGAACTGGCTGACATGGAAGTGTCAAGAGAAATGAAGGAAGCAGAGGATGCAAGGCTACTTCTCCAATTCAAAGAGGAGAACACACAGAAAAGGTTATACAACCATGTTCCTACTCTCTCCCCAGTTCAAAAAAGCTTTGTGCAAAAGGTTGTGGCAACTACACAAGAACCTCAGGTAGACAAGGAAACAGTTAGGCAAAACATGATCAACTACCTGAGTGCCATAGGTCTCTACCAGGCATCTTCAAGGCTCAAAGAATAAAAGGCAATAAAGAGAAAGATGAGGGAAGAAGCTGCAAAGTCAAGAGCCATCATCCAAAAGAGTATGAAGAAGTCTGCTGACAGACAAAGGATGATGAACTTCTTGAAGCTGTATGGATTCTCTGGTAGGAGACTTGGCCCTATGTCTCTATCCACAATGGATGAGCATATCAGGGTAATCAAGCAGAAGATCAAGAGTGGAGAGCTAATGGACTTACACTCCCTCCCAAGTCAAGCTCCACCTGAAGTGGAGGTTAAGGTTGAACAACCTGAGACAACACAACCTGGACCTCCTGCTGAGCCTCAACAAGCTTCATCTTCTGATCCACAGCAGGGTCAAACTCTCTCCTTCTGAACCTGTGAGGGAGGAACACCCGACTAAGCAAGACAAGACTGATCAACAACGTGCTATAGAGAAGTCTTCTCAGTTAAAGTCATCTAAGAGGAAGAAGAGGATGGCTTCCAAACCAAAGTCAAAGAAGAAGAAAAAGCCTGAATCATCCACCTCTACACTTCAGGCTGAGTCAGATCAACCTAAGGAAGTGCATGAAGAGGCAGCCCAATCAACTCCAATTTAAGTGGCTCCTCTTGCAGCTAAGAGACCCATCTTATCCTGGACCTTCACAACTAATACAGAAAAATGGCATGTGATTAGAGATCAAGGTGTTGAGAATGTCTACACATGGCAAGACTTATTCAACCTATCTCTGCATGATCTCTTTGAGATGAGAAGATATTATGAGAGTCTGAGTGATCCTGACCATCTGATGAAGAAGGGCATGGTCATCATCATTATGAGGACTGTCAACAACTGAAGATCTTCAAATATTTTGGTAGCATCAGCCTAGGGGGAGTTTGTAAAGATTCCTATAAGACTGATGAAGCCAAAACATCCGAAGTCTCTCTACATGTATGCACTGAAGAACAGAAGTAGAAATGCTTCGGAAGTTTTACACCAAGCACTAGAAATATTCTAAGTGTAAAATCTTCCAAAGCCAAGACCAACATCTTCCGAAGCCAAAAGTGAAGTCTTCCGAAGCTTCAAAGACAAAGTCTTCCAAAGCCAAAGAGTGAAGACAGATTTCTTCCGAAGACTTTTGAGGATACGCCTTTATCTGATGTACTTTACCATAAAGCTGGACTACCTTTTCGCTGCAACTCTGTAAAGTCACCAACTTACATGAGTTGGTGAAAAGGTCCATGCTTTTGGTAACTGTACATTGAGGTCTTGAGTCTGTGCTTTTTACTTTATGTACTTTTATCCTTTTTTTAATATATTAGGATGTGAGCTATGGCATGTCATAGTCACTGGTCAAAAGGCAAATCTGCCTTTTGACTCTACATTTGATTTTGTAGTTGTCTAGTCAATTGTATCCAGCTGGCTTTCAAAGTATGGCCGGCTGTAGGATGTAGTATAAAGTATCTTAGGTACTTGTAACTTTCGATTGTATGCTTTGTAATATTTGTAATAGAACTTAAGAAGCAATATACAACATTCTTGAAAACCAATTACTTGTGTTGTTTACCATCTTGTTCTATCTCATATTTACTTGTGTTCTTAGCATCTTTCACTAAAAGTTAACCAGTTCTTTATTTGATCTGTTAAGTGTTCTAAGCAACTCTCCTCATTGTGTTGTTGTGCTGTCAGTGCATACCCTTCACCGTGTCCTGCAACTATGGTTAGTGTTTGCTTTGTTCTAGTTTTTATAATAAAATACTTTATTTCCTTTAAAAACTATCTTTACATTCATTCGTTCATTCATTCATTTCTTTGCTCATTACTCTTCATTACTCGAATCTTGTCTCATGCAATATCCCTGACTCATGTTCGAAAGCTGATGCTGTGTCGGGGCCTGTACACAAACCCCCGACTCATGTCCGTGGACTGACACGGCACCAGGATACGCGACAAAGATCCCATTCGAGTCAATAACAGGGATTGAACTCTATCCGAGTCTGTTGTAACACCTAGTCGCTCACCTCATTATCTCGTCTCATGCAATACCCTCGACTCATGTCCGAAGACTGATACTGTGCCGGGGCCTGATATCAAACCCCCGACTCATGTTCGAGAACCGACACAGTACCGGGGTACGCGACACAGATCTCATCATCCGTCACTTTCATGTTCACCATTTGTTATCTCATGTGTTCATTTCGTACTCTATCGTATTTGTTCGTTTTGTACTTTATCGTTATCTTTCACTTTGTTACATAATACTTTATGTTCGTTAATTTATTCGTTCATGCATCACACCACGTAAAGTCATACATAATGTATTATAAAACATAATACGTACGTTTTGAAACCTCTTTGACGAAGAAAGATAACGCATCACTCACACGTACACATCATAATTTCATCACATCACCATGCACAAATCAAGCATAAGTCATCACATCATAACAAGGCCTATCTCCCTATTTTACCCCTTAAAACCACTTAGAAAATCCTAAGTCCAAAATGGGTGCATGGGACTTTTTAAGTGCATGAGCATAAAAATCCTATGTGTAAAACAGTCTGGGCGCATGGGCACTGTTTAGGCGCATGGCCCACTCTTGGGCACATGGCCAACACTTAGGCGCATGGCCAACACTTAGGCGCATGGCCAACACTTAGGCGCATGGCTAACATGCTGGGCGCATGGGAACACTGTTTAGGCGCATGGTCCACTCTTGGACGCATGGCCAACACTTAGGCCATGGCCAACAGTTAGGCGCATGGCCAACATGCTGGGCGCATGGGAACACTGTTTAGGCGCATGGCCCACTCTCGGGCGCATGGCCAACACTTAGGCACATGGCCAACACTTAGGCGCATGGCCAACATGCTGGGCGCATGGGAACACTGTTTAGGCGCATGGCCCACTCGTGGGCGCATCAGAACATTCTGAAATGTTTTCTATGCTACTAACATCACCGGATTATCATTCTAATAATACCCAAGCACATATCTAACATAATAAGGGCACCTAAGCATGCTAAACATCAACACTAACCCATAAACCAACTCTAAAACATACATACACATAACATCATCGAACAATAGGCTGAAATTCATGGTTTTACTTGAAAACATTTTCTTGGTATGCATAATAGCCCCAAACAAGTTGAAAATCAATAAAAGAGGGGTTCTAGAAAATCACCTTGAAGCAGGTCTTCGTGCTAGTCACTTCTACTAGCAAATTAAACTCCAAGTTCTTGAAAACAACTCTAAATCATCAAGAATCTCGGTCAAGAGGTTGTGAATTCGGTTTAAACCAAACACACATCTAGAAAAACTTACCTTTTACAGCTTCTTCTTCCTTTCTCTCTCTAAAAACCGATAGTTTTCTTCTTCTTCTTCTTCCACAAAAAGTAAAAGCAGTTTTTTGCTTTTAATATGGGCGGCCATACCCATTTATAATGTAAAATTGTTGGTCCATATGATCGATGAACAGTACAATTGATTGAATAGTTTGATCAATATCACTTATATAAGCACAATAACAAACAATTAAGAGAAGAATAAGAAGAATCAAGACATATTTGAAATGCAAATGAACTAACTCACTCAATATCAATAAGCACAATGTATTTCAATGAAGTAACTGCTTGAGAATGATAGTTTGCAACAGAATTCCACGTTTTGGGTTTTGCAAACTTGTCATGCAAAATGAAATAACAAAACTATATATAGCAGTCATAGTTTCGCTGACAGTTTCGCTACAAGCGAAACTGTCATGTCGAAACTATAGTTTCGCCCGGCAGAACATAAGTTCGCCGGGTGAACCAAAACAGCAAACTGTGAGCGAAACTATAGATTCGCTCACAGTTTCGCTGGACTGCCAAAACTGCTAATAACTATCAAAATACAAACTGAAACTAACACAAGTCCTATTACATTGAAAAGTAAACATCTATACTAAAGTGAGTCCAACCTATCATGATCTTCAATACTCCCCCTAGGTTGGACCTCACTGTCTTCACTGCTCTTCGTTCGGCTCTTCAGCTCCCGTTTCCTCAGCTGCTGTAGATCTGTCTTCAACTCCTCCTGCAGCAATGTCTTGAGAAGCTTCAGCCACGGATTCTCCAAGATTAGTTCCTGCCTCATCAGCTTCATGTGAATGACCACTAGCTCCAGCAAACTGTCTAGTTAAGTCTTGAACATCCATAGCCAAATCATCTTGTGCTCTCACCTTTTCAGCCAAACTTTTCACCTCTGCCCGAACTCCCCTTATTTTGTTCGCCACATTCATAAACAAGCTTGCCTCCTTCCTTGTTTCCTCACCTGCCCCCGCCTTTATATGATTTTCACAGAGGATCAAAAGATCTTCATCACAAAAGCTGAATAACTCCATTGGGTCAAACACCCTAAATTCTCTTCCTTGTTTAACTCTAATCACAGCCTCCCCGGTGTTATTATCATAGAACCACTTCTCAAAGTCCTGTAAACGAGGAGGAAGAGGATCAGCCAGTCTTACCCTGTTCACAGTCTTAGGCGGTTTAACTCTCAGCACAATTCTCCCTTTCCCTGTCTCCCAGTCTTTGTCTTTCTTGGATCTCTTTCGTTCAGCCTTCATAAAACCAAATGATTCAAAATTATCATTTAGACCATTTTTAATCTCCTTCTCCAGAAATTCTGCCCTTTCACTTAAATTAGCATTAATCAAAGGCAATGTAGCTAATCGTCTCAGATCCCACTTAGGCAAGGTCTTAAACGCCTTCCTCTTGAGCATGTAACTGATATTGCCTCCTCGTCTTTTAATCAAGAACATCTTTAAGAAAGGATTATAACACCAGCTGATTATCTTCTTGTCTGCTTCCTTTCTGTTCAAACCCTCCAAATTTTGAAACAGAGGGGTGAGTTCTTCAGCCTCCTTCTCTTTTATCAACCAATCACTCTTATCCATTTCAAACACATCATTCTCATCCTCTCCCTTCTTAGCCACATACACTAGAGGTCTTTCATCTACTTCATAGAATTCCGGCTCAGAATCATAATCAATCAACTGCTCATCCTCCTCTTCTTCTTCATCAATCAAACTTTTACCTTTATCTGATGTCTCCTCATGAGTAGCTTTAACAATCACTTCTTCTCCCAAAATATCTTTATCAAAGTCAAACTGTAGATTAACAAACTCAGCCTCAACAATCTCATCTTCATCATTTCTACCAGCCTCTTCATCCTCTTCTCTTGGAATCTCTTGTTCTCTTGTTTCAGTGTCAGCTGCTCCAGAGGTGCCCTCTCCTACCTTTGATGAGGTACCAACATTCAAGAATGGGTACTTAGATAAATCAGTCATATCATCTAACTCAGATTGAGTTAGTTGACTGGGTAGGCCAGCAGCAGCCTTCATCTGTGAGATCTCTTCAAAATAACTTCTTAATCAAGCTGTTCTGATCAATCAACATCTTCTTCATTCCATCCATGATCTCATCTTTCTGTTGTTCCCGAATCTCTTGATTCATCAGTTTGGTCTTTATCATACTTAACTCATTAGCCAATGAAGTATTTAGACCACGAATCATATCCTCATCAAGACCAGCACTTGCTTCTTTCCCAGCTGTGAAACCCTCATGTCTATGTTTTGATCTCCGTTCAGGTTCTACAAAGTCAGTCCTCTTTTTAGACCTTCGTTCCTTCTCCACCCTTATCTCTTCAGCTTGTGTATCTATATCTTCTTCAAAATCATAATCTTTCTCCTTTGCATATCTCTTTCGTTTCTTAGCTGCATCAGCTTGTTTCACCCGTGTTTCCTCAGCTCTTTTATTTTCAGACTCATCCACTCGTCTGATATAATTCCATCGCTCTGGTGGATACATGTTCTCCCAGAGATGGGTTATTTTACCGCTGAAATCATGGCGTATAGCACAGCAATCTGCAAATATCCGAGGGTTCATCTGAACCAATCTCTTAACTTCACCGTGTTTAGGAACATCAGGAATCAAATCATCAATAATCATCTGAATAAAACGAGGATATAACAACCATTTATCCTTTTTCACTGCCATCACGTTTTCTGCCATACAAGCGAAGATCAATCTAGCAATGTTTGCCTTCTCTCCTTTGCAACATATCACCATTGCTTTGGCCCAGTCAAGATTAAGTCCATCTGATCCACCCTTACGGTGATCTAAGCACATAATAAACACGTGAGCTATATATCTCCATTCTTTAGATAAAAATGACTTTTTAATCTCTTTCCTCGACCAAAAACTGGTCCCTCATATCCCATTTGCCGGAAAGATTGGAATACTTCAGATTCTGTCATATCAACCTCATCACCAGTATCATCGTCCAGTCTAAGAATCCTCGACACATCTTCAGCAGTAATAGATATATCATGAGCAAGTACCCTAGCTGTGATCCTCTGAACATCTCCTCCGGTGTTGTATTCCGCTGACCTCCAAAAATCTCTAATGTGAAGATCATATATAGTGGGAGAATGAGAAATAGCATATGCAATGGGTGATCGTTGGAGCCATCGAATACAATCTCGAAATCCGGCCGCTTTAGGCAAAGTATCATCTAATATCGCAGTAATGTTATTCCTCTCGTCAAACTTTAGATTCGCCATAATAATCTGAAAAGATCAACAAATAAATTTGAATAAGAAATACTGAAAATAAGAAAAAAGATACAAAACAAAAAAAAATTAATTTCGGCAAGCGAAACAACAGTTTCGCTCACTAAGACATGATTGATTCGCTGAATTAAAGACAATTTCGTCAAGGAAATCAAACAGTTTCGACAAGCGAAACTATAGTTTCGCTCATAGAAACTTGTTAATTTCGCAGAACAAAAAGTATTTTTGACAAGATTAGAATGATTCAAAGTAGTTTCGCAATTAGTTTCACCAGAAATTAATTTAGATTCGCTGTTACAAATTAGTTTCGCTGACTTGAGAAATTATAGACGAAACTGTGAAATAAGGATTAGTCTTTGCGAAATTAGATAAGATGTGCCGAAACTGTTAAGTTCGCTCGGACAGCATAACTTTACAGTTTCGCTGAAAAACAGTGAACTTTCGTTCAATTTCGCTGAAACTTCGGTAGTTTCGCTGAACGAACAGCGAAACCACCGAAGCGACAAATCCAAATCGCTTCACAGAACAGAGATATAATCCAGATTAAATGCTCAATTCATGTTCGAAACTCACATCTGAAGAGAATATCACTCAAAATCGGTCTAAAAACCAATTTCAAATCAATATCGCCGTGAAAGAAGCCTAAAAACCCTAACAGTCAACTTGAACCAGATTTGCGAAGTTATGAAGAAAATTTCGCAAAATTGACTTATATAGTCAATAGTTTCGCTGGCAGCGAAACTATAAATTCGTCAAGCGAATTTACAGTTTCGCTCAGTGAAACTGTAATTTCGCTAAAAGATAACTGGTTAACAACTTATAAGCTAACCTAGCGAAATTGCAGTTTCGCTTAGCGAAACAGTCAGCGAAAGAATAATTTCGCACCAAAATTTTTATTTATTTTTTATTATTATTATTATTTTTTTTATTATTTTTTTTTTATATATATTTTTTATATATTTTTTATTATTTATTTATTATTATTTTTTTTTTTTATATTATTTTTTTATTTATTTTATTAACAATAATACTCAAGGGAAGCACATCACATAATGAGATCTAAAATAATCAGAGATCACATTCTCTAAATATTTTAGAACATAATGATGATTAAAAATCATCTACCAGTCATGAGATCATACTGAAAACAAGATCTGATCACAATCTGCACAGAAACCACAGAAATTAGAACAAATCAATAACGATTGCTGATATAATTATCCACTTTAAACTCATGCCTTATCCTTTTTCAAACAACAGCTTATGATTCATTTAAGGTTCGATTAGATGCTTTAGAATGCTAAGACCCCACAATCATTTGGTAAAAACCCTCACCCAACCTCAGGATTTATTGAATTATGAATCAATCTTCATGAAGCAAACTTTTGAAAAAAAATATAAATGATTATACACAAAATATTTCATTCTGAGAGAAATTCATCGATAAGATGATTTGACATAATTATATCAAAATGGTGAGAGCTCCAGATCTATACTCACGTATAACAGAGGAGATAACCATTTGAACATGTGCTGATGAGAGCTCCAGGTCAGTACTACCGTACAGCAGAGGAGATCATCACTCCAGGTCAGTACTTCCGTACAGCAAAGGAGATAAGCACAGACACAAGACATCTTAACACAAATAAAAACAGCAGAGAATGATGACTAACAAAGCACAATGAACGAAAGATTCATTCTCAATCCATTTTTGTCAGGACTCAGTTTTTGTGCAATCCAAAATGAATGAGTAAATCCAGGCATTCTTAAGCATAAAGTTTAATTTAACCATAAAGCTGCTGTCTACTTCATTCATCAGGCTGAGTCTATCAAGCATATCGTCAAAGAATTTGATCCATTTCCTTATATTTTTTTTATTATGAACAGAATCTAGAGACAGTTACTATCATTTCTCATAGAATTACTGGTCATGTAGATAAGAAATATTTAGAGAATATACAATCATTTCTCATCATGTTAAATCCGATCTCAAAATACTGATATTACTCCCCCAAATTTTTATTTTCATATGTCAATAATTATAGAAAAATTGAACTAAAAAAATTTATTTTGTTTTTTATTGTTTTTTTTTTTTAAATTATTATCAAAGAAATAGAAAATAAAAATTTAAAAAGATATTAACCCAAGCATAGAAATCAATTCATAAAAACGAGGTTTGTCAAACGTTTTTGTGAAAAGATCAGCCTTTTGATTTTTAGTATCAATGGGAATAATATTAATGAAACCCTTCTCTTGAGCATCACGAATCGCATGAATTCGGGTTTCAATATGCTTTGTGCGAGAATGATGAATAGGATTTTTAGCGATTCCAATGGCAGCCTCATTATCACAGAATAAAGGTGTATGAAGGAAATTGATTCCATAATCAATCATTTGGTGTTGTATCCAGAGAATTTGAGAGCAGCAGCTAGATGCAGCAATATATTCAGCTTCCCCTGTAGAAAGAGAAACTGTTGTTTGTTTCTTGCTCTGCCAAGATACCAGACAATTACCCAAATATTGACATCCTCCAGACACAGATTTTCTGTTTAACCTGCAACCATTGGAATCACTGTCAGAATAAGCATGTAAATCAAAATTTCCACCATATGGATACCACAGTCCGAGACGAGATGATCCTTTGAGATAACGAAAAATTCGTTTGACAGCTTTCTCATGAGATTCCTTTGGAGCCGACTGATATCTAGCACAGTAACCAACAGCAAAAGTGATATCAGGACGACTTGCAGTAAGATACATGAGAGAGCCAATCATAGAACGAAAAAGATGAGGATCAACTGGTTTTCCATTTTCGTCTGGAGTGAGACACGTCTGAGCAGTAAAGGGAGTCAATTCAGTAGACGCATCATCCATTTTAAATTTCTTCAGAATATCTTTAATGTACTTCTCTTGATGAATAAGAATTCCTTCTTTCTGTTGTTCAACTTGCAAACCAAGAAAGAAGCACATTTCTCCCATCATGCTCATTTCAAACCGTTGGCTCATCACTTCTTCAAACTCTCTACACAACTTAGAGTTTGTAGATCCAAAAATAATATCATCGACATACACTTGAACAAAGATCATTTCACCATTCACACCTCCTTCTTAAATAAGGTCATATCAATGGTACCACGAGAATAACCATTGCTTAAAAGATATTGTGTAAGAGTCTCATACCAGATTCTGGGTGCTTGATGAAGTCCATACAAAGATTTATCAAGTTTATACACTTTATCAGGAAAATCAGGATCTTCAAAGCCTGGTGGTTGACACACATATATTTCTTCATCAATGTCGCCATAGAGAAAAGCACATTTCACATCCATCTGGTACACTTTGAATTGTTTATGAGCAGCATGAGCAAGAAATATACGGATTGCTTCAAGACGAGCAACTGGAGCAAAGACTTCTGTATAATCAATACCTTCTTCTTGAGCAAAGCCTTGCACGACAAGTCTAGATTTGTTTCGCACCACCACCACCCCGATCATCTGGTTTGTTCTTGAACACCCATTTTGTACCAATTGGATACTTGTTGGGAGGTAAATCAACTAAAGTCCAAACCTTAAGCTTCCTGAACTGTTGAAGTTCCAATTGCATAGACTCTACCCAACACGGATCTTGTAGAGCAGCATGAACATTCTTAGGAACAATTTGAGAGATGAAGCATGAGAAAAAGACAAACATTAATCAGACCAGATTGACTTCGAGTACGAACACCATCAGAAACAGATCCAATTACATTATCAAGTGGATGATCTTTCAAAGTTTTATAATCTCCAGAAGAAGGAAAGATAGTTGAAGAAGTATCAGCCGCCGGAGAAAGAGTAGATGAAGGTGAAGATGTAACAATGTCAGGTGATGAATCAGGTGAGTTAAGAGATGTAGGTGATAAAGAATCAGATAATGGTGCTTGATGAGGCATCGGAGACGATGAGCTGACATCAATTGAAACAGCATCAGTTACTTGTGGAATTGATGAAACAGACGATGAAGATGATGGAATAATATTCGTTTGAGTACATGGACTTGACATATCATCATCGAAAACTGGCAAATTGAATGAATTGAACACAGTATCAGAATCAAAGAACCATGCAGGTTCAGATTTAACTTCAGTAGGATTTGATTCTTGCCAATCAACATAAAATGACTCTTGAACAATACGTGTTCTTTTGTTGTAAACTCGATATGCCTTTTGTGAAGAAGAATATCCAACAAAGTAACATTCATCAGAAACAGCCCCAAACTTGGTCTTTTGAGCTTGAGTATTCAGAAGCGTACAAGAACATCCAAATGGGCGAAAGAAATCAATTAGTGGCTTCCTCTTATGAAAAAGTTCATAAGGAGTCTTCACTTTGTCTTTCACAATTAGCACTCTGTTTAAAACATAAGAAGCACAATTAACAGCTTCAGCCCAGAAAATGACAGGGAGTGAGGATTCTATCAACATTGTACGAGCAGCTTCCACAAGAGTACGATTCTTTCTTTCTGCAACTCCGTTCTCTGGGGTGTTCTTGCAGCACTAAATTGTCTCACGATCCCTTTTGAGCACAAAATGAATCAAGAATCTGATTTTTAAATTCAGTGCCATTGTCACTTCTTAATCCCATAACTCTTTTCTTACTGACTGATTCAATTGAAATGATTAATTTCTGCAGTTCCTCAGCAACTTCACTTTTGTGAGCAAGAAATCTCACCCATGAATAACGTGAAAAATCATCTGTAACAACAAGACAGAAAGACTTTTTAGCAATGGATTTAACACTAATTGGCCCAAATAAATCAGTATGTAACAACTCTAGAGGACTTGATATGCTATTTAAAAGTTTAGGCTTATGAGATTTCTTATGTTGTTTCCCTTTGGCACATGCCATGCATTTTTCAGACACAGAGAAATCTTTTAAAGGAAGTCCTCTAACAAGATTGTTCTTTACTAATTTATTAATTATCTTAAAATTGACATGGCCCAATCGACGATGCCACAAGAGTGACTCAGATGTTGATGCTTTTGAAAGAAGACAAGTTGCAGTAGCTTTTGACTCATTAGAATTCATATCAAGAAGATATGTATCGTGTTTCCTTGGAGCACGCATGAGAATTAAATCTTCTGGAACAGCTATCTCTGATTTCAAAAATAAACATTCAGATTTAAATAGAACTGGAATATCTTTATCACAAATTTGAGAGACGCTCAGAAGATTAAATGCCAATTCAGGAACATGGTTGACTTTTTCAAGAGTAAGAGAGCCATTAGTAACTTCTCCTTGTCCAATCATTTTCCACCCTTCTTGTCTCCAGCAAATGCCACATATCCTCCATTGATAATTCGATAATTAGTCAACAAATCCTTTAATCCCGTCATGTGTTTGGAACATCCGCTATCAACATGCCACAGACTGTTTACACTCTTTGAAGAAGATCCCTGAAATGAATAAACAAATCATTTAGCCAGGAGTAATAGGGACCCAAGATTGAACAACCTTTGTTTTCAAAGAAGCTGATTTTTTATGAAAGAAATTATTAACCAATTTTGTCAATTTATTCCCAAAACAATTTCTATTAGAGGATCTTTCAATCAAAGGGCAATTTTTGATAAGATGATCCTCTTCACCACACCTGAAACAATGATGTTTGAATCTAGATCGATGATGTGATGAGGTAAAAATAGGATCAATAATAATCTCCTCATCACATTCAGACAAACTAGAATCAACATCACTGAATGTCTCATACATCTCATGATGTGTTTGTTTATTTGACTCAGAATTATTCTTTACAAAATCATAGCTTGATTCTTTTGACAAATCAGTAAACTCGTACCATTGGTACTAGTTTCAGATGAAGGAGAACTGCATTTTTCTGAAGATGTCATATTTAATGGTATAAAAGATGGAATAGGTTGAGAAAAGAACTTTTCAAAAGAATTAGTTTTAAGTTGCTCAGTTGTGTTAGGTGAAACATCAGATTCATTCAATTCATAACCAGAACAAAAATCATCACTATTAAGATTTGAATTACAAGATGAAATAGAACAATCAGGAGAACATGAGACATTCAAGTCTGTTACATTTGAACTAGAAACAAATACTGAATTTAAACTAGACTTATTATCTAAAACAGACTGCAATTTTTCAGGTGTACTAGAACTAGTGCATCCAAGCCCACTAGTTGGTCCATAGTCGTAGTCTTCACGAATGTACTTAGAGTTATTCCCAACTAAACCTGCAGACATACTATCAGTATCTGATTTGATTAAATCATTAGAAGGATGAGGAACAGGCATAGGAGAATAACAATATGTACTAGGAGGAGGATAAACCTGTACATTTTCATAACCCAAACCAGTTTTAATTCTTGCTCCCCGTTGAGATTTACAAAGATCATCATGTTTCATTCCAGAAATAGTCCATTTATCTAACTTTGACTGAAGTTTGCTTGCTTCAAACTCAGCCAGCCAGAGCAACTCGTTCAGTCAAAGTATTAATCTCTACATTCCTTTCCAAAACAATTCTTTTTAAATGATCAGTTTCTTTTAAAGCCTCATTTAATTTCACAAAATATTTTGATTCATTCAATTTAAGTTCATCATTAATTCGTTTTAAATCCTTTTCATTATCAATTAACAAACGATTAGCCTTATAAACCCCAAAAAGTCTAATTTTGCAAGCAGATGAACACATATCCTGTATTACCTCATAAGGAAGTCCCATTACCATCTTTTCGGCAGCTAAAGCTTTATCGCACATGCATACTGGAGTACTCGATTTCCTTTCCTCAACAGTAGCGGCCGCATCATCCTTCTCTTTTCCTTTCACAGCTTTTGAATCTGTAACTTTCTCTTTCTTCTCTCCATCATCTTTCTCTTCTTTCTCCTTTACTGAAGATTCATTCTCTCCTTTGAATTCTTTAAACAGCACAAACTCATCTTTCTCAACTTCCATCTCATCACTTTTCACAATCTCAGCAACTAAAGCATGATTTATTTCAGATCTGGTTTCTTCCACCTCTGCACTCCAGTCAAAATTAGAAATCAAGGCTGACTCCTTTTTCGAATTTCCCTCTTCCTTTACTTTCTCTGTCAATCTTGGCACTCCAGTGTTACTAGGATCTGTTACAATTGGTAATGGACATTCACGTTTAAAATGTCCCAATTGTTTACAGTTGAAGCATCTCAGTTTTGACTTGTCAAATCCTAGTTTTGAGGTTGATGATTGACCACCGAAGTTCTTTCTTCCCGTTCTTTCCATAAACCTCCGAGCTCTTAAAGTTAACATTGCCATTTGCCATTGAATGTCAGTCTCTTCCAAATCATCAGGATCAACTTGATACATATCCTCCATAGTCATTCCTTTACCCTTCAACTCACCAGCAACAAGAGCTTCATAGCTCTGAACAAACATTCCAAAAAGAGCCATTGTTTCTGATGGAATAGTAGTTTCAGCATTCACCTTAGAATTTCCCAATTCCTTTCCAACATGATTACTACCACTTGAGAAATTACTTGAATTGCTCCCTCCTTGAATTGGATTCTGAATGTGAGAGTTTGCAGCGGATGACAATAAAGCAGCATTTTGAGAAAAACCAGGTGTGGGCATCATAGTCTGGTTAAATTCTCTTCTTTTCATATCCAACTCAAAAGATTTCAATTTATTAATGATATCCATCAGCTTGTAATCTGTAAAACCTCTTTCTTGTTTGAGCATCCTCACTTGAAGACTCCATTGTGGTGGAAGAGAATCGAGAAGTCTGTTAACTTGTTCGCTGTTGGAGAGTCTTTCATCATATTTCTTCAGAGTGCTTGAGACAGTTAAGAATCGATTTGTAAGATCTGTCAAACTTTCATTCTTATATCCTACAAACGAGTTAAACTCCTTTTCAGCTTGAATACTCTTGTCTTTCACCAGATCTGCATTTCCATCAAAAATTCACAAGAGCATCATAAAGGGATTTAGCATTTTTATGCTCTGCAAAACGATTGTAGATGTCAGGAGCCAAGCAGAGAGTTAGAGCACCAAATGCTTTTTGATCACGATCAATCAGTTTCAGATCTCTTTCAGTATAAGAAGATGGATCTTTATTCTGAGAAACGACATCACCAACTGTAACCGTAGGTATATGAGGACCTGAAATAATCGATTCCCATTGATTATGATCTGTATAGAAAAAGAAAGCCTTGAGACATCTCTTCCAATCTTCAAAATTATCTCCATTAATGAGTCTTGGAGGTCTATTAGGAGCAACACTTTCAAGATCCGCAAGTGTGAGAGTAGTTAATTTTGACATGATAATTTCGCAGAAAGTTTGGTAATTTCGCTGGTAAGTTCGCTGGCAAATTCGCTAACAACTTCGCTGAGAAAGTAAACCTGCTTAATAGTTTCGCTAAAACAAATACTTTCGCAAACTCAGACACTTTCTCTTGAAATTTCAGCAGCACTTTCGCTTGAATCAAAGACAACAATTGCTTAGTTTCGCTGCTAATTTCGCAGGAAACAAGCTTGAACTTTCGTTCAGATATAGTTTCGGCAGCACTTTCGCTTGATACTTGATCAAAACACTGCTGAACTTTCGTTCAAAGAGATACTTTCGCTGAAATTCTAAAAACAACTTCAGATCCAAAATAAACCATAATTTCGCTGAATGAAGATCGCAGTTTCGCTGTAAGAACTGTAGTTTCGCTCGTCGATCTGAAAACCCTTTTTCACCTTAAAATCAATCCAAAATCATCCAAAACTCAATGAATTTGAGATCTGATGATTGTAGAATCTTCCTCAATGAAGAACAACATAATTCAATCAATTTCCATCCCAAAAACAGCTGATAATTTGATGAAAATTGATTGAACCTAGATATTGACCAAACCACCAAAACTCAACAAATCAAGAGCACTAAGGCTCTGATACCATATTGTTGGTCCATATGATCGATGAACAGTACAATTGATTGAATAGTTTGATCAATATCACTTATATAAGCACAATAACAAACAATTAAGAGAAGAATAAGAAGAATCAAGACATATTTGAAATGCAAATGAACTAACTCACTCAATATCAATAAGCACAATGTATTTCAATGAAGTAACTGCTTGAGAATGATAGTTTGCAACCGAATTCCACGTTTTGGGTTTTGCAAACTTGTCATGCAAAATGAAATAACAAAACTATATATAGCAGTCATAGTTTCGCTGACAGTTTCGCTACAAGCGAAACTGTCATGTCGAAACTATAGTTTCGCCCGGCAGAACATAAGTTCGCCGGGTGAACCAAAACAGCAAACTGTGAGCGAAACTATAGATTCGCTCACAGTTTCGCTGGACTGCCAAAACTGCTAATAACTATCAAAATACAAACTGAAACTAACACAAGTCCTATTACATTGAAAAGTAAACATCTATACTAAAGTGAGTCCAACCTATCATGATCTTCAAAAATATTAGACTTTTGTACTTTGTAGATGTTATCCCCCTCCACTTGTGCCCATTATCTATTCTTTCTATTTACTTTTCTTTTCCTTTCCTTTAAATAAAAATTCGGGGTCTTACAAGTCTACCCCCCTTAAAGAGGTTTCGTCCCTGAAACCTGTCGCTTCTCGAATAGTTATGGGTAACACTGTCTCACCTTTTCCTTGATCTTGCACTTAAACTTAGATCCCTTTAGGCTTCACTGCACTCGCACAAGTGAAACCATCATCCTCCTCGGCCCATTCTCTTCTCCTTATCAGTAATGGCTACCAGTTGCTTCTCGTAGTTGAATACTTTGTCCATCTCAGTGTTCTCTAGTGGCATGATCATATTCTCATCGATTGAACACTTTCTTAGACGAGATGCATGGAACATTAGATGAATTCCACTTAACTCATCGGGTAGCTCCAGTCAATGTGTCACTTCTCCTACCTGAGCAACAACTGGGAATGACCCTCTATACTTTAGTATTAGCTTTAATCGATTTCCAAATCAAACAATCCGCTTTCCTAGTCGAAGCCTTCATCATAATCCATTGTCGTAGGTCGACACCGAACTCTTGTCGTGTACGGTTGATCAATCCATCTTCTTGCAACACTTGGGGTTTGAGTCGTAGATTACTGATCAATTCACCTAGAAAGGCATGTCTATCCACCTACGTGTCACGGAGTGATTTCTTCAACTCTCGTGCGGCACTTAGACTCGATCTAAGTTCAGCCTTTGTGACCCAAACGATGTAGTAATTCAAGTAATAATGCGGAAGCGTTTGCAAGCGAGTAATACAAACAACTTTGTATTGCTTACAAGGATGTTTACAAGAGAGGGTTACAAGTATTACACAAGACTTGTATGAGTTTTGGGTGGTTTTGGGGTGATTACAAATGACCTAACATCACCTATTTATACATGTCCAAGTATCTAGATCATTCTTGATCTAGAGTATTCTAAATCTATAATATTTACAAGATATTATCATGGATCTTTGAAGGCCTTTCTAGAGCCTTCTTGGCAGCCTATCTCCTAGACATTTCTAGGGTGATGTCTTGATCACTCTTGATTGTTCAAGGCTGATCTAGATGCTTCCTTTTATCCCTTCCGGATCCAGAACGTTTTAGGCTGTTCCGGAGACTTCCGGGCAGCCCTATATGCCTCTGTATGTTTCCGGAAACTTCCGAAATCTAAGTAACGTGACTTGATTTTAGGCGGGTCGTGACATTCTCCCCCACCTAAACCCACGACGTCCTCGTCGTGTTTCTTGCATGACCCTCGGCTTGTCCTCGTGAGTTGCAAGACGGATAGTGTTTTGCCTTGATGGCTAGACTCCATCAAGGCAGTGTGTACTTGATCGCCTTTGACGATGTACAAAGTGTTTAGGAATGTTGCGGGAACGACTTTTGCCCTCCGGAAGAAGTCCATCCCGAGCACGATCTTGTAGTTGTCCAATGGTGCAATTGAGAAATTGAGCTTCCCTTGCCATGTCCCGATCTTGGTCTTGACAGCCCATGACATTCCCTCGATTGCTTTAGTGTTACCATTGGCATCTTTGAGAAATCCATCACGAGTAGATATCGTTAGGCCGAGTCTCTTAGCCTCTTCTCGTGTTATGAAATTGTGACTTGCTCCGGTATCGACCAGTGCCTTTGCAAGTCGTCCATTTATTTCTATGTTCACAAACCGAAGTCCCTTCACCTCAGTGCTTGTGATGTTGCCCTTGCGCTCCGTTGGGCAGGAGTTAACCATCTTTAACGGCTTCCCTTCATGTGCCGTTAAGGCATTTAATACCTGTAGTTGCATTGCCCCGAGACGAGCCTCCTTGTCTTCGTGGGATGCATCATCATTTCTAGCCACAATGGCTTGTAAACTTTGTTTCTTCGGGCATTCCCGAGCGTTATGCGGTCCATCGCATATAAAACAGATCTTTGGAGGACGCCTTTCATTGTCGTATCGGGGTGGTTTCCTTTGTTCCACCTTCCGATCATGGTTGGGCTTAACTCCCCCACCTTTCTCGTCATCACTTTCTTCATTCATGGGCCTATACGGTCGTTTCTCTTTGTGATCAATCAGGCTTTCAGCTATTGCAATGGCTGAAGCAAGATCTTGAACACTTCGTCTTTCCAATTCTATCTTGGCCCATGATTGTAATCCATCGAGAAAGAAGAAAAGGGAGTCTTTATCCGACAAATCCGGGATCTCAAGGACAAGTGTTGTAAACTCTTTAACATACTCCTTGATAGTCCCGGTTTGCTTGAGCTTACGAAGTCGACTTCTGGCTTCGTGCTCAGCGTTTACCGGATAAAATTGTTTTTTGAGCTCTTGAACAAATTCAGCCCAAGTTTTGATAGTACACGTACCTCGTTCAATATCCATGCTTCGGCGTCTCCACCACAACGCTGCTGTATCTTTGAGGTACATTGTAGCTGTCTTTATTTTGGTGGCGTCGTCCAGGATTTGTACCCCACCTAGGTACTGCTCCATTTCCCAAATAAAATCATCAACCGCTCGTGCTTCTCGTTTTCCCAAGAACGGTGATGGCTTGGGAATTTCAACTCTTGGGGTAAAGTTCACGACGTTACCTCCAGTCGTGATCATGGTTTTATTGCAATCAACAATTTTAGCTTCCAAGCCCATTAGACTCCGATGCATGTCGCTTGACAGCTCATCCATGTCTTTTTGTAGCTTGGTAGTAACATCTTTGATTGCATCCTTAATTATTAGCTTTACCTCATCTCGAAGTAGCTCCACTGCAGCCTTGAGTCCTTCCCGGAGCTCACTAAAATCTTCCTCCAATGCGTCTAGGCGTTGGAGACAGATGTCGACTTGCGATCCTGTTTCGACAAGGCCTGCCTCAAGATCATTAACTCGTTTTTCCAAGGTGCGGTCCTTGGAAGTACCTCGATCCTTCTTTGTTCCCTTCTGGGATTCATCACGTCCCCGTTTGTCTTCAACAGATGCAAGTTTGCTTGTTTCGGTTGCCATTCCCAAATGAACCGACCTTGCTCTGATACCACTTGTCACGGAGTGATTTCTTCAACTCTCGTGCGGCACTTAGACTCGATCTAAGTTCAGCCTTTGTGACCCAAACGATGTAGTAATTCAAGTAATAATGCGGAAGCGTTTGCAAGCGAGTAATACAAACAACTTTGTATTGCTTACAAGGATGTTTACAAGAGAGGGTTACAGGTATTACACAAGACTTGTATGAGTTTTGGGTGGTTTTGGGGTGATTACAAATGACCTAACATCACCTATTTATACATGTCCAAGTATCTAGATCATTCTTGATCTAGAGTATTCTAAATCTATAATATTTACAAGATATTATCATGGATCTTTGAAGGCCTTTCTAGAGCCTTCTTGGCAGCCTATCTCCTAGACATTTCTAGGGTGATGTCTTGATCACTCTTGATTGTTCAAGGCTGATCTAGATGCTTCCTTTTATCCCTTCCGGATCCAGAACGTTTTAGGCTGTTCCGGAGACTTCCGGGCAGCCCTATATGCCTCTGTATGTTTCCGGAAACTTCCGGAATCTAAGTAACGTGACTTGATTTTAGGCGGGTCGTGACATACGTCTGTCTTGAACAGTCTAGCAGGAACAAGCGCTCTCTCTCAATTCTATCGCGCAATACTCTAGGGCATTAGGTAACCTGGTGGACTTACTAATAGCAATTCTTACATCGAAGGGCTCATCGATCTTCCTACTCCTAACGTGCAACATCACAGAAGATAGCAGCAACAAAACTACTACTAGCACCATAACTAAAGTATAGATGCATAAATCTAAATTACCAAAAATTTACCTAACGTTACCTCGGAGTCTGATCTAGCCTCCTCCTGGTCATAGCAAAGGCTCTAGCCTTCACCCTCTGTTCTCCTTCCTCGTACTGGAGCTTCCTTCCCTCGACTTCTTGCAGTCTCTGCTCATGTGTCCTGTCTTGCCACAGTCGTAGCATTTAGCCATTTGGCAGTCCCTCGCTCTGTGGCCCTCCTTTCCATACTGAAAACAAATATTCAGTCCCCACTTGCACTCCTCTTCGTGGCCTCCACCACACTTCTTGCATACCTCGCCCTCCCTTGTTATCCTCTTCTGATCATCAACCCTACATATCTCACCTCCAGAAACAAATCTACCATCATTGCCTCGCCTTCCATCCCCATTGTTAACATGGTCCCGCTCCTCCTCTTCGTCCGTTATCGCCATCACCTCTTGCTCATCGTACAACCTCCCGGCTAAGTCAACCACTGATCTGAATGTACTTGGTCAGGCAGCGATCAAAAGTCTGCGGATGTCTGTCGGCAGTCCTTGAATGTATCTCTTAATCTTTCGTGACACAGGCTTCACCTGATCTGGCACCAGCCTTGCTATCTCGTTGAACTTAGTAATGTACTGCTGGTGTGTCATCGTTCCCGCCTCTAGTTGTAAGAACTCTCTCTCAATCTTGTCCAATTCCCGGTGAGGACAAAACTCTTCGATCACCAGCTTCTTTAGTTCACTCCACCTCATCCTTCTGATTGCCCTGGTACCCTCAGCCTGGACAATGTTGTCCCACCAGCACAAGGCCGAGTCCACAAACGAGTGAGTGGCAAACTTCACCTTCTGGTCCTCTCGGCACTCGCTGATCTCAAGGACAGCCTCTATCTCCCTCACCCATCGGTGAGCAGCAGCAGCAGTGCCATTACATCAAAGGTAGGGGGCTTGCACCTTTGGAATGCCCCATGAATACAGCCTCATGCTGCCTCAGGCACAAGCTCTTCTTCCTCCTCTTCATCAGTAGGGATAATCGCCTCGGTCTTCGGTTGCTCTCTCCTTCGCGAGGACCTATTCCTCTCCTTCCTTTCGCCTTCCCTAACAGCTTTAATTACTTCGGTCACTACAGACGGTAGAATCGACTGCATAACTTGATTGAACTCTTCTACTACTGCCTCTTTCACCGAGGCCCTCGTGTTCGCGCTCTCATCACCACTGTCGTGGTGTGCATCTCGGGCTCCTCACGTGTCCTCTCAGTAGCCCTAGCCCTATTCCTTGTAACACGTGGTTCAGCACCACGTCCTCCCTGAGGTCCACCCCTAGAGGCCTTAGATGATCTACCTCCAGCCATTCTCTAATCACTATAAGATTCAAACACTAACACGGTCATTCAAGGTAATAACTCGGATTATGTCAAGTATAGTAAGTCTCTAATTACAGTGGGCAGTTGTGATTAACCACTTACTTTACTCTTCATCTCCCAAGCATTCCATATCCTGACTACATCTGTATCTAAATCTACACAAAAACACACTAGCCACATAACATGCGCACATAATACTAGTTAACCGTTAGCTTACATAAAATGGTTACATAAAACCTTTACCAACAGGCACGTAGCTACTATGACTGGCATCCTTTTCCTTTTAGTGCCATTCTCAGTTTAAGTTTAGATTTCCTTTGAAAATATTTACCCATTTCACTTAAACTTTAGGCTCTGATACCAACTTGTAAGGCCCCATTCCCGGGCACCTCACAGTTGGTCATTCATCGAACATAAAACATTTTAAAACGTACATTTATTTTGCAGCGAAATTTAAAACTTTCATTTGTAACTAAAAACATGTCATTTCATTCATTTACAACATTCTTTGTCATCTCAAAATACAATGACTTGTCAAAATATGGATGCCAGCTTCAAAACGTTCCTAGTAGCTTATGCATCCATGCCTGCAACTCCTCAGCATCAACAAAATACCTGCCAACTATCAGGCATACAAAAGTCAGCGATGCTGAGTGAGTTCTAGTTTTTATAATAAAATACTTTATTTCCTTTAAAAACTATCTTTACATTCATTCGTTCATTCATTCATTTCTTCGCTCATTACTCTTCATTACTCGAATCTTGTCTCATGCAATATCCTCGACTCATGCTCGAAAGCTGATGCCGTGCCACGACCTGTACACGAACCCCCCACTCATGTCCGAGGACTGACACAGCACCGGGATACGTGACAAAGATCCCATTCGAGTCAATCACAGGGATTGAACTCTATCCGAGTCTGTTGCAACACAAAGTCGCTCACCTCATTATCTCGTCTCATGCAATACCCCCGAGTCATGTCCGAAGACTAATACTATGCCGGGGCCTGATATCAAACCCCCGACTCATGTCCGAAGACTGACACAGTACCGGGGTACGCGACACGGATCTCATCATTCGTCACTTTCATGTTCACCATTTGTTATCTCATGTGTTCATTTCGTACTCTATCTTATTTGTTCGTTTCGTACTTTATCGTTATCTTTCACTTTGTTACATAATACTTTACGTTCGTTAATTTATTCGTTCATACATCACACCACGTAAAAGTTATACATAATGTATTATAAAACATAATACGTACGTTTTGAAAACTCTTTGACGAAGAAAGATAACACATCACTCACACATACACATGATAATTTCATCACATCACCATGCACACATCAAGAGTAAGTCATCACATCATAAGAAGGCCTATCTCCCTATTTTACACCTTAAAACCACTTAGAAAATCCTAAGTCCAAAATGGGTGCATGGGACTTTTTAGGCGCATGAGCATTAAAATCCTATGTGTAAAACAGTCTGGGCGCATGGGCACTGTTTAGGCGCATGGCCCACTCTTGGGCACATGGCCAACACTTAGGCGCATGGCCAACACTTAGGCGCATGGCCAACACTTAGGTGCATGGCCAACATGCTGGGCGCATTGGAACACTATTTAGGCGCATGGTCCACTCTTGGGCGCATGGCCAACACTTAGGCGCATGGCCAACATGTTGGGCGCATGGGAACACTGTTTAGGCGCATGGCCCACTCTTGGGCGCATGGCCAACACTTAGGCGCATGGCCAACACTTAGGCGCATGGCCAACACTTAGGCGCATGGCCAACATGCTGGGCGCATGGGAACACTTTTTAGGCGCATGGCCGACTCTTAGGCGCATCAGAACATTCTGAAATGTTTTCTATGCTACTAACATCACCCGATTATTATTCTAATAATACCCAAGCACATATCTAACATACTAAGGGCACCTAAGCGTGCTAAACATTAACACTAACCCATAAACCAACTCTAAAACATACATACACAGAACATCATCGAACAATAGGATGAAACTCACGGTTTTACTTGAAAACATTTTCTTGATATTCATAATAGCCCCAAACAAGTTGAAAATCAGTAAAAGAGGGGTTCTAGAAACTCACCTTGAAGCAGGTCTTCGTGCTAGTCACTTCTACTAGCAAATTAAACTCCAAGTTCTTGAAAACAACTCTAAATCATCAAGAATCTCGGTCAAGAGGTTGTGAATTCGGTTTAAACCAAACAAACATCAAGAAAAACTTACCTTTTAAAGCTTCTTCTTCCTTTCTCTCTCTAAAACCGAGAGTTTTCTTCTTCTTCTTCCTCCGAAAGTAAAAGCAGTTTTCTGCTTTTAATATGGGCGGCCATACCTATTTATAATGTAAAATATTAGACTTTTGTACTTTGTACACTTTATCCTCATCCACTTGTGCCCATTATCTATTCTTTCTATTTACTTTTATTTTCCTTTCCTTTAAATAAAAATTCGAGGTGTTACAATATCATTAAAGAGTTTGTTTGTTTTTCTATTATTTGCATTTAAAAATAAGATGTAAATCAGATAACAACATCAGTTTGATCATTTCTCTCATTTTAGATGCCACACATGCAAAAACAAGCATTTCAAAATGATATACAATCATTTCTCAGTCATCTCAAATCAAGTTCCCAGTTCTCATTTAATTTTTTATGTATTACTTATATACTCTCCCCTTAAATATTTTTTTGTAAATCTATTCTTCTTTTTTTTATTTTTTTTATTTTTATTATTATTTTATTATTTTTTTTAATTTTTTTTATAAAACTGTACAAAAATTGAAATTTACCAAAGAAGATCTTTCAAACTACACTAATATCAAGATAAGAAATGAATGATCAAGAATATGCAGTGATTGTGAAGTGAAAACTGTGATTATGCATATAAAAATCAAGATTGTGGATAAAATACCATGACCTTAACCTGTTTGTTCCGCATCAAATTTGAATTAGGAACAATCTCTGTCAGTAAACCAGATTACTAACAGTCCTCCTGAATTATTCCTGCACTTATTAACAAATTAGTTAGAAAGGGGAACCCATGCCATCATAGTCCTAGATGTTCCTTTTTCATCAATATAAGTAACATGCTTCTGCAGACAACCGTTTAAACAATTGGGGATTGTTGTATCCTTCTTTTTAATTTACCAAATTTGTTTCTGTTCAATTAATTTGGATTTGAATGAATTAAATTTGGAAATCATTTTCTGTTTAAGACCGGAAGGAAAAGAATTTGATTTTGAACCGTTGGTCATTTTCTTCTTTGAATCATGTGAAACTGTCTTCACATGAAAAGGTTTAGATGTAGGGTTTTTCATCCAACCATTTAAAGATGTGTGCTTTTTACCTCTTAATCCAGAAAAGCAAACCGTATTGCCTTTACCATCTGGAACATTCTTTGTAGACTTACATTTGGAGAAGCAATTCGTTTTTCCTTTACCATTCGAAACAAGTCTTTGAGGGCACTTCTTTACCAAATGACCTTCTTTTCTATACTCAGAACAAGGCTTGAAGGGCTTTTGATGCTTGACTAACCCGTGTGAAGCATTTGGAATTGGAGATTGCTTTGAGGTTGTTGCGAATTCTTGCTTGTTTTGGCGTTTGCTATGCTGAACAGGGAATGAGATCTTCACTGATTGACTGGGTTGCTTTGCAATTGGTGAAGAGATCCGTATTGGTCTTGATTCAGCTTTTGGAAGCTTTTGAGACTTGACACTATCAGGAGATATCTTGATCTGTGAGGAACCAACATGCTCCTCTGTGATTGATTCATCATCTTAGCTTATCCAGTCTCGTATACACAGATCTTTCTCTAACGGATATTGATTGACACCTCCTATTGTGTTGGCTTTGATTATCGGATTCTCATTGCTTGATGATTCGACAATTGTTCCTTCTTTAACAAACCTGACAGGAACAAATGAAGGAATATTACCTGTTTTTAATTTGTTGAAGAAGGTTGGGGAAGCAACTGATATTGGTGTTGGAGCATTAGAAGTGGAATCGTCATTAATCTTCTTATCAGACCCCTGCCTGAGGAATCCCAAACCAGAGGAGAATCCTGCACATCTTTAACCTCTTTAAGATTAACGCTGCTTAAACCTGCATGTAAACTATTAGTTTCAGCAGCTTCAATCAAATCATTAGATGGATGAGGTTAAGGCATAGGATAGTAACACTGAGTGCTAGGAGGAGGATAGATGTATCGATTTTCACCACAAGCCACTCCTATTTTAATCCTAGCTCCCCTTTGTTTACGTCATAGCTCTTCCTGTTTCATTCCGGATATGGTCCATCTATCAAGCTTTGTTTTAAGCTTGCTTGTTTCAAATTCAGCCAAGGTGACTCTTTCGTTTAAAAGATTAATTTCAGCATTTCGTTCAAGAAGAGTTCGTTTTAAATGATCATTTTCTTTTAAAGCTTCATTTAATTTTATGAAATACTTGGCTTCATTCTTTTTAAGTTCTTCGTTTATGGTGGTTAATTCCTTTTGGTTATCTAAAAGTAACCTATTAGCTTTATACACACCAAATAGCCTAATTTTGCAAGCAGAAGAACACATATCCTTAACTGTCTCGTATGGAAGATCCAGGATAACTCTTTCAGCAGTAAGAGCCTACTCGCAGTTGCAAACTCTGGTATTTCGCTTCCAGTCCTCTTCCTTCTCAGCATCAAAAACTTCATCATTCAACTCATCTCCACCTTTACCCATTGATGTCTGCTTAAGCTCCTCTTGCACTTCTTCAATTCTAGGTTTCGGTAAACTGTTAGAATCTGTGCTAGCATGTGATCTCTCTTCTTGTTTCTCTTTAGAGTTTGAAGTGATGTTTAGAGTGAGATATGTCGCTTCATAGTACTCAGGACGTTTGATATCCAACTCCATTTCTATCAGTTTGTTTTTCACCTCCATTAGTTTGTAATCCCGAAATCCTCTATCTCGTTTAATCGACTTGCCGTGTGAGCTCCATTCTGATGGGAGGGAATCAATCAATCTTAAAACTTGTTCATGATTTCCCAATTGGGCATCAAACTTCTTCAGATTGTTTGCCACCAACAGAAAACGATCAAGAAAATGGGACATCCTTTCATTCTTTAAAGCTGCAAAATTATCAAACCAACATTATGCTATTGTTAGATTATAAGATTTGAAGGATTTAAACAATTCTGCAAAAGCCATTTTTTATTTTTATTTTTTTTATTGCAATTAAACCCTCCAAAAATTTTTTTTCCAAAATTTGTAAAATAATTCTCCCCCGAGAATAATATTATTTTATAAATGTCACGCTAGATAATCTTAGCAACTGGGGTCAAGCATCTTTAACATTCGATTAATCCCAACTAGGGGGAAAAAGTCATCTTTAACATTCGAATTTCGCTGAAGAAATAATAGTTTTGCCGAAATTATAGTTTCGCCGAAATTATGGTTTCGCAGAGCTAGTTTCGCTGTGAACTCTAGTTTCGCTAGAAATTTCGGCACCAGTTTCGCTAGCCAAATGCCTAAAACAGCTTAGTTTTGCCGACAAGTTCGCACGAAACAAGATTGAACTTTCGTTCAATGATACTTTCGGCAGCAATTTTGCTTGTAAATCACCCACAAGCACTATTGAACTTTCGTTCAATGAAACTAGTTTCGCATGAAAGCAGAAAACAACTTCAATAAGGATAACCCATGTAGTTTCGCTGGAAGAACTCGTAGTTTCGCTGGATGAACTGATAATTTCGTTGAACGAAGCTGAAAAACTTTTTCAACACGAAATCAATCTAAAATCATCAAAAACTCAATGGATTTGAGATCTGATGATTAACAGAGCTTTCCCAACCAACAACCAACAAAATTCAAGAAAATTCCATATCAATCTACACACGAATTTGATCTAAAATTGATGAAAACTTGATATTGAACAAAAACAACCAAAACCTCAACTTCTCTCTTTAAAAATCTTCAAATCTTTTGTGAATTTGATCCAAAATGGCTCTGATACCAAATTGTTAGCCCAGGTTGATCAAACTTGAATCAAATCATGAAGATAATAGATCAAAACATGATAATCACAATCAAAACCCCTTTAATCTTCAAATTAGATTGCAAAATATGTGTTTACAAATAATCCCCTAATCTTTTAGTCATGCAACCATTTCAACACTAATAACAATTAACCTATTTAAAGTATAGACTAGTATTCACTAATTGCACTTAACCCCCTAGACTTAGGCTAATTAATGAAGTTACATATAAAACATAAAAATGACTAAAAAAATATAAAATATATTTTGTTTACACGAAATATATTTATTACAATAAAACTCCTAGTCATCTAAATCTTCAATGTCTCGTCTTGGTTCTTCGTCTCAAACGTATCGGGTTTGACTTTTGTTGACTTTGACTGTGACATTGACTTTTGTTGACTTTTACTGTGTTGATAATATAGACTATCTTGTACAGCTCCAACACTCTTGATCAACCGAGCCTTAAATCTCCACATTCTTTCTCTACACTCTCTCTCTAGAAATTGGTGTTGAGTTGCAAATGAGAGTTGCTCAAGCTGATCCGTTTATATATATAGTAGGCGTTCATAGGACTTTAAACTCGTCTAACAAATAACCCGCGAGGTTTACTCGATCCATACTCCTTCCCCCGCTTTTTTCTTTTAAATAATCCCGACAAAGGCCCATTATTATTAATTGGCTCGTTTCGACTTTATTCCGGGCGTTACAAGTCCATCCCCCTTATTTAGGTTTCGTCCTCGAAACTTGTTAGTCGGTGAATAGTTGAGGGTAATGCTGCCTCATCTCCTCCTCAACTTCCCAAGTGGACTCCGACCCCTTCGTGTGCTTCCACTGTATTCGCACAAGTGGAACCACTTTATTCCTTAGCCTCTTCTCCTTGCGATCGATGATCTCCACTAGTTGCTTCACATAATTGAGCCTTTCATCCACTTCAATGTCTTCTAGTGGTAAGATCATATCTCGTTGAACTTAGTAATGTACTGCTGGTGTGTCATCGTTCCCGCCTCTAGTTGTAAGAACTCTCTCTCAATCTTGTCCAATTCCCGGTGAGGACAAAACTCTTCGATCACCAGCTTCTTTAGTTCACTCCACCTCATCCTTTTGATTGCCCTGGTACCCTCAGCCTGGAAAATGTTGTCCCACCAGCACAAGGCCGAGTCCACAAACGAGTGAGTGGCAAACTTCACCTTCTAGTCCTCTCGGCACTCGCTGATCTCAAGGACAGCCTCTATCTCCCTCACCCATCGGTGAGCAGCAGCAGCAGTGCCATTACATCAAAGGTAGGGGGCTTGCACCTTTGGAATGCCCCATGAATACAGCCTCATGCTGCCTCAGGCACAAGCTCTTCTTCCTCCTCTTCATCAGTAGGGATAATCGCCTCGGTCTTCGTTTGCTCTCTCCTTCGCGAGGACCTATTCCTCTCCTTCCTTTCGCCTTCCCTAACAACTTTAATTACTTCGGTCACTACAGACGGTAGAATCGACTGCATAACTTGATTGAACTCTTCTACTACTGCCTCTTTCACCGAGGCCCTCGTGTTCGCGCTCTCATCACCACTGTCGTGGTGTGCATCTCGGGCTCCTCACGTGTCCTCTCAGTAGCCCTAGCCCTATTCCTTGTAACACGTGGTTCAGCACCACGTCCTCCCTGAGGTCCACCCCTAGAGGCCTTAGATGATCTACCTCCAGCCATTCTCTAATCACTATAAGATTCAAACACTAACACGGTCATTCAAGGTAATAACTCGGATTATGTCAAGTATAGTAAGTCTCTAATTACAGTGGGCAGTTGTGATTAACCACTTACTTTACTCTTCATCTCCCAAGCATTCCATATCCTGACTACATCTGTATCTAAATCTACACAAAAACACACTAGCCACATAACATGCGCACATAATACTAGTTAACCGTTAGCTTACATAAAATGGTTACATAAAACCTTTACCTACAGGCACGTAGCTACTATGACTGGCATCCTTTTCCTTTTAGTGCCATTCTCAGTTTAAGTTTAGATTTCCTTTGAAAATATTTACCCATTTCACTTAAACTTTAGGCTCTGATACCAACTTGTAAGGCCCCATTCCCGGGCACCTCACAGTTGGTCATTCATCGCACATAAAACATTTTAAAACATACATTTATTTTGCAGCGGAATTTAAAACTTTCATTTGTAACTAAAAACATGTCATTTCATTCATTTACAACATTCTTTGTCATCTCAAAATACAATGACATGTCAAAATATGGATGCCAGCTTCAAAACGTTCCTAGTAGCTTATGCATCCATGCCTGCAACTCCTCAGCATCAACAAAATACCTGCCAACTATCAGGCATACAAAAGTCAGCGATGCTGAGTGAGTTCTAGTTTTTATAATAAAATACTTTATTTCCTTTAAAAACTATCTTTACATTCATTCGTTCATTCATTCATTTCTTCGCTCATTACTCTTCATTACTCGAATCTTGTCTCATGCAATATCCCCGACTCATGCTCGAAAGCTGATGCTGTGCCACGACCTGTACACAAACCCCCGACTCATGTCCGAGGACTGACACAGCACCGGGATACGCGACAAAGATCCCATTCGAGTCAATCACAGGGATTGAACTCTATCCGAGTCTGTTGCAACACAAAGTCGCTCACCTCATTATCTCGTCTCATGCAATACCCCCGAGTCATGTCCAAAGACTAATACTATGCCGGGGCCTGATATCAAACCCCCGACTCATGTCCGAAGACTGACACAGTACCGGGGTACGCGACACGGATCTCATCATTCGTCACTTTCATGTTCACCATTTGTTATCTCATGTGTTCATTTCGTACTCTATCTTATTTGTTCGTTTCGTACTTTATCGTTATCTTTCACTTTGTTACATAATACTTTACGTTCGTTAATTTATTCGTTCATACATCACACCACGTAAAGTTATACATAATGTATTATAAAACATAATACGTACGTTTTGAAAACTCTTTGACGAAGAAAGATAACACATCACTCACACATACACATGATAATTTCATCACATCACCATGCACACATCAAGAGTAAGTCATCACATCATAAGAAGGCCTATCTCCCTATTTTACACCTTAAAACCACTTAGAAAATCCTAAGTCCAAAATGGGTGCATGGGACTTTTTAGGCGCATGAGCATTAAAATCCTATGTGTAAAACAGTCTGGGCGCATGGGCACTGTTTAGGCGCATGGCCCACTCTTGGGCACATGGCCAACACTTAGGCGCATGGCCAACACTTAGGCGCATGGCCAACACTTAGGTGCATGGCCAACATGCTGGGCGCATGGGAACACTATTTAGGCGCATGGTCCACTCTTGGGCGCATGGCCAACACTTAGGCGCATGGCCAACATGTTGGGCGCATGGGAACACTGTTTAGGCGCATGGCCCACTCTTGGCGCATGGCCAACACTTAGGCGCATGGCCAACACTTAGGCGCATGGCCAACACTTAGGCGCATGGCCAACATGCTGGGCGCATGGGAACACTTTTTAGGCGCATGGCCGACTCTTGGGCGCATCAGAACATTCTGAAATGTTTTCTATGCTACTAACATCACCCGATTATTATTCTAATAATACCCAAGCACATATCTAACATACTAAGGGCACCTAAGCATGCTAAACATTAACACTAACCCATAAACCAACTCTAAAACATACATACACAGAACATCATCGAACAATAGGATGAAACTCACGGTTTTACTTGAAAACATTTTCTTGATATTCATAATAGCCCCAAACAAGTTGAAAATCAGTAAAAGAGGGGTTCTAGAAACTCACCTTGAAGCAGGTCTTCGTGCTAGTCACTTCTACTAGCAAATTAAACTCCAAGTTCTTGAAAACAACTCTAAATCATCAAGAATCTCGGTCAAGAGGTTGTGAATTCGGTTTAAACCAAACAAACATCAAGAAAAACTTACCTTTTAAAGCTTCTTCTTCCTTTCTCTCTCTAAAAACCGAGAGTTTTCTTCTTCTTCTTCCTCCGAAAGTAAAAGCAGTTTTCTGCTTTTAATATGGGCGGCCATACCTATTTATAATGTAAAATATTAGACTTTTGTACTTTGTACACTTTATCCTCATCCACTTGTGCCCATTATCTATTCTTTCTATTTACTTTTATTTTCCTTTCCTTTAAATAAAAATTCGAGGTGTTACAATATCATTAAAGAGTTTGTTTGTTTTTCTATTATTTGCATTTAAAAATAAGATGTAAATCAGATAACAACATCAGTTATGATCATTTCTCATTTTAGATGCCACACATGCAAAAACAAGCATTTCAAGATGATATACAATCATTTCTCAGTCATCTCAAATCAAGTTCCCAGTTCTCATTTAATTTTTTATGTATTACTTATATACTCTCCCCTTAAATATTTTTTTGTAAATCTATTCTTCTTTTTTTTATTTTTTATTTTATTATTATTTTATTATTTTTTTTAATTTTTTTATAAAACTGTACAAAAATTGAAATTTACCAAAGAAGATCTTTCAAACTACACTAATATCAAGATAAGAAATGAATGATCAAGAAATATGCAGTGATTGTGAAGTGAAAACTGTGATTATGCATATAAAAATCAAGATTGTGGATAAAATACCATGACCTTAACCTGTTTGTTCCGCATCAAATTTGAATTAGGAACAATCTCTGTCAGTAAACCAGATTACTAACAGTCCTCCTGAATTATTCCTGCACTTATTAACAAATTAGTTAGAAAGGGGAACCCATGCCATCATAGTCCTAGATGTTCCTTTTTCATCAATATAAGTAACATGCTTCTGCAGACAACCGTTTAAACAATTGGGGATTGTTGTATCCTTCTTTTTAATTTACCAAATTTGTTTCTGTTCAATTAATTTGGATTTGAATGAATTAAATTTGGAAATCATTTTCTGTTTAAGACCGGAAGGAAAGAATTTGATTTTGAACCGTTGGTCATTTTCTTCTTTGAATCATGTGAAACTGTCTTCACATGAAAAGGTTTAGATGTAGGGTTTTTCATCCAACCATTTAAAGATGTGTGCTTTTTACCTCTTAATCCAGAAAAGCAAACCGTATTGCCTTTACCATCTGGAACATTCTTTGTAGACTTACATTTGGAGAAGCAATTCGTTTTTCCTTTACCATTCGAAACAAGTCTTTGAGGGCACTTCTTTACCAAATGACCTTCTTTTCTATACTCAGAACAAGGCTTGAAGGGCTTTTGATGCTTGACTAACCTGTGAAGCATTTGGAATTGGAGATTGCTTTGAGGTTGTTGCGAATTCTTGCTTGTTTTGGCGTTTGCTATGCTGAACAGGAATGAGATCTTCACTGATTGACTGGGTTGCTTTGCAATTGGTGAAGAGATCTGTATTGGTCTTGATTCAGCTTTTGGAAGCTTTTGAGACTTGACACTATCAGGAGATATCTTGATCTGTGAGGAACCAACACGCTCCTCTGTGATTGATTCATCATCTTAGCTTATCCAGTCTCGTATACACAGATCTTTCTCTAACGGATATTGATTGACACCTCCTATTGTGTTGGCTTTGATTATCGGATTCTGATTGCTTGATGATTCGACAATTGTTCCTTCTTTAACAAACCTGACAGGAACAAATGAAGGAATATTACCTGTTTTTAATTTGTTGAAGAAGGTTGGGGAAGCAACTGATATTGGTGTTGGAGCATTAGAAGTGGAATCGTCATTAATCTTCTTATCAGACCCCTGCCTGAGGAATCGCAAACCAGAGGAGAATCCTGCACATCTTTAACCTCTTTAAGATTAACGCTGCTTAAACCTGCATGTAAACTATTAGTTTCAGCAGCTTCAATCAAATCATTAGATGGATGAGGTTAAGGCATAGGATAGTAACACTGAGTGCTAGGAGGAGGATAGATGTATCGATTTTCACCACAAGCCACTCCTATTTTAATCCTAGCTCCCCTTTGTTTACGTAATAGCTCTTCCTGTTTCATTCCGGATATGGTCCATCTATCAAGCTTTGTTTTAAGCTTGCTTGTTTCAAATTCAGCCAAGGTGACTCTTTCGTTTAAATTAATTTCAGCATTTCGTTCAAGAAGAGTTCGTTTTAAATGATCATTTTCTTTTAAAGCTTCATTTAATTTTATGAAATACTTGGCTTCATTCTTTTTATGTTCTGCGTTTATGGTGGTTAATTCCTTTTGGTTATCTAAAAGTAACCTATTAGCTTTATACACACCAAATAGCCTAATTTTGCAAGCAGAAGAACACATATCCTTAACTGTCTCGTATGGAAGATCCAGGATAACTCTTTCAGCAGTAAGAGCCTACTCGCAGTTGCAAACTCTGGTATTTCGCTTCCAGTCCTCTTCCTTCTCAGCATCAAAAACTTCATCATTCAACTCATCTCCACCTTTACCCATTGATGTCTGCTTAAGCTCCTCTTGCACTTCTTCAATTCTAGGTTTCGGTAAACTGTTAGAATCTGTGCTAGCATGTGATCTCTCTTCTTGTTTCTCTTTAGAGTTTGAAGTGCTGTTTAGAGTGAGATATGTCGCTTCATAGTACTCAGGACGTTTTATATCCAACTCCATTTCTATCAGTTTGTTTTTCACCTCCATTAGTTTGTAATCCCGAAATCCTCTATCTCGTTTAATCGACTTGCCGTGTGAGCTCCATTCTGATGGGAGGGAATCAATCAATCTAAAAACTTGTTCATGATTTCCCAATTGGGCATCAAACTTCTTCAGATTGTTTGCCACCAACAGAAACGATCAAGAAAATCGGACATCCTTTCATTCTTTAAAGCTGCAAATTATCAAACCAACATTATTTTGCTATTGTTAGATTATAAGATTTGAAGGATTTAAACAATTCTGCAAAAGCCATTTTTTATTTTTATTTTTTTTATTGCAATTAAACCCTCCAAAAATTTTTTTCCCAAAATTTGTAAAATAATTCTCCCCGAGAATAATATTATTTTATAAATGTCACGCTAGATAATCTTAGCAACTGGGGTCAAGCATCTTTAACATTCGATTAATCCCATCTAGGGGGAAAAAGTCATCTTTAACATTCGAATTTCGCTGAAGAAATGATAGTTTTGCCGAAATTATAGTTTCGCTGAAATTATAGTTTCGTAGAGCTAGTTTCGCTGTGAACTCTAGTTTTGCTAGAAATTTCGGCACCAGTTTCGCTAGCCAAATGCCTAAAACAGCTTAGTTTCGCCGACAAGTTCGCACGAAACAGATGAATTTCATCAATGATACTTCGGCAGCTTTGACTTTCGAATGATACTTTCGGCAGCAAATTTTGCTAAAACACCCACAACTATTGAACTTTCGTTCAATGAAACTAGTTTCGCATGAAAGCAGAAAACAACTTCAATAAGGATAACCCATGTAGTTCGCTGGAAGAACTCGTAGTTTCGCTGGATGAACTGATAATTTCGTTGAACGAAGCTAAAAAACTTTTTCAACACGAAATCAATCTAAAATCATCAAAAACTCAATGGATTTGAGATCTGATGATTAACAGAGCTTTCCCAACCAACAACCAACAAAATTCAAGAAAATTCCATATCAATCTACACACGAATTTGATCTAAATTGATGAAAACTTGATATTGAACAAAAACAACCAAAACCTCAACTTCTCTCTTTAAAAATCTTCAAATCTGTGAATTTGATCCAAAATGGCTCTGATACCAAATTGTTAGCCCAGTGCCCAGGTTGATCAAACTTGAATCAAATCATGAAGATAATAGATCAAAACATGATAATCACAATCAAAACCCCTTTAATCTTCAAATTAGATAGATTGCAAAATATGTGTTTACAAATAATCCCCTAATCTTTTAGTCATGCAACCATTTCAACACTAATAACAATTAACTATTTAAAGTATAGACTAGTATTCACTAATTGCACTTAACCCCCTAGACTTAGGCTAATAATGAAGTTACATAATAATAAAAAAAAAAATGACAAAAAAATATAAAATATATTTTGTTTACACGAAATATATTTATTACAATAAAACTCCTAGTCATCTAAATCTTCAATGTCTCGTCTTGGTTCTTCGTCTCAAACGTTCGATCGTTTTGACTTTTGTTGACTTTGACTGTGACATTGACTTTTGTTGACTTTTACTGTTGATAATATATAGACTATCTTGTACAGCTCCAACACTCTTGATCAACCGAGCCTTAAATCTCCACATTCTTTCTCTACACTCTCTCTTAGAAATTGGTGTTGAGTTGCAAATGAGAGTTGCTCAAGCTGATCCGTTTATATATATAGTAGGCGTTCATAGGACTTTAAACTCGTCTAACAAATAACCGCGAGGTTTACTCGGTCGGTCCATACTCCTCCCCCGCTTTTTTCTTTTAAATAATCCCGACTAGGCCCATTATTATTAATTGGCTCGTTTCGACTTTATTCCGGGCGTTACAAGTCCATCCCCCTTATTTAGGTTTCGTCCTCGAAACTTGTTAGTCGGTGAATAGTTGAGGGTAATGCTGCCTCATCTCCTCCTCAACTTCCCAAGTGGACTCCGACCCCTTCGTGTGCTTCCACTGTATTCGCACAAGTGGAACCACTTTATTCCTTAGCCTCTTCTCCTTGCGATCGATGATCTCCACTAGTTGCTTCACATAATTGAGCCTTTCATCCACTTCAATGTCTTCTAGTGGTAAGATCATATCTCGTTGAACTTAGTAATGTACTGCTGGTGTGTCATCGTTCCCGCCTCTAGTTGTAAGAACTCTCTCTCAATCTTGTACAATTCCCGGTGAGGACAAAACTCTTCGATCACCAGCTTCTTTAGTTCACTCCACCTCATCCTTCTGATTGCCCTGGTACCCTCAGCCTGGACAATGTTGTCCCACCAGCACAAGGCCGAGTCCACAAACGAGTGAGTGGCAAACTTCACCTTCTAGTCCTCTCGGCACTCGCTGATCTCAAGGACATCCTCTATCTCCCTCACCCATCGGTGAGCAAGCAGCAGTGCCATTACATCAAAGGTAGGGGGCTTGCACCTTTGGAATGCCCCATGAATACAGCCTCATGCTGCCTCAGGCACAAGCTCTTCTTCCTCCTCTTCATCAGTAGGGATAATCGCCTCGGTCTTCGTTTGCTCTCTCCTTCGCGAGGACCTATCCTCTCCTTCCTTTCGCCTTCCCTAACAACTTTAATTACTTCGGTCACTACAGACGGGTAGAATCGACTGCATAACTTGATTGAACTCTTCTACTACTGCCTCTTTCACCGAGGCCCTCGTGTTCGCGCTCTGATCACCACTGTCGTGGTGTGCATCTCGGGCTCCTCACGTGTCCTCTCAGTAGCCCTAGCCCTATTCCTTGTAACACGTGGTTCAGCACCACGTCCTCCCTGAGGTCCACCCCTAGAGGCCTTAGATGATCTACCTCCAGCCATTCTCTAATCACTATAAGATTCAAACACTAACACGGTCATTCAAGGTAATAACTCGGATTATGTCAAGTATAGTAAGTCTCTAATTACAGTGGGCAGTTGTGATTAACCACTTACTTACTCTTCATCTCCCAAGCATTCATATCTGACTACATCTGTATCTAAATCTACACAAAAAAACACACTAGCCACATAACATGCGCACATAATACTAGTTAACCGTTAGCTTACATAAAATGGTTACATAAAACCTTTACCTACAGGCACGTAGCTACTATGACTGGCATCCTTTTCCTTTTAGTGCCATTCTCAGTTTAAGTTTAGATTTCCTTTGAAAATATTTACCCATTTCACTTAAACTTTAGGCTCTGATACCAACTTGTAAGGCCCCATTCCCAGGCACCTCACAGTTGGTCATTCATCGCACATAAAACATTTTAAAAACATAATTTATTTTGCAGCGGAATTTAAAACTTTCATTTGTAACTAAAAACATGTCATTTCATTCATTTACAACATTCTCTGTCATCTCAAATACAATGACATGTCAAAATATGGATGCCAGCTTCAAAACGTTCCTAGTAGCTTATGCATCCATGCCTGCAACTCCTCAGCATCAACAAAATACCTGCCAACTATCAGGCATACAAAAGTCAGCGATGCTGAGTGAGTTCTAGTTTTTATAATAAAATACTTTTATTTCCTTTAAAAACTATCTTTACATTCATTCGTTCATTCATTCATTTCTTCGCTCATTACTCTCATTACTCGAATCTTGTCTCATGCAATATCCCCGACTCATGCTCGAAAGCTGATGCTGTGCCACGACCTGTACACAAACCCCCGACTCATGTCCGAGGACTGACACAGCACCGGGATACGCGACAAAGATCCCATTCGAGTCAATCACAGGGATTGAACTCTATCCGAGTCTGTTCAACACAAAGTCGCTCACCTCATCTTATCTCGTCTCATGCAATACCCCCGAGTCATGTCCAAAGACTAATACTATGCCGGGGCCTGATATCAAACCCCCGACTCATGTCCGAAGACTGACACAGTACCGGGTACGCGACACGGATCTCATCATTCGTCACTTTCATGTTCACCATTTTGTTATCTCATGTGGTTCATTTCGTACTCTATCTTATTTGTTCGTTTCGTACTTTATCGTTTACTTTCACTTTGTTACATAATACTTTACGTTCGTTAATTTATTCGTTCTACATCAACACCACGTAAGTAAAGTTATACATAATGTATTATAAAACATAATACCTACGTTTGGAAAACTCTTTGACGAGAGAAAGAGAACACATCACTCACACATACACATGATAATTTCATCACATCACCATGGACACATCAAGAGTAAGTCATCACATCATAAGAAGGCCTATCTCCCTATTTTACACCTTAAAAACCACTTAGAAAATCCTAAGTCCAAATGGGTGCAGGGGACTTTTTAGGGCGGCATGAGCATTAAAATCCTATTGTGTAAAACAGTCTGGGCGCATGGGCACTGTTAGGCGCATGGCCCACTCTTGGGCACATGGCCAACACTTAGGCGCATGGCCAACACTTAGGCGCATGGCCAACACTTAGGTGCATGGCCAACATGCTGGGCGCATGGAACACTATTTAGGCGCATGGTCCACTTGGGCGCATGGCCAAAACTTAGGCGCATGGCCAACATGTTGGGCGCATGGGAACACTGTTTAGACGCATGGCCCACTCTTGGGCGCTATGGCCAACACTTAGGAGCATGCCAACACTTAGGCGCCATGGCCAACACTTAGCGCATGGCCAACATGGGGCGCATGGGAACACTTTTTAGGCGCGCATGAGAAGGCGTGGCGACTCTTGGGCGCATCAGAACATTCTGAAATGTTTTCTATGCTACTAACATCACCCGATTATTATTCTAATAATACCCAAGCACATATCTAACATACTAAGGGCACCTAAGCATGCTAAACATTAACCCTAACCCATAAACCAACTCTAAAACATATATACACAGAACATCATCGAACAATAGGATGAAACTCACGGTTTTACTTGAAAACATTTTCTTGATATTCATAATAGCCCCAAACAAGTTGAAAATCAGTAAAAGAGGGGTTCTAGAACTCACCTTGAAGCAGATCTTCGTGCTAGTCACTTCTACTAGCAAATTAAACTCCAAGTTCTTGAAAACAACTCTAAATCATCAAGAATCTCGGTCAAGAGGTTGTGAATTCGGTTTTAAACCAAACAAACATCAAGAAAAAACTTACCTTTTTAAAGCTTCTTCTTCCTTTCTCTCTCTAAAAACCGAGAGTTTTCTTCTTCTTCCCTCCGAAAGTAAAAGCAGTTTTCTGCTTTTAATATGGGGCGGCGCACCATACCTATTTATAATGTAAAATATTAGACTTTTGTACTTTGTACACTTTATCCTCATCCACTTGTGCCCATATATTCTATTCTATTCTATTTACTTTTATTTTCCTTTCCTTTTAATAAAAATTCGAGTGTAGGACGTTAGAATCATTAAAGAGTTTGTTTGTTTTTATTATTTGCATGAAAAATAAGATGTAAATCAGATAACAACATCAGTTATGATCATTTCTCATTTAGATGCCACACATGCAAAAACAAGCATTTCAAGATGATATACAAATCATTTCTCAGTCATCTCAAATCAAGTTCCCGTTCTAATTTAATTTTTATGTATTACTTATCTACTCTCCCCTTAAATATTTTTTTGTAAATCTATTCTTCTTTTTTTATTTTTTTTATTTTATTATTATTTTATTATTTTTTTTTAATTTTTTTTAAAAACTGTACAAAAATTGAAATTTACCAAAGAAGATCTTTCAAACTACACTAATATCAAGATAAGAAATGAATGATAAGAAATATGATTGATGATTGTGAAGTGAAAACTGTGATTATGCATATAAAAATCAAGATTGTGGATAAAATACCATGACCTTAACCTGTTTGTTCCGCATCAAATTTGAATTAGAACAATCTCTGTCAGTAAACCAGTATTACAACAGTCCTCCTGAATTATTCCTGCACTTATTAACAAATTAGTTAGAAAGGGGAAACCCATGCCATCATAGTCCTAGATTTTCCTTTTTCATCAATATAAGTAACATGCTTCTGCAGACAACCGTTTTTTAAACAATTGGGATTGTTGTATCCTTCTTTTTAATTTACCAAATTTGTTTCTGTTCAATTAATTTGGATTTGAATGAATTAAATTTGGAAATCATTTTCTGTTTAAGACCGGAAGGAAAAGAATTTGATTTTGAACCGTTGGTCATTTTCTTCTTTGAATCATGTGAAAGTGTCTTCACATGAAAAGGTTTAGATGTAGGGTTTTTTCATCCAACCATTTAAAGATGTGTGCTTTTTACCTCTAATCCAGAAAAGCAAACCGTATTGCCTTTACCATCTGGAACATTCTTTGTAGACTTACATTTGGAGAAGCAATTCGTTTTTCCTTTACCATTCGAAACAAGTCTTTGAGGGCACTTCTTTACCAAATGACCTTCCTTTCTATACTCAGAACAAGGCTTGAAGGGCTTTTGATGCTTGACTAACCCGTGTGAAGCATTTGGAATTGGAGATTGCTTTGAGGTTGTTGCGAATTCTTGCTTGTTTTGGCGTTTGCTATGCTGAACAAGGAATGAGATCTTCACTGATTGACTGGGTTGCTTTGCAATTGGTGAAGATGATCCGTATTGGTCTTGATTCAGCTTTTGGAAGTTTTGAGACTTGACTATCAGGAGATATCTTGATCTGTGAGGAACCAACACGCTCCTCTGTGATTGATTCATCATCTTAGCTTATCCAGTCTCGTATACACAGATCTTTCTCTAACGGATATTGATTGACACCTCCTATTGTGTTGGCTTTGATTATCGGATTCTATTGCTGATGATTCGACAAATGTTCCTTCTTTAACAAACCTGACAGGAACAAATGAAGGAATATTACCTGTTTTTAATTTGTTGAAGAAGGTTGGGGAAGCAACTGATATTGGTGTTGGAGCATTAGAAGTGGAATCGTCATTAATCTTCTTATCAGACCCCTGCCTGAGGAATCCCCAAACCAGAGGAGAATCCTGCACATCTTTAACCTCTTTAAGATTAACGCAGCTTAAACCTGCATGTAAACTATTAGTTTCAGCAGCTTCAATCAAATCATTAGATGGATGAGGTTAAGGCATAGGATAGTAACACTGATGCTAGGAGGAGGATAGAGTATCGATTTTCTGATTTCACCACAAGCCACTCCTATTTTAATCCTAGCTCCCCTTTGTTTACGTAATAGCTCTTCCTGTTTCATTCCGGATATGGTCCATCTATCAAGCTTTGTTTTAAGCTTGCTTGTTTCAAATTCAGCCAAGGTGACTCTTTCGTTTAAAAGATTAATTTCAGCATTTCGTTCAAGAAGAGTTCGTTTTAAATGATCATTTTCTTTTAAAGCTTCATTTAATTTTATGAAATACTTGGCTTCATTCTTTTTAAGTTCTGCGTTTATGGTGGTTAATTCCTTTTGGTTATCTAAAAGTAACCTATTAGCTTTATACACACCAAATAGCCTAATTTTGCAAGCAGAAGAACACATATCCTTAACTGTCTCGTATGGAAGATCCAGGATAACTCTTTCTCAGCAGTAAGCCTACTCGCAGTTGCAAACTCTGGTATTTCGCTTCCAGTCCTCTTCCTTCTCAGCATCAAAAACGTCATCCTTCAACTCATCTCCACCTTTACCCATTGATGTATGCTTAAGCTCCTCTTGCACTTCTTCAATTCTAGGTTTCGGTAAACTGTTAGAATCTGTGCTAGCATGTGATCTCTCTTCTTGTTTCTCTTTAGAGTTTGAAGTGATGTTTAGAGTGAGATATGTCGCTTCATAGTACTCAGGACGTTTGATATCCAACTCCATTTCTATCAGTTTGTTGATCACCTCCATTAGTTTGTAATCCCGAAATCCTCTATCTCGTTTAATCGACTTGCCGTGTGAGCTCCATTCTGATGGGAGGGAATCAATCAATCTTAAAACTTGTTCATGATTTCCCAATTGGGCATCAAACTTCTTCAGATTGTTTGCCACAACAGAAAAAACGATCAAGAAAATGGGACATCCTTTCATTCTTTAAAGCTGCAAAATTATCAAACCAACATTATGCTATTGTTAGATTATAAGATTTGAAGGATTTAAACAATTCTGCAAAAGCCATTTTTTATTTTTATTTTTTTTATTGCAATTAAACCCTCCAAAAATTTTTTTCCCAAAATTTGTAAAATAATTCTCCCCCGAGAATAATATTATTTTATAAATGTCACGCTAGATAATCTTAGCAACTGGGGTCAAGCATCTTTAACATTCGATTAATCCCAACTAGGGGGAAAAAATCATCTTTAACATTCGAATTTCGCTGAAGAAATGATAGTTTTGCCGAAATTATAGTTTCGCCGAAATTATAGTTTCGCAGAGCTAGTTTCGCTGTGAACTCTAGTTTCGCTAGAAATTTCGGCACCAGTTTCGCTAGCCAAATGCCTAAAACAGCTTAGTTTCGCCGACAAGTTCGCACGAAACAAGATTGAACTTTCGTTCAATGATACTTTCGGCAGCAATTTTGCTTGTAAATCACCCACAAGCACTATTGAACTTTCGTTCAATGAAACTAGTTTCGCATGAAAGCAGAAAACAACTTCAATAAGGATAACCCATGTAGTTTCGCTGGAAGAACTCGTAGTTTCGCTGGATGAACTGATAATTTCGTTGAACGAAGCTGAAAAACTTTTTCAACACGAAATCAATCTAAAATCATCAAAAACTCAATGGATTTGAGATCTGATGATTAACAGAGATTTCCCAACCAACAACCAACAAAATTCAAGAAAATTCCATATCAATTTACACACGAATTTGATCTAAAATTGATGAAAACTTGATATTGAACAAAACAACCAAAACCTCAACTTCTCTCTTTAAAAATCTTCAATCTTTTGTGAATTTGATCCAAAATGGCTCTGATACCAATTGTTAGCCCAGGTTGATCAAACTTGAATCAAATCATGAAGATAATAGATCAAAACATGATAATCACAATCAAAACACCTTTAATCTTCAAATTAGATTGCAAAATATGTGTTTACAAATAATCCCCTAATCTTTTAGTCATGCAACCATTTCAACACTAATAACAATTAACCTATTTAAAGTATAGACTAGTATTCACTAATTGCACTTAACCCCCTAGACTTAGGCTAATTAATGAAGTTACATATAAAACATAAAAATGACTAAAAAAATATAAAATATATTTTGTTTACACGAAATATATTTATTACAATAAAACTCCTAGTCATCTAAATCTTCAATGTCTCGTCTTGTTTCTTCGTCTCAAACGTATCGGGTTTGACTTTTGTTGACTTTGACTGTGACATTGACTTTTGTTGACTTTTACTGTGTTGATAATATAGACTATCTTGTACAGCTCCAACACTCTTGATCAACCGAGCCTTAAATCTCCACATTCTTTCTCTACACTCTCTCTCTAGAAATTGGTGTTGAGTTGCAAATGAGAGTTGCTCAAGCTGATCCGTTTATATATATAGTAGGCGTTCATAGGACTTTAAACTCGTCTAACAAATAACCCGCGAAGTTTACTCGGTCCATACTCCTTCCCCCGCTTTTTTCTTTTAAATAATCCCGACTAGGCCCATTATTATTAATTGGCTCGTTTCGACTTTATTCCGGGCGTTACAAGTCCATCCCCCTTATTTAGGTTTCGTCCTCGAAACTTGTTAGTCGGTGAATAGTTGAGGGTAATGCTGCCTCATCTCCTCCTCAACTTCCCAAGTGGACTCCGACCCCTTCGTGTGCTTCCACTGTATTCGCACAAGTGTAACCACTTTATTCCTTAGCCTCTTTTCCTTGCGATCGATGATCTCCACTAGTTGCTTCACATAATTGAGCCTTTCATCCACTTCAATGTCTTCTAGTGGTAAGATCATATCTTCGTTGGCTAAGCACTTTCATAAGTGAGATACATGAAATGTCGGGTGAATTCCACTTAACTCACTGGGCAACTCCAACCTATAGGCCACCTCTCCTACTCGAGCAATAATTCGGAAAGGCCCTATGTATCTCGGGCTCAACTTGCCCCGCTTCCTAAACCGAATGATGCCCTTCCAAGGTGAGACTTTCAGAATGACCCTGTCACCCACCTGGAGGTCTATGCCGTTTGTTGGCGTATGACTTTTGCCTATCCTTAGCTGCCTTCATAAAGGCTTTGATCCTTTCCAGCTTCTCAGTTGTAGCCTCCACCACTTTGACGCTCCCTAACTCTTTATGGCCAGTATCACCCCAACAAGCAGGTGTTCTACATCTCCTATCGTATAGCATCTCATAAGGGGGCATGCCAATGCTGGCATGGTAGCTATTGTTATATGAGAACTCGGCTAACGGTAAGTGGTCATCCCAACTACCTCCAAAATCAATGACGCATGGCTGAAGCATATCTTCTAGCGTCTGAATGGTCCTTTCTGACTGACCATCTGTCTGGGGATGATAAGCCGTGCTGATATGAAACCTCGACCCCATAGCATCGTGAAATCTCTTCCAAAACTTGGATGTAAACCGGGTGTCAAGATCCGACACGACAGACACCGGTACACCATGGTGACTTACAATCTCCTTGATGAATAGATCTGCGAGTCTCTCAGAGGAATACGTCTAACGAATCGGTAGGAAGTGGTATCATACCCTTTCATGGTACACGGTAACTTCGTGATAAAGTCCATGGTGATATGCTCCCACTTCCACTCGGGTATATCCAAAGGTTGGATCTTCCTGTATGGCTTTTGATGCTCCGCCTTCACTTGCAAGCTAGTAAGGCACTTACTCAGGTACTCCACTACGTCACGCTTCATGCCTGGCCTCCAATAATCTTTCTTCATGTCTTGATACATTTTCGTGGCACCAGGATGAATGGAGTATCGAATCTTTTGAGCCTTATCCATGATCTTTCCACGTAGATCCCCATAATAAGGAATCCACATCCGCACGAATCGAGTTCTAACACCGAGTGTGTTTTCTCCCAACTCCGCGACTAGACCTCTCATCCTTTCGAAGTTAAGACGGTCTTCCTTCAAGGCCTCATCTTGAAACTCCTTAACCTTCGTAATCACATCCAAGGTCATGATCAACTGATAAGCCTTCACCCGAATCGCCGCGGGTCTCTCCTTTCGGCTAAGGGCATCTGCCACTACGTTGGCCTTTCCTGGATGGTAGTGGATCTCGCAATCACAATCCTTTATGAGCTCCAACCATCGCCTTTGGCTCATATTCAAATCTTTCTGCTTGAAGAAGTACTTCAAGCTCTTGTGGTCGGTGAAGATGGTGCACTTCGTCCCGTATAGGTAGTGCCTCCAAATCTTCAATGCAAAGACCACAGCCGCTAACTCCATGTCATCTGTAGGGTAATTAACTTCATGAATCTTCAGTTTTCGGGATGCGTACGCTATAACCTTTCTTTTCTGCATCAACACGCAACCCAACCCCGAGTAAGAAGCATCTGAATAGACCACCAAGTCCTCGCTTCCTTCGGGTAATGACAAGACAGTAGCTTGAGTCAGCCTTGCCTTTAGCTCCTCAAAACCCTTCTCTTGATCTTGACCCCATACAAACTTCACATCCTAACGGGTCAACTTAGTCAATTGGGAAGCTATCTTAGAGAAGTCTTGGATGAATCTTCTATAATAGCCTACCAACCCCAAGAAATACGGATTTCGGATGGCGTCTTTGGAGACTTCCATTGCATCACCGCCTCCACCTTTGTCGGGTCTACCATGATCCCCTCGGGATTCACCACGTGACCCAAGAACTGAACTTCGCGCAACCAGAACGCGCACTTGGAGAATTTAGCATATAATTTATCCCTTCTAAGCGTCTCCAACACTTCTCGAATGTGACCGGCAGCACAAGGACAAATGTGTTCAACCTAGTCGGATGAGTATTCATGCTAATGGACCATACTTATGGACCGTACGCATGAATACATCATGCTTATGGACCAGTCGCACGACTGAACCAGGAGAATGGATCAGTCGTATGATTGAGACATAAGATTGACTCAGTCGCACGACTGAACCTTCAGTCGTGCGTATGACTCAATCGCATGATACAGTCGCACGACTGAATCATGCGAATGGTTCAGTCGTACGAATGAAAACCCCTAACCTACAAAGACCACCTAATTCGTGGAAAAACATAACACATGAAGAGATATTGTGAATACACAAAAACCCTAGCCGTCCAGAACGTCCCAAATAGCCTGTCCAAGTTCATAGTTCGTTCCTGATCGATTCCTACTCGTTCTTAAAGTTTAGTTCAATCTTATATCGATCGAGTTATCGTTCTCACTGATTGGATCGCCAATCAAATAGGATTCCGCACTATTTGATCCGGTATAAACGCAGAATCGGTTAGTACTCCGTACGTACACGGTCCCTAACAAGTGGTATGAGAGCCTTGGCTCTTGATTTTGCGTTTGATTCAATTAGGTTTGGTGTAAAAAACCTACATTTTAATCAAAAGAGTCACCACTTTGCTTCTAAACGTGTTTTCGACGTTTTCTAGCATTAAAGTTTCGATTTTTCACTATACGGCAGATTAGGGTTCTTAGAAAAATCGTATTTTGAGTCAAAGTGTCAAAATCTTCGATTTTGCAAAAACAGAAGCTTTCAGTCGCACGATTAGCTAATTCGTATGATTGAACTCATTCGTATACTCCATTCGCACGACTAACCCAATTGCATTACTTATTTGCACGACTGAACAACTCTAGTCGCTTGAGTCTATTCGTCTTGTTCATAGTCACGACTGAATCCAATCGCACGATTGAATTCATTCGCACCATTCATTCGCATGAGTGATCCATACACATAGTTCATTCACACGATTGAAACTGCCCTGTTCTCCAAGTACCAAGTTCAGAAAATGAAAGATCAATTTGCTGCGTTTACTACAGGGAAGGACTCACGCATCCGTAATCCACTACTTCTGGAGAATGAGATTGGTAATCATAATAAACTTGCCAAAGTTTTTAACGTTAGATGAATATCCTCAGTGGAAACAGCGGTTTGAGATTTACTTAAATGGAGTTGATCCCAATCTTTTGACATCCATTGAGACTGGTTACATAATACCAGTCAGTGCTAATGGAGTCAAGTTAACCTTGGGAGGAATGAGTGAAGCTCAGAAGATTCTCTACAATGCTGAGAAGAAAGTTTATGCCGTTTTGACTCAGTCGTTACCGAAGGACAATTTTCATCAATTCTCTGAGAACAAGAAGGCTAAAAAGCTATGGGAGGCACTAGAGAAGAGATGATGGAAATGCAATGTTAAAGGCACTGAAGGCTAAAGCTCTCAAGAAGGAGTTTGATAATTTCTCTTCGATTGGGAATGAGAGCTTAGATGATATTATTGACAGATTCTATCATCTCATGAGTGAGCTGCACACTCAAGGTGTAACCACATCAATGGAAGATAAGTTTCAAGTTTTGCTGATGGGTTGCCTGAGAAATAGGATTCATTTGTGTCAAATATGAGATAGAATGACATTCTTGCAACGTTAGACATAAATGACTTCATCTTGAAGTTAAGGGAGGAGGAACTACGAATGAAGTACAAGTAAAAGAAAGGATCCTACGTTCAGAATCATTCACTCTACAACTCAGTTTCGTCTCCAGCTGTTTCAGGAGCACCTTTACAAACAGCATTCGTGTCTAGTTCATCTGCTCCTTCCCAAACCACTGCTTCAGGACCAGAAACGTCAGGGTCATCAGGGACCCAATACATAGTGCCTGAAGCCAACACTACAAAGTTAAAGACCGAGAATCTTGGTAATATCACAGTGGAAGTTGCAAAGGAGCACATGGATCTTCTAGCAGCTGTTGTCCAATCCTATGATGGTTTAGTTGCTGGGAAGATTGGAAATTGTCATCTTGCAGATGAAGATTACGAGCAAGTTGATGAGAATGAGCTAGAGAGAATGGACATCATGTGGGCCTTGGCAAGTGCAGTCAAAAGAGCAAAAAAGTTTGTCAAGAAGATGGGACAGAACCTAGTAGCCACTAAGGATACATTATTTGGTTTTGACAAAACCAAAGTCACATGCTTCAACTGTGGTGTAAATGGGCACTTTAAACGTGAATGTGTAAAGCCCAAGAAAACTGGAAAAGGAAACCCATTTCCCACATTCAACCGTCAAGACAAGGACATAATTGGAACTACTTCTTCAAGCAAAAAGACAAAGGCTCTAATAGCTCAAGGTGATGAAGGACAAGACTAGTCCTTCTGATTTGTTTCTCCTAGAGAATCAAATATTGCCTTTGTCAAAGCAGTAGATGATGGGTCTGCTAGTGAAGGTGAGAGTGCAGCTGAGCAAGCGATGTCGGATACTGAAGAAGCTACGAACTTGGTAAATTACTTAGTTGAGGAAGAGCTCAGAGCAACAAGTTCAGAATCTCCAGCCTCCGAATAGTCTAACTCTGCTTTGATGGCTGACTCAGCCGATTCCTCACAGGTAAGTTCTAAAGACCAACTGTTTGAAAAACATGCTTGTAATGAATGTGACAAATTTAGAGAAAGCATTGATTTGAAATTTGCTAGGTTATTAGAACACAATGATAACTTAGTAAATGATTTACAACTATGCACTGAAGCTAACCATATATTAAAACAAAATGAGTGCAGTTTTAAAGAGCAGATAGAACTTTTGGGGAAACAACTAAGGGAAACCGAGGTTGTTGCCTTAAATCAATCAAATGATATAAAGTTCTATTTAAATTTTTTAGAAGAAACCAAACAGGAAAAAGCAGTTTTGGAAGTCGAGGTTAATTCTTTAAAACAAAAACTGCATAGTTGGGCTAGTTCTTCTCACATAGTTCAAAACTTAGTGGAAGAACGAAAATATGGGGAAGGTTTGGGTTACAAGTAGTTCCACCACCACATGAGATTCTTTTGAATACTAAAAGTAGACCTATCAATAATAACCCGGTAAAGAATCATGTGGTGTCCACTCCTCTAGTTAGTGATCCCGATTCTTCAAGTAAACCTGTGAACTCTATCACTAAACAGAAGGAGCCTACCTTAAAATCAAAAGGAAAAATGCTAGTTGAGAATTTGGATGATGAAATTAAAAGGGTTAATGTAAGGTCAGGGTCACAAACGTCTTCTTCAGAACCGAAATTGAGTAAACCAGTTAACCAAAAACGTGTTAATCATCAAAGTCCAAATAAAATGAAAGTTAAAGATGTTCAAAAAGTTAAAACAATTAATTCTGTTAATAAGGCTGAAACATCTAAAAGAGAAGTGACAAAACCCAACCAGACAAAGATCACACCTTTACCAAACTCAAACCCACATAAATATTTTCCTCAATCTGTAAAAGGGAGATCTTGCTACAATTATAGAAAACGAGGACATATTTCTCCTAACTGTCCTTATTATCAGACGCCCAAAAAGAAAATTGAACTTTTTGATGCAAAACCAAGTTTTCCTAAATCAAGATCTAATACTCCACCTAAGAGTATTAGTGAACCTAAAGTTTAAACAATAAGCCAGTCGTCTGTTTACCACAAACAGACCTTACACAAAACTGGCTTATGGAAAGAAAAATCAAGTATAGTGTCTGATAGTGAGGAGATTAAGAAGAAAGATGTGCCCTCATCCTCTAAAGGATAATTAGTTGAGTTTATGATGTGTGATTCCTCCGGGTCACCCAAGCCAGTTAAGGCTTGGGTCCCAAACCTGAACTAATCATTTCCTTTGTATGTGAAGGGTGTCCGCTACAGTGCTATCACTAATACCTGGATTATTGATAGTGGCGCGTCCAGACACATGACAGGGAATTCGTCTCTCCTTTTCAACGTCAGAAAAATTAAAGGGGGACATGTTTCATTTGCTGGGAATAAAGAAGGTAACATCACCGCTCAATGCGAAGTGGGAAATGAGAAAATGAAGTTTGACAAGGTCAACTACGTTCAACAACTACAAAACAACTTACTTTCAGTGTCCCATATATGTGATAAAGGATTTAAGGTTGTATTTTACAATAAGAAGTGATCACACCATTCAATGCTTCTTGTCAAAGGCACCTGAGATGGATTCAATCTCCTGGCATAGGTTGTATTTTACATGTTGAAGAAGGACTATGTGATTGAGGAGGATAAAGTTCTTATGTCAGCTTCAAAATATAACGACTTGTAGGTCTTGGATCTATCAAAAGCCTCCACAACTGATCATACCGTTCAATGCTTCTTGTCAAAGGCAACTGAGATGGATTCAATCTCCTGGCATAGGAGAATGGGACACATTAATCCAAGGAAGATGACTCATTTAGTTCAAAATGATTTAATGAATGGAGTAACTGTCAAGAACTTCCATCTTGCGGATTTTTGTGTAGCATGTAAGAAATGGAAACAGACCAAGAACTCTCACAAGGCAAAGAAAGTTCATTCAATTGATCTTCCTCTTGAGCTTCTACACATGGATTTGTTTGGCCCTGTCAGTACAAAGAGCATTACTGGAGATCTGTATTGCTTTGTAGTAATGGATGATTACTCAAGATACTCGTGGGTGATGTTTCTGAAAGCCAAATCAGAA